>CAKMXE010000006.1:0-600000 GCA_928722275.1 Ustilago vetiveriae
CTCTGTGGTTGCTGGTCCACTTGCTTGCTGCAATGCCAACACGGTGGCAGTCATTGATCAGATCCTGAGTGAGCGCCATGAACGGCACCACCACAATGATGACAGATGCTGGTGGCAGCCAGTAGACGGGCGCCATGAACAGTGCTGACTTGCCTGAGCCAGTAGCCATGACCACAATCAGTGGTGACTCCTTGACGTGTATGGCATTGAGTGCGTAAGCTTGCTCTACGGTCTTTGAGCGGTGGCTGCCTGTCACTTTGTGGAGAGCGCTGCGTACTGATGCAGGAAGTGCAGCTGAGCGTGTTGCCCCTTGCATTGGTGTTACACAGCTGATAGCTGCAGTGCGTGATGGACCAGCGTGATCCAACTTTTGCTTGACGCAGCGCACCTCTTCTTCCACTGCTTCCAGCTTCCGCTTGATGTCATTGAGGATCTTGCTTTGATCTACACCCCTGCTGCCTGCGTCAGTGAGTGAGCGGAAAGACTTGACCTGCTCTTGGTAGCGTGTTGCCATACCCCAGAACGTATGCCAGCGCTCTGACACAGCCAGCATCTTGTCCATGCTCTCTTGCGTCAGCTGGTAGAGCATGCTTGCATCCAAGCCGTAGTGCTGCTCTGCTGTGCTGGTGCTGTGACCTGCCTGCAAGTCATGAGCGCTATCACTTTCTTCCGCATCCGCATGCACTGACCTGGGACGGATCAGCTTGCGGTCAATGGCCACTGCAAGCTGACGCCATGTACGCATGGTCAAGCCCCTTGAGATATTGCTGACGTACTGATGGTACAGCGCTTGCAGCATCTTGGTGATGGTGTTGGTGTCAAAGCTGCAGCCAGCGTGATCAGCAAGCAGCATAGGGTTGGCTTTGCGTACACTGCGCTTGCAGTTGTAGAGCAAGTGCACAAATGGTGCAACCTGAGAGACGTAAAAGACTACCAGGCAGCCAATTGCATGCGGCAGGAAGCGTGGGATGATCTTTTGCCGTCCAGAGCCCTTGTTGGTGGGCAGTGCGGTAAAGACGCTGCCGTCATGGACAAACAGATTGCGTGGACCGCCAAGCGTGTTGGTGTGCTGCAACTGCATGAGCTCTGTACCTCTAGCTGGCAGCCCGCTGCCCAGCTCAATGAGCACCGCAAGCAACTTGACAAACTCATTGTGAGCATTGAAGTAGGCTTGTGTGGCGTCATCATCAAAGTCCAGCTCTTCTGCATGCGGATCCATGAGCGGCTGCTCAGCTGGCAGAGTACCCGTTGCTGCCCTTGCCAGGACTGTGCTGAGCGTGCCAAGTTCCGGTGATGCGCTGACAAAGTTGAAGCCAGGCTGCGTGTTGCGGTAATCATCCATGATCAGCTTGAGGTTGACGGCAAGCATAGAGTCTTCTGGCAACAGACACAGCTTACGCAGCAGCATCTCTGCCTTTTCCTGAGCACCGCGCATCAGATCTTGAAGGCGCTCCACAAAGATCTCTTCTGTGCCAAACTTGACGCTGCTGAGATCATGAGACCAGGCAAAGTGGAAAGCCGTGCTGTCATCTTGGGAGAGCACCTTGCCGTAGCGGTGGAGTGATTGCAGGTGGGCGCTGGCAGAATTGCTGGAGCTGTGCGCGTACTTCTTGAGCGTTCTTGTGACTTCTGCATGGATGTCGTTGGCATTCATGTTACTGATTGCACCGCTGAGGGGGTCCAGGAGGTGCTTGTGCAGCACTGCACGCAGCGCAAACTCCAAGCTGGCAATGATGGAGGTGGCAGCTGAGACCGGTGCTGGTGTGCCATCCCGCTGGATTCAGAGGTGCAAGAAGAGCTGCGTGAGCGCAAGCTGATCTGTCCTGCCGTACTCATCAGGCACCTGCATGATGAGCGCACAAGATAGCTCCAACAGCATCTCCTCTGCTTGAATGATCTGCTCGATGCTGCTGAGCTCTTCTTCCTCTGCATCCGACCAAAGATGATAAAGATCATCCACCGCAATCTCTGCGTCTTTGCTGAAGAGCAGATGATAGTTGGCATCGTCTTCATCAAAGTAGCCAAGAGATAGTCCGTCCTTGTCTATGTGGATGAGCAGACCTAGCACGTTGGCCCAGATGTCAGCGCGCTTCTTGATGGTAGCATCAGCCAAGTCATACGGCTGAGCAGGTTCATCGCTGTACGCTCTGAACATCTGCTGCACCTGGCGGCCAGAGCACAGGAACATGTACATCCAGCCGGTCACCATCTTTCTTGCAAAGGAGACAAGCCACGCAACAAAGTCAGAGTGAGCGCCTGGCCAGTTTTGACCGTCTGCCTTGAGCTGACCGATGGCAACCACATTCTTGTCCGCCCAGTATCCATGCCAATTGAGCTGCTTGGCCCATGGTCCAATGTTACCGCCAAAGTCTGCAGGCTGGATGCCAGGCTTGAGCAGATTGGCACATTGGAGCGCATCTTGATCTTGCTTGATGAATGCCGCTACCTTGGCTCTGATGGCGCTGTCCATCTTGCTTGCGTCCAGGTCAGGGTTGAGCACCGCTTGCTGTTTGGGTGCGTCTAGGTTGGTGTTGCAGACATGGAGGTAGCGCTTGAACTGACCAGACTCATAGATGAGCTGGAGCATGACATTGGATGTTGACGTTGCCTTGACTGTACTTTTGCCGCGCTGATCATGGTCACGCTTGTGACCGGCAATAGAGGATCTGGCCATGATGGCATATGGGCAAAGATCACAGCGGTAGCCACCTGTGATGATGGGCAGCTCCTTGATGACAGGCGCGGCCAGCCGCTCCATGTCAAGCTCCACGTCAGACAAGCGCTTGAGGTCAAGCTTGTCCAGCAGCATACGGAGCGCTTTCTTGGAAGATTCCACCATCGGATGATTGTGATGTTTCTTGAGATGATCGCTTACATCCTTGAACGTAGGCTCCAATGGCAGCTTGTGCTTGCAGTCACTGTAAGTGCAGACCAACAAGCGCGGATGGTCAACCAGCCGCAAGCGGAAGCGGTCCAGATCTGCGGCATACTTGACAAAGTCAGGTATGCTAGCGGCAGCTGCATCCTGATTTGCAGCAGGAAGTGGAGGCGTGCTGTCCAAAAAAAGACAGTAGCAAGTCAGTCTCTGCATTTTGTTGCTGACATGTGGAGACGTGCTTGACTTACACTGTTGCAGTGCTGATGGGGCCGTCCAGCTCTTGGTGAACACCGTCAATTTGTTGTTTGCTGAGTTGCTGAGACATGGTTGAAATAGTGGCAAGCAAGACATGGTGAAGAACAGCTTGGTTGAGGCAGTAGCGGTGAGATGTTGGATGGTGCTGTTGGTTGTGCCGCTCTACGGCTCATATATAGCTGTTGGGCCTGCAAGACGCTACCGCCAGAGCGCTCACAGAGTGCCGCACACAAACACAAGCGCTCCTGTTCAGGCCAAGCAGCGCCAAGCAGCGCACATGTGCTATCTCACTGCCGCACACAGCACACATCAACCACATCAAGAATTTTCCAAGCGCTCATTCACAGGCCGTGAGAAGGGAGTGACGCACAAAGGAAGGGGCACAGAAGATGAAAGGCAAATGTGGGAAGCGTCCATCATTGGCTTTGTGGTACAGACAAAAGGAGGCGTGATGGTGCTGCGGTGTGCGCTGATGGTCATCAAAGGGCGGCAAGAATGGAGCAGAGCGGCAAAAGCTTTGAGCGGTGGGACTGGCGCCAACAAAGGGTAGTACAATCATGCTGTGGCGTGGAAGTAGTGACGCGTAGCACTTGCCTTATTCCACCGTGTAAAGTGCTGCTGCTTTGTGCTTGACGGTCAGCAGACTGGCCTTTGTGCGCTGCCTTTGTGTGCTGCCTTTGTGTGCTGCCTTTGTGCGCTGCCCGCTCACGCTCTGGCTGAAGGACTTGCCTTTGTGCGCTGGGCTTGCCCTTTGTTTGTGCGTCAAGCGCTTGCGCCTGGGAAAGTGGGGTGGGGACCGCCGGGCACTTGAGCGGTGTGTGCGCCGTCCAGCCATTTTCTGGAAAATGGACGCGTCCGTCAGGGTCCTGTGCGCTGCTCTAATGGGAAATTCTGCCCATCCGTTGCCGGCACCTTTCCAGTCAAAATGCCGCTGTGCGCTGGGGTCGGCGCACACGCCCTCCACATGGCATTTGGCGCGACGGATTTGCGCGCCGCCCGCCACCGGCGCACCGCGCGCTAGGCCTAGGGTTGATTAGTAAAACATGCCTATTTTGGGTAGATAAACAACTTTCATTAAGCAACCCTACTTTTTTTTTTAAATAGCCCCCCCTTGTAAGCGGCGCCTTCTCAATGTTGAGTCAAACATAGGCAATCTCCAACACCCACTGGCCCACCTCAACACCTTTGACCTTGGCTACATGCACGACGACCCACGCATCACCCTTGTCCAGCCTGTGCGCTACAACAACCCCAAGATCTCAGCCTACCCTATGCTGCTCCCTGTTGGCAGGGGCTATGGATCTGTGCACATGAACATCACCCTTGGTCAGGACAAGACATACCAGGTCAAGGCATATCCCCGGCTGGTGCACTGCATCAAGGCAGAGTCAGGCAACCAGGCTCTGTGGGCACCAGATACTGTCAGGCGGGCCAAGGACAGGCACACTGGCCTCAAGAAGCAGCTCAAGGCCATGGAGATCACTCCGCGCTCCATGCTGGGCGGACTGCGCCTGGAAGTCACCTCCACTGCGCCCACACTCAGGCATGCCATCAACATCATCAAGAAGACTCCTCTGCTCAACCTGGATGCTTACCTGTACAATGGACTGGAGTTCATGCAGCCCTACCTGCTCAGGATCACAACCATCACCAAGGCAGACTACCTGGCCAACCTCAAGCACCTGCTGGCCAAGGCAGAGGCAGCGCAGACCTTCATTGGATATGACCATGCCAAGCTGCGGCCCCACAAGAAGCAGATGGTGACAGATCTCTTCAATGCGCTGGGCTGGAACACAGGCCGCATGAAGACCACCGCTTTTGATGCTGCTGATGCCTGGTGGCTAGACGAGGGTGAGGAGGAGCCTGCCCCTGCTCCACAGCCAGAGCCTGCAGCGCCTCAGTACTCCCTGGACCACATCAAGGGTGTGCCTGCCATGAAGGCCCTCTTCCTGGCCATCAGACGGGAGCTCCCCTGCTCAGCCTGCCCTGACCCCGGATACACATTCATCTGGGATGGCCATGTGAAGCAGTTCAGACTCAAGTGCACCAAATGCGGCTTCAGGCTGAACCAGCGCCAGGCTAGGGAGTTCATCCTCCACATGGTGGCAGCAGATGAGCTGCACCTCCCAGAGGAGTTCCAGCCAGCAGTGCTGCCTCAGTCTCCCACACCGCCAGCAGAGATGGCGCTGGCAGAAAGGCTGCCCACTCCAGAGGCGCCATTGGCCACCACCACCATGCAGCTGCGCTCCAGGACCCTCAGGCAGCGCTCTCCCAGCTTGGAGATGGTCCTGCAGCTGGAGCTGCCCTTCACGCCAATGCTGGACTGCCTCTACCCACTGAGGCCCATGGTGGAGGTGCCAGGACTGCCAGCTGTCAAGCAGTCCACTGGCATTGCCAAGGATGGCAACTGCCTGTTCAGGGCCATGGCCCAACACCTCTATGGTGACCAGACCAGGCACATGGAGGTCAGAGCCAAGACAGTGGCCCACCTCCTGGGCAAGCCACACCTGGTGGCTGCCTATGCCGCAGAGGGTTCAGGACATCTGGGGGCCAAGACTTGGCTCACGCAAATGGCCAAGATGCGCACCTGGGGGGATGAGCTGGCCATCCTGGGAATGGCAGAGGCGTATAACATCCCCCTCTGGGTGTTCTCTGACCAGCATGGTCAGCACTCCACCTACCCAGGTGGAGCCTGTGGGCCGTACCTGGGGCTCATCCACCAGGGCGGCCACCACTATGAGATCCTGAGCTTGTGATATGACAAAGACCTGACTATACATACAGAATACCCACAAAATCCCACAAAAAATAGAAAACCCTGTACATAGCCAACCATGCTTGTGTGATGTGTGCCAGTGTCAAGTTGACAAAAGTAGGGTTAGGGTTGACACGGCCAACCCTCTGTGTATCGACCATACCTTGGCCATATTGTCCAGAACTTTGCGTTTATCATCTCCTGACATCCCTCAACAAGTTTGCTTAAGGCAGCAGAGCAATTGGAGCGGGTCCATTTTTCCACTTTGTAAGGGGGGACCATTGGAGCTTTTGCCAAAATTGCAAAAAATGAAAAGTTGGCCATTGCTCTGCCACCGCTCTACACACCTCCATGAGACTTTCAGAGTGTTCAAATGGGCCCATTTGAGCAATAGTTTACTATGGGCGCGTCCTTGAAAAATGAAATTTTTGGCGTCCCGACCCGACTCGGGCCAACTTTGACGGAGCCGTACCGCAAAATTTTATTAGGCAACTTGCATAGGGTTGATTAGTAAAACATGCCTATTTTGGGTAGATAAACAACTTTCATTAAGCAACCCTACTTTTTTTTAAATAGCCCCCCCTTGTAGCCCAGAAAGACAAGACTGAAGACATCGCGCTCGATCCTGGTCTTGTTGAGCTTGTTTGCGTGCTCATTGCCACCTGATACACATGAAGGAAGCAAGCAATCTTGCCACAATGGATTGTTGTAGAGGATATTGACAAGACAATCCACATCCTGTTCAGTCCACATGTAGTTCTTCTTTCCATGCTCGTCAGCCGGCATAGCGCTTGGCTGAATCAGCATTGAGCTTTGCTGAGCCGGTGCAGAGCCTCTTCGAGCTGCTTGGCAACTTTGCAATTGTTGCGGCGCTTCCAAACGTCAAGACTTAGCAGGCGTCTGCAATGGCGTGCTGTCAACTGAGCTCTGATTTGGCTGTTGTTGTTGTTGTTGTTGTGCAGGTGGGTCGGATTGCTGCGCATCGCGCTCGTCTCTAGCAAGATCAAAGTGCTTGGTCATGATGAGGATAAGTGTGGTTGGTCATGCGGCATTAAAAAAAGGACTGAAAGGTTCAGAGGTGAAGATGCCTTGCGTGGCAGATGATGATGGAATGCTAAAGCAAGGTGATAAGGTGGTCAAAACATTGAAAGGGTTGAAGGAGCGGTCAGATTTCACAAAATGCCAAGAGAGACCTGCGTTTTTGACAAAACTGAGTTTTTACAGCATTTGGCGGAGCTTACGTAAGGAAATGTCCAAAATGCTAACCTTCAGAAACACAAAGCCGGAGAGAAACTCAGGTTTCTAAAAACCCAAAAAAATTGATACCCCCTCTGATGATTTTTGGTTGCACGCGATAACTTGGCTTCACCGTCGCAGCAATTCGGTAACGGCAGATCTCCACCCAAGTCAGGGTCGCGTCGGCTTGCGCGTGTGTCTGTGTCCCTCTACCTGTGCCTCTCTGTGTCGGCGAGTTGCCGTATGTGGAGCCGTGCATTGCCACGCCTATCGCTGTGCATACAGACTGAGCGAGCCTCGAGCATGAGCCATCCTCCATCCACCCATCCATCAAACGTCTCGGTCTACCGTTTACCACCATCACCATCACACTAAGCAGCGCTCTTTCGTATACGATCGGCGAAACGCAAATCTACTGTATCTGCCAATCCCCCTCTTACGTCTTGAAGATAATCATTTGAGCACTCGCTCGCTGGCGGACACATTCTCATCGATTCGAACGCCATAAGGCCGCCTCATCCGCATTCGCCTCGGCTCCCTTGTGCTTTTCACCCTCGTTCCGTATCTTTTGCTCTGTTTTTTTGGCCAATCCGCACCCCTCGCAAAGCACGTCAAGCGACTTCACTTCATCACGCTCCTGCTCTCTCTTTTCGTCCCTTGGATCGCTTCGAAGCTGCGTCGGCCGCAGATTTGGCTGTCTAGTTCGGTCGACATCGTCCTGATCTCTCTTCTTCTCTTCGCTCAATGAGCCCTCGGTCCAATGATCCCAACTCATCCTCGTCCAAGCAGAAAAAGAAAAACAGCCATAATGATGCAACCGCCTCTTCATCACCTCTGATCTCAATCCTGGACTCGCCTTCATCCCAGACCGCTCCTCTCCCGGACCCTGATCCATCCCAAGCTTCGATCCAGTCTTTCCCTTCGGCTTTTGCATCGCCTTCACCGCCGTCTGCCGCAAGCGCTAGCGTAGATCACCAACAATGCCTTCCAACTCCTGCCTCGGCTTCGGTTGCTCCTCGCGTTTTCGTAGCCTCCACCCTCAAGCCCGTCTCCACCATCGAACATGTTACCTCGACCATCTCGGCACTCTCCCACCACGCTAATCGCGGTATCTCAAATCTGATCGCGGCCCACGCGAACGCTGCCAAATCGTCCTCGCCTTCGCCAGCCCTGGAGACTCCTCTTCGCTCCGATGGCTCTGTGTCTCCGATCTACGAGGCGTTCCACAATGCTGGTATCGCTCCTGATCCAAAACGCATTGAAGCCGCTCTTGGTCATGCCCAGCACTCGGCTGCTTCTCGTTTGGTCTGGTCACGATGGGATCGTTTCCCTGTCAAAGGGAGCTCCGCCAATTGCTCTCCCCTGCTCATCTCGTACTTTGACGACGGTTCTCTTCAGGCCCTTCTTGTCCAGGATCACACCATCTCGGAGCTCCTTTGTCTTCCTGACGCGGCAGCGACACTCCTCGGTCGTTCCAATCCGGCTGCATCGTCCTCGTCTGCACATCTACTAAGCGCCATCGTTCGACCTCCTTCCACAGACACAACTGATCCGCACCTGCTCATCGTCATCCAAGAGCCGAATACTCTGCCTTGCCTGCTCTCTTACTCGCTCATTTCGCATCATGTGCAGGCCTCTGTCCAACTCGAGCTTCCTTTCCGCGCAGTATCGGCTTCGGCTCCACAGTACGACCACCGCCGCGGTCTTCTCTGGCCCAAACTACAGGCTCAGTGCAACCATCGTCATCTCGTGCTTTCTTTTGCTGCGCCTGCCTCGATTCATGTACTCTCCACCGCAACTCTCAAGTACCTTCATCCTCCCATCCTCGACGTCTCGGCGGCTTCCGACGACCGACCAGTTCCGATTTCCCTTTCGCACCGTCTACTCGCCTTTGCCTGCACGGCCTCAGGGCCCATGTCACCTATTCGCTCCGACCCCCGCAAAGTGTCCAGCGCAGTCTACAACGACTCCTCGCGCTCTTATGCCACCGCGCAGTCTGATGCTTCTGTACGTATGGAGGAGATGCGTGAGAATCTTTTCGAGACTTCGGCACACGTTGGCGACGCAGCTCGTCGCATACGTGGCGGCGTCATCAGCGGCGTACGCACGCTCGGCGAGTGGCGCAGCTCCTACTGGCCCCAAGCCGCCAGTCCACCAGGTGCATCCGCCTTTTCGCCTCCTCACCCTGGTCTGCTATCGCAGTCAGCACCTCACACGGCTCAACGTCCACCTCACCAAGCCTCTTCCGCGTCAAGCTCTCCCATACTGTCGGCCGCAGAAGGAAGTCGTGGTGCCAAACGCCTGTCCACAAGTGGCGCTGTTGGTGCGGATGGTGCTACTACCGTCGCACAGGGTTCGCGCTCTGGCCATGCTGGTTGCGTTCGCATCGTCGACTTGGCTTCAGGCGCCCGCACCATTTGCTCTTTTGCTCCTTCAAGTCATGCAGTCACGCTCGTTTCGTTCAGTCCTTGCGGTCGCCTTCTGCTCACTGCAGACGCCCTTGGCCATGCGTTCCACGTCTTTGAATTGCCCCAGATGGGCAACTTTGGGAACACTGCTTCCCCTGCGTCAACGCCAGCTGTTCAACACAGATACAAGCTGTTGCGTGGCATCACGACCGCAGATGTAGTGGATGCACATTGGTCACGCGACTCGCAATGGATCGCTGTCGGCACTCACAGCGGCACTGTGCACATCTATGCAGTCAACCCGTTTGGCGGTGTTCCATCGATTGCCAACCACGTGCAGGCAAAGGTCAGGAATCCCAACATGCTCCAACCCTTGAGTCTATCACTTCCCAGCCTCGCTCGCTCTGGTCGACCTTCGCCACCTGTGCAATCGTCGCCAGACACACTCTCCAGACCGCCTAGCCGCATCGAACAAGACGTCCCTGCCATCGCCCCGAGCGACTCGCAAGCCAAGTTCGCACCTCCCCCTTTCCTGCTTGTCGATCAAGCGTCGCCAGCTTCTCAAATCGATGCAGATGCAAGGTTGCCTTTCGAGCTGCTCACCACCGACACACGCTCCGTCAGCGTCACACTTCACTCGATCCGATGCTGGAGTACCCAGATACCGGCATCTGGAATTGGCAGCCCGAGCGAGCGCAACGCCGAATTCAAGCATTGTTCGGACATTGCAACCTCGCCGCGGACCTCGGGCATTTCGCAGATGATGAGGAGAGCCGGCGAAGGCCTCCTACACCATCACCAAGCACCGCGCCTCCAGGCTGACTGTGTGCGAGTTGCGCTGTGGGAGCACTTGGCGCCTCAGACGGGCGCGGTCGCAAAGCTCAGTTCGGCCGTACTCGCTAGCCAATCAGCAAGAACAGGCCCCGCCAACCGGTCTCGCGATTCTCGTGAGAAACCTTCGACGTCTGTAGCACAAGCTGAGATCGAGACGTATAGCCAGTCGCCAGCCATGCTGCCCTCCTCCATTTTCCTTTCTCGTCAGACCTTCTTCTATGCACGTTGCCGCAGCACCAACCCTTCCCTGTCTTTGGCTTCGGAAGCACACGCGCTGCGCTGCATACAGCGCCGCGGCTCGCGGCCGATACAAGTTCGTCGCACAGCGCGAGTCGTCTTGCGCGAGCCTTCTGCGGATGAGCCGAGTTCCTTTGACGACAGCTTGGTCGGCGCTCTGGATCAGGTGTCTTTCAGCCCAATGCACCTCCCCCTGCGCAGCTCCTCAGCTCACATTCCGAGCTTCCCGCAAGGCCAGCGTGCTCGTTCGGCTGGCTGGACCGCAGGCAGCAGCATACCGATTCGAATCGTTGCTGGCGGTCTCGGAGGTATTTATCGCGCGGGCAAGGAAATCAGCCGCGGCGTCGATATGGCACGACGGCGCACAGGCGCTGCAGTCGGCGCGGCACCACCTTCGGGCAGCCAAGGCCACCTGTCTGGAGACGCAGCATCCATATCATTCGAAGGCGAGGACGACGCCGATCTGCTGGGCGAAGACGAGGAGCTCGCCCGTCTAGGCCGCCGCCACTATCGTGCAGGTGAAAGCAAAGCAGCACAAGGCTCGAATCGGTCCGACGCATCGATGCTGTCTGCGCTGCGCAATGACGAGCCCTCGAGAGAATCCCAACCAAGCTCGGCCGAGACACCTTCTACGCGCTTCAGTGAAGCCGAGGACGCTTCAGCGGATGCTGACGAGTGCGACTGGGATGCCATCAGTGCAAGCCGGAGTCCAGCAGCCCCAGTGCCTTCGGTCTTGGATGTGATCGATTCCGACCCCGACCAGGACGGCAAGGCGACGCAGGAACGTGGCAGCAGCAGTATAGACGAGGACTTTACCGTGGGCGTATTTGATGAAGAATCGGATGAATTTGCCGCGCCGCAGTCACGATCGAGCCTCTGCTCGGGTCAGGATGCCAACTGCAGAAACAACACGACGAAGCAGCTCGTCTATGCTCTGCCTGCTGGAGGCTCTACACGATCCAGCCTGCTGAGCCAGTGCAGCGGTCTTACCACAACGGCCGAGAATCGCGCTGAAGCCCAAGCTGTCCGTGAAAGCGGTCTGTCCAGCTCGGACGGCTGCGACACTGGCAGCCAGGCAAGTGCGGGCTCAGGCATGCTGTGCGAAGGCGGCAAGGAGACGCAAACCAGCGATGAATTGCCATCGGTCGTCGTCTCAAAGAAGGCGGTGGATCCTGTCACGATAGCGCCGACGACCAACGCTTCTGTTGGCGGAAAGAAGAAAAAGAAGAAGGGCGGACGTTGAGGACAGATTTGTCTCGGCAGCCCTTGAAAATGATTACGTTAACTCTATTGTCAGGATGTTGCGCGGCTCGTTGACCCCAATGGCCCAATGGCTCGTTCGGATTTGATCTTGGTCCACTTCTACTGAAATTTCACACAAAAATTGCAACGGTATTGAGACTTTGGCTTTGCTCGTCCTCAACGGAGCAACTCAGTTATCGGCTGCTCAGAGTCAAAAAGAACGAGAATTACGGAACGGTCATGCTGGTCTTCGACTCGATTTGATGAATTAAAGCGTCAACGTATGGAGAAGCGGCCACATCGGCTGCGGGGACATGTCGCGGCAGCAAGAGTACGAGGGAATGAGCCGAAACGGCGTGCAGATCACTTGGCATTGGCGGCTTCGAACGCCTTCTTCCTGCGCTCGTAGAGCTCCTTGTCAGATCCCTCCCAATTGCTTCCATATCCATTCTTGAAGGCTCTCGTCATGCTCTTGTGAGTCACTGTGTTGTCACCATTGTCCAAGACGGCCAAGAGACGGCGGAACCAATCGGGCAGGGCCCGGATCCAGGGCAGCATGTTGGCGAATCCAGGAAGCATCAAGTGCTGCGATAGACCTGAGTCCAGAGTCCAGACAACCTTTTCTGCCACTTGGATCGGTTCCAACACAGGAGTGAAGAACGGATCTGCATGATCTTCCATGCCGTCACCGAGGGCGGTTCGAACTTTGGTGGGAGCGACGAGGGTGGTGCGTACTCGCGGCGCATTGTAGCGCGTGCGGAATTCGATGGCGAGACACTCGTGGAAAGCTAGTGCAGCGGCCTTGGAGGTGGCGTACTCGGACATGGAGGGGAGCGTCGAGTAAGCACCTGCCGAGGATACGGTGACAACGTGACCGTGGTTTCGTGCGATCATGTCGGGTGCGAATTCCTTGGCGGTGATCCAGTTGGAAAGCGTATTGATACGCCACAAACGAGCAGCCGACTCGAGATCAACATCAAGAATCGTGTTTCCAGAAGCAACGCCGGCGCAGTTGATGAGAACGCCAATCTTTTTGCCACCGAAAGCGGCCCTGATCTTGGCACCCACCTCGGCGACTTGTTCACGGTTGCTGACGTCGGTCTTGAAGTAAAGAATCTCGGGCGCTCCGGCGGGCGCCTTGATGTAAGCAGGAGGAGCCATGTCGAGCACAGCAATGTGAGCGCGCTTCTTGTGGCTCAAGAGCTGGACGATCTCCTTACCAATGCCTTGGGAGCCACCGGTGATGACGACAACATCCTTGGCGTAGTCGATGGGATCGCGTCTCCATTCCTTGTGGTTTCGAACGTAGCGGTTCAAGGCGCGATTCAAGGTACGAATGAGGACGAAGATCCAGATGTAACCGACCCACTTGTACTGGGAAAAGAGGAGCGATCGCACCAAAGGCAACGCTTCGGTGTGCGAGTTGGGAAGCAGGAGGGAGGGATTCTTGTGCTTGTGGTAGAATACTGCGAGAGCGGGTAGGAGAGCGAGGAAAGGCGTGGAGAAGGGGACCTTGTTGAGAACGCGGAGGACGGAGTCGAAGGTGAAGGGTTCCTTGAACTGGGTCAAGCCCTTGGAGTCGGTCGTCGTTGTTGCTGTCATGGCTCTCTGATACGGATCCTCTCGCTGTTTCGACAAAAAGTGGTAGAGCGGAAAGGGCTGTTATATATATCCTTGGACCTTGAGCACCCAGCGGAACAAAAGTCAAGGGTGAAAGAAAGGACGCGGGGCAGCGGAGTGTGAATGCACCGAGGGTGGATGGACGAGTGGATGGGATTGGCAGGCCAGAAAGAAAGGCAATGACGCGCCTGGCCACATGTGCAGGGTGGATGATGATGCTCGCAAAAGCCCCAACTTGGCAGCGTCCGCGTAGAACCGGCCTTTCTTGTGAAATGCAGCCTCGCTTCCATCTCAGGGTCCAGGATGCCAGTCGGGAGCCGCATTCAAATTGCAGCTTGTGTGTTTTGGAAGTGTTTGTACCACCTGCCCGTCTCGTGTGTTTCTAGCCGTGCTCCTCACAAAGCCGACTCGCTTGCGGCAATTCCAATGGCTTTCCTCTCGGCAATTACACCCCTCACGGTCGACGGACGACGTTGTTGCCCGGTGAAACAAGCTTGCACCATGGCAAATGTACTGTTACGGGATTCTTGGACAAACAAAGGAGAGAGGTACGACTCGTCTACGCTGCTCCATCAGTTTGGGCATCTGCGAACAGTCGGCTGAACAAGTGTTGGGGAAAAGCTGCCACAGTGTACAGAGATAAGATGCAGCTAGCAAGTGTGCGCATGCATGAGTCTGCACGAGTATATCCAACGATCGAACCGCTGATGGTCGTCCACCTTTGATGGGGTGGACGAGCGGCGTCCGGCGCTATGCCGTGTCAAAAGAAGGAAAGAGAGGCTTGTGGGGTAAATTTGAAATGACGTGAAGCTTCTTTTCGACAGATGCGGCTGCCACAGGCAAGCGCGCGTGAAAATTATGGTGCTCCTGTGTGAGCATGACTAAGCGTTATTGCGATCTTACAGTGTAGAGTCAGAAAATCATCTTTCACCGCTTTGCCCGCATTGGCGGCGAGGACACGGCCCTTGGAAATGCGAGTCGCTCGCCACCAGCTTTGCTTTGGTACACCATCTTTCCCTTTGCGTTCCTCTTGCTCGGTTCCCAGCAGACTATTCGCAAGACAATTCGCAACTTGTTCACCAGCATGCTTTCGCTGACCGCCTTTGGGATCACTTTCTTTGCTGCCATCGTGGCAATCAGTACTGTCATCACTCTCCTCGAATGGTAGTCGTTCCCATCGAAAGACGAGCCCCGAGCATCCGGTCTTGTGGGGAATGACGTTGTGGACATGCACCTCAATAACGCTCCCAGCCTCTGTGTGTCTATCAAGCAAGATCAGACTAGCGGGTCTGCCCACTCTCAAGCACCTTCATGATCATCGCTCCCAAGTCTCGTCTTCTCCACTTCTTCGTTACCGTGTAACCTCTTCTCCGGACACTCATACCCGAACACATATACCCTCTCGTTCGCCTCCTCTTGAAACCAGATCCTCTGCCCGTCCCAAGCTGAGCATTTTTAGACTATTCTCGGCTATTTGCTGCCTGTGACATTTCTACTATCGACGGAAAGGCAAGGTCCTTAACACTTGCGGCAGACCGGTAAATTGCTGTCTCCGAATTCCGTGATTTGTGTCCGACTTTTTCCAAAAAGAAAGTAAAAGGGAATCTTGTTGGACAACTGCTCGACGGAGATCCTTCTCGTCTTCGGCTGCTCAAGCTTCACCTGATCCGGTCACCGGCGCAGCGACAAAGCGCCACCGCAGCAATGTTTTACGATCTCAACATACCCTGGCCGCAGGTGTCAGGAGCTCCCCCCTCCACGTCGACCAGCAGCGCATCTCAGGGTCAGTCCTCCAAGAAGAAATCCAAACAGCAGCAGCAAAAGCAGCAACTACAACAGCAGCAGCAGCATTCTTCCTCCTCCTCATCCTCTGTCTTGGCCACTACTGACTCGGCGCAGATCTCCCCTCTATCCACTCTGCGAGATAATGACGCCGTCATCGTTGCACAGACTGCGCTAGAGCTGCACGAGCTCAAATATTCGCACGTCGCCTTCAATCACATCGTCCATTCGAGGTACGATCCTGCTACCAATCCAAATGCAATGGCACCATTCCGAGACGGTCGACCTAATCCCCCCTTTCCAGAGCTCGATCCAAGGACACGGCCAAGGGCAAAGGGCAAGGCAAAAGCAACTCTTGGACACGATTCGTCTGGACTCACCCAGCTCAGTCGACTGACGCTTGTCCTTGACGACCAATCCATGGGCAAGTCGGGTAGCGGTTGGGTCACCAACAATGCCACTGCTCTACAGAGCTACGACCTTCTTGCGGTTCGTCCCACCAACGAAGCTGCCTTTCAGCACGCTTGCTTGACCCTCTCCGAGCTCAAACCTTTTAGCATCGACATCATTTCGCTTGACTTTGGGGCACAGCCTCGACTGCCGTTCTTCCTCAAAAGGTCGACTGTGAATGCTGCACTCGAGAACGGAGTTCAGTTCGAAATCACCTACGCACAAGCAGTGTCCGAAGAAGGCACCAAGGCGAGGAGGAACCTGATCAGTGGTGCCAGGGACCTTCTCCGCGTCACCAACGGCAAAGGCGTCTTTTTCTCCTCGGGAGCAACGCAGGCCCTGTCACTTCGAGCTCCCTACGATGTCATCAATCTAGGAGCCATCTTCGGTCTCAATCCTTCCGCTGCAAGGGACGCCATCTCTCACAACTGTCGAAGCCTCATCCTGAGATCGCAGACGCGCAAGACATATAGGGGCGTCGTTTCCCATCCCGTCGCTATCTTTCCCACCAACTCGTCCAGCCAAACGACAGCTGCCAATGATGTGATGATATCGTCGATGGCAACAAAGGCTAGCGATGCGAGTGTCAAGAAGCGCAAACCTCCTTTGGTCGAGGATCAATCCGAGCTTTCCAGCACGACGGATTCAACACATTCGAAGCTCAAAAAGCAGCGAACCTAGCACATTCCGTCTCATTCCTGTAATTGTACCTTGGCGCATTGTGCTGCACGCCAACAGTCTTGAAATTGCTGCCAAACCACAGCGTCGGACACAAGAAAGAGATCTGAGGGTACTTGTGTTACATTCCGTGAAAAAGTTCGTAAGATGACAGCATCATGGACCTTTTCATCAAGGTGCACCCCAGGTTCCCGAGGCAGGCAGCGGGTTTGCACGAAGGAAGGAAAAGAAGGTGTCGCTGTTGCGCGCAGCTGGCCAGCGGAGATGCGCCAACGTTCCAGTAGAAATAGCGCAGGCGCCTTGACATGCCGGGTCACACTTTGCGTTGGCATCCTTGCTCTTGACAGCCGTCGTGACGACGTCGATGACCACGAGACTTTTTTGTAGCGAAGGATAGCGCTTCTTGAGATCGTCCTGGTAGTACTTGCCCGTTGTGCAGATGCCGATAATGTCACAGTAGTTGTGCACATCGCGGACCGGAGTTGCATATTTCGGGTATGGCACTTGAGTGCAAGGATCCTGGGAGTCGCGGTATGGGTCCGGTGCAGAGTAGACAGCGGCAGATGCGATGCCGTCCGTTTGGGCAGCGTACAGTTCAGCCATAGCAGCGCCGTTGGACCATCCGGTCATGAAGACTCGGCGGGAATCGACGGGGACATTGGTCTTGGCATAGGCGATTGTCTTGTCGATAAAGTCAACGTCGATGTTGAGATCGGGAGAGGAACGATCTACGTTGCGGTACCAGTTGTCCCAGCCTAGTCCCTTGTCGTCGGGGATAGGATATTGGTGGATGGTGTTCCTTCCTGCTGGCAGAATGTAGGAGAATCCGAGCCGACTCGGGTCGTCATTGTTGAGGGATTGCGTATCGCGAACCGCGTCGTAGCCGGTCAAGGGAAATGTGATGGTCGTACCTGCCAAGGAGGGATGCAGATATACGAGCAAAGGCAGCGGCTTGTCCTTGGTCGATTTTGGATTGGCGTAGAAGCATACGGAACGCTTGTCGCCACTCTTGTCGGTCAAGGTGATGATCTTGCCGTGGCAAATCTGCAAATAGTCTTGCAGACCATTGGGCGACTCGAAATTGTCGAGCACTCGGGCAGGGGGATCGCCGTAGGGACCACAATTGGTTCCCGTTTGCTTTGTAGTCACGGCCGACTTTGGGTAGTTTGCGGTTAGAGGCGATGTGGCCTCAGGAGGAACGCAAACCGGCAATTTCGGCAACGGCTGTCCTCCTACCTGACGACGGAGAAGCTCTTCGGCGGAAGGAATCAAGGAGCCGGCAAGGGCAAGCTGAGCAGCCAGCTGAAGTGCAAAAGCGCACCAGAGCAGCAGGGATGTTTGACAGCGCTTCATTGGAAGTAGGAGGAGTTGGAAGGGACTGGTGGAGCAGGAGTTGTCGCGAAACGATCCAAGTGCGACGCTGATCCGTCATGGTTCGACGTGTATATACACCTCAGCCTCGTGTGGCTACGGCTTGTTGTGAGCAGAGGTCCCTCAACGAACCAGTGCGGGGAGAGCAGGACGGAAGAGTCGATCCGATGCGGGAAAACATGCAGAGGTAGGGCTCTGGCATACAGAGACGAACCGACGGGGTAGGTAGAGGCATGCATTCGGCTCTGGCGATGTCTCATCTGCACAGAGTCAAGTATTCTGACACGACAAGTTTGTGGCAACTCTTGAGCGAAGGTGACCGCTGTCAGCTGATCCTTGGTGCGCATGTGAACTTGATAGCGACTTGTTGTTTCGCTCAGCTTCCCTGTCATGGCTTCCCTGTCACGGAGACACAATCGCTTCTATAGCATCTATTGCACAGTACCTCGCTTGTGCAATAATCGCAGAGGCACGTCGTACGGCACTATTTTGCACCGATGTTTCCCCGACTGTGCGCGCCGAGTGTCAACGTTCTTATAAGGTGCGAGAAGGGAATGCAAAGCCGTTGGTGTCACTAAGCGAAGGCGTTGTTCACCTGGGCCTCGGCAGCCAAAATCCATCGGCAATCCCGACTGCGGAGGCGGGCGAACCGTTCTGTGGGATCCGCCGCTTCTTGGCCGATCTTATCTCGTCAACAACTTGTCCGCAAATCGCGTAGCTTCCGCTGCGCTCAAGCTTGCGACATGGCTGACATTCCTGCTGACCTCGGAACATCGACCGAAGAACGCCGTGTTGATCTTTGCTGCTGTGGCAATGGTCAGGACAGACATGTCAAAAATTGCCGCAGAATCGCATGCGGAAGAACATGGTGTGCAAGTAGAGACGGATCAAGCAAGCCCCTTTGTCGGGCAGCGCTTTCCTTTGACAAGACGGCCGTGCACCGTTGGAGATGCTCCCACATTGAGACAGTGCGTGCTCGGACGTGTGACGGACACCTGAAGAGCTTTCGAGTCGGCTGCCATTCTGGGCTGCTCCAGAATTCCAGATTGGGGCCATGTGTTGTACGAACAGAATAGATTCAAGCCGTATTCGTCGGAGCTGGCATGGTACATTTTCTAGTCAGGGTCCTCTCCTCGCAACGCGCTCGCCCAACTCAATCAATGCTATGCCACCATCATAGATTGCTTACAACAGAAGAACATCCCTTGTCTCCCCCAACTACTCCACTCGAGTTCCGATCGGAGCATCCTCATTGCTCAGCATGACCACCGGATCGCTGGAAGAGAGGCTTCACGCTTGGAGTCTCCAATATCTTCGATTAAAAGCCATCGTCCTTCTCATGCGATCACTCAATTCATTGCGTCCGCTCATACATGCATCACAGCCGCCCCTTCCACATGCATTCGAGCGCCACATCGTACAGCTTCCATCGCGCCAAAGCGGGCGCACCATCAAAGCCCACATCTATCGCTCCAAACACGTTGCTCCTTCTTCCGACGGCGTTGCCGCTCCTTTGCCCGTTCACATCACCTGGCACGGCTCCGGTTTTGTTCTTCCAAACCTCGGCGATGACCATGCCTACATCTCCCACCTTCTCCAGGCGCTCGGCCCAAATTGTGTCCTTGTAGATGCAGACTATCGCAAGGCGCCCGAACATCCTTTCCCAGCCGCAAGTCACGATGCTCAAGATGTAGTCAACTACATTCTCTCCCAACCAAACGTTTATGATCCTGACCGCATCACTCTAGGTGGCTTTTCTGCAGGTGGCAATCTGGCCCTAGTCGTCGGTGCCCAGCTCGGTCCGCAACGCATCGCTGGCATTGCGGCGCTGTACCCCGCGGTCGATTTCACCGTCAAGCCAGGCGATCGCGCCCTTCCCACAAAAGACCGTCCCGCCAGTGGCTTTCCGCTCCCCGCCTGGATGAGCAACGTCTTCCTGGATTCCTACTTTGTACGTCAGGAGGACAAGCGACATCCCCTCTGCAGCGTCTACTATCTCGACGCCGCTAGATTCCCCCCTTTGCTTCTCGCTTCTGGCCAAGTCGACTATCTGTGGCATGCCTCGAATAAACTCGTTCGCAAACTCACCGATGCCGGAAGAAAAGATGCCCGCTTCATCAGCGTTGAAAAAGAGGGCCACGGCTTTGACAAACTTCCCCGCGGTCCTGCCTCTCGTCAACGAAGAGACTACGTTTACACAGAATTTGCCAACTTCATCCGCGACTCCTGGTCTCGAACTTCGTCACAGAATAAAGCACAGCTGTAGAATGCATGGCAACAGAGTCTCCCGTTGGTTTTGACGATGCATCGGTTCCGTGTCTGCCCTACATCTCGTCGCCCGACCCTGGCTGCGAACGTCCCTGTTCCTGCGCATCGAGCTGCTGTGACGCTGGGCTTTGCCGTCTTTTCAAGCCGTTGCTACCCTTTAGCTCAGCATTCGCTCCCGCCTCCTTTTCTGCCTGCGCCGCCATCTTGCTTCCCAACATCTCTGCAGACCGCACTGCATCCCCGTCGCTGCCACCGAGCTTCTGCTCGGTACGCCGCAGTGAACCTTTCCAGAAGTGCATCCGATCCGCCGAATTGAGCAACCTCGACACGATCCTGGCAGGGGTCGACTGCATCCAGCCCCTCCTTGTATAGTTGATCGGAGACTCTTCGCCTGTAAAGATGGTCAGATCGTACAGAAGCGCGCCCAACAAAGCGCCTGCAAAGCACCCCGCCTGAGGCCCGTACAGCCACCAATACGCATTGTGTGTCCATAACTCTCTGCCGTATCCGACCATGTACAGGAAAAGTCGCGGTCCCAGATCTCGGCTTGGAGAGATCGCGTAGCTCGTCGGCCATCCGAAAGACATTCCAATCATGACAACTACGAATCCCAACACCAGAGCAGATAGACCATCCGAGGGCGGCGCGTTGGTCTCATCACCCACCGCCAACACCATGCCCATCAAGATGCTCGTTGCTGTCACTTCCGTTCCGAACCCAGAGGCTGAAGTGAAGACGAGCTGCGGAACAGTGACGAACAAACGGCCAGTTCCATGATCGCCGGAAAGGGTTCGGACGTTTCGACCTCCTTCAAATTGGTCGATAGCCGGGAGGTAGATACCATAGGTGATGGCAGCGCCCAAAATCGAGCCCAGAAGCTGAGCACTCCAGTAGATGGGCACCTGCATCCACGGAAATCCACGAAATACGGCGAGGGCAAGCGTGATGGCAGGATTGCAATGCGCGCCACTCCGTCCACCACTCAGATAGATCGTCGAAGCTACAGCCAAGCCCCACGCCCAGTTTTGGTTCGGATAGGCACCCGCACTCGGACCCATGGATTGCGAAAGCGTCACCTGGCAGTCTACGGCCGTTCCGACAGTGATCAGCAGCATGGTCGCCAGCAGTTCGGCCAGGAATTCGCGGCTGTGGTAGCGCCATCTGGACCACGTCGTCGGGAAGGCGATGCTTCCGTCCGCCAGAGTGCCTTGGCCACCTAGCCAATTCTCATCATCTAAGCCTTCGAGGACATCGTGTTGTTCTTGACCTTCGTGCAGCACATCGTCCTGGCTCGTACCTTCATAATGACCGGTCTCGTACGAGGAATATGCCGTCTCGTCGCTGTTGCGGCCTCCTTCACTCTCTGTGCCAGTTTGTTCCATTTCCTTGCTGAGCCGCTTGACAGTGCTTGATTGATTCCCTTGGTCCTCACGTCGACCGGCGTGTGAAGGCATGCTCTTCCCCAACCAAGCAGACCGGGTGTCGCGGCCGCTTGTGCTCGCCTGACTCTCAGTCCGGCCACCTACGGGTCGAGCTTCGATATGATCCTCGTCCGACCTTCGACCGGTATGAGTGGACCGTCTGGCTTTCGAGCCCTGACGTTCCAACTGTTGCATCTCGTCCAACGGCGCATTTTCATCGAAATACCCTCCTCCCCCACTTGCCCTATCTTCGTTTGGATGACTTGCTCTCCTGTGGCTCTGCGTACTCGGTTTTCTGATTCCGACACCAGCGGCAGGTCCGCCTGCCGAACGTCCTTTCGGAGCAGGTCTCGCCCCCGACAGACCCGGATGTCGGGTTTGTTCCATCGCCGAGCGATGAGATTCGGCTCTAGACCGTTTGCGCTCCATTGCTTCGTTATGGAGCTGATCAGCACCTTTGTGGCTGGGTTCGGAGACGAGGATGTCAAAACCTTGCGAAGGTAGAAAAGGCATGGATGATGTTTTGATGTGCTTGCTAGGCGGAAAGGAAGCGACGGCGCCGAGCGAGGGCAAGCTCGATGAGGGCTCGTCATGCTCGTCGACTGCACTGCCTTGGGTAGCGACAAGGCCGTCGCCGGACTGTGCTTCGGAGAGGAGCTGCCTTCGTGCGGTGGAAAGTCTACGCTGAGGCTCGACGCCTGCTTGGCTCGATGGAACGATGGCAGCGTCCCGGGAGGCTTCGTTGTCATTCGAGCCTAGCTGCCTGGGAGTACCCGCAGGTTTCGCTCTAGCAGCTTCTGCAGCCGTCGGACTGCTGTAGGACGCTTCCACCGTTGGTCTTGTCTGCATTGGCACTGGCTTCCCCTCTCGTTCGGGAAGCTCGGTCGTTGGCAGAGGCTCTCCTTCTCGAATGGGCGGCAGATCCCCTGTACCTGTGTTGGTGGAGGTGGTGGGACTGATACTCAGTTCTTGCCCATCTGTCAATCTGTCGGCGTTGAACTCGCAACGTGTGCTATTGGCGTAATCAAGTCCATGAATGGGTTCCTCCGGCCCTCCCGGCGACCTTGATGTTGCGTATCTTGGTTCGACCCGATATCGGATGGGTTGCGCTGGCAATGTCTCCAATGCCGGAGAATGCGCTTGTCTTTGCTTCGGCGCCGGTAGTCTTCGTACTCTGGGCAGTGTCGAGCCAAGACTCCACAGTGGACGCTTGGGTGCAGGTTCGACTGAGGTGATGCTTTGATACCCACGAACGGCTTGAGGTGCTGAGCTTGTAGGCATCGGGGCAGCTGCCATACGAGGCCGAAGGCTTGTATGCTGTGCCGACGGAGCCGAGGACGGTGCTAGCGATGATGGTGCACGTAAGCTGTCTTGTGAAGGAAAAGACGCATACGAAGCCGAAGGTGTTGCGCTCGAATCGACTCTCGACGCACGAGAAGATTGCTGTTGCCCGAGACCGGATGGTCGTGACCAAGGGTCAGACGTAGATGCTCTAGACGGATCGCGACTGGGCTGTTGACGGTGTTGTCGGTTTTGTTCGCCAGTCCGTGGTGGTGCCTCCTCCTCAGCTTCGATTGGAACGGGGCTTGACTCGCTCATCTTTGCCGGTGACCAATCACTTGGAGATGGCGGCAGAGTGGATGTGATGGTGATGGTGACTGCGAAGGAAGGCAAAGGAGAACGATAACAAGGAACAGTGCGGCTCAGTCTGGAACAAGAAGGCTCAGTCACTTCTCGTCGACACTCCGCAGACGACTCGGTCTTTGCTTCCGATCCGATACGTCAAGATTGCAATTGCATTGGGTCAATACCTGTGCCGAGGCTCAAGCTCTATACGATAGAGAGAGACGAAGTTTGGCAGCTGCACGCGGTTTTGGACGTGAATCATCATCGTGCTTCGTCGAGCAGTGCGTTGCTTGTGCGCCACTTTTGGTGCGCTCTGCCCAACTGCACGCGCGCTGTTGGACTGGTTCTGCCATGACAGAGATCTGCAAAATGGAAGAAAAATGTTTTGCCGCTTGCCTCCGCTAAGATACCACAGAATTTCAAACCCAAGCACGGCTGAATCATTTTCTCTTTTCTCCACAGCCGAGTAGGAATGGGTATGCTTGCGAACAAGATTTCCGTCAATCATCTCCTCTTGCTTCCGGCCATTGTCCCGTAGCAACGACTTCCTGGGAGGCATTCGTGTCAATGAGTCCGAGGAGCGCACCTGATGTCGGTAGCAGGATGAAGAGGCAAGCCATGAAAACTTGACGTGCCACAAAAGAAAAGAATACAAGGACTTCACCAACGGATATCGGGCCTCACAAAACATTCTCGTGAATCGCAGCTCAAGAGCAAAGCGTCAGGCAGGAAAGCATCGAATGAAATCAAATCAGAGACAATTTTGGTGATGTGTGAGGGGAAAGAAAGGTGTATGGTACATGAAAGATGCATGAGAACGTGTTTAGTCGATCGACTCCATGGCCGATTCGCCGGGAACCTCCTCGGTAGCAACGTCGGCCTTGTCGTCGGCGACGTCGGCATCGATGCCAGTGTCGTCAATGGAGAGACCGAGCGAGATGAGCTTGTACAGACGGTTGGCAAAGTCGTGAGGTTGCTCGAGGGTGAAGCCCGAGGTGAGGAGAGCGGTCTCGTAGAGGAGCACGGTCAGATCGCGGACGGTGGTGTCGTTCTTGTCCTGGCTCGACTTGGCGGCGAGCTCCTTGACAATGGGGTTCGAGGGGTTCAGCTCGAGCGTCTTCTTGGCAGCCATGTACTGCGACATGCTCGAGTCGCGAAGAGCCTGCGCCTTCATGATGCGCTCCATGTTGGCGGACCAGCCAAAGGTGTTGGTGACAAGCACACAGGGCGAGCCGACGATACGGTTCGAGACGACGACCTTCTCGACCTTGTCGCCGAGGATCTCCTTGACGTTCTTGCAGAGGTCCTCGCAGTTCTTGGTGTCCTCCTCGCGCTGCTTCTTCTCTTCGTCCGACTCCTCGAGCTCGAGGCCCTCTTTGGAGACGCAGACGAGCTTCTTGCCCTCGAACTCCTTGAGCTGGGTGACGGCGTACTCGTCGATGGGGTCGACCATGAGCAAGACCTCGAGACCCTTCTTCTTCAATCGCTCCAAGAAGGGCGAGTCGCGGATCGAGGCGAGGGATTCGCCGGTGAGGTAGAAGATCTGGTTGTTCTTGCCGTCCTGGGGCATACGGGTGATGTAGTCCTTGAGCGAGGTCATCTCTTCACCAGACTTGGTCGAGTGGAAGCGGAGGAACTCGGCGAGCTTTGCGCGGTTGGTGGCGTCCTCGTGGATACCGAGCTTGAGGTTCTTGCCAAAGGCCTCGTAGAATTTGGCAAAGTTGTCCTTGTCCTCGGCGATCTCGGAGATCATCTCGAGCGTCTTCTTGACGACGTTCTTGCGGATGACCTTGAGGATCTTGTTCTGCTGCAAGGTCTCACGCGAGATGTTGAGGGGCAGATCTTCCGAGTCGACGATACCCTTGACGAAGTTGAGGTACTCGGGGATGATGTCCTCGCAGTCATCCATGATGAAGACGCGACGAACGTAGAGCTTGATGTTGTTGCGCTTCTTCTTGGTCTCAAAGAGATCAAAGGGAGCACGCTTGGGGACAAAGAGGAGAGCCTTGAACTCGAGCTGACCTTCGACGGAGAAGTGCTTGACGGCGAGGTGGTCCTCCCAGTCGTTGGAGAGCGACTTGTAGAAGGCCGAGTACTCGTCGGCGGTGATCTGCTTGGGGTCGCGAGTCCAAAGAGGTTTGGTCTTGTTGAGCTCCTCCTGCTCGGTCTTGAGCTCCTTGACCTTCTTCTTGGGCTTGTCCTTCTTGGCATCCTCGTCGTCGACCTCTTCGATCTTGGCCTTCTTCTCGTCATCGTCGGCGGTCTCCTCTTCGGGCTCCTCGACCTCGGTCTCGACCTCCTTGGTGACGACGAGCTGGATGGGGTACGAGATGAACTCGGAGTGCTTCTTGACGATCTCGCGGATGCGCTTCTCCTCGAGATACTCCATCTGGTCCTCCTTGAGGAAGAGACGCATCTCGGTACCGCGGCCAATGCTGGGGTTGACGGTGTCCTGGGTGATGGTAAAGGTGCCACCGGCAGCCGACTCCCAGATGTACTGTTCGTCGTCGTTGTGCTTGGTGATGACCTGAACCTTCTCGGCCACGAGATAAGCCGAGTAGAAACCGACACCGAACTGACCAATCATGGAGATATCAGCGCCAGAGGAGAGAGCCTCCATGAAGGCCTTTGTGCCGGACTTTGCGATGGTACCGATGTTGTTGACCAGGTCGGCCTTGGTCATACCGATACCAGTGTCGCGAAGAATGAGACACTTGTTCTCCTTGTCAGGGGTGATGCGGATGTAGTACTCGGGCTCTGCCTTGGTGTACTCGGGGTCGGTAAGAGCATTGTAGCGGACCTTGTCGAGGGCATCGGACGAGTTCGAGATGAGCTCACGAAGGAAAATCTCCTTGTTGGAGTAGAAGGTGTTGATGATGAGATCCAGAAGCTGGCTGATGTCGGCGGCCTGTTGATAACACGACGAGTCGAACCAAGGATGCAAAGATGCGGAAGGGGTCAGCGAGGTCGAACTCTTTCGGGGTGGCAATTTGCCATGCCAATGCCAACGATGTCGTTGACGCGCTGCAACGTGCGTGCAACGAGAAAGCGTGGTATACTTACGAAGCCGAAGGTCTCAGTGTTGCCGGACATGGTTGAGTATGCGATGCAACGTCTGGAAGGGATATGTACGGTGGGAAGAGGAGGAAGGGAAGGTGCGTATCAATGGATTGCAATAAATGGCTTTGCGCAGCAATCACAGAATCGACTCGAGCCGTGTTGAGCGAAATCCACTGCGCAGCTCGAAGAAAAGCACGAGAGAGCACAGCTGCTCAGAGCTTCTGGAAGAAATGGGAAAATTGTGAATGGGCGTGCGCGGATAATTCCAGAAGAAATCGAGAGGAAGCGCTTGTTCCATGTTGTTCTTTTTCTCCCACAGCGCATCGCAGTCAGAAAGCAACACTCGGGCCAGCCTCCAAGTCGGATGGGTCTCCGAAATTGATCCATCATCGCCGTCTGACGACCATGCCAACCAGCTAGCTTGCTGGTGGAGAGTATCTGACAATAGGCTCGAGTGATTGCAGAATTGCAGCCAGACCCCAGGCCAGTCTCTTGGCCCAATGAAGGTAGCAAAGCCGAACTGACACAGGAGCCTTCATTGAGATTTGGCGCTGCATACGCTTGCCCCGCGTAGAATTCGATGGAGGGCTTACATAAGCGTTGTATTCACTCATGGTGCTTTTGATGTCAGCTCGTGTGGTGTAACATAGAAAGACCGTAAAGCCGTGGTTTTTTGTTAGAGCTGAGCATCTGCACATCGGAATGACGTGCGCCTCTGCGACGGAGCCGAGATCGATCACCAATTGTTGGAGGATGAATTTCAACCACGGCCCATGAGCAGTCTCTTGTGTCGGACGAGGTCGAGCGTCTGACAGACAGGCAGAAGAGTCGACTGATCCATACAACATTTGTCCGAGTCGAAGCCTGCATTGTGCAGCGAACGAGCCTGTCGTCGGATGCTCTAGAAAGAGACGAGCCGCTGATGTTGCTGCTGCTGTACTCGAGCTCTCAATCTGTGGACTCACAATCTCGAATCTCGCCAACAACTCCTCCACCCTGTTCACCGCCGTCACCATCATCGCCAATCTTCTTTGTCTTCTTCATCTGCATCTTGCTTCCCTTTGTCTCGCCCACGCTTTGGCAGCCTAGGGTGATACAGTTACAGCTCAGACGCTGCGCCGAGCCTCTTTCTCTTTCGCTCTTCACATCGGCACGCCATCAAAAGCAAGACGATTCGCCCACCCTCGGTCAGCACCCTCGCTTCCGCTACAGCCGCTGCCGACATCGTCTCGACATCATCTGATCAGGCTTCCTCATCAAACAGCTTCATCTGGCAAGCTACACACAGCCTACCTCCATGAACCGCTTCTCATCCAAACCTACGAAAACTCTTCTCGCGCCATCGCTCCAAGCTACTCGTCGCTCTTCTTGATTCAGCTCTGCTTCTAGTCAAAAAGCTTCAAAACAAGTAGTCATCTCCTCTTTCTACTCCGGGCGCCTCGTTTGTTCCTTTGCCCCATCCTCAAGTGGAACATGCAATCTCGCCGCACCTCTTACTCGCCCCTTTCCAATTCTCACACGCAGCTTCTTCTTTCTCGAGCGCAATCCAACGCGCAGCCATCTTGTCTACCATCCCTCGCAACGCACCACCTCGCTCCCTTTTCTCATCATCACCGACTTCGCTATCGTCTTTGAACCGACCCGAGTCGCAGCAGCCGCCGCCCCCGCCGCCAATAGACCACTAACTCGCACAAACGCCACGTCGACCGGCCTCTCTCCTACTTAGGTCCACCGGCGTACATCACTTACGATACATGTATCCCTCCCCGTCTCCTTCCCCGGCCCCTTCGCCTCCAGCATACCTCTACCTCAACAACCACCATCATCAGTCCGCTACTCATGCAGGTGGTCCTCTCTCGGGTGCTGGCGGCCAGGGTGCAGCTCAGAACAATGGCTACAATGGCTCTTTTACCCCTGTAGCAAGGTTCCCAATGCCATCCGCCGCCTGGCCACAGCGAGCGCATCAGCATCCTCATCATTCTCACCAGCAGAACCCTTCGCTCTCCTCTCTGCCAGGCTCGATCGGTCACTCTAGCGCCGCTTCCATCTCCGCCGGCGGTCCATCCTCCCCAGGTTATGCAAACCTCGGTGCGCACCACCACCACCACCACACCGGACACGGTCCATCCGGCCTCTCTCATATGTCTTCTCCAGGAGGAATGCATTCGGCTCACTTGAGCTCTTCAGCAGGTCGGTCAGAAGCAGCTGCCGCTGCCGCCGCCGCCGCCGCTGCAGCCTCCGGCTCGCCTCACTGGCAGCAACAGATTGTCAAAGCAGAGATCTCGCGCCAGTCCAGCTCGCCGCACCATCATGCACGAGCTGCTGCATTGGCCGCGCGATCCGCAACAAGCTCGGCCATTGCCATTCAAGATCCTACAAAGGGCATCGTACCGCCTCAAGTAGCCGCCAACGGTCTCTTTGTCGCAAAAAAGGATTCCAGCGCCGCAAACGGCGGAGGCGCTGATGATGGTAAGGGAAGCGGCGCCGATGCTGCCACAGGTGCAACCAACGGCGCAGCCTCAGCCTCTTCCACCTCGGCCGCCGGTCCAGCCAAGGAGAAGCAGACGTGGTCCACCATCGATATGGGCGGATTGTCCCTCAAAAACATCGCCAACGAGGTCTACCGCTACTCGTTCCTCACCTCGCTTTTCATCAACCACAATGCACTCACCACCATCTCTTCCGACATTGTCAAGCTTCGTCATCTCACCGTCCTGGATGCATCGGGCAATAAGCTCTCTTCAGTCCCGCCCGAGCTCGGCATGCTCACCAGCCTCCGCGAACTCTTTCTCTTTGACAACAACCTTTCCACCCTTCCGCCTGAGCTTGGAACCTTGCATCAACTAGAGATGCTCGGTGTCGAAGGCAATCCGCTCCAGGACAATCTGCGCACCCTTTTGCAGCGAGAAGGCACCAGCGCCGTCATCGCCTACCTTCGTGACTCTTGCCCTGTACCATTGCCGCCGCCAGAGCGCGAATGGATCATGATCGATCCTGACCTTCCGGATCTTGACGCCGACAAGGACGGCAACGAAGGTCAGCAAGAGTCGTTCAACGTGCTCTCCTACAATATCCTCTTTGATCGGTATGCAACCGCGCAGATGTACGGCTACACACCCTCCTGGGCCTTGGCATGGGATTACCGCAAAGAGTTCATCCTCCAGGAAGTCATGTCATACAGCGCAGACATTTGTTGTCTTCAGGAAGTTGGCGTAGAGCAGTACGAAGACTACTTCCTCCATCATCTCTCGCAACAAGACTACGAAGGCGTCTTCTACCCCAAGTCGCGAGCACGCACCATGCGAGACGACGAGAGACGCCGCGTCGACGGTTGTGCCATCTTTTACAAGTCCAACAAGTACCAACTCATCGAGAAGCAGGTGGTCGAGTTCAACCAGATCGCACTTCAGCGTCCTGACTTCAAAAAGTCGGAGGATATGTACAACCGTGTCATGACCAAGGACAACATTGCCGTCATTGCGCTCCTCGAGAACAAGCTGTCCGGCTCGCGGATCGTCGTTGCCAACGTGCACACTCACTGGGACCCCGCATTCCGCGATGTCAAGTTGGTTCAAGTCGCCATGCTCATGGACGAAGTCGAAAAGGCAGGTGCCCGCTTCGCCAAGCTTCCAGCTAAACCCAGCGTTGCAGAAGGATATCCGCCACCGCCCAAGTACACGCATGCCAACCAGATCCCCACCGTCATCTGTGGAGATTTCAACAGCGTGCCCGAGACCGGTGTCTACGACTTTCTCTCCAATGGCGGCGTGCCTGGCGACCACGAGGACTTTATGGATCACGTCTACGGTAACTACACGGCGCAAGGTCTGCAGCATAGCTACAAGCTCGAGTCGTCCTATGTGCCCATCGGCGAGCTTCCTTTCACCAACTACACCCCGGGCTACGAAGGCGCCATCGACTACATCTTTTACACCAAGAACACGCTCAGCGTCACCGGAGTCTTGGGCGAGATCGACAAGCAGTACCTTTCCAAGGTGGTCGGTTTCCCCAATGCGCACTTCCCAAGTGATCATATCTGCATCATGAGCGAGTTCAACGTCAAGAGGTCGGATCGAAGCTCAACGTCGTCGACCACGACGGGCAGAGAAGTACATCATCCGACATCCTCCACCGGACGAAGGTAAGGATGATGACGATCGATCCCGGCCCTTTGTAAACATACTACTCCACATCGTATCCCCTCCCCATCTTTCTCCCTATGTATTGCAGTCGCTCTTTCCCTCTTGTCTCCGCTTCATTCATGTTGTACCATCTCCCTCTACATTTTCCTTTTCTTTCTGCGTCCAACTCTATACACTTCTCATCTCTCTTTCTCATTCACGCCCGATGTGGCCTTTTTGACTCATGTGCTAGACTCGTATCTGTGTATCTGCCCTCTTTCTCTTGCGAAAAGAAAGTGTTGGTTTGGAATCCAAATTGTCAATCCGCTCTTCTCGTTCATGATGATGTGTCTGCTGTTCTCGCTCAAACTGAATCTTGGATTCATAGATCTTGGTGAAATCGCTGCTGCTAGATGCGCTGACGTTTGCGCTGCTGGTTGCGAGTCGCTGTGGCTACTAGGTTGGTGTTCCTTGCTATGCCTGTGGTGCCTGTGGCCTGCCCTCCTGCCGTGGCAGCCGGGCCGATGGTGGGGGTTCCGCTTTCGGTCGATCCGACGCTTAGGCTGCTTCGTACACTGGCTGGGTTGGATATCGTGCCTCCATTGGTGCCTGCTATGGTGATCACTGGATTGTTGTGACCGGCAAAGTGATGCGACGGTGCACTGCTCGGAGCAGAACTCTGCAATCCAGGTCCGCCTCCAGTGGCGGCAGCAGCACTACCGACTGTAATTGGTGGTGGCGCTGCGGGACCTCCCACAGTCGGAGCGACGGGAACGGCCGCACTACCTGTACCAACATTGCTTTGCTTAGCCGCCACCATTCCGGACTTTTGTAGGTGCTGTTGCTGACCTCCAGCCTGCATCTGCTGATGCCTCAATTGCTCCTGCTGATACATGAGTTGCGCCAATCGATGCGGCTGGCTGGAATTCAGGTTGACCTGATGCGAAGGTTGCATGTGGTGCGTCTCGATGGGCGGCAAGTAATTGCTCTTCATCTTGGGATCCATGTCGTCCTGGATTACTCTTCGATTCGGGTAAGTCGCCAGAGGTTTTGCTAGGCTGCTGAACGCATTCGCGGTGGGTTTCGGACCTTGCTCGGTGAACCACTGGTGTTCCAATGCTTGATTGGCAGTGAGTCTTTGCTCCGGATCATATTGCAAGAGAGAATCAAACAGATCGTATCCATCATCACCCTTGTTGCGGGTTGCGTACCAGCGAGAGAGAGTTTTCGGATAGTTGTCGAGACGCAAATGCGGCCACCACCCTTTGTAATCAGGCATGGACTCGATTGCCGGCCATCGATCTTTGTTGGGTGTACCCAGCACTTCGACGATCCGTTTCAATTGATCCGTCTGGAATGGCGCAGCCTTGGTCTTGGGGTCCATCTTGGCCTCTTCTCCTTTGAACATCGGTCGCAGCGCTAGCAATTCTCCCCAGATGCATCCAACACTCCACATGTCGATCGCCGTCGTGTAATGCCTTGCGCCCAACAAGAGCTCCGGCGCTCGGTACCAAATAGTGACCACGACCTTGTCTCCATTGTACAGGCTCTGCAGTGGAGAAGAGTAGAGTCTCGCCAAGCCCAGATCGCCAATCTTGACTACACCTTGATTTGTCACCAAGATATTGGCAGGTTTTAGATCTCGATGCAAGATCCAATTTGCGTGCAGGTAGGCTACGCCGTTGATCAGTTGCCACAGCAAGCTTTTCAGCACTGCGAGCGGGATAGGTGCGCGTAGAGCGGTGGAATGATAATGAATGATCTGGAGCAGATCATGCTCGGCGTATTCAAAGACCATGTAGATGGCTTTGTCTTCCAGCATGACTTGGTGAAGGGTGACAATGTTCACGTGGGACAACTCGCGATTCAGCGAGATCTCTCGCATGGCACTTTGCGAAATGCCCGTGTAGATGGTGGCGTCGGTCTCTTTGCTATCTGGCTTGAACTTTTTGATGGCGTAGACCTGGCTGTCCGGGATGTTGATGCCAGATAGCTGTGCTGCATTGTCCGAGCGTCCAGAAGCATTGGTGTTGGAATTGCCCAACGAAGCGCTCAGACTAGGCGAGGCGATCGGAGTACCATGGCCACCGGCTCCTCCATCTGCTGCTGATTTGGGTGTTGCGTGCAAGGACGAGCTAGGAGAATCCAGAAGCTGGTGCTGCTGCAGCAAGCCTCCCCTCTTTTTGGCCGTCGAAGTGGTGCCTGATCCCGATGCCGCTACTGACCCTGATCCACTTTGGGCGCTGCCCGTGCCAGACGTTCCACTGCCTGGAGCTTGTTGCGGCGGAGTCCTCGATCTTGCCTTATACACCCTGCCATACGTACCCGAGCTCAAGAAGCCCAAGATTGTATAGGTTGCCAAGACCGGCTTTCGTACGCGATCCCTGTACTCTCGATACGCCTTCATGGCCGCCCCGGGCGATGAATCGTGGGGGATGTGTTGTGCAGCCAGCACATGAGGATCTTTGAATTGCGACCAGAAGGCCCCGGCAAAGGGGTCGTCCTTCTCAGAGTAGAAGTACCGCGGCGGACGTATTGTATCCAACATAGCAGATGTTTGCGCCGAGTCCGCGGCTCCAGAGGCAGATGTGGATGCGTTTTGCTGTTGTGCGTCCATCGTTGCAGTACGAGATCGAGGGCTCGGATCGGATTCTCAGCGAGGGCATCTATTCGAGGCGCTCTCACCGTATCATGTCGATGTGAGAGCAGTACCTTGCGGTTACTGTGGTCGTACGTGCCAATGCGTTGTCGATGAGTCTAGGACTTCAAGGTGGTGCAAAAGCATCAGGTGCCGAGGTGAGGCCAGCCAGGGTCCAAAAGCATATCGAAGCTCGGAACGCGGATTGTCCAAAGTCGCCGTGTTGGACAGAAGAGCGCGCCGAGGCTGCTGAGACGCACGGATCCCACTTTCTTCTCCTTCTTCTCACCATCTCGACCCTTCTCCCACCTACGTTCTGCATCCCTTCTTGGTCCTAGAGAAGGCTCATTGTAGACACGGCCACCATGCCGGTCCATTTTCTGGCCTCGACGGTGTCCTCCTCCATCCCAACCGAATACTGGGCCAGCGTCGCTGCATCCTGTGTGGCCGTCTCGTTCCTCAAAACCTGGTCCAAGGGTGCCAAACTTCTCGATCCACCACCCGCCTCGTCGCCCTCGACCTCGAAAAGGCCATCTGCTGCGGCGTCACACTCCACCGACAAGCTATTCGCCGATCTCCACGGTCGCGTTGTTCTCGTCGCAACAGGAGCATTCACACCTTTGGGCGTCGTCACATTGTCTTCACTTGCTCATCGAGGTGCCCAGATCATTGCACTCACCCCAGATATTTCCTCGCCCTCAGTCATTCAATTGATTCACTTGATTCGGGACTCGACACAGTCCGAGCTCATCTATGCGGAACAGTGCGATGTGGGAGATTTGGAGAGCATCTCTGCTTTTGCAGCGTTGTGGAACAGCGGGGACAAGAAGCAACAAGAAGGTGTGAGGCGCCTGGATGCGCTCTTGTTTCTACCTCCTTCTCGAGATGAGCTGCAAAGCGTGCGACTGGGAGAGGCAAGTGAAGGAGGAAGAAGAGATAGAATCTACCAATTACACGTGCTTGCAAAGTTTCATTTGGTCAACTCGTTGCTTAGCAGCTTGCTAGTGCAACCACCAGAGAGGGAGGTCAGGATCATCTCAGCCATGTCTCCTTTCTACTCTGCAGGCTTAGGACATTTCGATGTGCTTGCGACCTCTCCATCGACACCAGCCATCCCCACAAAGGCGCGAGGAAGGAAGAGATCTTCAACAAGCTCGGCGGTAGCGCAGAAATCACAGCTACAATCACTTTCAGAGTCGAGTTACTCGGCCTTGATAGGTGCAGCCTCGTTGCGATGGTATGCTTTGACTGTGGAGCTGCAACGTCGACTAGATCTGCTCGCCGAGGCAGACCCCCGTCCTCGAACCAAACTCCCGGGCATTGACATCCAGCCTACGATGACCACTTCAAGGCCAAATACCACTTCCTCAGCGATACAAGACGAAGCAGCGAGGCGCATGAAACGTCATTCCAATATCAACGTTGTCAATGTTTGTCCTGGTTTCGAACGATCCGCCGACATCATCGACACTTTTCTACCGCCGTACACCGCCCCTCCTCCTCCAGCTGGTTTGGTGATGACGGCTCTACTCACGATCCGTACCATCTCACGCTATCTGATCTTGGTTCTGATTTGGCCTTTCGTTTGGTTACTGGCCAAATCGCCAGCAACAGCGGCAGATAGCGTGGTTTGGGCTACCACACGCACACTCGAGCCGCTCTCTGAGCGATATCATCGTGTCATCACCTCCCTCACGCTCTCATCCGCAGGCAGAAACAAAGAGGGCAAAGAGCAAGAAGTCCGAAGGTGGCAGGACAACCTGATCCCAGGCGAAATGTACCGTGAAGGCCGAATCATCCGTCCTCAATTACCCGAGAGATTTGCAAAGAGTCGAATGCAAGATAGCGACAAGGCCAATGCTTGGGCCGAGCTGTGGAAATCAGAGGAACGAGAGGTCGAGACAAGGATCAAGGCGCTCGGTGGTCAGATCAAACGTCCCAAAATGTAGTTGTCTCTCGCACAATCCTCGCATCGCGCGCTGTTCCGGGTGGAACGTTAATGATACAATTATCGCACTCCTGCATTAAAGTGCACTGCGTTCGAAAGAGTCTTTGAATACATTGAGCAGATCATCTCAGCCTCGTTGCGATTGCTGTTGAATCGTAGCCTGAGTTGGAGTGTCCAGCAAAGTCTGGGACACGCTTCGCTTGCCCGCCACAACACCTAGCGCCGGTCCCTTGATACCCTTGGCCTTCTCGGCAAGGAAGTTGCTCGAGGCAAACGAGTTGTGCATCCTTGACCTCTGCAGCACCGACGATGGTGTCTTGCCGATCGCCGGCGTCATCAGAGCTTGCAAGTTCAACGACGACCCAGGATTGGACGATGCAGCGGCTGGCGTCTTGGGCGGCAACATATGCTGTCCACCTGGACGAGGTGTAGCTGCCACCGACTGCGCGTGTTGTGAACGGTGCAAAGGTGTCGCTGCCGGAGAAACAGGGATCGTCACCATGCTCGGTCGCGAGTGAGGCGTTGCAGCCGCAGTCGGCGCAGGTGCAGGCGGAGGAGCCAACAGCTCGGTGTTGTCGATCGTGAGCGACTTGGTGCAGTTGGCCGTCTTGTACACGCCAATCAGACGAGAGGACAGCTCAAACATGTTGTTGCGCAGCGAGATGATGATAAACTGACCACCCTTGGTACGCTCCTTGATCAAGTTGGCCACAATCGAGACGTTGCGGAAGTCGAGCGCCGCATCAATTTCGTCCATGACATACACCGGCGTTGGCTTGTACGCGTGCAGAGCAAAGACAAGCGCCAACGATGACAGCGTCTTTTCACCGCCGGAAAGGTTCGAGATATTCTTCCACGACTTTTTGGGCGGCATGACCGAGAACAAGATCCCTTCGGCGAAGGGATCCAGCGAGTCGACCAACTCGAGCTCGGCATTGCCTCCGAGCGTGATGGTCTGGTACATCTCCTTGAGCTTGGATGAGATGATGCTGAAGCCAGCCATGAAGTTCTCGAGGCGTTGCTTGCGCAAATCGTCGTATCTCTGCTTGGCCGCGTCACGTTCTTGCGTCGTCGCCTCGAGGTCCTTGGCACGAGCCAGGAATTCGCCTTCACGCTTGCGATACTCGACCAGTACTGACATGTTGGCCGATCCGTTGTTCACCTTCTCTTCGGCGAGAGCCACGAGGCCATGGAGCTTCTTCTTGTCCATCTCGCGCAATTCATCTTCAGGAATCTCCTCTAGCTCGGTGCTGGATGCTGTATTGGCATTGACGCCCTGGTCTGCGCCTGCGTCGGCAGGGGCTCGCTTCTTGGACGACTTGGAATGCTTGACGGAGGGTTTACGATCTTGCCCGTCACTATCGTCATCGTCCTGGTCATCCTGTTCTTCTTCGTCGCTCTCCTCGTCTTCGTCAATGTGATGAAGCGACAACCCAGCGAGTCTCTCCTTGTACTTCTCGAGAGCCTTCTCGTGCTCGCTCTTGAAGCGCTCGTTCTCCTCGAGTTTCTGCTTGATCTCCATCTCGAGCGCACGGAAAGCATTGGCAGATTCGGAGAGCTCATCGAGCTGTGACTTGATCTCGTCTCGTTCCTCAGCCTTGGTGTCCATGAGGTGTTGCGCATCCTCTACTTTGGAGCGGACGCCATCGGCGGCCTGAGCGTTGCTGGCGATCTGTTCGCGCAATTGCTCAAGCTCGCTCTCGAGGTCTTCGGATTGCGTCTCGTTCTTCTCGAGGGATTTTTCAAGCTTGACGACGTCCTTCTCAGCCTTGGACTTGGCCACTTCGGCTTTGGTGGTGAGTTCGGACGAGAGCTCGATCTTCTCCTTGATACTGTCCACCTTGCTGTTCTGGGTGCGAAGCTCGACACCGCCAGCTTCGAGGATCTGCTCTTGCAGACTCTCGATATCGGTCTCGATAACCTTGCTTTTCTCTGTGAGCTTTCCGATCTCCTTCACGAGCGATCCGATCTGTGCGTCCAGCTCGGCGATTCGCGAGGCATCGTCGGCATCGGGCTTGCTCTGAGCCTTGAGCTCCGCTACACGCCTCTTTGCTTCCGTGACACGCTGTTGGCCGCTCTCGAGATCCATGCGGATCTTGTCAAGCGCCACGTCGATCTGCGGGGCGCGAGCGCGATGGCCGTCGAGCAAGGACTCGACCGTCTTCATGGATGCAATGTGGCCCCGCAACGAGTCCTCGAGTGCGTCCCGATCGCGCTCCATACGCTGCAGCTGCTCGGGTGAGATCTCGTCAGCGGCGAATTTGGAGCTCATGGCGCCTCGCGAGACCTTGTTGCCACCTCCCGACATAGTGCCGCTCTTGTCGATGAGCTGACCGTCGAGGGTCACGACACGCCAACGTTTCGCGCCGTAAGCGATGCGGTTGGCGTGTGCAAGATCTTTGGCGACGAGCGTGTCACGCAGCTGATGATAGAATGCCGCTGCGAAACGAGCCTCGCGTGGCTTGACGAGGTCGAACAGCCGCGGGACGTCCTCTGGCGTCTGGATAGGTTGGAGTGCAGCAGGACTGATGCCGAGGCTGTTGAGCAGGACAAAGTTGGCGCGGCCGAGGTTGTTCTTGCGCAGGTGTTCGATGCACGCTTGACCGCAGTCGACCGAGTCGACGACAATGTTGTTGAGACCAGGACAGGCGGTGCTGATGGCGACATCGTACTTGTCATCGATGACACCGAGATTGCCGAGGCGACCGTGGAAGCCCTTGATCATGCCGAGCTCAGCTTGGCGGGTAAGGCTCGAGAGCACGTCACCACGCGATCGGCTGGCGCTGACGGTGGCTTTTGCCTCGTCGGCTTTGGAGCGTGCCGAGACGACCTTGTTACGAAGAAGAATCTCTTGTTGCTTCATTTCGTCGAGTTGCTTCTGGCACGAGGAAATCTTGTTTTCAAGGTCGCGTCGTTCGATGTGCAAGCTTTCGACCTCTTCGTTCTTGGTCTCATTGTCGAGTTCGAGGTCGCGGAGCGCCTCCTTGGCCTCGGTGATGCTAGCTTCGACCTGGGCTCCGCGACTGGCGAGAAGGTCACGTTCTTCCTGGGCAACGTTTCTGGCAGCCACCTTGTCACTGATCTTGGTGGTCCAAGGCTGCAGCTCGCGCTGCTTCTGCTCGATGGCGCGGCTGAATTTTTCGGTCTTGCCTTTGAGAGAGTCGCGAATCTTTTCGAGCTGAGATTCTTCGCGTTCGAGCGAGGCTTCGAGCTTTCTCAATTCAGCTTGTTCCTTTTCGATCTTGTGAGTCGAGTCGGATGCAGTCGCTCGCGCCTCAGAAGCGGCGTGACGATCTTCAGAGATCGCCTTTGAGAGCTTCTTCTTCTTGGACTCGAGATGTTTGCGCTTTTCTTGCAGCTGGACATCTTCCTTTTCGAACTTGGCGAGCTCTTTCGAGACCTTTTCGGAGCTGCGGGCGATGGAATCGAAGTCCTTGGCGATGGCCTTGTACTCGGACTCGAGCTGCTCGATCTCGGCCCTGGAGCCGGACTGCTTTTCCGTCTCTTGAGCGAGTTTTGCTTTGTACTTTTCGACGGCGATGGTGCCAACCTTGACATTGTCTGTTGCTTCAAGACAATACAACTGCCAGAGCGCGCTTTGCAGTCGAGCCAGCTCGTTCTGATCGCGGAGGAAGGATTCGGCTTCGCGCTTCTTGGCCTCCAAGGCATCCTTCTCCTTTTGGACGATCTTGAGACGGCCGAGCTTCTCTGCCCTCTTTTCGTTTGCTTCGTCTACGAGCTTGGCCTGCTCCTCGATAGGGGTCTTGAAGCAGCTGGTGCCGATGATGTCTTCGAGATATTCGAGGAGACCTTCCTCGTGCTCGTTCTTGGCGCGCGGAGGCATCTGAGCGATGGACTCGACTTCACCTTGAAGGATGAGGAAACGCTTGTGGTCGAGATCGATGCCTTTTGCCTTGAGTAGGGTGGTGCATTCTGTAAAGGTGGACTTGCGGGCATTGATGAAATACTGGGAGGTATTGTTGCGATAGGCAGTGCGCGAGACAATGAGCTTGCTGCCGGGAACCACTTTGAAGCCGTCTGCGGGCAAATCGATGATCTCGCGGAACCAGACCTCGACACTGCACTGAGGCAGATTTTCCTTGCCAGCCGAGTTGTGGATGAGCTCGCTGAGCTTTCCCTGACGCATCTTGGTGGCTCTCCATCCAAAGACAAAGAGGAGCGAGTCGATGACGTTGCTCTTTCCGGATCCGTTGGGACCAACGACACTGGAGAAGGACTTGTGGAAGGGTCCGATCTCTTGGCGACCGGCGTAGGACTTGAAGTCGTTGAGCACCATCTTGTGAATGACGAGGCGCTTGACGGGACCAGCAGGAGCAGCAGGCTTGGCAGGGGTGGAGATTTGCTTGAGAAGGCTGGAAGAAGGAGTCTGCGGTGCCTCGGAGCTGGGAGCTGTTCCCTCTTTGGGCTCAGGCGTCGATGAGCGTGCTTCCTTGAAAGAGGCCTCGGATGAATCCGACTCAAGCTCTTCCTCTTGCTCGGAATTTCCTTGCTTGACAGCAAGAGCTTTCAACTTGGACGAGGATGCTTTGGCATTCTTGGCGCGCCGAGGAGCGGTGGGCGAGGGCATATCCTCGTCCTGATCTTGCTCCTCTTCATCGTCACGAGCAAGGCTGAGGGATTCGTCGACTTGTTCGTCTTCCTCCTCCTCTTCGTCTTCGCTCTCTACCACTTTCTTTGCGCGCGACCTGGATGGCTTGGCGGGAGGAGGTGTGACTCTGGCGAGAGGTTTGGAGCGCGCCGTGGTTGCACGAGAGGATGGCTTGGCCGCCGTCTTTGCTGCTGCTCTGGACCTGGATGCAGGTTTGACCGGGGTTTCCGGCTCCTCTTCGTCGTCGTCGTCGTCGTCGTTCTCGTTCTCCTCCTCGCTCTGTTCATCATCATCATCATGATCGTTGTCATCGCTTTCTTCTTCATCTTCAGACTCCTGAATACGTCTGCGTGACCTTGAAGATGCTGCCGTTGTGGTTGCTTTTGCTTTGGCGGCTGTGGAAGAACGTGATGTGCGGGAGGCCTTTACCTGTACCGAAGGTGAAGCTGAGCTGGACGATCTTGATGAGGCAGTAGAAGCAACCGAGTCGCGTGCCTTTGCGGCGGCCGCCCTACGAGGAGGCATGATGCTATAGTGTGTGTATGTGTGTGTATGTGTATGTACGTTGCTTAAAGCTGAGTCGCGTTTGTTGTATGGCTTCGGTCGAGATGGCAGCTATTGGTGGAATTGGATGAAGAGATTGATGATGCTGTTGGATGCTAATGATGGAGCTTCATCATAAGGTATCAAAGGCAGCTTGAAAACTGAGCGCGCGCGCGCTCGTCCTTGTCCGAGCGGTGTTGCTCTCGTCTGTGACACCTTGAAAGCGGCCTGGCTGGCTCACACATACAGACTCTCCTTTGCCTTCTCTTGCTTTTCTTTCCAGAAAAAAAAAGTGTTGCTCTCTTTTTGGCGCGAACGACGCGTCGCCACTGCCGTGTTAGGCCCACTTCACACAGAGAATTGTGTTTTGCTTTCGTTGTTTCCGCCGGGGGTGAGAGGAGAGGAGAAAAAGACGCGCCAGATGTCCTCGCCTGGTCACATCACGTGCTCACCTCCACCCAGGGTCGAGCTTGCACTCGCACGACACCGCACACTCGCCTTGCTGTCCTCCCATCACTCCCTCGAACCATCATCCCTGCCTCACCATTCGGGAGGACGATCAAGCAACGCACAATGCAAAAAACAAATGCGAGGCTTCAATCTGGCTCTTCCACGCAAGCGCGCTCGGATCGAGCAGCCGATGCCCTCAATGTCTACTACTGCCTCTGCGGCGAGTTTGTTCTGGTCTCGGATCGACCCCTTTCAAGCCTTCCACTTCGACCGCTTGATAATGCGCGTGTCTTGAGGTGCCTCGATTCTCCTCCCTACTCGATTACCGGTGCACCGCAAAAGGTACGCAAAGCAAGAGTCTTCAAAGTCAGTGCGACCCAAGGCTCTGCCAAATTCATCACAAGGCCCGACAAGACGCTAGAGAAGCAGTACCCGTTCAATTGCTCGAGGTGCAATTTGGAGCTCGGATACGAACACACGCCGCCCCCGCTCAAGAGTGGTGGTAAATTCACCTTCGTACTTCCCGGCGCTTTGACGTAAGTTCACAAGCTAACGTTTGTCGATATATGAGAGCAGTGGCTGAAGATATACTCGGTTATCCCATTTCATTTGCACAGAGAGCAACAGGGTGTCCGGCCACCGGATGCGTTTCTCGAAGATCTTCTGCCACAAGATGACGCCGAAGAGTAAGAGCATCTCGTCTGATTCTTGGGAAGAAGAACAACAAAATCAGCCGACGATCCGTAAGCAATGCTGCCCATTCAATCATGTATCAAAAGTTTCAGTCCAACACATATACCCGAAGCAATCGCCAGTACGCATATTTCTCAATAGGTCCGTGTTGACACCTTGAGCGCGAGAAGTCAAGTGGGGAAGAAAAATCGATTAGGTTTGCAAGGCTCAGATAGTGCGAAACAGAATAGGTAAATACAGCTATTCGCCTAGGATATCTTCAAAGCTAAGCTTGGGAACAAGTGAATTGAATGGTATCATCAAGTGCGGAACAAAAGCATCAGAGTCGGAAGTTGCGAGCGATTGAGGCTGCCGCGGGCTGCTCAAAGAGCCGTGGTCTTGGCACCCGTGGTCGAGGTGGGGTTGGCAGTGGAACCCACCGATGAGCCGTGGTAGCCGCCATTAAGGCCGAGGTCGCGGTGAAGCTTCTCGGCGATACCGTCAACCTTGCGGTCGCACTTGCCAGTGTTGAGCAGGTTGGCCTCGTGCACCGACTTGAGGCTGTTGGTGAGGCTTCCACCACCTGAAAGGAACTCGTCCTTGGAGACGGGCTTGTGGTGGGTCGACTCGTGCACGATGGGTGCCTCGTGGGTGACAACGTGGGTGGGGATCACCGTCTGGATGCGGTGGTACTCGTGCGAGTCCTTCTGAATGACGGGCTGCACAACGTTGTGGATGTGGTGGTGGATGGTCTCGTTGACACGCTCGCCGCGGTCGACGACCTGACGGTGGGTAGGAGCCTCCGTGTACTTGTCAGCGTGCTTACCGGCAACCGAGGTGAGCAGAGCAGCGTCCTTGTCAGTCGAGGCGTGCGTCTCGTGAACACGAGTGACGGGGTGGATCTTGGAGTGCACCTTCTCGGCGGCGTGCTCAGAGTCGAGGACGGGCTGGACATGGTGTTGAACGTGGTGGACGTGGCGCTCGTGCTCACGCTCCTGCGTCACCTCCTCAACCTCGTGGCGTTGGTGGGTCTGATGAGTGACTGCAGAAAGGTGCTGGACGTCCTGGTCCACCTTGCCGTTGCTGAGGTCGAGGTGCTTCGAGTTGCTGACATCGTGTCCGTGCTTGTGGCGGATGCTACCATCGGTAGCGTGCACATCGCCCGATCGACCAAGGCCATGCTCGATCTTGTCCTCGAGCTTCTGACCGGTAGTGCGCGAGCCAGTGGTGTTGTTGGCTGTGCTGCGCTCGGTGCCGTTGAGGCCAAGTCCGCTGGCACCAGTGGCAGCAGTAGAGCCGGTGGTGCCGGTGGTGCCGGTGGTGGTGGTGTTGTTGTGGCTGCCAAAGAGGTGGTTATCCTTGTGAGAGCTGTTGTGGTGACCGGCAGCGGCAGCACCGCCCACGGCAGCAGTGCCGGCGGTACCCATGGAGCCGAACTCCTTGTTGTGCTGGACAGGCGAGCCAGGGTTGGAAGTCGGGGCGGTCGACGACGAGAGACGACCGTCGTCCGACGAGTCGTCACCCGACTGCGACTTGCGACCAGAAAGGACCTTCTTGACAGTGTTCATGTTGGAAAAGGTGTCGTGCAATCGATGGATGCGTTAATTAAGCTAGCGGGGGAACAAATGTGTTGCAGCGAGTTTTGCAAGAGCGGGATGTGGTCTTCTGACGTGATGAAAGAAGAAGGACGGTGATTGATGGAACGACGATAATTAGACGATGGAACGAGAAGGAGGCTTATATGCTTTTTGACCATCGACGCTCGGTGCGCTACGGTGAGCAATGGACGGTTACATGAGCGAAGCCTGTCACCTTGTCCCAGGGTTGAGGCCTTCTTTCGGCTGGAAGGCCTGAGCCTCGGCCTGTGCTCCTCATGTCCGGAAGAGAGCGCACGCATTGCAATGGCTGTGATGGACATAGTCCAATGCCGTCACTGGGAAGCCATGACTGCTAAGCGTCAACGGCGAGGACCCTACAGGGAGAGCTAACAACGTCATGTCGGGTGACGCAACTTGAGAACATGGAAGAGAAGCCCACATCCGATGATGTCAGAGCAAAGCAGCATCGACTGGTGCCAGAAGGAGTTCAGGGGAGCCGAAGCATGCGCTTTCGCCCGAGCGGAAGGATCCGTCAAGAGCATAGACTATTGGACGCAGATGCGGCAGGCAGCAAGAAGTAGGCCTCACAGGGTGTCAGGTGCCAGCATAGGCTTGCACGGATTGAGCGAAGCCAAGCTGGAGAGAGGAAGGAGCGGCAAGTCGAGGTGAAGGTGTAGGTGAGGCAAGCGAGCATGTGAAGCGAGGTTGAATTGAGTCGGAGCCAACGTGACGGCTCTGTGACGGCAGGAGCGGCGGCAATGTACGTACAGTACATAGAAGGCGATGATATTGTAGCAACGTGCAAACTACTGTGCCAGCCTGGATCCGGTCCGTTCGACCCAGGTTATGCTTGCTGGAGTCCAGAATGTGCTGAATGAAAAGCGCAAGGGCAAAGGCAGTCGTCAAGCCAGGTGAACCATCGACGTCAAGCTGCGACGAAAACTCAAGGGGGGATGCGATGGCATAACTACAATCATCTCGATTGCATTCCGTTGTCGTCTTCGCGAGGACGGCTTGGCGGACACGGTTGGTCGGGAAGGGCAAAATTACTGGACCGAGCACAATGGCAGCTGACAATGCGCAAATGTGAGACAGAAGGCTTCGAAGCGAAGCGGACGACGTGCCGACAGGTCGCCGTCGTTCGGCCAAGTCGATTTACATACGAGAGCACCTTGCTCCCATCAATGGGCTCGACACGGCACAAGTCGGTTCTTCAAGCTGAGCATGCCTACGAAGCTCAAATTGGGTTACTGTGTCGGCCAAACTCTGAAAGCTGACCAGCATTATGCTGATCCTTCTTTCTCGCCCACTCAATCCGGGCCTCACAGTGGCGGAGATGGCGCTGGCGTTGCGTACGATCAGCAGCAGCCGCGAACTTCTTTGTAATCATATGGGGCTTGCCGAGCCCATCAATGCGCTCTTCATCTTTTGGCCGCAAAGGAGGCATTGCGCCGAAGCGGGGACACATGGTAAGTGGTGAAGGGATGCTATTGCCAGAGTGGTGAAATTGTGACGTCTCAACCAAAGAGTGCGCTTCCCAGGCAGGAATTGCACAGCGCTTTTTGACAGCTGCGGTGCATCGTAAGCTTCTGATCTTTTCCCTGACAAAAAAAAAAGAAAAAAGTTAGAATGAATCTTTTTTTGGGTTGGCAGAGAGGAAAGCTGCTGCTCGCGACGATGCGGAAGATGAAGAAGATGACAGTCGATGAGCGAGGGAGACTGGCACCAATGGCCGTTCAATCTTGATCTTTTGGAATTCAGCCTGTCCTCGGCTCTGCCGCTTCGCGCGTCGAAATCTCGCCTGAATCAACGGAATGTCAGAAATAGAAACAGAACGCAAAAAAAAAAAAAAAAAAAAAAATCACGCACTCGCCTGGAGCCTCATTTTCTCCCTCTGTCTTCCCGCTCTCCCAACCCCTTAGCTGGATTCTGGAAAGTCAACCTCCACCACCACAGCTATCATTCACCGCCAGCTCGGTGACTGCAACTGCAAGTGACAAATCTAGCAGCCAGCCATCCAGCCATCTAGCCACCGGTGCACGGCGAATGAATCAGTCTTCCCACAGGCTACAAATAGCAAAGTCATGGTTGCCTGCTCTGTATTTACGAATGATTCATGCAGACCTTGGTGCCTCGGCCAATTCGCCTCGTCATGATTCCGAGCTCTGATGGTTCTCGACCCTATCTCGCTTGCCTTTTCCTTCTCGGACTCCAGCTGCCGCATAGCCGCTGCGAACCACAATTGCGAACGGGTGCGTCTGTAGCACACTGAGCCGGCAGACGGCTTTTTTATCGAAAACCTTTCTTCGATTTCTTCTCTCTTTTGCTGCTGCGGAGACAGGCCGCAAATGCTTTTTCGTCGAACAAACTCAACTCGGAAATTTTTGAGCCGAATTTCACGACCTTCTTTTCATTCCACGATTTAATCGACGAGGTCACTTTTCGCATTCCCGAATATTCGCGCTTACGTCCTCTCATCCTTTCTCAGCCGTCCACGCCTTGGCGTGGCAAGGCCACCGAGGATGGATGTGACAAGTGGTACGACTTCTTGATCGAGTCCGTCGTTCTCTCCGCCCTCCCTCCCTTCTCGGCTGCACTCCTTTCCGAGATTTAGGCTCGGTTGATGACCCGCGCAAACTCTCCAGGGCGTCTACAGTAGATTCGAAGACCCACCAGGCAGCGGTGAAACGCCGTGCAACTAAGCGATAGAACCCACTTTTATCCTCCTCCTCAAATCGGATGAATATGCTCGGATTACACACGAAAGAGCCACTTCGATGGGGCATGGACGAGAACGAGCCGAATGCGTTGGGGTAGACGTGCGAGGACGCCAGTTCCACCGGATGGAATGCGGGTGCTCGATGACGACGCCGACACTTGCCAAAAACGCTTTCATGAGATGCTCATTATTGTGCAAGTCAGCCTTTAGATGAATATTGACATCGAGACGAGCCGACATTCCCGGCCGTCGACTTGCGCTGTCTGTACGTCGTCAAGACCTGCTCCCAATAGACGCGTGTGGTGTCATGTCACTCGAGACATTCATCTTGTGACGGGGCATGCATTTATGACCGAGGGCGACCTGCGGATAGCCCCGTCACTCTACTCGACGTCATGGATGTCTCAACAAAGCCGGTGAAAGCACCATGGTACCGGTACAGGTCTCAAAGCCGACTTCACGCAGCCGTCAAATTGCTCGGATCTCACCCGTACTTTCACTATCACACCATCCCGTGTGGGTCTGTTGGCATTCCGAACGGAACGGTCGCTCGCTCGTCCCGTTCGAGCAACTCAGGGCACGTTCTCGTGGCAGCAGCGTCACTACGCATCAAGCTGCCCTACCGATGGACGAAGCAAACAGAGACCTGTTCGATCTGGACATGATATGTCCGATGATCCCATGACGTTGTGCATAGCGCGTCCGGACTGAAACATGTGCCCCAGATTTGGTTCACGGCTAAGCGGACAAGCGGGTGCGGAAGCGGACGCTTCGTACTTGGCGATCTGGACGACAAGCTCGATTTCGTACCAAAGATAGCGGGTAGCGTCTTTTCCGGAAGCACACATTCTCTATTGGATATTCCCCAGGCCGGAGCCCTTTGTCGGCTCTTCACTTTGTGGTGGCATACCGGCTCTTTGCCGTTTTGGCCGCTGCATGCTTTCCGTGATTCCGATTCACTCATATTTTCCGCTGAAGACTTATTTAAGATTCGCAACACGAATCGCACACCGCAAAGCGTCTGTCACGGTCTGCCCATATCGGAAGCCGCAGCTCTCATGAACGATGCGCAGAAATTTGGAGCCGCAGAGCAAGGTCCAACTACCGATTCGTCTGCATCCTGGAGCAGGGCCGACCAGCATAGCGATGTCTGACAGCCGTAGAACCGCATTTGCGCGCTTTCGCCGAGACACTCGTCGTGATTTCGTGCCAAAACCAGAATTTAGAAAAGGTGCCGAAAAATCTCCGAATGCAAGCGAGCAACAGCAGCCCGAATACAAGACACGTTCCGGCATGTGGAGAGCGAGTCGAGACACAACTCACCTCATCCTTTTCTGGTTCCAAGACAGGCTTATCCGACGGGAAAGTCTCTCGATCGGATCAAGAGCCGAAGAACTGCAGCAGTCTCGTCGTCGTCGCCGTCATCGTGCAAGTCGTTCTCTTCGCTCTGTTTTACACGAGGACCGTTGTTCGGGGAGCCCGTACCGCGAAGCGAGCCAGATCTCCGCCGGCCCAGATACGTCGGGAATCTGGCTCTCATTCCCTCGATACCAAAGTTTCGAATGGTCAGATGACGCCCGTCGACAGGCTTGCTGTTGGTTCAAACGCTCGTTGTGGCCTTCCAATATTCTACAAGGTGGCGCGGCCACTCCAATACACCGCAGTCCTTTATTTTTAGAAGGCAACGTCACCAGATGATACCCGAAACGAAGCAAAGCAATCGTCACAGTAGCTGAAACGACGCAAAGACCAGCTTGCATTTCGCGAATGTGGGAGCCCTCGAGCTAGAGCTTGAGCAAGGTAGTGGCAATGCTTCCCGTCCGTCTGCGTGCATTCCTGCGTGTGCCTGCTTCGACGATGTCGTGAACCTGACTGTTGACCGTAAATCGTAATTGGACATTTGTTAGATCGAAGGAAGAATTTACCGTTGATATTGTCCATCGACCCGATGGCGACGCGCAAAGTCGATGCGGGCTCAAAGTGATTTCACGAGATCAACACACCGTTCTCTTTGCTCACCTGAGCTGATCCTGTTGATTGTTGACTCGGATTTCGGCGAGCAGTGGTAGCCACGCAAGGGTTCGAGCGCGTTTGATGCTGCTCAGCTTTGGCCAGACTCCTTTACGGTCTTATCCCCACCAACCCTTCGAGCAACGCATTCAGCAGGTTCGCAGGCCGTCAGCATTCAGCACGCACGAGGTTCGGACTCCAGGGTCATGCGTCAACACTTCGATGCGCTCTGATCCAGTCACTTGATCGCGAGCCGACAATCGCCTCCACACTAGACGTCTCCATGGATCTCCGACACGTACCCTATGGAAAGGCGCTCTCACTCACGAAACCCAAGCAGTCCTTGTAGCAACGCATCCACATCACCGTATTCTCCATTGCAATCCGATGAGGACGTTCGCACAAGTCTCTGTCATTGCCGCAATAGAAGCAATGAGCTAGGGCGAGACTTGCTACCGACAACAGTCTACTCTCGCAGGCACATTGCTGAGGCGTGGCTGTAGCTTCCAACATACAGCCGAGAAAAAGCTCTGGAGACACTGGTACCCTCTCGGCGGAATACGAGTATGTCGCAGTCAACGCCAACATCTGTCACCAAGCGCAAGGTCATGGGCCGCATGGATGCTGGTCCATCCGAATCTCCTTCCAACTCCATAACGCCCCACGCTCGTCCACGAATCGTCAGAGCTCAGCACGGCTACTCTTCACCCTCCTTCTCCAACAATGTCACTCCAACAGCGACGCGCCCGACACCGGGCACTGGCAGAGCACGTGTCGACATGTCCGCATTTGCTAGCCCCTCGACCAGCACCTCCAGCCCTCTTGCATCGCCTTCCCTAAACGGCAGGCCGGCATCAGCCTCTTCAGCCGCCTCGGCAACCATCGCAGCCAGGCTCTCGGCTTCGTCCCCTACCGTTCGCTCCACTCCCACCTTCCACGGCAGGTCAGGCTCCACCGTCGGAGTCGCCCCTACCGTCTCTTCGTATAGACTCAGCGAAGCCAAGATCGACGCTTCGAGCGATCCGAACCTGTCTTCAATGCGCTCGCCTAGGGTCAGAGCCCAAAGTGGCAGCGTTGACTTTGGCGGCGGCTCTCCTGCGGTCACATCACCGAGTACGCGCGTGTCTGCAGGCAGCTCGCAGCTGTCATCGTCCATGTCTACGAGGTCACCCTTACCGCGTGCCGATCCGTCGCCTTTCCAGAAGCCATCCACACCATCCGCGCCCGTTCGACCAGCAGGATCCAGCCGAAATCTTCTTTCGCCGCAGCGCTCGCAAGAGACGCTCGAACCGGCTGCCAGAATCACCACAAGCCGGCCTGCTTCCCCAATCAAGCCACAGCCAACACCGCCTGCACCTTCGGCAGCAGGCTTTCCTCGACCGTTGAGCCCAGCAAAGCCGCATCCGTACACGCGCACTTCTGACCCTGTTGTCCCGGCTCGACAAGCGTCCGTCGCTTCTGGGGCTAAGCCCGTCGTAGTCACGGACGCAGACTCGACGAGGAGTCACAGCATGACGAATGGCGTAGTCCCGCGAGCGGACGAACAAGCTCCGCGCGCAATCTCACCAAGCGACCCTCGTCCTTACACGAATACAGCTGCTGTCAGCCGCTTTGAGCCCGGATCAGCGATGACAACTGGCCGAGCTGGGCTACGCCCGGCATCGACACCGCAACGATCCTCAATACCACCCAGCTTTATGGACTTGGCTTCTGCTGCCACTACCGGCGTGCCGTCGCGGCCTGACATGGGGCAATGGCCCAGTTTCGCCTCGAGTGCCTTCTCCGCTGCAAGTCAACCTATCTCGCCCACGTCAGAGACGCCTCGCTCACCGAGCGAAACGGGGGAAGCTGAAGAGGCTCGTGTCCATCGCAAATTGCTCGATCTCGAGATCACCAACAAGTCGCTCCTCGCCATCAACTCGGCGCTCGAGGTGACCAAGCTCAAGCAGGCGAAAGAGATACGTGAGCTGAAAAGGCGACTTCGGGAAGGTCGAGGTCTTCCCAGCGCCATCACTCCACGCGAATCTCATGGCAGCTTGGTAAGCGACGACGAGGAATTGACGGAAAGCGAAGACGAAGAGCTACTGGGGGTTCGAGAGGATCCAGAGCTGGAAGCTGCACATCAACGATGTAAGGATATGGTGGATAGGATGGTCGAGCAGGCGAGAAAGGCGATTTTGGCCGAATACGAGGAGGAAAAAGGTGCAGGTGGCAAAGTGCTGCATCCAGCAGAGTTGGAAGAGATGCAACGCGAGTTGGATGAGGATGGCGAAGTCGAGGAAACGGAAGCTGATACCACCGTCGCAACCGACGCGTTGGAGGCCAGCATGACTTTCGACACGGAAGATGGCGAGCAGAGTAGAGTCGAGGGCGAAATGCCTTCTAGTTCAAGTCTCAAATTTGACGGAAACACAGCGGATGGTCTGACCCCGTCAAGTTCCGAAGCCAACTCTATCGATGTCGATCGTCGATCAAGTACGAGTCTACACCCTTACACGGCATATAGAGGGATACCACCGATGACCGGAGACGTTTCCATCGACTGATTCGCCTCTAGGCCATGACACGCTCTCTCACTGACCGGCACCGTCGACGGATGATTTTCACGATACCATGTTTCGAATCGTTTCTTTTGCAATGATACCCAATCCTACATTTGACAGACATGGGGAGACAGCACGACCAATGAGGGAACCTGTAAGCTACGCCGAGTACGGCCTTTTACGCTGAGCCTCCAGACTCAGCCGCCAACAACTCCTCCACGACAACATCCAACAAGCTGTACAAGAGATGCTTGTTCAACCGCTTGTTCTGCAATGCGGCGAACACCCTTCTCGTGCCCTTTCTGGCATTCTCCCTGCCGACAAAGTTGGCCGCTAGTTCGGGTATCAAGCTGGCCAGCTTGCTGTTCGCGTTTTCCCTAAGGGCATCTTTCTCCGCTCTCGTTCGTGGTGGTGTTGGTTCTTTGAGTACTCCATTTGGCCACAAGTTGGCTTTGAAGGCGAGGACGTATCCGGTGATGGAAGGTGGGGAGAGTGCGTTCGCAAACGTTTCGCGAATCTTGCGCTCGACAGTGGAGCCAAACAGCTGCTGCAGTAGAATGACGATGGCTTGTCGACGAAGCCAGTTGTTCTTTTCGTGCAGTTCGAAAAGCTCGGTGAAGAGATCGCAAATCGGTTCCGTCCAGTAGGTCGTACCTGCGCCGGCGGCTTCCCTCAGTTCGGCGGGCGTCGCATCTTTGTCCATGGCTTGAGAGACCATATCGATATCGGCGATGCCTTGCACCAGAGCGGCACCAGACTTGCTTTGCATCTGCGTCGAGAGTCGTTGCACAACGACATCGAGCATCGACGGTCCGATCCCGATCAGATCGTCGAGACCTTCCGCGACACCAGTCATGCCCTTGAAGAGTTGCTTCACCAAGCCACCGCCCGGAAAGGCACTGGTCTGCTTGCCAGGTGTGGACGGGATCGGAGTGCCGAGCTGAGGCAAGGCAGTGGCGTCTTCTGGAGTGTGCGGCGCCACACCTGGCATCGTACCGGTCGGGGTCTGCGAAAGAAAGATGCGTAATTCCTCGCTCTCGCATGCCGCTTTGACCTTGACGAGTGCTTGCAAATACCGTTCAAGCGCCGCCTTTCTTGCATCAACAAAGGGTGCATGAACAAGACCAACCAGCCTCTTGCCCGGGAACTCCGATTCGAGCGCTCGCACTTCAGCGAAGCGCTCCTTGAGCGCTTGGTGCAGCGACCAGAACTCCGAATACCTCCTCCCTACAATCCAGCCACGGGCTGTCGGCGCGATCGACTCTCTGGCCTTGCTTTGACTGCCGGTCTTGCTCGCTTGCTGCTCCACGATGCCGATCTCGATGAGATAGACCGCAAACTCTTTGCCTTCCTGATCGACCGAGATCATGGTATCTTGTATTGTCACCTTTGTTTGCCCCGGTACAAGTTGCGTCGCCGCCATCTGCTGTTCCAGCTGATTACGCTGCCAACGGATCTCACGGGATTCACGTCGAACTGCTTGAATGGACTGTGCCAAGAGCCGTGTCTCGCTGCTCCTAGCACCTGTCAGCTCGGCTTTTCGGGCCAAAGCATCCAAGATCTCAGCTTGTGCTTCCAGCTTTTCCAACTGCGCATCCATCTTGCGAAGTTCTTGCCTCAAATTGAAGCTGGGTACACCTGCAAAGGGTGTGTACGGAATCACTGCATCAACAGGCTCGCCCGCATTCGTCCCACGTGGCGTGGCAGGTCGACCGGCGGCCTCGTCTTCGCTGAACATCACACTACCTCTTTTACTGTCGGGCGACTGGTGAAGATTCTCCTTGTCGCGGCCACGACTCGTCCTTGCGCTGAAGTCAGCTCCCGACGCCGTTGATACCGGAGGGCGTCTTCGAGTCTTGTCTATGTCATCATCGATGATGCTCTGCAGCACGCTGTGCAACTCGTCCACCTTGTCCGCCTGAAGGAAATCTGAGCTGTTGTCACCGCGATGACCTTCTGCATCGTCGTCATCGCGATCGTCGTCCTGCTCGTCGAAAAGGGGATCCTCCCGAAACAACGGAGTCCGACCGTCTGGTCCGGCATGCTGTGTCCGCCCGCCAATGAGGATGTCAAGATTATCCGACTTGGCGCTCGCTTTCGACCTACTTCCAGTGAGTGAGTCGCCAAAGAGATCATTCTGCTTGGATTCTGAGCCCATCGGCTTGTCGGTTCCAAAAAGGTCAGCATGCTCTAGGTTGGGTTTGACGCTGCGGCCCGGTGCTCGCTGAAGGCCTTCAGACGCCTCTGCGGATCGTGAAGCTATCGGTGTTTGGGGTTCAGCAGCGAGCGAGCCGACACTCGAGGCTAGACCAGCAGCGAGATGAGCATTTGGACGCAAATCCTGCGCAGCTTTGAGAAAGAGGTCGCTCTGTCGGAAAATGGGCCAATCTTCCTCCTCCATTTCTTCGTAGATCTCCTTTTGTGCGAGAAGAACGTCTCGCCGCACCTGCGACACCTGCAAAGATGAGACGGGTGCATCTGGATCCATCGCAAGGAACTGTCTGGCACTGTCGACATATCGCCCGGATACCTTGATGAGGGAAGAGGAATAGTAAGCTTGATCAAACATGCGTACATCCTCTCTCAGGGTCTGAATCACCGCTCGAGATGGAGATGCAGAGTTCGCAGGAGCATTTTGCTCGCGGTCTGCCGACGAGTTCACCTCAAAGTCCTCCAAGGGATTCTTGAATGACTCTACCAAAAGCCAAAATTGAACCAGAACGGACCTCTTGCGGCGATCCATGAATTCCATGAAAAAAGACAAGCTGGAAGGATTGAGTAGCACATCGTGGAGCTTGACGCGTGAGGCGTTTGGGTCGGCGCCCGCAGAGGCTTTCGCGGAGACGGAAGGAAGCCCTTTATCCGAGCCGAGCTGCGTGATCTTTCGCTCTGCGACTGCATACGCAGCTTCTAGTCGACGGAGATACGATTGAAGCTTGGCACGAGAAGCGTTGGAAGGATCGTCTGACAGACGTTCCAGATTCGTTTTGGTCTTTCGGATCTGCACAGCAATGTCATTCTTGATTCTACGAACTTCGAGCAGAGAGGTTGTGTGCTTGATCGATCGAAGGAATGCCTCGAACGACTTTTGATCCGGTCTTTTGGTCTCTTGCGTCCAAGGTAGCAGGTTCTTGGCATCGATGTCCACGAAGGGAACGGTCCGTGTTCGGCCGGATTTGGTGCTCGAGAGCGCCTCCTGCTTGTCCAGAGCGTCTCGAAGCTTGCTGACGAGGATCTGTTCGTGAATGACGGCGCCAGCCTTCTGCTCGAGGAGATTGTTCCAAAAGTCGGGGTCGCTGATGGATTCGATGACTGCAAACAGGATGGTGCAGCTGAGCAACTCGCGGACAATGATGTGGACTGAGGCGCTCTCGCTTTCTGGATATGGCATCAAGGCACGAAGGAGGCGAGCGCCGACGGACCGAAGGAACGCTTGCTCGGCCGGTTTGGTGTTGGGACTGCTCATGTCGCCGACGGCAGGATGAAGACGGCCACTCCCGAACTTGCGGGCCAGGAAAAGATCCGACTGATCGCTCTCAAAGCCAGCTAGCTGCGCATTTTCGGAGGAGCCGCGAAAGTCGGCCTCAGCTTTGCGATAGGAATGAATGTGGTCAGTGATGCGAGGGACGAGTCTACGCACGACGAGATCTGCGAAATCGAGCCTGGTGACAAGATTAGTCACCTTGTCGAGCGCATTTCGGATGGTCTGCTGCACTGCTTGAGTAAACTCGGGAGCCGAGTCGTTGATGCTCGGGTCGAGCGATCCCGTCGCCAAAGGAGTATGCCATTTGGCCACAAAATCGCGCAGAATGAGCTCGACAACTTGATTGATGACCTGATCAAGGGCTGAAGCGCTTGGATTCTTCGCATTCGAGGAGAAGGACGCTTTGCCGGGCGATTGACGGGCCCATTGCAGGCGAGTTCGCTGCGCTGACCAGGCTGCTGGAGTGAGGAAGGCTAGGCGCGGTAGAGATGCGAGACTGTCGCGGCACTGGCGACGGCGACGAAGAGCACGAACGTCAGCAATATGGCAGGCGAACAGGGATCCTGCCAGGAGTATCAAGGTCCAGCCCATCAAGAGGAGCGGGAAGGCCCAGACGAAAGCGGTCCAATGCAAGCGCAATGCTGCGTTGAAGAGTAACGACGGAACGAGCGCCGCGATTGCAGACACAGCAAGAGGCGAGCGCAGCATGGCTGATGGATCGTGTGAATCGTGTCGGATCGTTGCGATGATCCGTTCAGGCTTGCAGCCGACAAAGCTGAGTTAGCCTCGCGACTTGATCGGAAGTGCCGATGTGATCAAGCTTGCCGAGCCAAGCGACCACGGCTCTATGGCGACACCGCAAGGCGCGGTGCACTACCAGAAACTTCCATTCGTTATTTTTGTCGGTGTCGTAGTCTCGATCGCGGACGCTCGTCGTCGATGCTGTGGATTCACGCAAAAGCTAATGGAAGATGAACGATGGACGAAGCGATGCAAAGCACGGCATCGGAAATTCAGGGTCCAGTAGCCTGAACTGCGTGTGGCTGCCGACTTCCAACGTGAAATACTCTTTGTGTTGGTCTTGTCTCTGGCCTCCACCGGCCAAAAATCCAAGAGACGCGAGCAGCAGCAGCAGCTGCTTGCTGCGAATTTTTGGAAACACGCATGGACGGGGTGCGCCACGCGAGATGCTCCAAATGTATACCAACAGATTAATACGTATCGGCTCGATTCCGACGACGAACGCGACTTGCTCAGGATCTCTTCGGTCACTGCGAAGCAATTCGACCTTACAAGAGATGTTCGGCCGCTCCCGACTACTTGAGCAGCTCTTCACACGCTTGAAACTTGTCACTTGACCTTTGTCGGCGTTGAGTTGAACAATTCTTCGCGTTCCGATGGCAACTCGGGGTTCTGAGCAAGTCCGACGGGTAACCTGTTCAATAGACTCGACCTGACTCGACACCCCAACTTTCGGATCCTTTCTTGCACGTCTCCGGACGTTGAGTGCTCGGTTCAGCCGCATCTCAGTCCAGTTGATGGAACGCGTTCCGGCGGATCAGGATGGCGTTGCAGCGTGGCAAGGTGGAGCAATTCGCGGTCATCGCCATAGCGACGTAGGCACGGACGACCGGCTGAGCGGGTTTTTGAGAATCTTCCCAGTCTGGGGTCATGCAGAAGCTGGTTGAGGCGAAGTGCACCTCGTCCAGTTTCCGGTGACTTCACCCATGCCATCTTTCGTCTAACAGCAGGTCGAGGGAAACGACATATATACAAGCGCTCGCGCCGTCTTCACCTGCCTTTGCATCCCCAATTCGGTCTCAAGCTACTTCGACTTCCAAGCTCAGTCACGAACTTTCTGTATATCGACACAGACAAGTCAAATTTTCTCGACAGTCTCGTCTCCAAACTCCTTCAGCCAACCATGGTCCTCCTTACTCAGCCTTTCAAGGCGCTCGCCATCTTTGTTGCCTTGGCTCTGCCCGTCAGCATCCACGCTCACCCTGTCTCGGCTGACCAGGATGTGACTGCCAGAACCGTCACCTCTGTCGAGCCTCAGACTCGCTCCGTCGCCCACCTGATGCCTCGATTCTTCGACTTTATCGTTCTCCCTGGTAAGGACGAGGACGGCCATGGCCCAGCCGATCATTTCTTCAAGAGCATCGATTTCAAAAAGGCCTTTAAAGGTCATGGTCCTCCTCCCAGCGCTTTCAAAAAGGGTGGTGACAAACACGGTAAAGGAGGCAAGAGTTTCGAGAGTAAGGGCGAGGGAGAGAAGAAGGGCAAAGAGGATGGTAAGAAGGGCGTAGAAGGCGGAAAGAAGGAAGGTGAGAAGAAGGGTAAAAAAGGTGAGAAGAAAGAAGAGGGCCCGAAGAAGGAGGGCGAAGGGAAGGGAGAGGGTGAGAAGAAGGAGGGTGAGAAGAAGGAGGGTGAGAAGAAGGGAGAGGGCGAGAAGAAGGGAGAGGGTGAGAAGAAGGAGGGTGAGAAGAAGGAGGGCGAGAAGAAGGAGGGCGAGAAGAAGGGAGAGGGTGAGAAGAAGGAGGGCGAAAAGAAGGAAGAGGGTGAGAAGAAGGAGGGTGAGGGTGAGAAAGGCGAGAAGAAAGGTGAGGGTGAGAAGAAGGAGGGCGAGGGTGAGAAGAAGGAGGGTGAGGGTGAGAAAGGCGAGAAGAAAGGTGAGGGTGAAAAGGGCGAAAAGAAGGGAGAAGGCGAGGAAGGCGAAAAGAAAGGTGAGGGTGAAAAGGGTGAGAAGAAGGAGGGTGAGGGCGAAAAGAAGGGAGAGGGCGAGAAAGGGGAGAAGAAGGGGGAAAGCGAGAAGAAGGAAGGCGAAAGCGAAGAGAAAGGTGGTGATGAGGGTAAGAAGAGCGACGAGGACGAGAAGAAGGGCGACGAAGGCGAGCACAAGGGTGGTGAAGAAGAGGGCAAGAAGGGCGGCGAAGAAGGAGGCAAGAAGGGAGGTGAGGACGAGAAGAAGGGAGGTGAGGAAGAGAAGAAGGGAGGTGAAGACGAGAAGAAGGGAGGCAGCTCGGAGAAAGGCGGCGAATCCGAGAAAGGACCCGAGGAGGAGCACGGTGACAAGAAGCCACCCTTCTGGGGTAGCTCTCACGGCGACGAAGAGTCTTGGGATGGGGACGAGGACCCTTCGAAAGGAAAAGGTGACGACAAAAGCGGAGGCTTCCAGTACGGCGGTGGTGGAGATGCTCCTAGCTACTAGAAGGATTCCTTGAATCACGCTTTGATCCGTCCACATGGCATTTCAAAGCCTACAAGGCCACATCCGTACCATCTCGTCCGAAAAGCCATACTTTCTACACCCAATGTCCTGTCCCAAAATATTCAGAGTGTTTTACATCTTTCTCTGATGGACGTTCCGACGGTCTGGGACCATCGTCACGACTGGTAGCGCACGTGATCAATGAGCAGACGGGGCTTCAGTATTCAAGTGTGTCGAGGGAAACAAATCAAGAATGGGCTCGCTCAGGCGACTCTTCGCGATCTCGATTAGCCATCGGCAATCTAAGCTGTTGCAGGGCCGTCAGGGTGCTGCGGCTGAGAAGCGGGGTTTGACGCTAAATGACGCAGGAGCCCACATGAAGAAATACGCCCACGCTGAGTTGGAAAATGAATTGAATTTCGACATATCGCAGACTCTGCGACTGTCAAGCAGGAGCAGCTCTCTCTCTCTCTCTCTCTTTCCTCTCAAAGACTGCGCATCGTGTGGCAGGTGAGTTTAGCCGAACAGGGCGGAGCACAATCTGCCGCAGCCTTGTCGAGCTCCTTGCAAGTTGATGGGGACGGATGTCATTGTTCTTGCGCAGAGTCCCGCATTATCTCGCTCGGCTTCGCAGCGTACAGAGGTGGTGGATGGGTCGGAGTTGAGCGCAACACACCAACACACGTCACTTTTGGGAGACGAGTTTGGGAGAGAGTGCGAGGGAGGAAGGGAGGCTGTGATTGCCGCCGCCGGCGAATGCCTTTTGCCAAGCCTTTTTGTTCGCGGTCTGCCCTTGCACAATGCAGCAGATACGGTTCGGTGTCTGAGCGAGGCCTACGGGTGGACACCATCGCTGCTTCCCCACACTCTCATGAGCTTGTTGTGGCTGCGCAACGCACCATTTATCGCTCTCCTTTACGACCACCAGCATATCCCAAACAAGTGGATCAACACATAGATCACATAGAAGCCTCAGTGATCTCTACCTCGATTCAGACGGCCACCGCTCGCGACCTCGCACTCGTACAAGGTAGTCGAATTCGTTCAACTCAGCCATCGCCACTTGCTCAGTCACGGCTGGTGCCATCGGCATAACATTCGATACCGTCAGATCACGCTATCTGTCCACTTCGTCATTCTCCACCAATTCTGCAATGTCAAAACTGCTCCGTAATGGTGTTCCACGCACCGAAGATGGCAAGATTGATTTCAGCTGGAAAAACCACTACGGCTTTACCGGCCTCATCGTTCTCTGCGGATTCCTGTTCCCACCTCTGGCTGTAGCGATCCGATTCGGCATTGGCAAGGATTTCTTCATCAACGTCCTCCTCACTTGCTGCGCCATCATTCCGGGCCATATTCACAATTGGTTTATTCAAAACATACGAAACAACGACACCAAAGCACGTACGCCCAAATGGGCCATTCGATACGGACTCGTCGACGATCGACCTGCTAAGAAGCTGGCCAAGAAACGGCAATGGACCGGAAGATTCAACGATCGGCTTCCACCCAGTCAAAGAGTGCTTTATGACGACGATGGAAATGCTCACGTCGTAGAAGACGAAGTGGTCGAGGAGAGGAGTCAACACACTATCGCACCTTGGCAGGTGCACGCTGGTGGTCAAGGTGTCAAAGAACACAAGACTGGACTGGTCGAACCGGATGAGTGGATCAACGAAGATCCCGAACAGCCAAGGAGAGACTACAGCCATATTCCTGCAACAAAGCAATCCAGATTCTCAAGATTCAGACCTCGACACCACGACGATGATCTAGTAGATACCAGCCAAGGTGTCAGAAGACAGAGCAGTAGTAGAAGCTCCACTTCTTCGCTCAGCGTCACAACGCCAGAAGATCCAACTCGATCTTCCTACGCTCATCACGCTGCTAGCGGAAACAGCAGTAGATACAAGCCGCAGCCTTCCTCTTCCACCACCACCACCACTTCCAATTCATCTGCCGCTGCACCATCCGCTACGGAAGGAAACAGCTACCATACTCGTCGTAACGACGACATTTTCGCCCACGAATTCTAGAATCCCCTGCTCTGCACTTGTCGCTTCCCGTTTCTGTATTTCTACGTCAATCCACTCTATCTCTGCTTCGTCTTTCGGAATGCTCACACAGATCGATTTGAAAAGTGCAAAAGACTCTTCACAGACTGTTACACGTCCCATTCTCTTGAGCAAGCTCACTTCGTCCATCTGAAACAGTGTCCATTCAAGGAAACGTTCATTTGGGCGGCCATTCTGGCTGACCGAGATTCGACCAGACACCCAACTCGACATCTCCTTTGACCCCCAACTCGTTCAAGCCGCCCTTTGGCGTTCCTGCACCGGGGACGACTCCACTGCCCTCGATCAACTTGGGACCTTGACCTCCTGGCCAACTCCTTCGATCCATGCTCTGGCTATAGCTGATCAGCGCTGCTCTGATGTAGCAAGCGGTGGCAGCCGGAGTCAAGTAGCGATCGGTGAGTGTCCTCTTTGCATTTTCTGCGATCCTCTTTCCGCGTGTTTCCCCACCGCGTTTTTCCTCTGCGATCAGCCCCTTCATCGTGTCGGGGAGAGCTTCGAACCACTTTCCTGGCAGCTGCAGGATGTTCTGATCCGGTGAAGCCTCGTCACTTACCAATGCCGGATGGAAGTGTTGTTCCCACTGCAACGCGTGCATGATCACCGTCGATTGACAACCTAGGATAAACTTGCTTCGACCCGAATACGCTACTCCTTCACTATGAATCAGGAATTTGTGCCTACAATGTTCCGGAGGCGAAACAATCTCGCCGATCCCCTCTCCTTTTTCCCAGAAACTGGTCCGCTTTACATCGGACCATTCCTCGGTTCCTTTGCCCGTTGCAACGGTCAACAACGACTCTCTTGGTTTGATGTTGTTTCCGAGCAGAGCATCGCCTCTCCAAAACGCTGGGTTGAGTTTCTGCGACCAAGAGGTTTGAGAATTGACTTGGGCAGCTTGCCGTCGAAACTCTTGGTAGGAAGGGATGCCTGCTTCTGGCCAACTAGCAAAGCTGAAATCGGGAAACAGATACTGTCCTTCGGAGTCGCCAACTCTTCGATCCAACACCCATCCTGCGCCCCTACTGCCCTTGGGATCGGTAAACCCATCAAAATCAGCCGTACTGATGACCAGTTCGGTTCCTTCCATCAACGCCTTTTCCTCCTCACTTGCTCCCAAGTACGCTTTCTCTAGCAATTGCAAGCTCGACCTGACTCTGCTCTGCCAATCCTTTACCTGTGCTCGGATGAAGATCTGACCGTGTTGAATCACCAAATGAACACATCCGTGCCGACAGTTGTCCGCCGCGTTCTTGACATGTCCGTAATTGATTCCACCTTTCCTCCTCCATACCTCTTCGTTCATCGACAATTGTGGATACAGCATGGAAAACTCGCGTTTGCAAGTCGATTGCTGCAGAAGCAAATCATTCTGCATTCTCGCACTCAACCCAGCCTGTGATCCCTGCACTTGCACCTCCTCTACACGGAAGCTTGGCAGAACATCCGACAAGGGGATGATGGAGAATACCAAGCAGACGGCGACAAAGACGGCACCGAATCCGGCCAGCGGTGCTCCTCGAAGTGTTTGCAGCGACATGCCCCCTGCGTTTCCTGCGCCTGGTTTCGATCGACCGGATAACGACGTATAGCCACTATTCGCCATATTGTTGATGTTGATGGTGATGGTGATGATGATGGTGAAGAAGTGAAAGGATCTGGAGATTTGGATTGGGTTGTACTCAGCTGTTGCGCTCGAGCCTACAGCAACGTCATGTAACTTATGTATCGTTGCACAAATTTCATTTTCCACGAAATTCGCCGCCATTCAAGCCTTTCTTGGCGGTTCAAGACCTGGAATTTCTCCGCGCTGCCTTGAACTCTTCGTATATGCTCACAAACCCAACCAGCGCAAGCCCAAACCTATATCAAGGATGAAAAGATCGATCGACTGAACATGCTGATACTGACAATGCGGAATACGTTTTGCTACATACACATGCTTTGATTCCAGACAAGAAAAAACGGCCGTCAAAAGGGAAACTGTTGCCGACCAGAAGAAGCCGTGGAAGGCGTTTCCGTGAATCTGAACCTGTCAAACAGGCCATAGCCCCCGCCGCCACCACTCCTACCGCTACCGCTGCTACTGCTCGCACAAAGGACCCTTGCGTCGCCCTTTTCATCTTCACTATCCAGCAACAACGTCGGACTGCGCTTCATCATCTTGTTCGGCCGAAGTGCTGCCGCCCCTGTCGTGATGGTGGGCGTACGTATGCTGGCTGCCAGTTTGAGCACAGAGGGCGAAACAGTATTGCCAACCGAGGCGGCAGTGCTCTCCGTCGAACGTCGTGGAAGAGTGACTCGTTGCGGCTGTTTCTCCTCTTGCTCTTGTCCGGGCGTCTTGGTGTAGCGGAACGCTTCCAGCTTGGACATGCTCGCGCTGGTATGCAGCATAGGCTTGTGCCCGCCTGCGGTCCTCATACCCAACGGCGTCATCGGTCCATGTCCGACCTGATCGTCTTGATCATGACTTGCACTTCGCTTCCGCTCCAACCGCGCCGTTCTGCACGCCAGCAACGGTGAGCTTGGCAAATGATCCATCTCGAGCCCATCTGCACCGCTCGCCCTCTTGATACTTGCTCCATCCCCGCCTCCACGTACCGACGACGACGCTGGCGACGAAATGAAGCCGCTCTCCATCCCGCTCTCCGGCGAAGACAGCACCGCTTCGCTCTCGGTCGATGCCATGCGCGTCCTGCTCTTGAACGGCGTTTGCGGCACCACAACCGCCGCCGAAGCGCTGCTATTCGAATTTGTGCTTTGCACCAGCTGGGTCGCCACAAGGCTTTCCACTCGACTCTCGACTACCTGCGTCGATTGCCACAATTCCTGCGTATCCATCACCAACGCTTGCGACTCTGGTGCGACCGAGGGCGCGCGAGGCGGACTGCTCGACTTGACGAAATCGTGCATATCGTCGCAACCGTCATCCCAGTAGCCAGAGTCGTTAGGATCCTGTCGAGCTTTCGGTGGTGTCAGCTGTCCTCCCAGATGCAGATAAGCATGATCCAGTTTGGCCTCTTGCGACGACCTGCGCGAGGCGAAAAACTTGCTCTGCACTGGTCTCGACTCTCTTTCCAGCTTCCGCTCTCGCTCTGTCGCTTTGAACGCCGTGTCAGCACTTGTTGGCTTGTTGGTGTCCCTAGGTGCAAAGGGGATACGCTCTTCCTTGACCACGCTCGAGGTCGAGGTCTCTGTGACCGCCTTAGTGCCAACTGTGCCTGCGCTGCTGCTGCCACTCGGCCCAGAGAAGAAATTTCTCAAGCTTTGCAGCCCTACCTCTTTGCTGACCACTCTCTTCTTGCCAAACGACGAAGCATTGGCCACCGAGGGCTTGTAAAAGCTACTCGCGCCGGTACTGCTTCCGTTCCGAACGACCACCGGAGCCGTAGTACTGCGATGCAACGACATTGAGCTGCCTGATGCCGCCAAACTTGCGCCTGCAATATTGTTGGCTGAGCTGCTGCGTGTCGCCAGTGGCTTTGGCACACGATCCACAATGGGCGTTCTAGCAATCGGATCAATGACGCCTTCGGCCACGCCTCTCGCCACACCATCGTCCATAGGAGCTCCAATGAAGGGGAGCATGTCGTCGTGAGTGCCATCTGGCAGCGGAGTGAGCGTGACCAACTTTTGCGTGCGTGGATCAAACACCCTTTGATGCACAAAGGTCAGCTCGGCCTTTCGGAACTCGCGCGAGTAGGTGGAAGGGATGCGCATCTTGCCTTCGAGGCGTACTGCCTGCAAGACCTTGTCGACCGTCTTGTAGCGTCTGAGCAGCCGATGCGCATTCTTGAGGCCCATACCGACTATGCTGGGCAAATAGTCGCACCCCGAGAGAATGGCCATCTGACGAAACTCGACGGCGGTCCAGCCGGAAAGCGCGATTTGCCTGTTGGTCCAAAAGCGCTGTTGCAGCATCTCGACCGCATTTCCCGCCTGATCGAGTTTGAAGAGGACCGTCTTGCAGCCAAAGACGAGCAGGTCCGAGTCTTCGGTCACGACACCATCGACGATACCCTCTGCTTCCAAATAGGCCAGCTGAGCGTCGGCCTCATACGGTGCTACAACATAAGGGATTCGCTCCTCCTTCAACACCTTGATCAACTGGAACGCCATTTCCGGAGTGATATCGACGCATTTGCCATACACATCTCTGGCCTGTTGCAGCTTGCCCTCCTGCTCGAGCTCCTTTGCACGCTGCAGATTGTCGCTCCTTCGCTGCTCACGATCGTCTTCTGTACCCTTCTTGGCGGGGAGCTTGTCGCCGTCGAAGACGAGGTAAGGTTTGACACCGAAATGCTGCAGCATACGAATGCGACTCAATGCATGGGCAATGTAGCGTGGAGTGGGGTCGCCGAGGACGATCTCGCGAGCGCAACCGTATGCTCCACGATGGAGCCAGACGTAGGCATCGACGCCCAAGGTCTTGCCGGCATAGCTCGAGACGTGGACGGGTTTTTGTACGTCCTTGAGCAAGGGCAACAGACCCTGGATGCCCATGGCGTGGGTCGTTGAATCTTGCGAGCTTTTCGACGTGATTCTCGAGAGGACGTTGACAGCGCCTTACTCCATGTCTGTGGTGGTTAGTGCGACGGTGGTACGTGATCAAATGTGTACAGGATGAAGAAGGTTGACTCCGGCTACTGCAGCGAAAGAGTCAAAATCAATTAACACGCTCCGTTGGCTGTTCGCTGCTAAAAAGTGTATCATTTCTCGCATACAAAAGTCGCGGACGCGACTCGCGACTGAGATTCGGTAGGATCGGGTGAATCGGGTGGAAAAATCGACGTGGGATCGATCTGTGGGAGAAGAGTTGATTGCATCTCTCTTTTCCATCGTCGATACAATCCTTCATTCAGATCATCATCAACATCATCATCACTCCGCCGGACTCCCTTTGCCTATCTGCGTTGCCTACACCGTGCGGTTCTTCCATCCGTTCGGCTTGCATTACTTAAGGTCAAGGCTTTTTCCTTTCTGCTCTTTCACCGTTCTCGACTGCCATCAAAAATTCGGTGGAATCTTTTGGCCCAAGATGAAGCTAGTCAGGTGCGTCTCCTTCCCTTCTCGACTCGGCTGCTCGAAGCGTGTTTCTCCGCATACTGACCCTTTGTGACTACCATGACTCTCTTGATTCTCTTGACTTGACAGGTTTCTTATGAAGCTCAACAACGAGTCGGTAACCATCGAGCTCAAAAACGGCACTGTCGTACACGGCACAGTGACAGGCGTCGACATTCAGATGAACACGCATCTCAAGACGGTCAAGATGACCGTTCGCGGTCGACCTGCGGTGACGTTGGATACATTGTCGATTCGAGGCAACAACATTCGATATTGGATCCTCCCCGATGCTCTGCCGTTGGATATGTTGTTGGTGGACGATGCGCCGAAACCAAAGGGAAAGAGGAGGGATCCTGTAGCTAGAGGGGCGAGAGGCGGTGCAAGTATGGACAGGGGAAGGGGAAGAGGAAGGGGAGGTGGAATGCGCGGTGGTGGACGTGGCCGCGGTCGTTGATCGGCCTTTCCGCTATACGCCTCTTTCTCTCTCTCTCTCACACACACACTGCTAACGCACAACACGCACAATTGTACTTTTACGTCTTCCTCACGGCAATCGATTGTCCTAGAAAAGCAACTCTAGAAAAGCAACTCTCCCGTCGAGGGTCTGGTCACGGCCTTTTCTCTGCTTGGCTAAACGTGTGTCTCTGCTCCGTTGATCCTGACCTTGGCTGCTTCCACCGCCGCCGCTGCATCTCTTGCCTCGACCTCCTCCATCAGCTCCTGTTCACTTTTCAACAACCCTTGTGCCCTCTCTGCTGCATCCTCCGGGTTCACCGGATAGTCCACCCTGGTCACCTGCCCGCCTCTCAACAACAATGTCATTCTCTTGAAATACCTTTTTCCTTGGCACTCGAAACTCGGAATGTCCAACACTTGTCGCAATTCCTCGTTTTCATCCGACAACAAATCAAAGTTGAGTCGTAATCTTTCTTTGGCTTCCAGCTGTTCGACGTGGGATTGTGTGGAGAGACCAAAGATCTTCAATCCGGCTTCTTTTGCTTGGAGATGAGCAAGATGCGAGTTGACAGATGTGAGATGGGGTGTGCAGCCGGTAGCTCCTGGGATGGAGGACCAGGTGGAAGGGGTGGAGCGGAGAGGCGACGATGTGCAAGGGTAGAGAAAGAGCATGATGGGATGTCGAAGCGAAAGAGTGAAGAGATCGACTGTGGTTCCGGAGGTGGAAGCAAGGTCGATCAAGGCAGGCAGCGGGTGACCTAGCAGATGGAATGCTGCTCGGTCTTCCATTGTCGTTGATGGGTTGGTTGACATTGTCGTCTATGCTGTGAATGGGAAGGTACTAGCTAGAGGAATGAGTGAGAAGAAAGTCGATGCTCGTGGACCCTGCACTGTACGCCATGCAATGCCGACTTTTCCAACCGGCCGAATACCCCTTGGACTGCATTTTAAAAAAAAGGGAATCAGAAAGATCTTCTGTCTCTTGAACCCTCCCACCTTGCTCTCTTCTCACCACCATCCCCGACACATTGTAAGTATTCCCATCATCCACCATCATCCTCGACAACCCGACCGACATGGCGAAGGACGATATCACAAACAATCATCTACAATCTGTCAATCCTCCGATGATTCCCTCCTGGGTTTCACATGCGGAGAAGTTTGTTTTTCCAAAGATTCACCGACGCCTTTTCCCTTTCTACCACCAGCAGCAACATCACCGCCAGATTAGCAAGGAGAGAGTTTGCTGACTCTTGATTCCGCATTCTCCCTTTTTCTTTCTCTACTGGTTCATACGTGAGATAGCAGCAATAGTAACATTCCCTTTCGATCAATGTTCTTCCCACAAACACACAAATGCATACCTATCAACTCGATCTAGATGGTCTGCGTATCGTATTGCCTCCGATCAAAACCGAATGAGATAACTCCCGTTACTCCTGGTCAAATACCTGACCCACTTGACACTTTGGTAATTACTCTTTTCAAACACCTTGAGATATCTGACCAACAAACCCGAGCTTGTGAACATGAGCACCTGAAAATCGACCTCGATCGGAGGTCTGCTCCAAGCCTTCCTCACCGTCGTGCTACTCAACTCGGCATCTGCGCCGAAACTTGCCTCTCCACCCCCTTGGATCCTGGCGATCTTCCAGACAATCTGGTTCTCCGCCGGAACGTATTTCGCTTTTCCCATACTGACCTGGCATTTCACCGTCGACGTGTTGAGCGGCGTAGGGATCCGAAGGACGACATTGGTGGCGTTGAGTTTCGAGTCAAAGTTGGCCTTGAGATTCAAGGTATATTCCACCTTGCTCTTGCTGATCTCTTCGACGATCACGTGCACCTTGAAAGGCAAGTTGACGTTGGTCGTGGATCGGTAGCGCATCAATTCGAACTCTCCATCTGGTGGGATAAACGAGATACTTCGATCCGTATCGTACTTGCCCAACTTGACACACTGATGAAACTGACAATCATCCAGCTCGACCGCATCCACCTTGCCCCGATTCTTGTCGTTCTTCTCCAAGACCAACTTGTCATTCAATCCAAACCGACACTCGGGCATACCGGTCAAATAAGCCCTCATCAGAATCGCACCATCCACATCCGCCCTCAAAACCGTCCCTTTACTCGACATTAACAAATTCACCGTCTCGATCACATCGACAAAAGCTTCGTTCTTCCGATACTTGACATCGGCCCTCCTCCAGCTCGTCGCACCCGTGGCTTGAATCGTGATCTTGCTCGAATCCTCCCTCACCGCCTGTTCCGACTTGACGCCTTCGGTGGTGATGTACATCTTGAGCGTATCGATCTCGGAATTCTGCGGATACCCGAAATCCAAGATCTCGTCCAACAGCTCGTAGATCAGAACAAAGTTGTTCTTGACCGCCTCCTCGTCGAATTTGCCGCCAAAGTACGAACGTCCGATGGTGATGACTCGATAGCAAAACTCAAAGACGAGCGCTGCGTTGGCGTTGCACTTGGTCACCGCCACAATGTAGAGATTCTCGTGTCGAACGTGAAAGAAGCTGGTCGAGCCCAATGTGATGATGGGAGAACGGACGTCGGGATTCGAGACGACCTGGATGCGGAAAATGTCGGCAATGCTGCGTCGAAGGTCGTTTCGAAAGAGTCGTGAGATGAGCACTTCGCCCTTTTGATTAAAGATGAAAAACGCCGAGATCATGTTGGGCAGAAAGGGATGATGCGGGTGGATCACGAGGAGACAATTCACGCTTTATATGTATACTGGACCAACAGTAATGATGTTGGAAGGGATCTTGCAGTTCCGCCGCCTATGAGAGTCCCTTTGAAGAGGTCGAATGACCCTTTCAATGACCCCACGTCTACTTCCGGGCGGTGTCTGCGAATGCGGCCCAAAGGATTCCAACTCGACTTTGCCGTCGGTTGCAGAAGTGTGGACAAAGGGGCCAAGAAAGCTCGAGTGTCGGATGATTGGGTTGCGAGAACAAAGGGTAATGGATGGTCGAAGCTGGTGAAGCGTGTCCCACTCTCTCTTTCTCTCTCCACACACCGCCTTCGACCCTTTCGACCCTTTTTGAAGGAAAGCGCATTTGCAGCCGAAAGCCGAATTAGCGACGCTCAAGCCAGCCAGGCTGTATCCTCCAAATGTCATTTATACACAACTAGTAGTTGAAACAATCTCACATCTTGATTTATTTCGAATGCCACCTTCACCACCAAGCCCCTTATTGCAACTTCACTCACCCCAAAACCGAAGATACGTATCCGAGTGCGTCGAGTAAGATCATGATCATTATTGGGTCTGTGATAGAACTCGCTTCTGTACAGCGGCACGCATGAAAGCAACGATGGCGGAAGATCCAGTGGAGCACAGTTCGCGGGCGCGCTGCAGATCGGCCAAGTCAACCGCACCTTGCGATTCGGCCAAAATCTGCTCCGACGCTTGGCGTGGTACAGCTTCCTTGTCGTCTCCTTCTTCGAGTGTCTGCGAGAACGCAAAAGCAAACACGTGGGTGCTGAGTGCGTAGTCCAGCTCCAAAGGTGTTGGATCCAATAGTACAACCGTGCTGTGCAATCAAGGATCGACAGTGAAAGAGAACCAACTCTATGTCAGTACGGAACGATCAAGATGCGATAGTGTAACTTCAACTTACTCTCCGGTGTACCGCTTGTTGCTTTGCTGCTCGTCCTCAATGTCGATATCGTTGCTTCCTCCTTGTTCCTCCTTGTACTGACGCACTAGACCTGCCAACTGCGACTGCGACATTTCGGCCAGATGACTGTTCTGCCGCAACACGATCCCCTGAGCCGCCGGCAAAATCGCACATGCACAAGCCGCTACACTTGCTCTCGCTGGAATACCTGCATCCAACAGCGCCAACGATGCAGCATTGATGAGCGCTGCCTGTTCCGCAACACTCGGTGGGCTATCTGGTCCTAGCAGAAGCGGTTGTCTTGGCACGTGTCTTTGATTCGTACCCGTTTCCCTCTGTAGCGGTTGACCGACTGACTGTGGTAGCGAGGGAGATGACAGTGTCTGAAGCACAACCTGTATCAACGACCGTGGGTGATGATGCAGTAGCAGCACAGAAGAGAAAGCCGTCGTCAAAGAGTCGGAGATGGCCTGTGACGGGATCCCGGCAACACCGTGTTGGGGCTGATAGATGACGTCGAGCGTTGCACGGTCAGTCAATTCGTCGCGGATGCGCACCTCTGTGGGTCCTGATACCGATGCAACCACATTGACCGGTCCAAAGCAGAATGAGGCGCTGGCGTCCGATCTTGCCAACGTGCCCAACTCAGCCGACAGAGGTCGAAGTGCAGTGGGCGATGACCTTTTACCAGTCACGGATGGACCTGCTACCGAGCTGTATTGCATCATGATGATCTATCGTCGTCGTTCGCTTGGAGTGAAGCTCGGTCTGTATGTACGATTGAGTGGAACAAAGAGCAAGAACAAGAAGATCAGTAAAAAGTCGATCATCTCTTTTTCACCGAATTCCGAAGTTGCAACAATCAACGGAAGAAATTGCAGAAATAAAAAAAAAACGAAATTTGGCTGAGATTGTGCCTTTCCGCGAATCCTTCCGAGAGTGCAGAAATGTCAATGCAATTCTGTCCACTTCGTCCTCCCCAATCATCATCACCATCATCATCAACAACAACGACATCAACAACAACAGCATCTTTGCTCACAGGCTAGACGATTCGGCAGCATCGGAGTAGCTGTGCCTCGACCGCAATCATGACCTCAAAGCCACCTTCACAGCCCTCGACAACATCACCGGCATCGACAGTTCCAAGTGTATCGACATCAACTTCTTCCCCGGTAGCGTCACCAACAACACCATCATCCAGCTCCACCAGCAATGTGGCCGCTGCCGCTTCCAAACCAGTCGCAACCCCTCCTCGCGAGGTTCCTGCCGTCCTGCGTCCTCTCGAGTTCATGGGGATCCCCAGATCGGTCCTCGCTTGGAAACCTCGCCTGCCATCTCGCAACTGGTCCATCTTCCTTGTCACCGTCGGCACGCTTTCCTATCTCTACTACGACGATCGTCGTCAATGCAAGCTCATCCGTCAAGACTATATCGACAAGGTTAAGCACCTCTCAGCCGAACCAATGAAGCCTGGAGAGTGGCCTCGTAAGGTCACCGTCTATGCCACACGCTCGCCCGGTGATGATGACTACGACAAGGCGCTTCGATATTTCAAGAAATACGTCAAACCCGTCCTGGTGGCTGCCGGCATCGACTGGGAGGTGACCAACGGTACCCGTCATGGTGGCCTGGCTCGAGAGCTTCAGAGCAAGATCCAAGAGAGGAGACGAAAACTTTTGGGACTCGAACCTTGGATGGACGACATCGCCGCCATGTCGCAGACGCAATTTTCTTTGACACCGCAGCAGGAACTGCAAAGGGAGATCGACGGCGGTCTTGTACTGGTCGGCAGACCTGCATTCAAAGAATGGGCATGGGCGCTCAAGAATGGCTGGTGTACACCTCTAGAAGTGCTCAAGCGCGACCGTGACGACGAGCTGGCACAGCAACTTGCCGAAGACCGTGCGTTCGACGAGCTTCCTGCCGAGCCCTCCTCTTCCACAGCTTCAACGGCGCCAAGCGAATTCCTCGACGAGAAAGACAGAGCCATCGCTGCGCTTGCCGAGTCAGGGGAAGACGACGGTGCCGGTGCCCCGCTTCCTTCGCGCTTCGGACCGGGTGCCAACAAGTTCAACTCTGCGCCCTACGGTCTCGGCTCGGGTCCAAACGCATTCAACGGCATGATGGGTGCTTCCCCTGCTGCCGCTGCTCAAGCCGAGAAGAAGCGGGTCAGGTCCGAAGCGGAGGCTGCAGCCGCTCGACTCGATCCTAAACTCTTGGCACCGCCCGAACAGATTCCCGCCCAACCACCCATCTGCTTTGTTGACTTTACCAACCTCGTCGGCTGGCGCAACATCCCTCTCCGAATGTACCAATTCTTCCGGCAGCGCGACAAAGTACAACACGGTGCAGAGCTCGCACTGACTCTGGTCTACGGAACCAAGGAGACAGCGCGCGAATTCCAACCTGGTCGACCCGGAACTTTGCCCGGCGAAGTATCTACAATTCCACCTCAAGGCGGTGATCTGGATTGGGGAATCCCGACGGAAGAGAGGTATCCACCCTACTTTCTCAAATCCGAAAAGAACCTCGCCGAAGCACGGGAGAGCTACTACAGGGCTCTACCTCAGCATCTCAAAGACGCCCGTGATCTGGCTCGAGGCTTGCGCGAGCCGAGCAAGATCGAAAAGAACGATCCGAGCAAGACCGAGGCCGAGTTGCGCGAACAGAGGTTCAAGAAGGAGAAGGAATGGAGGAACGCCGAGATGGGTTTCGAGATTATCCGTCCCAGCGCCGGTGTCGAGTGGGACGAAAAGTTCCGCGGTAGCCTGAGGGTATTTGAATTGTCGAGCGAGGTGCGGTCCCAGATTGACCACCAACAGCAGTTGAGGAAAGAGGCGAACAAGGAAAAGCAGCAGAGGGCGGCAGAAGAGGACAGGCTGTTGAAAGCCGAACAGACTCAACGTCAGAAGGAGCTCGAAGCGCAGCCATTGGAAGAGTTGTCCACAGACCTTTGATTCTTGTAGCAAAAACGTCACTAGCGGAAGCACCTGCCACATCACAATTCGCATTCATTCGGGTTGTCAGGAAGCGATTGAGTATGAACTTTCTCGCTTGTAACAGAGATGCTTGACATACCCTTGTGCTGGTCTTGTTGAGAGGAAAAGCTCGGAAAGAGGGAGGAAAAAATGTGAACTGCAGCACCTAGGATTCCCGCGTGGTCCCCCACCGCAGTACTGACTAGGCGATACTTTGCTTGACTTCGCAGATCGGACGGGATGCGGTGCTTTCAAAGTTCTATGGCCGCAGATGTTGAGTGGTTCTAGGGACGTATAGAGAAAGTTGGTAGGAACAGGAGGTCAACCAAATCTATCAAAGGCATATCCTCGAGAATTGTTCAATGAAATGCAAAAATGCACTCGAAAATTGAGGCTTCGAAAAAGCTACTTTCGGAACGCGGAAGTCGATCTCAGCAGTGGAGCATCACGGCAATCAAAGACCAACACATACACGTTCCCAGAGCGTACATCTTTACAAGAGTCGATCATCAACCACAATAAAGACGAAGCTTGCCGCATCAAGGATCTCATCGTCACCATGACAATCTCATCGTAACTGCAAAAGCGACAGCAATCCTCTCGTCGGCGTTCTGTCGTACCACTTCGCAGGACATTTGCCGTCCGGCAGAATCATTCACCATGTTCGAACGCTCCCTCTCGGCCCTCATCAAGGGCCTTCGATCGCATCGTGGCAAAGACGAGCCCAAGTATGTTGCGCAGGTCATGGACGAGATCCGTCATGAGGTTCGCTCAGGCGATCTCGAGGTCAAAGCCGAAGCAGTACTCAAACTCACCTACCTCCAGATGCTCGGCTACCCCTTTTCAGGCGCCAATTTCCACATGCTGGAGACCATGGCCTCCGCCAAATACCACCACAAGCATGTCGGATATCTTGCTGCGGCTCAATGCTTCTCTGCCGACACCGACGTGCTCATCTTGGCGACCAACATGATCAAGAAGGACTTGCAGTCCAGTCATCCTCTCGACGTGGCCATCGCCTTGAATGGACTGGCCCATATTGCTACACCAGATCTCGCAACGCACCTTGGACCGGACGTCATCAGGTTGTTGACGCATAGCAAACCTATGATCAGAAAGAAGGCGCTGCTCGTACTGTACGCGTTGATCATCAAGTCGCCTGACCTCCTCGAGGCCAGCTGGGATCGGCTCAGAGACAAACTCGACGATCCAGACTTGGGCGTTGTCTCGGCAGCGGTCAACATTGTCTGTGAGCTAGCACGACGTGATCCAAGGCCATTCCTTCCGCTCTCTCCGCAGCTTTTCCGCTTGCTGACCACCTCGACCAACAACTGGATGCTGATCAAGATCATCAAGCTGTTTGGATCGCTTACCCCACTCGAACCGCGTCTTGTCAAGAAACTGGTTCCGCCAATAACCACGATCATCTCTACAACTCCCGCTATGAGCTTGCTGTACGAGTGCATACATACCATGATCATCGGTGGCATGCTCGTACAGCCGGGTGGAGATGATCTTGCTCACATCTGTGTCGAGAAGCTGGCGGCTTTTCTTGCCGACACGGACCAGAACCTCAAGTACATTGCATTGCTGGCGCTCGTCAAGATCCTACCTAGTCATCCGCACTTGGTTGCAGAGCATCAAGACGTCATTTTCGAATCCATCGAGGATCCAGACCTTTCCATCAGGCTTCGTGCACTTGAACTCGTATCGGGCATGGCGGTCAGTAGGAATCTCGAGAGCATCGTTTCGCAGCTTCTATCTCATCTCGAACCGCCTTCCTCATCCTCTTGCAAATCTGTATCTGGTGTTCTCAACGGGGCTGGTGCAGCAGCTGCTGCGCTCAAAGCGAGTCTTGCTGGTGGCGGTGGAGGGGGTTCGGATGCAGATCCATCTTCGAGCTCGCTTGCTGCCATTACTTCAGCCAACAATCCTACACTATCGCCTTCGTACAGGTTGGAGATCGTAGAAAGGATCTTGGCGTTGGGGAGCTACGATACGTATGCCAATGTAGTGGATTTCTCTTGGTATCTCGATACACTGTTGCATCTCGCCATGGTTGGGAATTTGCCGGACGGAAACAAGATTGGATCCAAGATTCGAGATCAACTGATCGACATGACTGCTCGGGTACGGGCCATTCGACCGCACGCGACAGGGGCCATGGTGTCGTTGCTCAGCGATGGACGTATGGCTCCTCTGTACGACTGGTCAAGGTCTGAAAGCGGAATGCTTGTCGCCAAGCCATCCTCCCCCAGCGCGGGAGACGATTTGAGAGAAACACGCAAAGTCGTCCACGCAGCAGCATGGATTCTGGGCGAATACGCATACGACCTCGCCACTTCACCCTGCCGAGTCATCCCAATGCTCTTGAAACCGGCTTTGTTCGACGCGAGCCTGTGCGATGCATCCACATCGGCAGCATGCGTTCACGGCGCGGTCAAGCTGTATGCATTTTGGGCTTCGAGCGTTTCGAGTCGATGGAGTGAGGATCGGATGAAGCCGCAAGTTGAATTTGATGACTTGGTTCAGATGACAGGCGAAATCGTGACCAGATTGGAGGCGATTTCGAGACTGTCTTTGGATGCAGAAGTTCAAGAACGGACGGTGGAGTATCGGCAGTTGTTCAAACTGATCGAAATGGATCTAGAATCGTATCGGTCCAGCGCAGAGTCTGGGGACAGCAAAGCCGGCTCACGAGAAGTGGACGATGCGAAGAGAAAGGAGAAGGATCGACATCCACCACGAAGTTTGGATCTTCTATCTCCCCTCTTCTTCAACCATGCTCTCGGACCTTTGGGAGCCAATGCGCAATCACGAGTCGCTGCACCTCTCGAGGTGGATTTGAACGAATGGATCGTTCCGATGGACAGCTTTGTCGTTTTGGACGCTATCGATCTTTCATCCGAACTCATCGATGGTGATGATGCTCCTCCTATCACGGCCGACTCTGTACAGCTTTCGGTCAAGGAGAGTAGGATGGAGAAAGAAGCTAGGCAGGCAGAAGTGCGAGCACAACGATCGCAAGATCCATTCTACATTGTGGACGCTGCTACTCGACCATCGAGCAAAGCACAAGACAAGGTGGTAGAAGAAGACGTTGATTCCATTCCGATTGTTCGATTCGACGATTTATTGGACAAGGATCCGAAAAGGGAGCTAAGACCACCGGTGTTGGAGAAGGAAGAAATGCCCGAGGTCAGGGTGAAAAAGAGTAAGAAGAAAAGTGGATCCAAGGGCGGCACTTCGGAAGAAGCAGTTCGAGGGGATGGTGAGACCAACGTGGTCAAGGTGATCAAGAAGAAGAGTAAGAAGGGAGGAGCCGTGTCGGGAGTAGTGATTGATTGAGGCGGTGAGATGTGTTTTGTGACAATACAATACGATTGAGGCATGTAGCTGCAGTTTGGAACGTGCGGAAGGGGCGATGCAGATGTGCATGATGATGGGACAGCAAGTCGAGTCGCATTGAGCCAATCACTCTGATACCACCTCGGCAACTCCCATCACAGCTCCTGCAGCCATCTCCATAGGACCGTGATCGCTGCCTCACCAAGACCTGCTAGGATCAACGATTGTATTGAGCCATTGAACGTGCTTGAACTTCTGAACTCGCCCCTCAGCAGCAATTTTGATCCAGCATAGCGTTCCCAAATGACAGATGAACACGACTTGCAGTCAAACTCACAAAGGGGGGGAACGAAATTGATTGCTCTACTGTAAGAATTGTGCGGAAGCTGGCTTTCCGACCGCGCTATGATTCATCCTCTCCGCGCGATCTGCATGCAGTTTTGAAGACTGTAAGGCTCCCTGAGGACGTCCTGAAGGCCAAGTCTGAGCAATCCCAGCAACCAACAAAGATCGGAACGTTTGGTTTCTTAAGATAAAATACAAGGCAGCTAAAAATGTAGATGATTTTTGACAGGCTGAGCCTTATTCTCTGCTCCCGATCCAGCGTGGATACGGCGCAAGGCTGCTTTGCCGTTCCATCCCGTTCCAGTCGCGCCAGACCATCCAGACAGCCTCGCCGAATCTACTCCTATCATTCCCCCTATCGTTCAACATCGCTCTTGCAATCAAAACGGGGTCGAGGAAGTGACTCGAAGGGGACCAATGGTGGAATTGTTCAGGCTCGGAAGAGGGTCTTACGACGGTTCTGGTGTTGCGCTTCTTCGCTCCGTTTGAGCAAACCCAATTCATTCCAAGCGAGAGTATAAGAAGGCTGGGTTCCGCCTCTAGAGCTTGATCACGCCATCGTTGAAATCTCATCACGCCATCCCATTTCATCTCTTCCTCCCCCCCGCTATTGGCTCTCAATACAAACTCTATTCCCCCCACACTTCTCTGGAAGGAGAGCATCCAGATTTTCGGATACGTTTCTTGCATTCGGCAGTATTGGACAAGAGACCCCGCCTCCCATTCCCGGTTGTCTAGCCGAACGATTCCATTCGGCAGAAGCTTCATCGGAGAAAGGCGGACCTTTCAACGTCATGGTGGCTGCATTCATCAAGGCGGTTTCCACCGCCATTCAAAACCCGTATCTCAACCTCGACGAAGCGAGATCGTATCATCGGGACAAAACCAAGTTTCAGCAGACCAATCCGACTTACTGCGATGAATCACTGAGTTTGCTTCGCAAACGCGAGTTTGCTCGACTGGACAGGAACGCGAGTGTCTATCTCGACTATACCGGTGCTTCGCTGTACCCGGAATCGATGATCCGATCGCACGGTCGACTTCTTCTCGATTCGGTCTGCGGAAATCCACATTCGAATTCGCCCGCTTCAAAGATGAGTTCGGTCGCGTTGCAAGAAGCGAGGCATGCAGTGTTGCGGTTCTTTGATGCCGATCCAGAAATGTACGATGTCGTGTGGACGAGCAATGCTACGGGCGGTTTCAGGGTGGTGGGCGAATGTTATGATTGGAAGGGCAGGAACTTGTTGATTCCAAGAGATGCACATAACTCGCTCAACAGTTTAGCTAGACAATGTTGCCATGGTGGCGGACGGTTTCAAGTGGTTGAGTTCGATCCTTCATCTTGCTCACCCGAAATATCTCGGAGAAGCTACGAGGAAAGACTCGATCAAGAGCCAAAAGGTCTCATCTTCTTCACGGGCCAATCCAACATCACCGGTGTCAAGCTCGATTTTTCTTTGCTCCAACTCGCCGCTTCCAAAGGTTGGCATGTAGGGTTGGACGCCGCCGCTCTAGCCCCTAGCAGTCGAATCTCGGTGCAACGGTGGGGCGATTCGATCGATTTCATGGTGGTCAGCATGTACAAGATCTGCGGATATCCAACTGGCTTAGGAGCATTGTTGATCAAGAAGGCTCGATACCAGGATCTGACGTGCAAGCCTACTTTTTACGGTGGCAATATCGAGGCGATCACCATGGATCACTTTGATTTCACTCTAGTACATGGTCCGCAGAGGTTCGAGGATGGTACGCTGAATTTTCTCGCCATGGGTTCGGTCAAGCAAGGCTTGGAATTTGCGGTCAAGTGGATGGAAAAGTCGAACCGGAGAAATCGGTTGTTGATGCAATGGATGATAGCAGAGTTGAACACCATTTACTACGAGAATCCCTCGAATCAAGTGCAAACAGCTTCAACCAGCCCATCAGCCTCATCTACCTCATCCAGCACTGACGACAAACCCCCCTCTTCCCCAAAGATCCAAACTCAAGTCGAAAAGATGGGTAAAGTGGTGACGATCAACGAGTCCTTCCTCACTTGCTCGAATCGAGGCTTCACCCTACCTCTGGTCTTCCTCTCGCCCTTGGGTCAACCGCTGAACTACCGCTTTGTCATCTTTGCAGCTGCGCTCGACAACATCTCCCTTCGAGGCGGCCCCTGCATGTGCAATCCGGGCGCTTCCTCCATCATCTTACAGAGACCTCTGATCACCGATCTGGACACTTCCACCAAGATCGCGTTGGCAGATGTCGGGCTCGTCCGAATCAGTCTAGGTATTCCAACCAATTTCATGGATGTCTGGAGATTCGTCCATTGGGTCAGCAAGTTTACCAACACACAATGGCTAGCCGATCGATGGGACAGGTTCCAGACGGTCCGATCGACAGGGTAGCTGGCTGAACCAGTCCAGCTTGGCTTCTTCCATGTTTTTGGTATTGCGATTCGGGAATGGCTTGGTATCAATGTAAAAGCGTCGTTTTCTTTGCTCATCGCCCTGGTCTGAGTAACTTGCAGCCTCAGCAGACGACGCAAACTGTAGCAGTGAGATGAACGTCGAAACCAGGCTCCTCAATCCGTCTTCGCATGCCTCTCCCCCCTCAACGCGTGCACAAAACCACATCACAAAATCACACAATCACGCATCGCGAACCATCTTGTTCAAACAAAACTCTTCTCCACCCTCCAGCAACATGCCACTCCATCACAAGGCCTCCAAAGTAGCCCTGCTCTTCTTCGCCGTCGCCCTCACCCTCTGCGCATCTCTCAACACTCTCCCTGCAGCCAACGCGACCACTTTATCTCTACTCCACCTCTCACCCAACCCCACCACCACCCCCGCTTCCTCTCCCACCACCTTCGCACCCTTCTTCCTCTCCCCTTGCAACGCCCCAACCACTCTCTTCGCTCTCTCCTCTGCCTGATCAACCCACTCGATCGACTTGACCCCCACCCTACCCCCCGACGAAGCTGCCCTGAACCACGACGGAACCAACTTGACCAACCCCGATCCCGCCGCAGCCGAACTTGATCCACGTGTCAGCGCATAGATCGTCTCGGCCACGTGCAGATCTAGAATGGATTGGTGGTGAAGAATCCAGAGCTGATGCAATTCCGCTTCGGGACGCATAGGGGCCGAGGTGACCAGACGGTCGAGTTCGGCGGCGGAAAGCTGGAGGGCCGACATCTGAGTTTGCAACGCTTGTTGCAGTGAAGCGTGGGTAGGTGTGTGGGCGTGCAGAGCGGATTTGGAAACAAGCGCTGTGATGAGCGATCGCGTAAGTGCTGGTGACGCTGCTACTTGAGAGTCTACCACCGAGGCTTGCTCGACAGTACTCGCCGGAGGAGTCCTGTTTGAAAACCATCCTCCCACCCGACGCTTCGCATCCTTCTCGGCCACCTCGACCCCCTTCACCTCCGCTTCCGCCTCCTGCAGCTCCGGCATCCTCGCTCCCGCCGTAGCAGCAATCGCCACGGCTCTATTCAACCACTCCTCCGCCTCCCTCTTCCTATCCAACGCCGAACACAGATCGCCCAATTTAGTAGCAAGTCTTACCAATCTACTCGCCTGCTGCTCCCTTTCTTGCTCTGCCAAGCTCGCGATATCGTACAGCTTTTCGTAGCTCGCGATTGCCGACTCCAATGCACCTCTACTTCCCTGCCTCTCCTTGACCGATGCTAGCCTAGCTTCCAACGCCAAGGCCAGTGGATCCACATGGCTCAGCTCTCGCTTGGCAGCTTCCGGGCTGACGAATCCAGCTCGAATCGCATCCGTGTCGGGCAGCTTGATGCCCTTACTAGCAGCGACCTTGACGGCCAGATTGAGATACTGCATGGCCAAGATCATGCCGTCATCGACATGCAAAGCCTTTGCCGCGCCCATCGAGGTGATTGCCGTCCTACCTAGACCGGAATTGCCCGCCGCGCTTCCGCCGAACATGACACTGGGTGAGATTCCTCCGCCCCAATTGACGCACATCCATGCAGATCGTACCGCGTGTCGTCCCTTGATCCCTAGCCTGGGATCAGTACCCGTTTTGTTCGCCGATCCAGACCATGATTCTTCCAACGCCACCTCGTTCCACCCGTACTCATCCGAGCCGCTCTTCGACAGAGTCGACGCAGCAGGCATGGCTACATGCTCGACATACTGGTGAGCAGCTTCGAACGACACAAGACCGATAGTAGCCACTCCGAGTGCCGAAAAGGTGATGATACGAGCGATGCGTGAGATGGTATACACAAATTGGGCGAACGGCGTTCCGAAGGATTCCAGCACTTGTTGCTGGTTTGGCGCGGTCGAATAAGTGCGCGATTGGAAAGCTGTAAATGATGTGCGCGGCAATCGCATGAGCGTAGATCGATCGTTTGCGGCCGAGGATGATGATGTTGATCTCGGTGAGAAATGTGAGCGAACGCTTCGCAGAGTCGAAATGGGCCTAGCTGGCCTGAGTGCAGCGTGCTGCATCGCCACAGAAAGCGCGACCGCTCGCATTGCGGTGGCGCTTCGAAGCAATGGCTTCATTTTTGATCTGCCCAGATGTATGATGTTGGAAGGAAAGGATGAGAAGCTTTGATGTGACTGGGTGGAGGAATCCCAAGCGAAAATGATGGAGCTCAGCCAAGCGCGCATATCCAAATTTCGATCGGTCTTCCAACGCCCCCGATCCAACAGCAGCAGCTCGTTTCAACGTTCTCTCACACGCTCGCTCTCTCTTAAGCTCAACATACTCTCTCAATGCCCAGACAACGAGGAAATGTGAACGATGAACAGAGCGTGATCTGACTTAACTACGCATCTATTGCTTCTTTGTATGTCAATCCAGGCTAAGCATCCTTTGCAAGCGCCTTCTTTTCATCATTGACCACCTTCTTGGCCAAGCCCTCTCTCCTCTTTTCCCTTGCCTCAATCCCGATTCCAGCAAAGACCACAGCGACACCTACCCACTGCAACCTGCTCAGCTCGTGCTTGTACACCACTACTGACAGCAGCATTGTAAACAACTTTCTCGTCACTGTGATCGACACCAATGTCAAACTGCCGAATCTTTCCAGCGTTTCAAAGATCGACACTTGACCTATAGCCCCTGCCAAAGCATACGCGATGATATCCCTCCATACCTCCGGATGCTTCCTTGTGAACTCCAACGCTGACGTCAGCTGCGTTGGCTGCCCCGGAGTAGAAACCAATGGCAACGGCACTGAAAGAGTGATGGCCATTAGGATGGCGGAAATGGCATTCATGACGAGCATCATCTGACCTGCCGAGACAGTCTTCCGACCGAACTTTGAAAAGACTTGATCCTGGGTACTGTTCGTAGCTCCATCCAGCACCAAGTTGAGCAAGCACAGAAGCAAACCAATGAGACTGCTACTTTCAGGACCCTTGGCCTTCTTGCCCGGTTCGGCAGGTGCAAATGCCATAAAGAGCCAAATACCCACCGTGACCAGTCCAACAACCGCGTACTTGTACCCAGCAAATTTGCGACGGTACAGAACGACGTTCATGACGAGCACGGGCACGAGCTTGCATGACTTTGCCAGAGTCAAGGTGGGATACGAGATGTAGCGCAGACTGAGAAAGCCAAGTTGAGAAGCGGTGCTCTGAAGCGCTGCGATGAGAATGTAGCGGGAAAGAAGGGGCGAGATCCACTGCGATCTAGTCGTGGTAGCCTTGCTGCTACCATTAAGCTTCGACGATGATCCATCGGTCTCTGAAGCAGGGACGCCATTCGGTGCCAAAGTATGCAGCCCAAGGATTTGTGGAATGGGCTTGTTCGTGCCACGACTTCGTGCGAGGAGGTAGATGCAAGCGACAATGGAAGAGAAGAGCGCCTGGACAGTATTAAGAAAGAGGGGCGATCGAAAGTAGTCTGGATGAGGATTAGGATGCAGCAGTGTCGCTGGTGCTGTGTAAGGCGTCTTCGTCACTGTGACAGAAACAACAGAGGATGAGCATCGATGATTTGTTCAGTACATAGCCAAAGAGATTGCTGTGGAGCACGTCGAGCAAAGAGGTACTCACGTCGTTCTTGAAGTAAGCCCCATATCAAAAAGGTGGTGTATATGGAGCCGGCACAAGCGCCGAGTTGCAACAGCGTCATTGTCGCGACTCTACTGAGCTGATGATGGTTGTAGAAAAGGTTGATGATGAACGGCCAAGACCAACACTCTGACTTTGCATGATTTCGCGTCCAATGCACACTTTCTCGCGGACAATCGGCTTGGCCGTCGGCGAATTTCCGTGCATTCCACGTCGCCCACGCCGAAATTCGTGCACATTCCTCGCGATTCACACCCGATCGCAGCCTTTCAACTCGGAAGCCCTCGCCGAGCTATGGTCTCATCTGCTCGCACCTCCTGCATCAATGATGAAGTAGCTGCTGGCCAGTACATTGCAAGTGACGACGATGTAATAGGTACAAGGACGCCATATTTCAGAAAGGACAGTCAAGGAAGATGTACAGTCAAGATGGGGCAGGCTTGAAGCCGCGAATGACCAACGTTGATGGCTGAGGCGAGACGGGCTATCCGAAGCAGCCTTGCATCGCACTCACATACATCTGTGCCTTGACGAAGACAGGTGATCACTTTGACTTTCTTCGCTGGAAACAGTCTGCTGAGTTGGGTTTCGAGACGAGATGGATCTGACATCCTGGCAACTCGATCCATTCGACTCTGGCAAGGAGTGATATATAATATGATTCGATCCCGGGGCAAGAAGACGAGCAATGCATTGACATCATTCAAGTTTTGCATCTGCTCTCCGCTGTGTCCTTGCCAATGCTGCCTTGACGGGATCTGCTATCGCTCGTGGTACGCCGTTTTTTGCAATATAAATGGCGACCAAGATGAAGGCTGCGTCGATGGCCAATAGCAACCATGGATTCCAACCGGCTTTGTCCGATGCATTCGATGTTGCTGTTGCTGCGGCATCCTTTGCCAATGAAGAAGTGTCGAGCCCTGCGACTTTGGGATGACCGGGTGGCGGTGTGCCTTTGAATCCTAGTGGACATTGACTCATCTTGACCTTGATTTCGCGATGGGGTCGTGACTTCCAGAAAACCGATCAGTTAGGAACAGGCAATCTGAAGCTGATGAGAAGGTCTCTGCAATGCGTGAGCTGGCCGAAAGGTGCGAAAGATGGTCCAAGCCGAGGAGAAGAGTAAACAATCGAGTGCATCCAAAGGCAGGCGCAGAAAAACACCAAGCGCGGAGAGAACGGATCTCAGCTTCTCGTTTTCAAATTGGACCCTGAAAGTAGTCTTAGCCGGCACGAAGCATCAAGGTCCAAGCACGTCATACACCAGCATTGCGAAGCTACAGAGTCGATTCGACAGGACATCGATCGGCGCATTCTCATTCACATTCACAATCGAAATGGTTCCATTCGTTTGACCACCTGCTGCCGCTAGCTGTTGTCCAGTGAAAAGCCCAGATTCTTGTCTGCGTAGGCAGCATCCATACGCATCAGATTGGTCCACACTGTGTCCGAAACAAGGCAAAGGCAGACGTCAGCAAAAATCCTCATAGCTATCGTTGGAAAAGCGTCAAATGGGCACTGACTAGGCTTGAGACGGTCTGGCAGCGAATTGCCGAACGAAGGATCGCGCATCCATTCCACACCATGCTGCAGCACATTCCGAGCTCGCTCTGCAGGACCATTGCCGTCTCGGGATGCATCACCATAACAGCCGTGCAGTGTAGCTCTCTTTGCATTTGGCAGATAACTTGCGCGATGCAGGATCCTTTGAGAGTAGAAAGCTGTCTGACCGGGCTTGAGCTGGACTCTCAATGTGTTGGGCGGATCAACACCGATCCAAGAGCCATCTGGACCAAAGTCTTGCTCGTGCTGAACATCTGGTTCTGACGCATCGATCTGTTTCGCGGGCGGCGCTTTGGCATTGTTTGCTTTGATCTCTGCATCGTTACGCGGTCGAAGGTGTGTGCCAGGTATGATGAAAAGGCAGTCATCGTCGTAGAGAGCGGTGTTGAATTGGACACCGTATGTGGGCGTATCGAGACGAGCCTGTTCTTCATTCTTCGAAACATCCGGTTTGATATCGTCCCGATGCCAGCCCAGGGCGAATTGATGAGATTCTGGATTGATGAGCAGGTTGAACAACTCCATCTGCATCTCATCCACCTCGGCACCAATCAAAAGCGACGCGATCTCTAGCAGAGGAGAACTGCCGTAGAACTGCTGGAACCGAGCTGACAGAGGCTTGCATGAGGGGCCAGAGACAGTGTCGAGTTGAGGATTCATGATGTGTTGTACACCCCAACTGTCACGGCTGTCTTTCGTGAACGGCGGAAAGGCGTTGCCGACTACTCGTCGATGAGGCCACTGTCCAGTGCGTGTAAGTTGTGTTGCCGTCTCGGCTGAATTCCGAAGCGAATCAATATGAAGCGGTGAGGCGGGATCGGAGGAGAGGACATTATCAACGATCACATAGCCTTGATCGTGATATTGCTGTAGCAGAGCTGCATCATCGTATCCAAGTGCTCGAAGCCGTGAGGCTGCGTCGGATGTGCCGCTTGTGGCTTTCACCATTTCCGGGGCCTCTTCGGTCGATGATCGTTGAGGCAAGTCGGTTGTGCTGGTGCCCGCGACTGATCCAAGCCTGAAGCTTTGGCTTATGAAGGAGCAATGAGAGCCGAGCTAGGATCAAGCGAAGAAGGACAAGCGGGACAACGCCGACTGCAATATCGAGTTCCCTGCCTGAGCAATCATCCGACGCAGCACCAATCAGGCACAGAGAGGACCCTGGCTCGACCTTGCTTCTTTCGTCCCGGCCAAAACGCCGCATTTGCCGATGAGGGCATGTGCTAAAGATCTAACAGTGGAGCACGTGCAACAAAATTGACCGATTGAGTAAGACTGCACAGTCCGACATTCGGCTGCAAGAACGTGGAAAGCAGTTGAGAAGAAGATCGTCCTCACCGTGACACGGCGACGAGTCACTTCTTCTCGGTCACATTATCTCCTCTTGGTACATCCCCATCATCGCCCTGCATTCCAACTTCATTTCTGCGAGCGTCGATCGACCTTTCCTCATCTCTCTCATCACCAAGAAAGCTTTGTCCGCTGCTACTCGGTGACGGCGCTTCCAAACATGTCTGCCTATACCGACTCGATATGCGTCTTTTGCGGCTCCTCGCCCGGTGTCAAGCCCGAGTACATGGCCGCTGCTGCTAGCGTCGGACATGCCATCGCCAAGCACAACTATCGTCTGGTCTACGGAGGTGGCTCGCGTGGCTGCATGAGCGGTGTCTCTCAGGCTGTCTTTGAAGCAGGCGGACACGTCCTCGGTGTTATCCCCCAAGTCATGGCCACCACTGTCCCTGCTGGTCATCCCGGACAAAACAAAGGAGCCGTCAAAGTCGTCTCCAAAGAAGGCGTCGGTCCTGCCGTTCTCAACCCCGACGCAGGGGCAGGTCACGTCGAGACCGTTGTGGTACAGTCGATGCACGAGAGGAAGCAACGTATGGCAGCAGAGAGCAATCTCGGCTTCATCGGTCTTCCTGGTGGATACGGGACGTTTGAAGAGGTCATGGAGATGGTCACCTGGACGCAATTGGGCATCCATCGCAAACCTATGGTATTGCTCAATGTCAACGGCTTTTACACCCCCATCAAGCAGATGATCGACCTTGCTGTCGAAGAGGGTTTCATCTCCAAGGCCGGTCAGCAGCTCGTCAGTGTTGTAGACTGCGACTCTTCCAACATCGACACTTGCGGCGATGCTGTGCTTGCTGAAGCCGTGCGACTCGCCAAGGAGCTGTCATCCAATGGCGCGGGCTACTGGGACTGGAACAAACCTCAAGGACCTGTCAGTACCGCAGAAGGGGGAATCATTGACAATGCTGCCAACAAGTCTCTCCAACTCGCCGACGGCGAGAAGCTGGCCGTCGAAGTGTCCAACCTCACCTTCACCTTCAACCCCGATATCCCACCCTCTCTCGAACGTTGCAATCTCAGCCTCAAGCGCGGCTCCCGTTGTCTCCTCATCGGTGCCAATGGTGCAGGCAAGTCGACGCTCCTACGCTTGCTCGCGGGCAAGAAATTGTGCGACTCGAAAGTGCGCGTCTTTGGCAAAGATGTCTTCCGCGACTCTCCCTCCGGCGTCACCTATCTGGGCACCGAGTGGGCGATGAACCCCGTCGTTCGCTCCGATATTGTCGTCTCTACGTTCCTCGACTCTGTCGGTGGCTACCGTCACAAAGCGCGTCGCGACCGCCTCCTCGACATTCTCGACGTCGATCTCACCTGGCACATGCACGCCATCTCGGACGGCGAACGCCGACGTGTCCAACTTTGTATGGGTCTCATGGAGCCTTGGGACCTACTCTTGCTGGATGAAGTTACCGTCGATCTCGACGTTCAAGTCCGTGCCGATCTGCTCGACTTTTTGCAGCAAGAAACCGAAGAAAGAGGCGCAACCATCATCTATGCCACCCACATCTTTGACGGTCTGCAAAGCTTCCCTACCCACTTGGCTCACATGAGGCTCGGAACCACGACGACCACTTTACCCATCGATTGGCCCGCCACCAATCCCGCCGATATCGCCGCTTTGCCTCCCACTGCCGCTGCTGATAAAGAGAGAGACTTGTCTCCTCTGCTCAATGTATCTTTGGCGTGGTTGCGAGAAGACAAGGTGGTCAGGGCGGAAGAGGAGGCAAAGAGGGGAAGGGTTCGTGGTGCTAACAGAAAGAACGAGACAACCGATTCGGAAAAGTTCTTTAGCAAATACGACTACTCTCAAACCGTCACACGCTAGAGGGGGACCTGGCCAGGTCATCAAGCAGCTCAACGCTGTTCATTTTCGCTCCTTCTCAATAGTGCACCTAAAATTATCGCAAAAGGGTACCCCACTGCGCCTTTAGAGCACGACTTTCTCACGACACAATCACCTTTCACACAGAGACACCTTCGGTCTACTTCATGATGTATTTCTAGCTCTCTCGTCCCTCAGCAGCAAATAAAATCACCTGTTCAACCAGAACACATAGTTTGACGACCCAAAAATGTGGCGAGGATCGTGAGACTGCCGCTTGGTGCAATGTCAAGTCAATCGTGGGCAATCTGCTCTTCTCCGTGTGGGAAGAATTCTCATGGATGAAAAACATCTTTCACGTTCTTACTAGAACCTCATAACGATCTCCGCGGGAAAGCTGTTGGAATGGTCCTGAAGATGTTGCTGCTTTACTGGGGTCCAGAGTGAATGAATATCTACTGCCGCTTCATCGTCTCCCGGACCGGATATGAGATGGAATCCATTCCTCTCTTATTGGCAATGAAATGAGGTCAAATCATAAATCATTCATGGAGCAGTATATAAAGTCGTGGTCCTGGTTTGAGAGATGCTTTCTTCGCTGAATCATCTTTTGGCATTTCCTCGCAAAGCAATCTTTCTGACCTCGGAACTACTGCAGAGACAACGACAATCCTTGGAATCGAACAGAAATGAAGGTCCGCAACCTCAGTTCGAGTCCAGCATTCTCGATCACACTTTTGACTGTTGCACTGCACTCAACCGCTCAAACCAGACCACTCTACCCTAATATTGCGACAACCGAATCGGCTGGATTGCTTGAAAAGGGCAAGATGGTCATCCATGCTGAATCTTGGGATCCTCGAGAATCCTTACAAGGAAACGAGATTGTTCAAGACCTTTCCGGTCCTGAATGGCAAGATTTCGAATTTCAACAAGATGGAAGGTTGTCATCAATTGTAAGCACCTACATTTCCGTTTGCTCGTCAAGCGTAGTGGTGATTGCAGAGATGCAAGCTGATTCGTTTGTGTTCGACTTTGATGGTCCTTGGCTAGCCTGAGAAAAGCAAAGGTGGGTTGAGTCAATGGCATTCGGCAAGACATCCGGTGGAACCTGCTGTCAGTGGGCCTGTTGAATTTCCGTTTCCTTCAACGATAGATTTCGGTCGATCACTTGGACATTTTTCCGAACCTCCATCCAACCCCTTACAAGCACAAGCTAAAGTGGCTTCTCCGAAAGACTTGTCATCGCACCGTCAAGCGCCGTTGGCAAAGAAACTTTCGACAATGCCAAAGGAGAAATTTACGACTAGACTAGCCAAGTTGTTTCAAAAGTTCTCCTTCCGTCCGATCTCGTCGACTGGCTCAACGTCTTTCCGCGACACTTCCAAGCCTTTGATCCAGGAACCTCAAGATCACCTTTCTAGTGGGCGCCTCAAGAATGGTGAAAGATCGATGAATCGAACCCGATAGGTGTTTCAGAAGATCGTTGAAATGAGTGACGTGATCAGAAAGTCGTCACCACTCCGACACGCTCTGTGAACAATCGTACTCTGTGGCATCTGTTTGAATTGATGCAGGTTGTTGCATGCACCAAAGACCCTTTCATCCCTCACTTGCATCAATGAGGTCCGCACTGACTCGAATGAAGCGCACACAGAATGGTGTCAGGCAAGCAAATAACTTGCATGGGCGTCAATGATCGACCCGGCGTAAATGATGAGGGACATCATTGATTGATTCGTTGATTCATGGATGGGGATGGCTGTGTGGGCGAAGAAAGGGTTGCTGGTGGCGACTCTGACTTCATCTGAGAAGATCCACTCCTGGCTACAGTATTGACTTCGCATCGCTGACTATGCTGTTTCGTCGGACCGGGTTGCTGACGAACATGAGGAGCATATAACCAGCTCTTCCTCTCTGCTTTCCTTCTCACAGTACGACATGATCGGTTTCTCATTCTGCACATCCCCGCACGTTGTTCGGCCATGCTCTTCTACAAGTCCTTACCCATCCTTTCGCTCACCTTGAGCTTTCTCCCACCCACATCAAGTGCTAGCCTCTACACACCCATAGAAGTGACCACCGATCTCGGCTCGACTCTTCGACCATCACTCCCCTCCGACCTAGCCGATCTGCACACCGCCTCCCACGCCACATCCTATCCTCTTCCCTCCTACCTTCTCGACATGGGCTTTGCTCCATCTTCCCTTCACGGCATCACGGCATCCAATCGAATCGTCCTCCCCTCCCCCTCCTTCCATCACCTCACCTACCTCATCCCACACCCTTCAGCTCCGTATTCAGAGTTGCTGGTCGCCGATGCTGATAAGGGCGAGATCCGGAGTTTCGGTTGGCAACTGGGCGATCGGTGGGGTAAGAACGTTCCGAGGAGAGATATTGCGATCAAGTTGGACGAGAACAGGTATTTGTTGGCAGATAAGGTCCCGGTGGGAGGCTTTTTGATCGTCAGAGCTCCGTGGAGTGATGGGAGAGAAGAGGAAAAGGTGAATTGGAAAAGCTTGGGTCCAAAATATAGTGTGGATGGGGTGAGGAAGAGGTATGATGGTCCGGAAGGCGGGGTAGAGTTGCGTTGAGGATGATGCTTGTTTCTGGAGATGTTCAGGAGGGGTTTCTTGAGAAAGCACTCGTTGCAATGCTGCAATTTGCATCCGAAGAGAATAGTTACCCTTTCCTATATATCACAATCACTTGACCCATTTCTATTCATCCGCAGAAGCTTCTCCATAGACACATCTTGAATCCACACCTGTCATCCTCCCACACCCCAATTTCCACGTCTTCGCAAGATCACACTCTCAGGATCCACAACACACACATCTCTTCTCTAAACATTCATCAACATATTTCCATTTCTTCTATCCCTCTACACATCGACCTGCTTCGAATGGAACTGACTCCACACGCCTCTCGCCGCCTCCGCCTTACTCTCCACACTCCTCTTCTTCAAACTCTTGACCCTAGCACCGCTACTCTCCACTACCTGTTTCACCTTTTTCTCCACCTGGCCTGCATCGAGATTGGCCAGATTGACGTGTTTACTCCTACCTTGTCGTTCACTTGAATTGTAAAACCCTGTGACGAGAGGATGCTTATCCACCTTTGCCTGATCAACGACGATTTCGACCGAGGGATACTTTTGTGTCAATTGGGCGAAGCGAGAGGATAAGAGATAGGATCGCAGACCAGAGGAGGATGGATTCGTGGCCGAGTATCGAAGCACAAGTTTTCGAAGCGGGAGGTGAAACGATCCTACCGATCCAGATACAGAAGGTGTAGTTGGATGTGTTGAGAGCGAGCCCCGCAAGACCTTTGTGAATCGTTTCAAGTACGACATTGTTGCAGAAAAACAAAGTTGTTTTCTACTTTGAGATGGGGGAGGAAAATATCGAATGCTCGATCCCGGCTGTAGCAATCGACGTTACGTCTCGAAACAAGTCGAAGCGTTGATGAAGAGCGAGAGGGTTATCCTTGCAGTATTGAGACAAGTCGAGACTGACCTTGCAAAAGACCAGGATAGAGATATCCAAGATGATGGTCCATCACAAAGGCCAAAGACAGAATCAACCTTTCTTCTTGACGATTCCAAAAACGGCTCTCGACCTTCAGCGAAAAATATCCCGATTCCCGATCTTCCCTTCTCTCTCCCCAATAATTTTTTCCGCACGTAAAAATCCCTTCACATTTTCCATCCCACAGCCCTCGCTCGCGCTAAACCCAGATCGACAACCCACTCACGAAACAGTCCGAGCTACACAAACGCAGCTACCCGGCAAAATCGTCTTGATTTACACAGAATAAACGAAAAGAAAGAAATGTCAGGGCAACAAGTGAAGAGGGAGAAGAACGAAACGAAACGAGTGTGTATTTGTGTGTTTGGCAAAGGTTCGAATGTAACAAGAAGATGTCGAGATGGCGGCAGAGCATTCATTGCTGTTTCTCGAGCTCGACGAACGAAGCATCAGCCACATATTCCGCTACGAGAGCGAATGTGAGAAAGAAAGGAACGCAAGTAGAAAAGCCAAGATCAGGAAATACGGATGGACGGACAGACGGACAGACTGAGCTTGGAAAGGGGTATCGACGAAACCAGCGATTGTTTCTTTTTTTCTTGAACAGATCAAGACTTTCGTATCTTACGACCTTGGTCAAGTCTAGAGAAGCTGCATGTAGTTGCTAGGAACAATACCTGTCTCGCCATTGCTCCTCCTCGCTTGCCACCACTTGCCCGAGTTGTCGACAATGTCGAGCACTTCGCCTTTACTGAAGCTGATCTCGGTGGGATCGTCCGCATTGGCTTGGTAAGCGTAGAGCGCGCGCGCCTTGTATCCGTAGTCGGGAAGCTCGGTGCTCTTGTTGCCTGCTGCCGCGACTCCTGCTCCTGCTCCTCCGGGGCTAGCAGGTGCGCCGTGCGAGATGACGCTAGGCGCGTCTTGTGAGATTCCTCCAGCAGCGGCCGTCTCGTTGGCACCGCGACTGCGGATGGAGGTCGAAGACATTTTGGGTGCTCCCAGGCCAGTGCCGTTGGCGGTGGTAACATCGGCAGCAGATGGACTGTTTCCGTATGCAGGCTGGTATCCTGAGCCACCCTGGAATCCACCGTAGGCGCTTCCGTTGCCGGCACCATAACCTCCAGCTCCTCCAAGACCGGATCCGACTCCTCCATTGCCGGCCATCCTCATCGACTGTGCACCACTGCCCGCTGCTGCTCCGCCGTTGTACCTCGAGCTGGTGGTTGCAGCGGGAGGCGTGATTCCCGCGTTGGCAATGTTGACGATGGGGTAAAGTACAGAGTCTTCTTCGGTGGTGAGGAAGAGCAGCCAGATGACGTTGGCAATGGTGACGAGGAACCATCCGGCGGCCACGGCCTCCTCGGAGGAGACGCTGGAATAGATGCCCGAGTTGATGCCGATGACGGAGAAGACGAGGGCGACTGATGTAAAGGCAGTGAGCTGGAGGCGAGATGTGCCAAGCGAATCGGTCATGACACCGAGATATTTGCCGACGATGAGGAAGAGTTGGAGGAAGATGGCAAACCAGAGAACGCCCTGACGTTGGCCATCGGCTTCAGCGGCACACTGACCGATGAATGCTACCACCCATCCTACTGTGCTGAGCAGAAAAAGAACGGCGAGGATCTTGTGGGCAAAGATGAGCCTGTGTGGGAAACAAAGTGAAGGAGATCAGAGTAGCGCATTGTCAGCATGCATTCAGCCATCTCGGGCCATGATTTGGAAAGAGACTCACCCGATATCAAGACCTCCACCGCCACCACCACGCTTGCCTGGCATCTTGAAGATGACACGATTCGGAGGAGGCTTTGCCCAACTAGAATCGAAGCGTATTCGAGGGACTTTCTGTCGCGGGCGAAGAATTCGTCGACTGTACTTTCTCTCGAGATCAGGCACGGAAGTCTGAGCCGGTCTGCAGGCACGAGTTTCAGATTAAGATGTTGGAGTAGGATTGACACCGAGGCGACGGGAAGTGAGGGGTGAGGAGTCGGATGGATGGATGGTGTCAGAGACGGAAGTCAGGAAAGGGAAAGAGGGTCAAAGCCAAGTCGGATTTTTCCACTCTTGACTGGCTGGATGGTCAGGCTGAGCGTGTCATTCGGGACCACTCACGGCCCTCGGCGTGTGGAGCGCCCAAGAGCTAAAATTGGGAACTCTCGCTCGATTCTGTTGCTTCTAGGTGATTCCGATTTTTAGATTCACAACAACCTTGATACTTGGCAGATTGCGACAGACGATCGATCCTTTCTGACTTTTTTTAAAAAAAAATATATTTTTCAAGCGCCTTTTGTTTTCTTGCTTGCTGAGATCACGCTTGGCAGAGACTCCGTTCGGCCATTCCGGGCTTCTCTCACTCCAACACACGTTGACAATCTGGCTCCGAGAAAGCTTAACGTGTATGGCATGACGGCCAGTTGCCACAATGGAACGGCAGGAACAGCCTCGGACTTACCGATCTGTTTCCCACACAGAAAAGGCAGAGTCGAATGGATGCAAAATGCACATCGGATCGACGAGCTACAGCCACCAAAAAAGGAAGGAAGCAGACACTCGGCAGCCGCGACACTCTTTATAACATTGGCTTCTTCGTAGCGTTTGCGGCATTGTACGAAATGGTCGGATGGTTTGCCTATCTTGTGCATCATGTCGGTAGCTGCAACCTTGTGTGCTGTTTGCATGCTGTTTGTACTGTATGTTGTTTGCTGCTGTGCGGTGCAGCATTCAAAGTATTGTAACTCCGATCTAGCGCTGCACAGCCAAAAGCCTTCGCATGACACCTTTCCCACTGTATCGACAGTCGTAACCAACGCGGATCTTTGTCGACAAGCTCTGTGTTTGCCAGCAAAACCCCTTTTGATTTCAATCTGTTTTTTCTTTGATCAAATTAGCTGCAGCAACACAGGCAGAAAGAGAGGGGACATGCGCCTTTTCTTCTCTCTTTAGGGGCCATTCTTTCTTTCCCACTTTCAAGAAGGATTCAAGATTCGCCCGCTACTTTTCAGACTGTCTGGAACCTCGTCCATCATCCCATTTGCCAAAAGGATCTTCGCATCGAAAGGACGATCACACACACACACAAATGTACCAAAGGTAGCGTCTGTATTACTGTCGTGGAGAAACCCTTGACTTCGTTCTCGAGCTCGATTCTCACAAGCAGAACAGCTTGTTCCCCTTCCTCTTGCTGACCTCTTCCAATCTAGCTTCCAGCGCCTTTCTCGCTCGTTCCTTGGCCTGCCTCTCTTCCTCAATCTTGCTCTCGTATCCTCGCTTCTCGAGCATCACACTGTTCCTCACATTCTCCACCTCTGACTGCGCTGTGTTGAGCTGCGTTCGCATCGCATTGGCTTCCTCCGCATACCTCTCTCTTTCGCGCGTCACTTCGGCCAGCTGCACTCGACTTTTGCGCAAATTGCGCTCGCTGTCGTTGAGCGCAGCTTCGAGTGTAGCAACCAGGTCAATGTTGGCCTGCAGGTCAGCTTCACAGTGATTGAGCTGCTGTGCAAGGTTTTTGATCTCTTCCGCTTGTTCCGATAGCAGCCGGGTCAGCTTGACATCTGGACCAGCACCGTTACCCATAGCGTGGCTGGCTGGCGAGTTGACAGAGGTAATCGAAGAGGAGCGCGTCACCCCCACATTGTTGGGCGAATCAGGACGCGTCATGAGCGACGACGTCGAGGTGCGGTGACCAGCAGATGATCGTACCGCCGTCGGACCTCCCGTCGGTGTAGGCGGAGGAGGCATGTTGGGCGGAGGCGTCAGCGGAGGAGGCTTGATCAGTCCCAAGCTTGGTCGGTGGTGCTTGAGATCCACCGCGCTGTGCCCCTCGATATCCGACGTTCGTCGACCGGCGATTGACAAGCGTGGGCCGTTGCTGATCGACGTGTTGGGCGATGTCGCAGAGGCGGAAGCAGCAGCAGCAGCGGCAGCAGCGGCGGCGGCATCGTGCTCGCTTTGGCTTTGCTGTCCGAAACTCTCACTGCCGTGCGAGCGTACCGATCGAGTCTCCGACGTCGTCAGACGTAGCTGCAGATCCTTGACCGACTGCTCGTGACGCGTGCACTCATCACGCGCTGCCTGCAGCTCGGCTTTGAGCTTGCTCATATCGCCTCGCGTCTTGGACAAAATCGACTTGTGCGACTCGAGCTCGCGCTTGAGGGCCGCATCCGTCGAGCTTGGCGTAGCAGCGTTCCGAGAGCCGCTGGAACTCGAAACCATCGACGCGTCCTGCTGAAGAGCTTCCGACTCTTGTCGCATCGTCTCGACTTCGATCAACAGCTGGTCTCGCTCCTCCTGCACCTCGGTCAGAGCCGCTTCCAGCGTCACGAGAGCATCGCTCGTGTCGTTCAACTCTGCTCGCAACGTCTCCACCTCGTGAGGATCAATGTCGACCTTGGCCATCAGCTCCTGGTGCTTGGCGTGCAGCTCTTCGTATGCGCGGCAAGTCTCGTCTCGGTCGCTGTTGACAATCTGCAGATCGAGCAAGCTTCGGTCAAGCTTTGATGCATGCTCTGCTTTCGTCTTGGCGAGAATTTCCTGGTGCTCAGCTTGGAGCGCCGCCAACTTCTCCTGCAAACTTGTAGTTGTGTCAGCATGCTCCTGCTGGAGTGCCTTTGAGGCTGCAGCGTGTTTGGCGGCCGCCGCTTCTTCAGCTTCGCGTGCTGCCATAGACAGTGCCGAGAGGTGCTGCGCCTCCAATTCCATTCTGATTTGCTCGATGGTCTTGGACAGATTGTCTTCGTGTTGCTTCTTCATCTGAGCAAGCTCCTGAGCATGATCCTGCTGCAGTCGTGCCAGAGCGTCATCGTTGTCATCGTCGGCACCACCAAAGCCACCAGGAATGGATCGAGTAGAGGTCGAGGCGGGCACCTTGACGAGGGCCTCTGCATGCTGCTGACTTAGATGCGCCAAGCTTGACTTGTGCTCTTCCTGGAGTCTTTCGATGTCGGCTGCGTGTTCTTGCTTCATTTGCTCAATTTCGGCCCGCGACGAGGATGACGCGGCATGGTGCTCGGCGACAGAAGCAGCTTCAAGTTCGTCTGCAAGGCTACGGACGCTTCCCGAGCTGGCTTCCTTTGGCAAAGCCGTGGCAGACCTTTCCGCGACTTGAGCTCGCAGCTTCTCGATTTCGAGCGACATGTTGGCCACCTGGTCGCGCGACAGCGTCTCGAGCGTCTCGTTCTGCCTACGCAAGGAGGAAAGCTCGGCGGACATGGTTTCGACCACCTCACGATGCTCGGTCTCCTTGCGTGCCATGGATCGCATCAATTGATCGAGCATCTGAGGTCCATCGGTGTCGACCTTGGGCCCATCGACCGCGTGTTGCGTCATCATTTGTCGAAGAGCTTCGAGGTCCTTCTCTGTGGCGGGTGTCAGCATACCTCCTTCGACGCCAGATCCAGCGGCTCGAACTGGCGCCAGTAGAGTCTGACCTTCATCGAGCACACTCGTCGCACGCGGGTCCTCTTTGACAGCCCCATTAATTGCCTGCGGTGGCAACATGGTCCCGTCTGCGACAAACGATTGCCTTCGAGTACGCAGAGACGCCTCGAGAGATTGGATTTCCTCGTCACGTTCCTTGAGCGCCTCTTGCAGACGCATCGTCTCCTTCTCGAGCGAAGCTACTTTTCTCTCATAGTTCGCCGGAGAATCGGGCTCGAAGGCCTTGAGCGTAGGCGAGGGAGGAACGGAACCTGTCAACGACAGCGGTCTTGGTCCCCTCGTCTGCGAGAGCTGCGAAGGCAAGGCCGACGCAAAGTCCAGCGACGAAGATTGCGAGATCGAACGAGTACGACCGTGAGCGAGCGGTGAGATCCCTGTGGATCTCGTCCCGTCGCTCTTGTTGTAGCCTAAAAAAGAACCGGATGAACGACGGGTGAGACGATTGGTCGGGCTGGGCGTCTGCCGATTGGTGGTATCGATGAGCAAGCTGCCAGGACGGCGGCTGGAAAGACTTCTCTGCTGGTGATTGTTGCTGCCGCGAGCTGGGGTCTGCGGAGGCCGATTTTCGTCTCCGTGAGAATCGAGCACCTCGAGCTGTTCATCGTCACCGGCATCACTGTCGAGCTTGAACGAGTCGGGCTCCAAGTTGGAAGAGATGCCACCGTTGAGCTTGAGATCAGTGAGTTGAGAGTTGAGATCGTTGATCTCTGCAAGCGACTCTTTATGCTTTTGCTTGGTCACCTCGAGGTCAGAACGGATGCTCGACTCCGAGTCGCGGACCGCCCGCATCTCTTCTTGTAGACTTGCAAGGCGCTCCTCCAGCTCCTTTGTCGACAAGTCGACGCCATTGCTGGCTTTCAATGCTGGACTTTCGTCGACTGCTTTTTCTGTGTTGCCACCTCCGTCGAGTTTGCCCGTAGCCACATTTCCGAGAAGAGCACCTCCGACGCCACCGGCTGCAACGCCTGCTACAGCAGCGAGCTCCAGCTCCTTTATCTTTTGCGCGAGCAATTGCTTCTCCTGCTCATGTTGGTCGCTGGCTTGAGACAGTTGATCGTGCTGCGCGGTGAGGCTATCGAAGCGCAACACGAGCCCTTCGTGCTCGGAGGTGGCATCGGCTAGTCGGGTCTCGAGCTCGTGAAGCTCGGTCGTCTTGGTCTCCAGCTCGGCTGCCATGGCACGGGTCTCTTGACCGTTATCAAGCAGCTCGAAGCGCGACAGCAGATTGCGGTACTCTTCGTCGCGTTTCTCTAGATTGGACTCAACCTGAGCGATCTTGCGAGTCAAGCTCGCAGCCGACTCTTCCGACGACGCCAGCTTCGCCTCGAGATCGCGGATGTACTGCTCGGACGATGACTCGACCTCTTTCAGCCGAGCGATCTCCTTGTGCAGATCGGCAAGAACGGCCGAATCGGTATCGCCGCGCGAGCCGATGGTTTCGAGTCTTGCTTCGAGCTCACGGGCATAGACCTCGGCCGATGATTCGCGTTCTTGGAGTCTGTTGAGACGTGCTTGCAGCTCGGCGACAGTGGCCTCCTTCTCTTCCAGCTCGCTGCCGATGATCTCGAGCTGGCTCGACTGCTGCTCGATCTGCGCCTCTCGTTCGTTGGCAATGTCTTCGACGTAGGCAAGAGCGGCTTTGGTGAGGTTGAGCTGCCCTTCGAGAGCGTCGATGGACTTTTCGTACTCGACAATGATGGGTTCAGCGGCTCGGAAAAAGTCTTGCTCTGTGCCGTTCTGCTTGGATGGGTCGAGCTGAGTTCGCAGCTGGGTGACTTCGGCGGTGAGCTGGCTGTGCTTTTGGCTGAGCGAAGCGTACTTGTCCTGCCAAGCGAGGATCTCGCGTTGGGTGGTGCGAGTGGCATCCTTGTTGCGAGGGTCGTCTAGATCCACCGTGCCCTTGCCGACGCCTTTGATGATGGACAGCTCCTTGCGCAGACGTTGGACAAGCGTCTGGAGGTAGTCGACGTCATCCCAACCCACCTCGACCTCGTTGAGCTCGGCCTTGTTTTTGATGTTACGGGCGCGATTGGCATACTGAAGCGTGTTGACCGTCTCGCTGACATTATACTCGGTAGGCGAGACACATGCGATCATGAGCGTATGCGCATTGCCGCCGAGACTGTCTTGAAGCAGCCGGGTGAGCTTGCTGTCACGGTACGGAATGTGCAGAGCACGCTTGGCTTTGGCGGGATCACCAAGGGCAGAGATGACGTTGCCGAGAGCATGAAGACCAGAGTTGATCGAGATTCCTTCCTTGATGCGCTCTCCTTGTGCTGCGGTACGCTTGAGACGCTCGGAACCGGCGAGATCAACGAAATGGAACTTGCTGCTGACGGTGACCCACTCGCCATCGGCGGAGTTGAGGGAATCGTCGGCAGCATTGCTGTAGATGCTGCTGGTCGGTCGTAGGCCGATGGTGGAGTTGCGACCGCCGAGGACGGGAGTGCCGCTGGGCGTCCTTCGACCAAAGGAAGGCGATGCAACGCGACCTGCGACAGGAATGCCCGATGCGCGTGATAGACTCGAGACGGATCTTGCTGCTGGCGTGGATCGACCACCGAAACTCGAAGGAGGTGCAGCGTTGGGAGGTGGACCTGAGCCCGCCCACTTCTTCTGGGTCAAAGTGATGGAAAAGATGGCGTGCGATCGGGAGGACTGTGCATTCATATCGGTTTCGTTGGTTCTGCGCACGGAACTGCCTTGAAGAAGATGGTTCATGACTTCTGCGACGTTGGACACCTTGACTTCGCGGAGGCCGCTCCAGATGATCTGACCGTTTTTACCTTCGCGGATCTGAACGTGAGGTCTAGCCTCACCGTCGACAGCGTCGCCGAGCAGATCGATGAGGTCCTCATTGTAAATCTCGATGAAGCTGACTTTCGCGCTGTACTGGATGCCGGAAGACTTGTTCTGTCGCATAGCAGAAAAGATGCGAGCGACGGCGCGTGGGATGATGCCCATCTGTGGGTCGGGCGAGCGACCTGCGACGAGGCCTTCATAGTCGACATCGTCACCAGCAGATGTTCCCATGGTGTAGGATTTGCCACTCGAGGTTTGACCGTATGCGAGGATGGTGACGTTGTAGCCTTCGAGGAATCTATCGATCAACGGTTCTGCTACCGTGAAAATTTCGGATTGTCCGTCTGCGGGTGAAAAGACACGGTCAAAGCTGAATGGCTGACGTCTGTCGCGGGTGATGGCCGAGCCAGAGCCACTGCTGCCGCCTGGACCAGCGGGAGGGGCGGAACCGGGCTCCACGGTGACGCTGCTGGCGGAAGAGGCTGTAAGGATGGATTTCTGCCATCTTGGAGGGATGTTGCTCTGATCTGCGGTGGTGACGGGACGAATTCTCACCGCCACCTGGACCGAGGTGGTATTGGGTGTGGAAGAGCCACTTGGCTCTCGTGTCCTCGACATGGTCGACGAGTCTGCTTTTGTGAGGGGAAGTCCTTCGTGAGGTGGAGCTATTGACCCTAGCTGATATCGACAAGGCGTTGGAAGTGACTGCAACAGGTGACTTTATGGGGCGGTTTTGGACCAGACCAGGTCGACCCGGAAGTGTCGAGAGAATGCACCGAGAAAACGCTGCTTTTTGCGAGGGAGGCTCTGCAGATTTCGTCTCGCTTTGGAGGTGCGGCTGGCGTCTGTGTGGGAACGGACCGTCGGTTCCTCCGAGCTGATGCGACTGGCAAGCTGCCGTTGAGAATATGCTTTTTTGGGTGAGGTCCGGAACCAAGCGTCTCGTCGCTAGCTTTGTCGTCTCGATTGATCGAATGATTGCGCGACAGTCGTAAAGGAAGGCCGAAGCGAATGAAATGAGATGAATGCCAGACCAATGGACGATGGGTTTCGAGGGGCTGATGTTATCACAGAGAGGCCGAGAAAGAAAAGTCAATGTAGTCGGACCGCGCTGTAGCGACAGACGTCGGATCTGGTTCCGCTTCTGAATGAAGACGACGACGACAGTGGTGACGAGGATGATGTCCGAAAGGCAAGCTGGGGTCCATTCGGTATGTGTGTGTAGGCTTGTGTGAATGAAGGGACAGCGCAACGCCCTTCCAATGCAGGGCCATGCCAACTCGGTGCGAATCTTGAACAAGGCTCGCTCGTCTGCAAGCGAGAGAGCAAGGAAGCAAGTGGGTCCAGAAAGAGACGCGCTGCAGCTTTCTCTGTGTGCAGCAAGACTGCGAGCAACAGCAGAGCTGCGCCTACACTGCCAAAAGAAGAGGGAAAAATTCAGGGTTCGGTGTCTTTGCCCTTTCTTTTTGCGCTTCTGGCCTTGCTTTCGTTTCGGCGTGCGTGCGTGCGTGTGTGTGGGTCTGGCTTGCGTGTGCGCGTGTGCTCTTGCGTGTCAAAGGGAAGCAACACCGCGATTCCTGAGAAGAAAAGGGCGAGAAGGAGAGCGTGCGCACTCAAATCATGGTGGGCGCCGCACAACAGACAGGCAAGGTAGTAGGTGACAAGACGGCCTAACGAGCATCAGAACAGTGTTCAGAAGAGGTCCTTGGATTGCGCCTGTCAGAATCAAGCGTTCCGTAGCTTTGGCTAGCTTTGACCTCTCGTCTTATCTGACTTTTCTTCCTCTGCTTTGCGTCCTCTTGCTGTGGCGTGAGGGAAGGCAAAGCAAGGCGAGCCGTCCTCGTATGCGACAAGGTGAACCTTGCATCGCTCTTTAGCGAGACAGGATCGCAAACACGCTCCGACGGTCAGGTGTGTGTGAGAGATCTTTACGCGAGATGTCAGGAAGCTCATCGCTTTCCAGGCGCGATATTTTCATGAATGTTCGATCGTTGCTGCCCACATCTTAGGGGAAAACATCGCCAGCATACCTCGGCAGCCAAGAAAGGCCGAGTAACCGGCGCACGACTCAATTGTGGGGAAAGCCGTTTGACAGGCGCCGCATACCGACCAGCCCATCGCTCCTCGACCACCATCACAGCATCCTTCGACAATGGCCGGCTGGACACCCATCAACCCACATCCTCGCATCAGCGACCTCGACGTCGCCAACTTCGACTATGCTGCCTATCCGTGGCAAGACATCAAAGTCGAACTTCGATCCGATGGGATCGCCATCCTCTACCTCGATCGGCCCACGCAATACAATACCTTCACCGGGCCCATGTCGTATTCGATCGTGTTTGCATTCGAGCTCTTCGATGCAGATGATCGAGTCAAAGTGGCCATCATCACAGGTGGTGGAGGTAAGGTGTTTTGCGCGGGTGCCTATCTTGCACAAGGATTCGGTGCCATCGCTGACCATGCACAGGGTCATCGAGATGGTGGTGGACAGGTCGGCCTGGCCATCTTACGATGTAGGAAGCCCTCCATCGCTGCTATGAACGGAAACGCCATCGGGATCGGTGTCACGATGACGCTGAGCTGCGATTTCAGGCTGATCGCCGACAATGCCAAAGTGGCGATTCCCTTTGTACAGAGAGGCATCGCCATGGAAGCATGTTCCTCTTACCTCTTGCCGAGACTCGTGGGTGTCACCAAAGCGATGGACATCATCCTCACAGGAGATGTTCGATCTCCAAAGGACGAAAGCTACATGGCGCTATGGACGCGCGCACCTTTACCACAAGATCAAGTCATGCCAGAATCGATCAAGCTTGCTGAAAAATTGGCCAAGAACAGCAGCGTGTCCATGGCTCTGTGCAAAGCACAGCTGTGGAGGCAGGTAGATTCACCGGAAGACGCTCACTTGTTGGAAAGTCAGGGTATTTGGGAGACATCTCGATTGGATGGGCTGGAAGGAGCAAAGAGCTTTTTGGAAAAGAGGAAGCCCGAATTCCCAGGCAAGATGAGCCATCTGGAAAGGTTTGCTTTCTGGCCATGGTGGAGACAGGCGGATGTCAGCTTGTATCCCAGAGGTCCAGAATCCATGCGTGCTGCTGCGGTCAAGAGCAAGTTGTGATTCTCATTCAACTTGTTCCTGTGTCACACCGGCAATCGTGCGAATTTTGTCGGGGTAAAAGTACAATTTTCGATCATCGTGATGCGTATGACAAGATTAATTCGAAGCTTCGAACCTAGCCTTGCTTGCGGCGAACAGCAACTCCTGCTGTTTCTGCAACTCTTCCTCGCTCAAGCCGCTTTGTTCCATCCTGCTTGTTTTCCTTTCTCGATCCTTCTGTGCAGCCTTGTGTTCTGACAATACGCTTTTCGCCTCTTCGATGAATCCTGGGAATCCCAAATCGTCCAATGCTTTGAGGACGTGTTCGGGTGCGATGGTCTTTTTGGAATCCTTTTCGCACACCTCGTTGGATTCCGACGAGAGGAGATGGATAAATTCGACACAGCATTCGATGAGCAAATCGCGCGTATCCTTGGAACAGCTTACGTCCTTGGGAAGCATTTCACTGATGAGTTTTTGGACAGTAGCTTTGGGCAAGGAGAGCTCATCGTCGGCTCCAGCTCCGCCTGAAGCGAAATGCTCGTCGTCCGACATGGTTCGAAGAGAGATGAAGTGAAAGAAAGCCTCTTGCTAGGCGACGGCGAATTTAATGAAGAATGTTAGACCGAGAGTTTGCGTTGTCCCGGACCGCAGCTGAAAATTTGCCGACTGGAGCCTTGGACGGAGGGAATAACGAAATTGGTGCTTGGCGTGTGTGTGTGTGTGAGAGTGAGTGCGCGTTGGGTTAGAGGACGAGAAGGCAGAGTGAGATCCTTTCTTGTTATTTTCGGGGGAACGGATGGGAATCGAAAATCCAAGCTTTGCTTTTATTTCCATCGACAACGGTACTGGAGCCTAGAGAAGAGACGCGTGTGCCTGTTTGCGTCCACCCAGTTTGCTCCCTTCGAGCCAGTAGAGCCAAGGTCGAGCCGCGTCGACTGTGTCTCTGATCATTTTGGACCCTTTTTCCATACGTGACTAAATGGGGAAAGAAAAGATTTGTCACAACCGTGATTCTGCCGCCCAGCAGCAAACTCTCTCTCGCTGCGGGATCGTTTTTACAGAGACCGAGAGAGGGAAAGGGAGAGGCGCCAATCACCGTTGATTGATTTTGATCAGCACCAGCAGGAAGTCCCTGTCATGATCATCGCCTTGAGGATCCTTGAGCCCATCATCACAGTAAATGAGAATGTTGTTTCGGCCTTCCTTTGTTTGTTTCAGTCGCCATTCCTCCTCTATGGGATGCATTCTGACGTTTGGTTTACGAGGTCATGAAAGAGGCCGCCTGTTTGCTGCGGATTCGCAAATTGGATCGGGCATCGGGACACATCTGTCTAGATGATCAGCGATGATAGAGAAGATGCAGGATGAGCGAGTGGAAATTCAGACAGGCATAACCTGTTGGCTCTCTCTTGGACCCTCTCTTCGTGTGCGCAGTAAATGACTCGAGTCCAAAATCTGTGCGAGTCTGCAGAGAGAGAGAGAGAGCGAGAGAGGCCGAGACTCTGCCTTTCCAGAGTCGAGAAGAAATGGCTCAAAAGTGCATGGACATTGCGTCTAGTCATACAACCTTTCTTTGCTCTTCCAACCATCCACTTGCCTTCTCATCCAGTCAGCGAGGGCCCAACATGACCACACTCACCTACAAAGACGCTCTCAATGAGCTCGACGATCGACGAATCAAATCCATCAAACCTCTCATCCCACCTCAGATCCTCGTCGAAGAATATCCGCTCAGCCTTTCCGCGGCCCAAACCGTCGCTTCAGGTCGAAAAGCCACCGAAGAGATTGTCAAGCAAGAGGACGATCGGTTGCTTGTGGTCGTAGGACCTTGTTCCATCCATGACGTTCGCTCTGGTCTCGAGTATGCACGAAAACTCGCTGCCTATGCTCAATCCGCCAAGGAGGATCTGCACATTGTAATGCGAGTCTACTTCGAAAAGCCCCGCACCACGGTTGGTTGGAAAGGTCTGATCAACGATCCCAACCTGAACGGATCCTTCCAGATCAACAAAGGTCTCCGTCTCGCCCGTGGATTCCTGCTCGAAGTCAACAATCTCGGTCTCCCCGCAGGCACCGAGTTCCTCGACACCATCTCGCCGCAGTACACTGCCGACCTCATCTCGTGGGGAGCCATCGGTGCTCGAACCACCGAATCACAAGTTCATCGCGAATTGTCCTCCGGTCTTTCCATGCCGATCGGATTCAAAAACGGTACCGATGGATCGATCTCGATTGCGGTCGATGCGATCAAAGCTGCTTCTTCCGAACACGTTTTCCTCTCGGTCACCAAACAAGGCATTTCCGCCATTGTCGAGACCAACGGTAACGATGCCTGTCATGTCATCCTTCGAGGTGCCAATACCGGACCCAACTATTCCCCAACCCACGTCGCCGAAGTATCTAGCAAACTCACCTCGGCCGGTCTGCCTGCTCGAATCATGATCGACTGCTCGCACGGAAATTCCGAGAAGAAGCACGAAAATCAACTCAAAGTCGTCGAATCCATCTCATCTCAGCTCTCCGCCGGCGATCAAGCAGCTTGCAGCATCTTTGGTGTGATGATCGAGTCGAATCTGGTCGAAGGAAAACAATCCATCCCTGCCTCGGGTCCTACTGGGTTGAAGTACGGACAGAGTATCACCGATGCCTGTGTCAATTGGGATACTACAGTCGAAGCGTTGGATTTGCTCAGACAAGGTGTGAGGAAGAGGAGGGAGGGTGGAGAGGCAAAGAATTGGTTCAAGGCCAAACTGAGTAGGTCGAGTAGCAGCGAAGGTGTCAACGACCATTTCTTGAGCAAACAGAGAGAGGGACAGAACGGATTCAACGATGATGCCCTAGCTACTTTGGGTAAGAAGTAAAGAAAAAAAGTTTCAAATGCATTCCAATCTTCATCTTTCTTCCTAACTTCATACAGCCACCTCCCTGCAAACCGGACACCTCTTGCTACCTCTGAGCAAAGTGCGCGTGCAAGATTCGTGAAAGATATGACCGCAATTCGGCAGCAAAACGGCCCTCTGTGCCTCCCTGAACTGAGTCATGCAGATGGAACATTTATCCACCCTGACACCTACACAGCTCAACTTTTGCTTGATCTTTCCTTCCTTGGTGATCCTTCGAGAATCGCATTCAACTAACGCGACCGAGAGGGACGAGAGTTGACTGGCCGATGCCGTGGTCGATTGGGCAGGTCCGAGGAATTCTCCGATCGCAGAAAGTCGTTCGTAGTTCGACGAGTTCGGATGGGATTCCAGCGAGGCAACCAGTAGGTCGAAATCCGTAAGACCGAGTGAGGGCGCTCGTCGAGGAGGAACGGTGGATACGCTAGAAAGGGTCTCCGTGTCGGCTGTTGGAGATGCAGTAGGATCTTGTGCGCTTGCATCTGCCGAGACGTGGGAACTGGGGGAACGTCGAAAAGAGGTACTTGTTTCAGCTGTCGGTGAAGCAATGGCGGCATTGGCCGGGTCATCCCTTCCTCCATTTGAACTCGATGGCTCGGTCTGAATCGCAGCGCCACTCTCCGCACCATTAGACACGTCAGGCATGGTCCTCGTCGCCGTTGACGCCCCAATTCTCGGTGTCCTGTCTTCCTCTCTCTCGATTCCCAAAGCGTCCCAGTCCCTCCCTCTCGGCCTCACCGGCAACGGCGGTGGAACAGGCAACTCCCTACTCCTCGGCCTCCCACCCTCGTCTGCATTGCCACTTATCCCCAACCCATCGCGCATCCTTAACGACGCAGGCAACGTCGGTAATGGCCGCGACGTTCGCGGCGAAGCATTCGCACCACCGCTCCTTCCTTCCTCTCTGGACGACCGATCCTGTAGCCTGGTCGGCGACATTGTCGTCGAATCCATACTGGACGAAGCCGAGTGCGTCCTAGACTCTCTTCCATCGCGTCGAGCAAACGCTGCTGCTTGCGCTGCCGCGATGGACGCAGAGAGACCATGGCGGCTGGCTGAGGCGAGAATTTGCTCTGGCGTCATGAGCGGCGATTTGGGTGGTAAAGAAGGCGGAGTCGAAGAACCAGGGACGTATACGCGCCCCGTCAGAGTGTCCATTGCCTGTGTCCGTGGAGAGCGAGGCAAGCCTCGGGAAGAACTGGAGGAGGAGGCTGTCAAAGTAGAGCCTGGAACCGCCAAGCTAGCTGAAGTCGATTGCGGTCGATTCTGCTGCTCATCATCATGTTCGCACCAGGACGTAGCAGACCATTCGGAAGCCGCTTGATCAATCTGTCGTGTAAGTGCCTCCATCGACGCTGACTGCGTCATCGTATTCGTGCTATCGGATGTCGGTCGGTCATTGGTGCCCAAAGATCGGAATGGGTTGGTGTCCGATCTCCTTGTCGGCAAAGTCGAAGACGGTGGTGGTGGCGGCGGTGGCGGCCGTCTCTGTGCGATACTCTGCCCGCCCGGCATAGCCTCAATACCATTGCGCGAGAAGCGTTCAAACACAGCCGACTCCACCTTCGCCTCCTCGTCCCTCTGCACATTTCTTTCGGCGGCTGCTATCGAGTCGATGCTGCGGTTCGAGTCGGCTCGCGTGATCCCTCCGAGCTCGGAATTGCTTCCAAACGGAAGACTCTGCTTCGTAGGCGAGACGGGCGATCTCGTATCTGGCTCTGTCGAAGACGCCGTTTCGAAGCGTGAGATCATAGCCGAGACCTTGCCAGCTGGTGCTCTGACTGCGGCACTTCTCTGAGGCTCCAAAGGCGCAGGAAGCCTCTCCCGCTCTTCAGAAGGGATGTACGATAGCCACGACGGCACCACACCGGGACCTGTGCTCGATGCTGAAGGCGGAAAATGTCGCGTGGCATCCGTGATCGCCGGCAGCCGTCCACGAGGCAGAGGAGCGGCGGAAGAACGTGGATTGACAAAGGAGACAGGTCGGGTAGCGCTAGACGACGCTCTTGAGAGTGCAGATGGCGGCGGTGAAGGCAGCGGACCTCGACCTCGAACAATGGCTCCTTGGCGAGAGAGGCGGTTGCTCAATGGCGTCGCTGTCGAAGCTGCAGTAGACTCGTTTCCGTCTGCTACTCCTGTCCAAGAGGAATTTTTGGCGTCCGAGCCGGCATCGTCTGAAGTCAGCTGCAAGCGTCCTCCCAAATCCGCACGTGTGAGTGTGTTTGGAGGCAACATGGACGTAGGACGACCCGTCTTCGCAAGGAGACGCTCTAAAGCAGCCAGAGACTCCTGTCGAGTCTGATTGGAGGCACTGAGCTGTGCTATCTGAAGAAGCGCTTCGTCGCGTGCTTTCTGTTCCGGCAGTCTGGATGCGGAAGAAGCGGGTTTTGTAGCATCATATTTGACTGTCTCATGAACACTAGACCGACTGCTGGCGACCGGAAGTCTGTTCGAATCTGGCCTGCGGGAAGGAGCGAGTGGCGTTGTATCGCCTCCCTTTGTCGCGCCATCCCGCGGGACAGCCGACGGCGGCACGACCCTTGCATCATCTGAGCCGAGCTGCGCCTCGGATGGAATCGAAGACTTCGCCTGCTGCAATGATCTCTCCGACATTCGGCGATAATCACTCAACGATTGTCTAACCTCGATTGGGGTACTTGCAGGCTGTGTCATAGAAGGATTTTGCGAACCGGACGCGAGCTGCCCTTGTGCGCCAGCAACAAGAGGTTGACCAAACAAACCTTTGAGTCGATCTCTGAGATCGTTACGCCCAATAGGTCCATACGCCAGAGGTTGCAGAAGCGGGTCGAGCGACGAGCGCCTCGTGCCAGCTTGAGCAGGTTCGATCGGTCCTGACAGCTTTGATCCAGGTTCTCGTTGCATTGACGAGCGCGTTCCGGCGCGTTGAGTGGCAATGGGATCTTCAGCGTCTGAGAGGTCGCGACTGCTCGACGTATCTTCTTCAAAGTCACCTGCGCGTTGATTCAGCTGTTCGGCCGCGATCGGATCGGCTACACGCTCGGGCAGCTTGCCTTGCGCCTTAAGGCTCAAGCTACGAGTGGGACCCTGAGGTGGCACCGCTTGCGGCTGGTGAGTCTTTGTCGTAGCGATGCTTGCGCGCTGTCCCTGCTGCGACAAATTCACGATTCCTTTTACCGGCACAACCGGGACCAAGGGGACCTCCTCATCTGAACCATCCACAATGGACAGATTTGGCGCCGACGAACTGTTGCGAGCATGCACCGACTTGTGCGAGTTGACGAAAGGGTCTTGCCGCGTATTCTCGGCCGCTCGAGCATCATGGAAAGCACGATGTTGTTCGTCATCCTCATCGCTGGACGAATACTGATCCAAAGCATCATCGGTATCGGTCGAATCCGAAGACGAGTCGGAATAGGCGGCACCGCCACGAGAACGACCGAGGACCAGAGGAGGAGGCGCTCTCGGCAGCGTCTGATCCATGACAGAAAGATTGGCAGGGTCTGGCACTTTACGCATGCCGCTTGCCCGTTTTTGGTGGGACGAAGGACGCTGACTGAAAGCTCCAGGCATGATTGCATCGTCCTCCTCGTCGCTGTCGGATACTGGTGGCTCCTGTAGAGCGTGCAACCTTGCTGTCGTCTCTTCCTCCCTCTTTCGCAGTGCATCGAAAGCAGCAGCTTCTGCCAGCCACTGCTCGATGGATGAGTCTGACTCTGCGCCGTCATCGTCGTCACCTTGAGGTGCGTCCTCGCTCGATGCATTGCTGCCCGCTGCTTTTGTAGTACTTTCGCCAGTCTCTGGCTGCGCAGCTGCAGTTGTATGAGAGAAACGTGCTTCATCATCGCTGGAAGCCCTGGCGTGCGACGTGGGCGGAGGAGCAGAAATGACGTAGAGGGTGTCCTCGGGTCGCCTGCTGAGAGGAAGGGAAGACTCGCTGTCATGGGCACGAACAGCGTGACCTTGAACAAGCCGACGTGCTGTAAGACTTCCGATAGAAATGCGAGGATTGCTGCCAAGACGATTCTGAGGCGGAACGCACTGGTCCTGTCCCGTTGCAGAAGACGGCGTATCCGAACTCGTCTTCCTATGGCCAGATGGAATGCGGCGCGAAGACAATGAGGATGGACGGACTGCAGGTCCTTGCCTGTCGGTGCCGACGATTTGGCCGGACATTGGTCTCGCAGGGGCAGACACGGGAGGAAGGCCGAGGCGAGTCTCGTTGGCAAGCAGAAGTCTGCCACTCGTATCAGTCCCGCGAGTGGTCGTGTGTGCGTCCAAAGCGTGGGATTCTGATGCCGACACCTGCAGCCTTGCTGGATCATGAGGTTCTTTTGCCAAACGCGCCGCTCCGCTCGGCGTTGCATTGGTTGCAACGGCCGAATCTTCGGTCATAGGCGTTGGAGCTGGAGGAACTGCCTCGATCTCCGGTATTGATCCAGCGATGCTGCTCTGCGGCCGCTCGTTAGAATCCCTCGCAACGACTTCAACATCAGATGCGGTTGGAGCTGACCGGATATTAATCGCTGGCTCCTCGGGCTGATCTTGGGCGGCCTCGTGAGCAACTCGTTCGGCAACTGCATCGGTGTCCGCAAGCGTCTGAGTGACTGCTGCTGCTTCATCTTGCAATACCGCTTGGGACGAAAATGGGCGTTCTGCGCTGCTTTCGGGTGCTGTGATTCGTGCTGCATCTCTATCGCCTTCTCCTGCTTCGGCAAGCTGCACATCTGCTTCTTCTTCCGCCGCTTCCACAGGTGCAGTCCGATAGCTCGCAGCGCGTTCCCTCGCAACTCGACGTTGCTGCTCCCTCAACAATCTCACCTCGAAGCTGAGCCCGTTGCGAATATCCGCCTCCCATGCACGTCGCTCCTCGGCAATCTCGATGCTCTCGTCGTCACTAACAGATGCCGAACTGGGCGATGAGGCCCGACTCGCCGGACGGCCATCGCCGGTGATGATCTGAGCATCTGTATCGGGCGAGACCTGCTGCGGCGCTCCCGAGGCCAAGGAGCTTCTTCGCGAAGGGGGATCTTCGAGAGCTGAAACAGCATCTTCGTTCTCGTCGTCGCTGACGAAAGGTGGTGGTGGACTGTCGGGAATGCGTGCATGCGGTTGGGGCGCGATGAGCTGGGCATCATTTGCTGCTTCATCATGAGAGGGAGGCTGAGGAGGAGTCGGAGGACGTGCCGCCCCGACCGGAAAAGGGGGCGGAAGATCGTCTGGATCTGCTTCCGTGATGTCATTCCATACATTCTGACGATGCAGTGATTGTTGCGGGGCCAATGTCGCAGTCGGTACCGGTGACGGTTCCGAAATGTTACTTTGTGGGTCTGGTGGATGCGGGGCCGTATCGAAAGCGTTACAAGAGTGATGTTGGACAATAGGAGCACTCTCGGTGCGAGGACGAGGTGGGCGATCATCGGTCGATGGCTGCTGATTCGATCGATCAGAGCTCGCCTGAGGCTGGAACGGATCTCCGTCATCATGGGATAGCGCACTTTCCGGTCGACTCAAGCCGCTAGCTCTCGACGCAGGGCGGCTGCTGGGATCTTCTCTGGCGGCCGAAGAGGGTCGTCTTCTTCGGGTGCGAGCTACTACGGTCTGCGAGGTTGAAGAGACCGGCTGTGTCTGTGAGGCGGTGGCCAAAGTTGGAGTCTGACCGCCACTGTACGCTCTTCGCATACCCATCTGCTGTGCAGAAGGTGGTACAAGAAGGCCAGTGCTGACGGGGGCATCGTCCAGGGTGGTTTGATAGCGGCGACTCGAGTCGAGCAGATTCGATGAAGATGACGATGCATTACGTGCGCTGCTCGAGACCGAGGAAGGCTGGGATATCCCTGCCAACGCTGCCGCAGCTGCTTGCGCATTCTGAGCCTTTCGTTGACGTATCTTTTGCTTTTTCTCTTTCGCCTGTTTCCTCAACAAATTGTCGGGAGCAGTCAGTGTGACCCTACCGAAATGCGATTCGAGGTTGGTGAGGTAAGGCGCATCTGCAGCGTCGACAGCTCGTACTGGAGCCGCTGTCGCAGCGGCTGAAGTGGAGGCAGCAGCATGTACATCCGTCGACCTAGGCAACAGCGAGCCGGAAGAATGTGCGTGGCCTGCCAGGTTGTACATGCGAGACCGATTGGCAGAGCCGGCAGGCTGGACGCGGTCGGTCCTTCGTGATGCTGGCGGCATGTTGGCTGTAGATCATGCCGATCAAGAATAAGGCCGCTGCCCAAGCTGGCTTGCGAAAGGTCGAGCAACGACGTAGGATACGGGCGGAGGAATGATGAGAAAGAAGGAGAGAGATGAAAGTTCCGATGAAAGAACAATCACGAAGATGTGTGTCACATTTGCACAGAACCCGTACTGTTGTACATGCATTCCGGTGAATCTATTTTGAGTGGAGGCATTTCGGCTTTTCTTGGCTGCTGGTTCGAGCGTCTTTTTTTTCTTCAAGTGTGTTTTGACAGCCACGGAATCGCATTTGGCCTGTAATCCACTTCAACCCTGCTTTCCATCTCGACTGCTGTCACACGCTCACTGCCAGTGGTGTCGCCTGCTTCCACCATATCTACGATCACAAGATCGTCAAGCTCAGATACATGACTGCAGAAGCAACTTCTTGCACACTTGGTCTGATGAGACTACGATCTTCATTGATACGGAATCCCGGTACAAATACAAAAAACACATTTCGGGCCATCCTTCGTCATGTCGCCTTGACAGTAGCAGCAGACCTTGCTGTTGTCGCAGCCTTCTCTGTCGGCTCTGCTGCTGCTGCTGCTTTACTCGCTCCCGCGGCGGACGCCTTTGATGCGCGTTCTTTGGCAGACTCGAGCGACTCGACGTAGGTGCTTGGGAACCATCCGATCCTTCCATCTCGGGTCCTACCTCTCCACCATGCGCTCTCTGCTCCCGTCTGTGGATCGTGCTTGCTGAGCACTGCAACGATATCGTTGGGCTGCAAGCTGAGCTCCAGTGGATCCGCAGCAGGATAGGCGTAGAGAGCACGGACGAACGTCAACTTGCTTGGATCGATGGCTTCACCGTTGGCCTCTCCATTGGCCGAAATCATGCCACCGCCTTGCTGACCAGGAAGCATGCCAGCTTGACCTGGATTTTGACCTTGCTGTTCGAGTCGCTGTCGTTCTGCCTCCTGCTTGGCCGTGATGAAACGTACCAGCTTGCCCATGAGATAAGGCAATCCGATGACGGCCATAAAGAAGACGATGAGCGGACGCTTGCTCGGACGAGCCGCCTTGGCTTTGCCTGGCTGACCACCAGCACCGTGAGCGGCAAACTCTTTGAACTCGCGTGCATCCAGCTCCACTGCCGGCGCTTTTCCTACCAATCTCAAGCCCAGGTTCTTGAGATAGCGGGCAAGCGCAAAGATGCTGAGCACCTGACCTAGGTAGTTGCGCAAAGAGGCGAACTGATCGGCGACGCCCACCATGGCGAAGAAGCTGCTGTGTGTTGCCATGAAGGTGCTCTCGAGCATCTGTGCGAATCCTCCGAATGCACCGACGATGCTGCTGATGAGTTCAAACGTCGCTTGCGTACCTGCTTCCATGCGTTGGGTGAGCGAGACATCGCCGGGTTGACCTGGCATTCCTGGCATCCCACCCATGCCCATGCCCATGCCCATACCCATACCGTAACCGCCATATCCTCCATAGCCTCCGTAACCACCATAACTGCCGTAGCCGCCATATCCACCGTAGCCCATGCCACCCATGCCGCTCATGCCACCGTATCGAGAGTAAGGCGAGCCATACGAGGTGCCGTACGTGGATCCCATGCCGCCGTAAGTAGATCCTAGTCCGCCAACGGTACTTCGATAGGGAGAGTTGTAGGCTGAAGTGCCGTACGCTCCAGTGCCTGCGACGGTAGAATTGAGCGTGGAAGGACGTTCAGGAAGTGACGGCGCTGATGATGTGGTGGTCAACGCTGTGGAAGAGGCAGCCGAGGGAGCCGCCGTGGAAGCCATGCTGGAGGATGTAAGGTCAGCGCCGGCCCCTGCACCTGCACGTTCCCAAGGCTTTGGTGGTGATGGCATAGTGTGAGCCGCTGTCGTGAGGGAATCTGACGATGAGACTGCAGGAAGGTGAGACGCTGTTGCTTGGTGCCACGGTTGGAGAGGATCCTTCGAGGTGAGACTGGCGATGATGAATGTAGGCGGTAGGCGATGATGCAACAACGTCAATGATGACCCATGGAAAGGGAACAGAAGATCTAGATGGAGATCAAGATGAAGAATGCGGGGATGATGCAGCGATGGATGCAGCGATGGGCCAGTTCAGCTGAGCGTTGATTTCCCTTGAGAGTTTCACAAATCGTGTCTCCCTGTGTCTCTCTGTGCCTGCCACCAGACCAGTCATTTCTCTCTCCCTCTCTCTCTCTCTCTCTCTCATATACTGTATTTGGACCGGCAAAGGGAAGCGACTATGAAACCGGATCCACGCCAAAATAAGCAATGTTAGACCTAGGGTGTGCTGAATCGGCCGAAAATCAGTTTCAGTGGACACACGCAGACAATGCGGAAGGCGGAAAGCCTCTAATCCTCTCTTGACTGTCACCAACAACATCAACACCAACACCAGCAACCAAGCGACACCTGCAGCTGCCAACATCAGCTTGCACGGTAACTGCATCTCTCATCTTCCTACCTCGCACCACCTACGATCAATCATCCTCTCCACCGAAGCGATCTGCTGAACTTCTGTCTGCAAACTCACATCCACAATACGCCTCAATTGATTCGAGGATGAGCTTGCGCGGCTAAAGGGGTGATTCACACACGTAAGGTGCACCGTCGTCTTCAGCACCACATAGCTCTCCTGGCGCATACACTCAAACGTTCTCAAGTGTCAGTGCCTGCCGCCCAAGATGAGCGGTGTCAACGGTAGCTCCAGCAGCACCAGCATCCTATCCGAGCGACAAAAGGACGAGTTGCACAAATCCATCCTCGACTATTTCAAGTCCAACAACCTTCATCAATCCTTTGCTGCTCTTTCGCTCGAAACAGATCAAGAAGGTTTCGTACCTGATCCGCGAGCCAAGTATGCTGGTCTCCTCGAGAAGAAATGGACCTCGGTCATCCGGCTTCAGAAGAAGATCATGGAGATGGAATCGCGCATATCTGCCTTGCAAGAAGAGCTTTCCGCAGCACCATCAGCGAAGCGGTCTGCTTCACTCAACGATTGGCTTCCCACTGCCAGTTCAGCCCGTCATACGATGCAAGGACACCGATTGCCGGTAACGAAAATCAGCTTTCATCCCGTATTCAGTCAAGTGGCTTCAGCATCGGAAGACACTACGGTCAAGTTGTGGGATTGGGAGACGGGGGAATTTGAACGCACTCTCAAAGGTCACACGAAAGCGGTCATGGACGTTGATTTCGACTCCAAGGGCAACTACATCATTTCCTGCTCTTCTGATCTTTCCATCAAAGTGTGGGATGCCAACAATGACTGCAAGAACATCAAAACGCTTCATGGACACGATCACAGCGTTTCTTCCGTTCGCTTCCTTCCCGGAGACGATCACATTGTGTCGGCAAGTCGAGATAAGACCATCAAGATCTGGGAGTTCTCCACTGGTTTCTGCACAAAGACGCTCCACGGTCATTCCGAATGGGTCCGATCCGCCGTTCCCAGTGCCGATGGTAAATTGCTGGTTAGTTGTTCCACCGATCAGACGGCGAGGATATGGGATTTGGCGAGTGGAGAGACAAAGGTGGAGTTGAGGGGACACGAGCATGTGGTTGAAACAGCGATGTTTGCACCTCTGGCGAGTTTCGAGGCGATTCGAAAACTTGCTGGATTGACAAGCCAGGATGGATCTGGAGGTTTTGTAGTTACAGGATCAAGAGACAAGTCGATTCGAATATGGGATTCTTTGACGGGTCAATGTCTCAAGGTTTTGACGGGACATGATAACTGGGTGAGAGGATTGACGTTTTCACCCAACGGTAAGAATCTGTTGTCCGTATCTGACGACAAGACAATGAGGATTTGGGATTTGGCTAGTGGAAGATGCACGAGGACGATAGATGCCCATGGCCATTTCACAACCAGCATCGCTTGGGGCAAGGCGAAAGTGGAATCCCCCAGCCCACCAGCCCAGGATGGAGAGGTGGTGGTGGGTAAGAAACATCCAGACGCAAGGACAGTCAATGTGGTAGCAACCAGCAGCGTCGATTTGTCCATCAAGATTTGGGCACCGTAACATCCAGTAGAGAGATCAACAAACAGATACCCGACACTCTCATTTGAATGCAAAGCTGAAACAAGCTCTCCTCTGCCATGCCAAGCGCAGTCGCACTGATTGCAAACGGGTTGGCTGGAATGTTCACTTCTGTGTTGAATTCGACAACAAGGTGTCGTTGTTGAGTGTCGAGAAGCCGTGTGTGTGATTGCTTCGGCCGGAACGAAGCGGAGAATGGAACGGACTCACATCGTGAGGATGAGGACAAGCTCGAGTGTCTAGGCTACTGTACAGCTTCTTGTATACTCAGTGTATCCACCACTTGTCTTTACGTCTCGTCCAACCACCACATGACACACTTACGCACTCGATCGAATCCAGAGGATAATGGTATCAAATTTCACATCGTATTAGAGCATGCAGAGAGAAAGCGTTAGACCCAAGCCAGAGTCAACGCTTGCCGCGATATCGTGCTGAAAAGATCGGACACTTGAACAAGTACTCGTCCGCCGAAGCTTTTGGTGACTGCTCAAGCAGACTTGCCCTTGACGTAGGTGTTGACGACGTCGGCAAAGTGCTTGCCCTGGGACTTTGCTACCGAGATATCAATGTCGATGGGCTGGCGGCTGCCATCGCCAGCGGCAATGGTACCGGCACCGTAGGCAGAAACACCGTGGATCTGCTCCAAGTTGGTCTGCTGCCCGAACTCGCGATAACCCAAGGGGACATAGTTGATTCCGTGGTGCACAAAGAAAGGAATGGTGGTGAGATGGGTCGTCTCGTTACCGCCGTGCTGAGAAGCGGTCGATGTGAAGGTGGCAGCGAATTTGCCAATCAGAGCACCCGATGCCCAGAGACCTCCGGTCTGGTCGAAGAAGGCCGAGACCTGAGCAGGAGCACGACCGTAACGAGTCGGGAAGCCAAAGATGAATCCATCAAACTCCTTGAGCTTGTCGGGCGTGATGACTGGCAGGTCGGCGATGGGCGCCTTGTTGGCGTGCATTTTTCCGAGAACAGTTTCCGAGAGAGTCTCTCCAATCTGGAAGACCTCGACCGAGGCCCCGGTTCCTTTGGCTCCTTCGACGATTGCGTCCTTGAGGGTTGCGACATGGCCGTAGAGCGACCAGACAATGACGGCGATCTTGGACATCTTGACGGGAGCAGCGGGAGCGGCCGAGTTGGTAGTGTTGGAAGAGTTGGAGGAGGACTTGGACTTGGTACTAAGGTTGCTTAGCTTCTTGATCAATGAGGACATAGTCAAGAGGCAAACCGTGTCGCTGAGAGAGTTTTATACACAAGGAGAGATCAGACGGGGAAACATGGAAAGAGCTGTATATATAGCAATGCTACTTGCTCAGGATGGTGCAAAGGACTGGACGAATTTGATGTTCTCAAGCGCACGATCGAACAACACTTGGCACAGAAGCGTCTTGCATTCGGGGCTAGCAAAGGCGAAAAGTCCGCTCTCTCCTCCTCCCTCTCCCTCTGTCCATGCTGCCTCTCCTCCTTCGGTCACTCAGGATCAGTGTTTGTAGCTCGCTCTAAGCACCATTTCATTTTTTCAAAACGGCCAACATTCCGAAGACTGACGTTTTCGGTTTTCCAGGCCGAATCGCTGCATGAGGAAAATCAATCCCTCAGAAAGTGTCCGTGCGTAGTGCCTTGAGCAAGTTCAAAGAAAATTAAGATTCTCAAGTCTTGAAAATTAGCAGTCACGGAGATACGGAGCTAAGAACTCGGCGCTACGAAAGAAAATACTGCAAATCGTTTTATGAAATTCTAAGATTATCCTCTTTTTTCTTTCCTTCGAGTTCCACGAAACGGCAGAGAAGAGAATCGACCGCCGACTCACGATAAGATTGTGATTGTCCACCACGACCGCACACAAAGTTGACCTTGTGAACTTGCAGACGCTTACAGGGGCCCAGGCTCGCTTCGTGTCGTATTGAATTCATAGGCTAAGTTGGACGCCTCCTGTGCAAGAAGAAACAGCTGAATTGTCACAACACGTCACCCCGCCCAGTAAGCAACGCAAAGGGACGCAGCGCTCAGATTGCTGCATCCTTACACAGATGCCATCGAGTTTTCGTCGTGCATACAGCAGATTGACAGGCTCTCGATCATTCGAATGGCGTTACCAAACGTGATTTGTGGCAACAACTGAGAATTTCACGCCAGATCAAGCTAAGACGTGGCAAGAGTCAAGAGCTATGATCGAGATCGATGATGCCCAATCGGCAAGAGCCAAGTGAGATCACAGACGGCACTGACTCCCTCGTCACGTTGACTCTATGATGACTTGTGTCGTGCATATCAAGGTGAACGCAGATGATCATTGCATTACTGTCGCTGTGAGAAAGGTGATCATCCACTCGCTGACGATCGAATTCACCTGGAAAGTCTAAGCCTCGACATCCTGCTGACCAGAGTATTCAGGCAGGATCTTGCACGCACCTTGCCAGTCGAGACTGCCATCGCACAGCTGGCGAATGACATCAATGACCTGGTCAATAGCACCAATACGCTGAGCGGTCGAGTCACGCTCTCGCAACGTCATGGTTCCCTTGCTCAAACTGGCAAAGTCGAGCGTGCAAGCAAACGGAGTGCCCAGCTCGTCGTTTCGTGCGTATCGACGTCCGATACTGGCGTTCGAGTCGTCGACACGAGACGCTACACCCGCCGAACGCAGCTTTCGGCTCACCTGCTTGACCAAAGGCGTCAACTTCTCGTTCGAGCTGATCGGTACAATCAATGCCTTGATCGGAGCCACCAAAGGAGGCAAGCTGAGCACTCCGCGGTCCTCATCCTCCGCCCGTGTCCAGAAGCTGTGTTCGAGCAACGAGTAGAAGATACGTCCGATGCCAAACGAAGGTTCAATCACGTTGGGTGTAAACTCGCGCACCGTCTCGCGGATCGTCTTCATCTCGACCGTCACTACGTCCGTTGTCAACTCAAACGTCTGTCCTGTGCAAACGCTCAAGGGAGCCGAGCCGTTCTTCAGCTGGCTCTCCAACTCGGCGAGCTGCTTTTGGTTCATCTCGAGGATGGCCTCCTCCACCAACTTGGCATCCTTTTTGAATTTCGGTCCGATGTTCTTCTTGACGATCGTGGGCACCAACGCATCGTACACCTTGGGCTCCTTGTGCGCCTTTTGCACCACCAAATCCTTCTTGGTTCGCTTGCTGTGCACCGTCAAATCGTAAGCGCTACGGTCGGCACATCCGACACACTCGATCCAGCCGTACGAAGTGTGGATCTCGGCATCCCAACAGTCGCTGGCGTAGTGCGCCATCTCGTTGCTCATGTGCTGTCGGAACCGCAAGCGGCTAGCATCGATACCGATCTTGACCAGGAAGAGGTAGATGCGTCCGATAAAGTAGCCGAGCGTCTCGTTGTCGATGATGCCGGCAGAGACCGCCTCGCCGATCGTCTTGATGGTGATGTCGGTCTTGCCGGATTCCTGCACATCCTTGGCGAGCAAAGGAACCTTGATGTCTTTGACTTCGTCGAAACGTTCGTGATTCTTGTCTTCGGGATCGACAAAGTGCTCGATCTCGGCCATGGTGAACTCCCTTACACGCAAGAGGCCGGCACGTGGACTGATCTCGTTCCGGAACGACTTGCCGATCTGCGCACTGGCAAAGGGAACGCGACCATTGTTGAACTCGAGAAGGCGCTGGAAGTTGACAAAGTGACCTTGGGCCGTTTCCGGGCGCAAATAGCCTTTGACCTGTCCGGTGGGACCGATGGACGACTCAAACATGAGGTTGAACTCGATGGGTTCCGAAACTTCGTTGCCAGACTCGGGCGAGCGAATATCGTACTTGCGGATGAGCTCGCCGAGCTGCTTTCCGTCAAAGTTGTCAATCTGTGCCAGGGTGGAGTTGTACTCTTCTACGATGGCATCGTCGAGCTTGACGGCCGACGACTTGACCTTCTTCTTCTTGCTCTTCTTATCGTCCCCACCTGCAGCTTCGGCGGGGACAGCGACGGTCTCGCCAGCTTCCTTGGCGCGCGCCTGCTTGTCACCTTCAAGACGAGCCTCGAGGACACCCTCGACGAGATGGTCGGCGCGGAAGATCTCTCCGTTCTTGAGATCCTTGCACATCCAATCGGCGAATTTGTCCACGTGGCCAGAGGTCTTGAGCACATCGGCCAAGGTCATGATGGTTGTGTCGAGCTCGAGCATCTCCTCTTCGATGATGAAATGGTTGCGCCATTGGTTGATGATGTTGGCTTGAAGGGCGGCACCGGTGGGACCATAGTCGTAGAGTCCACCGACACCGCCGTAGATCTCGAAGGCCTGGATGTAGAAGAATCGCTTTGTCATCAGGCCTTCGAGCTGGCTACGAGAGAACGGGTGGGCATCTCGTTTGACGTCGGGACGGTTGGAGACGGCCGAGGGCGCCGGAGCGTCGGGCGTGACACCGGGAGCGACGTTGGACATGGTGCGCAACGACGAGGCGAAGGGTGCAGGGGTCGGCGTGCGTCTCGAGAGGGGTGCGGAAGATCGTAGCGCTGCCGAAAAGCGTTTGGAGAGAGATGGCAGGATAGACCGGGTCGCAACGAGCATATACTGCGATGTAACGGCCTTTTTACGACAGAGGTGTGCGAGTGCCAACAGCAACGGCGACGATGATGAACGATGCGTCGAAGCTGAGGTATAGGATGTGGAAGCGATGATGTTTGCGCGAGCGAGGCCTGTCGACGAATCCTGTCAAACGAGCTGTTTCTTTGCAGAACGGTGGCCTGCGAGCAGTACACGGTGCACAAGAAGAAGAAGAAGAAAAAAGGACATTGAGCTTCTTCCTGCCTTTCTTGACACACAAAAACACAAAACAAAAAAATCAACTGCCACGCAGCCGCTTCATTTCCAAAGCAAAGCACACACGCACGATCTCTCTCAAAAAGTAACTCGCTTGCAGAACTGACGGTGTAACAAATGCCAGGGCACATGAGAGAGTAGCGAGACATGGTCGATCTTACAACGACTAAAATATCATAGTCGAGGGTCCAGCACTTGGACAGTGCGCGGCAGCTGCATGCACAGCGTGCATCCTTTTTGGTTTCGAGATCAGATCAAGACACAACTTAGGAAAGGAAAAAGAAAGAGAAAAAAGACCAGACACGGCGACCTGAGAAACTGCAGACGGTTCGAAACACGAAGTCCAGGAGGAGTCCAAAAAAAAAAAAGTCTCTCTCTCTCTCTCTCTCTTCATCGACCACCTGGACCCCTTGGGAGAATTTCGCAGCGGGTGAACGGCACACATTTTCTGTATTTCATCACGAAAAAGGTCGGTTGGCTCAAGCGCGGCTCCTAAATTTCCACTCTTTTTTTCCCTTGGTTTGACTGCTTTCTGGCCCGAGCACAGGCACAATCAGCCTCTTCTTAACAAAAAGTGGCCCGGGCATGGCTAAACCCTTGTCACGGACCGGAAATTTGGCCATTCTTTCTTGAAACTTTTCGTGTCTTACTCTGTTGTGCAGCTGAATTTTCCTTGCTCAGCCCATGAATTGTCTATGAAAAAAACCGAAAACCAAAAAGTTGAGGGTCAAGTGCATACATTTTCTTTGGCTTTGCCTTTTTTTCTTGGAGAGAGGCCCGCACTGTTTGACTGGAGCGGCCAAAGACAGTGTGCAAGAAAAAAAGTGGTTGCAATCCCAGTCAACGTGGGCTCAATCTTGGCTCCTTTGCTTAATGCGGTGACACCCTCTACAGCTTAGCAGCCGCGCTCTTGCCACTTTCTCCTGGAAGCCTGACGACATCTCTCTTCTTCGTTCGAGTTGACCACCATCTCACATCCCTAGGAAGATTCGACGTCCTGGTCGCTCTCATCGACAATCTCAGTAGCACCCAGCTGCACCGCTTTCCGCGCCGAGGTGGATTTTGTCAGGCAAATACTAGGAGGATTCTGCATTACCGGTGGAATCGTCGTTTGTCTTTCGTCTCTCGATCAACCTCGTCATACCCTTCTCGCTTCGACAAAGCAGCAGACACACACCATGTCGAAATTGTGAACGCCTCGCAACCTACGTCGTCGCCGTCGTTATCATCCACCCAGCAAAAGTGGCTGTCTCTCCAAGCAGCTTTTCTGATCCTGGTTGACTCGTCTGGCATTCTCCCAAGGTCACGCTGCTGATACCAAGTCGTATCCTCGCCTACATCGACTCCGATCTCTTTTCTCTTTCAATCCCTCGCTCGATTTCAAGTGACGAGCTCATATCATCGTAGCCCAAGATGAGCAGAGCACCGCCACTCTCGCATTCTTACTCGTCGCCCAAGCTCGGGGCGGCTGCCATCTACAGCACCAGCTCTCCCTCTGGCTCGCCGCGGCCGTACTTTGCCCAACATCTGCCAGGTACCATGTCGCCATACCGGGATGCTTCTGCTCGCTATACACATCTCGGAAGCCCCAGGATCAGCTCGCTCAGCAGAGACGCCACCGCCGCGCTCAAAGGTTCCAACTATCCCACCTCCTCTTCACGCCCCACCTCACCGGCGCCCGGCTCTCGTTCACCGTCTCCAAGCAGCGATAGCCGAGACTCGAGCTCCTCTTCCTCTTCGCGAGATCATCGAAGCCCATCAAACCATGTGCATGCGGACCATGACGAGCGTCCCCTTCTGACAAGAGGCGATTCGTCAAGTCGTCGTGATCCTGGCCCCTCTCATCACGGTAGCTATCATGACGATCCTTCCGCCTCTGCATCTGGACACACTGCCGATTCTCCTAGCGCCATCAAGCGCGCTCATCAATTGCAGCCAATAGACACCAAAGGTGAGTTGAGTCTCCTGCTTCCTTCAGGCCTCCGGATGTCCTTGTTTCCAAGTCCATTTCGTGGCAAAGCCTATTTCGCTCATTCGCTCCCAACTGCTGCCACCTCAACGACATCACCACCAAAGCCGACAACCACCAGCACAGGTTTCTGCTGATGATGCATCTTGTTGCGTCTTCATTGCCAGGTCCGACGCGTTCAGCTTGTCGGTCCTTTCCGAGGTCTCCACCCCTCGGCAGCCGATTCTTGTCTCAGTGCTGCTCTTTGGCTCAATGCGTGCCCGATACCTGTTCACTCGTCATTGTCGGCTCGGCTGTTCTCTCTGACCCCGCCCTAGTACAGCGATGAGATCGCCAAGGTGCGGATGCCGATAAGGGTGTGTCCGGCTACAGCTGCCACGATGCCTTGCGCCATTGTATCTTGATCAGCAGCAGTGTTCATCGCCTTGGCACAGTGTCAGAATCTGGCAGCTTTACGTGTCGACAGTATCTGGCATTCCATAGAAAGCTAGAACGTGTCGACGAACCAATTTCAGCCGTCCTTTCGGACTGACACCAGGTTGTCGCAGCGAGGCCTGCGGACGTGCTCAGGCGTTCTCTGGCATCGAATGCATGACAGGCACATGCTGCCGGTGCCGTACTTGCATCTTCCTCGGATGTGATACATAAGGCCCACTGCACCGATGGCTTTGACAGGAATGCACACGACAAAATGATGTTCACCTCTGCTGGGTGACTACGATGCATCGGCAGAATTCGCCGACAAGGTCTTCCTGGAAGGCTTCGAAGCGTATTTCTCTTTCCTCAAGAGGCAGAGCTGCAGGGCCGATCCGTCACAGAGGACACGATTCGCTCGATGTCCACTTTTCCGCTTTGCCTCTTTTGCTGTGCATGCTGCTGCTTTTCCGAATAAGCTTCGGCGTCGTGGAGAAATAGCGGGTCTGCCTAGCGTAAGGAGATGCGATATGGTTCCCTCGAGCTTAGTCTCGCGTAACGCATCGTGATTCGAGCCTGGTGTTGACCCGTCTCGCTTCTGGTGGCATGAATACGTTGGAAGCGGCTACCAGCTCGGTCCTGTCGTTGATGCACGTTTTGCATCCCGCACGCTTTGAAAGCTGGGCGTCGGCAACGGTAACGATCCAGGTCAAACCCCACTTGACTTGGATCCCCACTAAACAGACAGCAATCGTAATTTTGAGATTGGCTGCTCGTTCGGTGATTATTCGTAGGATCGCTTGGATTCTGCAGCGCCGGGAAGCCAAGGAAGACGTCAGTGGCTCTCTTGACTCTCTGCTGTGCGGTGAGATGTGGTGCGCGCGGCGCGCAGACTTCCGCTGGATTTTCCTGCGCATTTTTGTCGTGAAAAGTGGCAGCTGCACAGTGACTGCGCTGGTGCCCGTAATTGTTGGCAAGCTCGTCTCTTGGTTCCCGAGCCTCCGTGCCTGCACGATGTTGCAGCTCAGCTGTGTTGATAGATTTCCGCGTGCTTTTGCCTGGCACTGCTCCTCTTTCCCTTTGGCCTATGCCGTGCCTGCCAGCCACACTAACTAGGCTCGGACTGGCTCCGCCCCGCCTGGCAATGTGATCTTCCGCGAAGAGGCATTCTCGCCGTCATCGCATCGGGTTCAGAAGCAGAGCCTGTAGAGAGCAGTGTTGCGCCTTGCTCTCCCTCTCGCTCTCCCTCTCGCCCTTTGCCGTTGGAAGGCTCTGTCCGTCGACGTGGTCGGCCCCGTCCAGTCAGCCAGCCGATGGTTCTTTTCTTCGTGTCTCTCTTGCCCGCCTAGCTGCTGCCTGTCGAGAGAGCTGTTTGGCCCGTTTACTCCACCCACAATCGCGGTTCGATTTCCCGTTCCCTCTTGTCGTCTCCTTCGCTCTCTGCGGCCCTCGAGCCTCTCATTTTCTCGCACCGACCACCCACCATACCTGCACGTCTTCTGCTTCCGTCCTTCCTGCCCTCCCGCAACAGTTGCAACACCATCAGCACCAATCCTGCTCCGTGTCGTCGTTCGCCCACTCTTGCCATTGCATCCGACACAGCTTCGTCAACCCACCTTCTTCCGACAACGCGACAGTCGAGGAGGAGAATACTAGGAGCCGGATTGGAGCAGATACCGCTTCAATCGACCACACCTGATTGCATTTCGGGACATCCGGAATCCAAGTGATCTCTGCTCAGCTCCAGACCCATCCGCACTGGTCGTCATCACCACCATAACGTATTCACATTTGCAGCGAGCTCTGTCCGATTCGTCGCGGCGGAAACAAGGACCATCATGGCGGCTTCACCGGAGCTCATCAGCTTCACCAATAGCCTTCTCAATACTGACAACATGCTCTCACCTCTCCACAACACCTTTGCCGCCGCAGACGCCGCCGCACGCAGAACCTCCGCTGGCGAACCTTTGAGCGCAAGCTCGCCACGCATCGGAGAGGCCTACGTCAACAGTCCCAAGCGCGATCCGCTGCGTGACGGCTACCGCGCCACGCCTCCTTCGTCAGCATGGAGGCATCCTGGCTCCTACACGGGTCGCGACGGCTCGCCATGGTACAACGACGCACGCTCGTCGCCCTTTGCCTCTTCAGCCGCGCGCGACTACGCCAATCTCGAGCTCGAATCCAGTCTCGGCGCACCCCCACATCCCACCGGTGATCCTGCGCTTCACTATGGAGACACGAGCAACGCAGACAGCGTCGTCGCACTGCTGCATGCTGCCGCTGCTGCCAACGAGGCCAGCAAGCAGGCGGATCGCTCCAACGAGAACCGCTTCCCATCTCCCAGCGCCTTTTACCAGCAGGGGGTCCCCACCTATGGCATCCCTCCCTACTCGGCTGCCTATCGCTCCAACTCATCAGGCCTCGGCGGATTCACCAACTCGCCCAATCTCGGATTTGCACGTCCCTATCGCGGTCTGGATGGATCCATGGATGCCGCCTCTCCCTACGCCCAGGCGACCATCCAGCCTTCTGCTACGGCCAGCACAGGCGCAGACGAGGATGCCAAGATCCAGGTCAAGACGGAACCCGACGTTCACGAATCGGAACCGCAGCCGCCGCAGCAGGTACAGCAGGAACAGCAGGAACAGCAGCCAGCGCCCAAGAAAGGTCGCGGTCGAGGTCGCAAGAAGAGCAATGTCAAGCAAGAGGCGCAAGCACCAGCCGTGTCAGCCGCCAACGGCCCCTCTGCGCTCGACAGCGTCGTCTCGGCTGCTCTCGCTGCTTCGGAGGCATCCACAAGCTACGCTGGCCCCGCCTTTTCTCAGTATGGATACCCCGACTACACCGCCACTGCAATGCCTGCTGCCGCCTTTGCTGCCAACCCTCTCGTCTCATTGGCCGCTCAGGTGGCTGGCTCCATGGCACCGGCTCCGACGGCTGTTCCTGCAGCAGACACGCTCGCCAAGGCACCCACAGCCGCTGTCGCTGCCACTGCAACACCTACTGCTCCAGCGGCGGCGGCTACTTCTTCGGCCGCCTCGCCCACCTCACCTGGCGCCACCAAGGGTAGGACGGAAAGCGATGCGGGGGGCCCCAAGCTGCACGAATGCGAGACGTGTGGCAAGTCATTCAGCCGCAGATCCGATCTTGCCCGTCATCGACGAATCCACACGGGCGAACGTCCCTATCCTTGCGACTACCCCGGCTGCGGCAAGAGTTTCATCCAGCGATCGGCGCTCACGGTGCACTCGCGAGTCCACTCGGGTGAACGTCCGCACAAGTGCGAATTTGAAGGATGCGACAAGAGCTTCTCGGACAGCAGTTCGCTCGCGCGCCATCGACGAACCCACACTGGCCGACGTCCCTATGTCTGCGACTTTCCCAAGTGTGGCAAGATGTTCACCAGGCGCACCACGCTCAACCGTCATTCGCGTTGCCACCAGCCCGGCTATGTCAAGCCCAAGAGCCGCGGAAAAGGTCGAGGCAAGGGCAAGAAATCGGCCAACAAGGATGGCACCTCTGCTGCCAATGACGAGGACGACGACGAAGACGAGGATGACGAAGACGACGATGAGGACGACGATGAGGATGACAGCGAGGACGAGGATGACGAGGAAGACTCTGAAGCCGAGTCCGGATCGGGATCCGAGCCTGCGGATTCTGTCACCCCGCCCGAGGCGTCGGTCCAGGTGGCTAAGGGCACCAAACGCGCCGCTCCTGGACGTGGGCGTAAGAACTCGACCGCCAAGAAGGCCAACACGGGCAATGCGGCCGGAATTGTCAACCGCATGAACCGTTCCGCCAGCGATGCCGAGGCAGCCATGACTTTGGCGCAAGCAGCGTTGCAGGCGCAGTTCAATCCATACTATGCGGATCAGATCAACGGCAGTGGCGGAGCAGATGCGAGTCAAGTTGGCGCTGGTGCTAGCATGCCTTGGGCCGGCTCTTCGAGCTTTGCGGCGTATCCCATGTCAGCGCAGGACGGCACGGCGGCGCTTTTGGCTGCGAGCAATCACGCCAGCTTCTCACCCGGCATGGGCAGCAACGACTCGAACGAAGCGATGGAGGCAGCGGCTGCTGTGCTCGGCGGCTTTGCCAACTCGCCCGCTGCTGCTGGCGCCAACGCCGGAGCGAACGGTCAAGACTCTGCGCAGTCGCTGTCAGAGGCTCAACTGCTCCTTGATGCCGCTATGAGCCCCGTTTCGGCCCACGCGACGATTCCGGGTCTGGCAAGTGGTGCTGGCGGTGGCGGTGGCGCTGCTGCAGCGAAGAATTCGACGGCGAGCCCCGGTCGTGGCCGTGGTCGTGGCCGTCCTCGTGGATCGCGAGGCGGCGGTCGAGGCGGACGCGCCGCGAATCCTTCCAGCGGCCTGGCCAACGAGACGAGCGCCGATGTGCTGCAGACTTCACCCGGTGAGACGCCTTCGACCGAAGCATCATCATGATGTGATGCCACTGTCCCGGTCCATCTCCATTGACTCTCTTTTGAGGCGGACAATACCGAATCCCTCCGATGAGCATCGGAAACGAATGTACTTGTATCTTCTTTTTGCCATTTTATCTCTTTCTCCCTGACTTGGTCGCCATAAACAAGATTGCGAGGCGTCGTACGTAATGAGCTGTCCACGCCATGAGCAAAGGGCTGAGCGTGAGCTTCAGATTCAGGCAAATGACTGGGACTTGGGGAAAGCGAGTTGTTGCCTCGATTGATCCGCACGATTCAGACGCGAACGCGAGCGAGCTCTTGTTTCTTTGTTTTCCGACTTGGACCGTGTCCCGAACGCGACATTTTCCACGGGAAACCAAGTCTCTTTCTGACACGCTTGTGTCACCCTTTCTTCCATTCGTGTAGCACCATCTCCTCACTCTACCTCTGCCTGCAATGTCACTCCCATCAGCATCAGCATCAGCATCAAGCTCATCATCTTCATCATCGCAATACGAACGATATGTCGCCGAAGACGTAGCCTATCACAAAGCATCTACACCCATTTCGGAAATGCCTTCTTGCACCGATATGTTTGACAAGTGGGCCTCGTGTTTTGCCTTGGGTACCCAGCTCAAAGCGGTCTATCGATACGGTGGCATGCAAGACTGCAAAGGCAAATTGGACGATTTCAAGTACTGTCTGACTATGAAGGGCATGTCACCGGAAGAAAAGTACGAAGCGTGGATTAGGAGGAAAGCTGAAAAGACGGCAGAGAAGAGGATGGGGAGAGAAAGTGCCGAGAACGTATGGGAGTTGAGGAGAGACCCGACTGAGCAGGTTAGAATGAAAGGTGGGGTCGCCGGAACGATTGTGTGAATGCACCAGACCTCGCAAGCGCAACACTCGCAACTTTGTCGACTCGACTCGAACCGGAAAGAGGACAAGAACGATGCTGATGCACCTGCAAAGAGCTGCACAGCTTATTCTCTCACTGTGAGCACCTGCAGTCTCTAGCTTTGACATTGGTCCTATACAATGACTTTGCCAGCTCGTATTCGGATGCCATTCACGTCCCCATTTCACGTTCTACTCTGCTGTCGTTGTTTTTTTAAGCTCACCGTTTCTTTCCCTTTTTGGCGTTCAGCCTGTCCCTTTAAGAACAGGTCGCATCCGAATCTGGGTTCGAAATGGCTCCCTCTCCTTTGGCGATACGCTCATCTTCCTCGAGGAGTTGCGCGCTATTGACTCAGTTCCGCCGATGACAGATGTTAGCCCTGCTTTGACCACCCACCGTCTTTCTTCACCTCCTGCGATAGTGCTGTTTGACAGCACCGACCAGTCCAAGCACGTCCCGCCTCTCGAGCAGGACCATACACACCCGCATACCGTGGCAGAATACAGGACAAATGCAGCATTCAACCCGTCTTCGATCTTGCGCCCGCCTTTCCCGCGTCACCTCTTGCACACACGTCTGCCTTGACGCAAAGCTTTTTTGCGATTTCTGCTCCTGTCTCTCTTCTGGGTTTTCCAAATTCGGATCCTACCTTGACTAGGCCTTGCTTTTCGGCAGGGCTGTGTCGGTGTGGAGCGAATGGTACAGCGGAGATCTTGACGGGAGCTGGTAGAGGGCGGTACTCGTTGTCGAGAGAACGGTCGAGGGGGAGAGGTAGCCTATATTCAGGCTTTAAAGTTTAGGTGCTCGACGATCCTAACCCTAAGTTGTCTACAAAGCAGAGATGATACGAGGCTTGCGCAAACAGAGCATTTGCTTTGGATTGCCGAGGTTCTCTTTGGAAAGGGACGTCCGTGTGATGGACGCGTTCTTTTTGCCTCTGTTGCTTTTTCTTTTCTCGATTCTCTCTTTCGACCATCAGGTCTCTTTGATATGTATGCTTTTCAAGCATGGATATTTGTGATGATGGGGGTTACGCGGAGAGAATCGGCGAAATCATTTCTAGGAAGTATAATCTATCTTTTGCGATAGAAGCAGCCTTTCTCTTGCTTTTCTTTTCTTCAGTCCTCTGAGGAAAGAGAGGGAGGGGAAGGGGAGGCGGTTTTGGTTTTTGTTCGGTTTCTTCTTTTCCAAAATTGCTGTCTTAAGGCGCAAAAAAACGAAGAACGAATGCCCGTTTGGTTTCTGGTTTCTGCGATTGTATGGTTCAAGGTGACGGATGTTTTGCGAGGAGAAGAAAGACCGATGGGGGTTACAAACAGAAGGCGAAAGCTTCTCGAGGCGCGATACTGGTTCTTTCCAGCCCACCTTTACTTTTCCTTTCTGTTTGCTCTCTCTCCTTTCTTTCCACCCTTCTTTCAGCTTGTAAAGCATGATTTCGAGACTTCGAGGAAAGAATTCCCAGAGTGGGGAAGGAACGATCTTGCGTTTCCAACAGCTCTACGGAGTGATTTTCGCTTTCTTCCATGGTGATGTTTCCTTTTCGTTTTCGACTCTCGCTCGGCTCTTCAGATCCTGGCCGAGAACTTGGTTCTGGATCTTTAGAGCTGCATTGGGGGGGAAAAAATGGAGGATACTCTCCTGGGAAAAAGTCGGTTGGGTATAGAGCTTCGTTTGCTCGCCTCTTGATCTTTCCTTCTCCCCCTCTCGAGAACCATACTCATGTCGACCCACACGTGGGGGTGTAGAAAGTGAGAGTTGCGAGAAAGTCGGGCAAGTACAGGTGGTATAGTGCAATTTTTCTCTCTCTTTCAGGAAAGAACTCGAAAAAAGACGCTGGGGTTTCGAAAACTTCCCGTCTTGCTCTTTTCTTCTCTTTCCCACATGGCGTTCGAATGGGGCGCTTGTTTCGCGCGGCGTGTTTGCTTGGATGTGCGGTTGGGCATCTGCTCTTGCTGCTTCTGCTGGTGGTGCTGGGCTTTCCTCAGAACACAACACACACACACACACAATCATACTCAAATACCGATCTCAATTCTCGCACAGTCTTCTCGCATGTGACATCCGATCTGGACCATCCAACTATCGAATTGAAACACATCGATGTGCATTTAGTGCCCCTCGTCACCAGGCACCGTCTCTAGCTGATCCAACTCCTCCAGGGCCTCCCTGATGATCTCGACACCCTTCTGCAGATCCTCCTCACTGATAACAAGCGGAGGAGCCAACCGGATAATGTTGACGTGAGTGGGTTTGGCCAGCAAACCTTTGCTCTTCAACAGCAAGCACAATTGCCATGCCGATCGTCCCTTTGTCGATTTGGTCTCGTCAATGACAATGGCGTTCAACAATCCTCTGCCTCGGACGCTTGCTAGTAGAGGGTGGTTGATCTGACGCAGCTGGTCTCGGAACTTGCTTCCCAGCTCTTCGGCACGATCGCAGAGGTTTTCGTTGACCAAGACGTCGATTGCTGCACTTGCAACAGCACATCCGAGAGGGTTTCCGCCATAAGTGGAACCGTGCTCTCCGGGTTTGATGCAAAGCATCACCTCCTTGTCGGCGAGGACGGCTGAAACGGGGTAGACGCCGCCAGAAAGAGCCTTGCCCAGAGTGACAATGTCGGGTCGGACACCGTCGTGTTGATGACAAAGCATCTTACCCGTTCGTCCCAGACCGGTTTGAATCTCGTCACAGATGAAGAGGACATTGTGTTTGCGGCAGAGCTCTTCCACCTTCTTGAGGTATCCATCGGAAGGAACAACGATGCCCGCTTCACCTTGAATCGGCTCCACGAGGAAAGCGGCGACTTCATGACCGTACTTGTCGAGCACCCTTTCGAGGTCGTCGGCGTTGTCATAACGAATGGTCATATCGTCGACACCTGGACCAACGCGGTCCAAAAAGGGGCCAAAGCCGGTCCTGGATTCGGGATCAGTCGACATGGAAATGACGCCCAACGTACGGCCGTGGAAGTTTCCACTGACCGAGAGCAACCTCGCCTTGCCTTCAGGGATGCCCTTTTTCATGTAGCCCCATTTACGAGCCAATTTGAGCGCAGTTTCGACGGCTTCAGCGCCCGTGTTCATGGGCAGGACCATTTCGTATCCGAACGTCTTTGTGACCTTCTCTGCAAAAGGAGCGAATGCCGAATTGTAGAAAGCTCTCGAGCTCAAAGTCAACTTCTGAGCCTGGGCGACAAGAGCACCTACGATGACGGGATGGCAGTGACCCTGGTTGACAGCAGAGTAGGCAGAGAGGAAATCGAGATATTGTTTGCCTTCGGGATCCCAGACGTGAGCTCCGGCAGCACGATCGAACACGACGGGTAGAGGGTGGTAGTTGTGAGCTCCATATTCGGCTTCCTTGTGAATCACCTCTTGAGTAGAGAGGGTGGTGGCAGAGGTGGAGGCAGTGGCTGAGACGGCGTGGGCAGCAGTCTTGAGCGTTGCAGGGATCGAGGCGACGGCTGCGCCGACCGCGGCAGTTGCTGTGGGAGCCATATTGTGGTTGACCCGAGTTTTGCAAAGGAGAGGGATTATGTTTTGTGGCGGAAAGACAGATGCGACCTGTTGTGCGAATGAGCTGGAAGACCTTATATGTCTTTGAGGAAAGCCAAGGGGACAAGAGAAGAGCGAATTTTGCTCTTTGCTCTCTCAGGGAGGAAAAGTGATTGCCAGCGAAAACGACTGTTCTTGCCGTCGTGAGCAGGTACGAAACGAGACAAAGAAGGGGAAGCGGTTGCTTGACCGGCAATCAAGTCGTCTCGGTACCGTCTGATGATGAGGGCCAAGGGAGGGAGGGAGAGAGGAACAAAAGCATCAAGTTTGCCTCTGGCTATCGTCTTGTGACATGTGAGCACCGTAGCCAAATTGGCTCATTGTGATTGCACCAACTGAGCACAATCTGCCGCTCTGTTTGTGCCTGACTGTCCAAGTGCTGTGCTGTGTTGACCGGATATCATCACGGCAACTGCTTTCTCTCTCACACATTCTAATCAAAGCCAACCCCACAATCCGGAAACTTTACGCCAGACACTCTAGCGGAACCTCTAGCGGAACTTTTCCTCAAAGACGCGTCAAGTCAAAGAGATACCGGCTACTTGTTCGGAAGTCAAAGGAATTATCAAATGACGGCGTAACATTGGCTGCCAGAATCGGGATGAATGGACTGGACAGATCTGATCCCGATCGATTCAGGGTCCACTTCGAAAACTTCGAACGCTCGAATTTTTTTGGTTTCTCAGCTTCATTCTGCGAAGACGAAGAAAAAGGTTGGAAAAGTGAGAGTGGTTGGATGTACACTCTGCTTCGTACAACCTGGTCTCTCCTCTGCCCTCGATTCGTACATCGACAGCTCGTCTTTTGTCCCTCCGGCAAAAAGCTCCTCTTTCTTCTCGCATCACCATCTACAGGAAAAGCTTTGTAACCATTCAAGAAGGTGCGCTCTCGTCACATCGCCACCATGCCGGCTCAGACTCACAAACCGAGTCCGGCAGCAGCTAAGCGTAAAGCAGCCGCTGTAGCGTCCATCTCTACACCGCCGCACAAGAAGAAATCCGTCGCATCCACTGCTTTCAGACGCAATCACGATGACGATTTCATCATGACACTCGACTCTGACGATGACGTCGAAGACCTCGATGCCGTCAATGCCGAAGCTTCTGCTATCGAGTCGGAATCCGAACCAGAACCAGAACCAGAACCAGAGCAAACACTCACAACATCCGATGACAAGCTCACAAAGAATCAACGCAAGCGCAAGGAAAAAGCCCATCTTGCAGGAAAGGAAAAGATTGTCGAACCCGTCTCGGCTCGTGCCAAATTCGCAAACGGTGCATCTGGCAAAGACGGCATGGCGCTCGACAAGGACTTCGAATTCGACATTTTTGGCGATGGTTCAGCTGCAGAGTACGCAGGTGCTGAGCCCAGTGGTTGGGATATGAGTGTCACTGGAACAAGGATGCATAAGAAGCTGAATGTCGACGATATCATCGAAAAAAGGAGAAAGGCGCTTCCCGAATTGCCGGCGCCAGTCGATGACGAAGATGAGGAGGACCAGTCGCAAGTCAGCGACGATGAAGACGAGGATGACTTGGACGATGACATCAAGTTTGCCCAATATGAGGACAGTGACGAGGACGAAGACCGTTTTGGTGGCGGTAGTGGAAAGATTCTCGGTCAAGACGAGGACGAGGATGAACAAGACGCAGCCGAGCTCGACAGCCAAGAGGATCCACTCAGCAGCGATGGAGACGATGCAACCGACGACGATGACGACGAGGATCCCGTCTCTGGAGCAGCGGAGCGAGACGATGACGCAGAATCCAACTCCAGCGCAGACGATTCCGATTCGGACACCGAGCAAGAAAAAGCCAAGAAAGCCGCCTTCTTTGCACAAGAGCCAACAGCCACCTCCTCTTCGTCCAAAGCAAAGTCCGCCAACTCTGCCGAATCGTCCTTTGCTACCTTTTCGCTCTCGCGCCCCGTCCTACGCGCTCTCTCTTCACTCTCTTTCCACAAGCCTACTCCGATCCAATCTCGTACCATCCCAATCGCTCTGGCCGGCAAAGACATTGTCGCTGGTGCCGTCACCGGTTCGGGTAAGACGGCTGCCTTTATGATCCCTACCATCGAACGACTCAGCTGGCGCGCCAAATCACGGACTCCTCAGGAAGCCAAGACGCGCGTCCTCGTCCTCGCTCCCACTCGCGAACTAGCCATCCAATGCTACTCGGTGGGCAAGAGCATCGCCAAATTCACCGACATTCGATTCTGCCTGTGTGTCGGTGGTCTTTCGGTCAAATCGCAGGAGGCAGAGTTGAAGCTTCGTCCCGAAGTCGTCATTGCTACTCCGGGTAGATTGATCGATCACGTCCGCAATTCGGCCAGCTTTAGTCTGGATGACATCGAGATCTTGGTCATGGATGAAGCCGATCGGATGTTGGAAGATGGCTTTGCGGATGAATTGAACGAGATTGTCAAAACCTGTCCGAAAGGCTCGAGGCAGACCATGCTGTTTTCGGCTACCATGACGGATGATGTGGAGCAGCTGGTTCGATTATCGCTCAAACGACCCGTACGCTTGTTTGTCGATCCGAAACGGACCACTGCCAAGAAACTTGTTCAGGAATTCGTTCGGGTTCGAGGCTCTTCCTCTTCCGCAGGAGTAGCAGGAGCCGATGGTCTTAGTGGGATTTCATCTCTGCCTTCATCGGCTAAGAGATCGGAAGACTCTCTTCGACCGGCTCTTCTACTTTCGCTGTGCACCAGAACGTTTACCAGTCAAGTCATGATTTTCGTGCGATCCAAGAAACTTGCGCATCAACTCAAGATTGTTTTCGGATTGCTCGGACTATCTGCTGGAGAGCTGCATGGAGATTTGTCGCAGGAGCAACGTATTTCTGCCCTGACCGATTTCCGAGATGGGAAGACCGACTTCTTGTTAGCCACCGACCTGGCTTCCCGTGGTTTGGACATCAAAGGAGTTCAAACCGTCATCAATTACGACATGCCTGGTCAATTCGAATCGTATCTACATCGAGTGGGTCGAACGGCGAGAGCCGGTCGAAACGGTCGTTCCGTCACTTTGGTCGGTGAAGCGGATCGCAAAATGCTCAAACTGGCCATCAAGAAATCGTCGGCGGAACAGATCAAACATCGAATCATCCCTTCAGCCATTGCAAGTCAAATGTTGGAAACAATGGAAAGGCTCAAACCGGAAGTCGACGTTGTCTTGCGAGAGGAAAAGGAAGAAAATGCCCTTCGAATTGCCGAGATGGAGTTGAAGAAGGGCGAAAACATGGCGAGTCATGCCCAGGAGATTTTCTCGCGTCCCAAACGCACCTGGTTCCAATCTAGCAACGAGAAGAATCAAGCGGCGAGTCTGAGCAAAGCGCAGTACGAAGCCTCGATGGATCCATCGGGCAAAAAGCAGCCCAGAGATAAATACGCTGGATTGAGTAGGAAGAAGCGAAGAAGCAAGATGATGAGGGAAGAAATCGAGAGGGAGAAGAGAGAAGCCGGCGCCAGCAGCGGTGCCAAAACGGCCAGCGGCGGCGGAATGGATGCTGGCATTAGAGCGGCGAAAAAGCTCCAGAGACCGACCAAGTTGGGAGTGGCTCCGGTCAAGCTGATCAACAAGAGCAAGGGAAAGAAGACCGGAGCAGGCGGTGGTGCGGGGAACAGTGCGGGCAAGAAGACAAAGAGCTCTTTCAACCGTGATTTCGGCGACAAGAAGCGTCGGTGATGGATCGATGCGCATGAGGTGGTTTCGCGGTCTGATCTTGTTCTCTCACTTGGCAAAAGTCAATGCAGAGACTTCGAACATCAGATTGGCAATTCATCGTGTGCAAGTGAATGAGCAACAAGCACGCAGTCAGGGTGCTCGTCTGGCATTGGATTCATTTTCTTTCAGCCAGACAAGATCGATCTGCGTTGCTTGCGAACGATGCAAATGCGAGACTCGTCCCTAATCGGCACCGCCATACACCGCCAGCAGGGCATCGCCTACGCCGCTGGGAGTCAAGACGCCAACATCGCTGAACAGGAATGTGACTAGGTCCGGAGTTGTATAGTCGATCTGCCCACAGAAACAAAAAGGGTGTCATGTCAGGTCGTCGTTCTGCCGAACTTGTCTAGCGGTGGGGCGATGGAAGAAATGCTTACTGCAGGGTTGATCAGTTCTTGGTGCTTCGACATGGACCTTCTCGCCACTGTCTCGTGTTGCCCCGCCAACCTCGGTGTACCCTGATCCTTCACCTCGTCCTCGCTCGTCGAATCGGCTTGTAAATCCGGGAATCCCAGCAACTCTCTTTTTCCCGGTAAATCGTACTGGTTCAAGGGAAACATGCGTAAAAACTTGAAACTCTCTGCCAGACTGAAAAACGGTTTGTTGCAACTCTTTGCTATGATCGCCATTCCATAGGTGCCCACGGCGTTCAACAAGCCGCCGCTTTCGACTACGCCTTCGGCGCCGGTCAGCACCAGGTCGACCTTGGGCATGGTGTAGGCGACGGCGGAATCCAGGATGACGGTGCAGGGGATGCCGTTTTGGATCAACTGCGAATGCGTTTTCAGACCCAAGCCGTGAGGTCGGGATTCGGTGACGTAGACACTGATCCGTTTGCGCTGTTGTAGAGCGGCATGTTTGAGCACCTGCATCACCACTCGGGAGTAGCTGTGAGTTAGGACGACGCTATCATCCTTGATAAACGGCAGGACCAATTCGCAGATTTTCTCCCGACAGCTGGGTACTGTGTGAACAGCAAACTCGTGTGCTAGTGCTGCCAGCGATGCTTTGTGTGCCTGAAAATCGTCACCTGAATCCCAACTTTTCGTCACGACGAATCGAGTGAACAGATCCAAACCAGCAGTGGCAGGTACCGGATTCTCCAACGAAGACTTGAGCTTCGACGAGGCCGACCGAATGTTTTCCATCAATTCCGACGTGGTCGCTGCACGAGACTTGGACACAAGTTCCGAGAGTGCAAAGATGGCCGCAATGGGAAAAGGCAGTTCCGAATCGGAAGAGAGGAGAGAATGGTAGGCAGAGATAATGTCGAATTCATCCTCCTTGTTGGTATTGCTACTACTGCTATTGCTACTGCTGCTGCTACTGCTGCTGGCGATCGGCGGAGCGTGCAGTGTAGGTGCAGCAGAGGAAGCTGCGCTTGATGCCATGATGCGTGCGCCAAAAGAGCTGATCGTTGATGAGACGATGGATCAAACGATATCCAAAAGGCTTCGCTTCTGACCGGGAATCACAAAGGATTCAAAAAACCACACTCACAACTCACAGACTGCAAAAACCAGCTCAACTTGCCCACCGAAAGCCGAGCTTTCTCCCTTCTCGAGTCTCGACTTGACAATCTCACATCCCTGGGAAATTCCCACTGATTGCTTTCCTTGAACTTCCTCGTCAACGCTTACCTTCCCTCGCCTCGCACGTTCCCTTTCCTTGTTCTTGCATCACTTCAGCACACGCAGTCTCTGCTGCACCAATCACACCAAGGCTAACCCCCAAGAAGAAAGCACGACCTGAAAACCTGACGATTAAACAATTCCAAAGCAAGGTAAGGTGGCAAAAGAGGCTAGCGAGACAACATGAGAACGAGTGCTAGTGCGGATGCGAGCGGGAGAGAACTGTGCGAGGAAATGGAGATGACGCAAGTACGAAACAGGGTTGATCATAGAAGATGAGCGATTGCGGGACGACTAATAATCCTTTTTTTTCCAAAATAGCGGCTTCAAGCCGGTAGGGTATCGGATGGAAGCTTTCCAGAGAAACAAAGCGCTTGTTCGTGGGGTTAGGCAGTTTGAAGCTGTGAGGTCGACCGCAACAGGTACGAGCCCATACGCTCGTTGCTGATTGCCGGCTGAGTAAAGTCCGAGGCGCTTGCCGGCTGCTGTTGCTGCTGTTGCTGGAAAGTCGGTTTCAAATGCGACAGGCCGGGCTGCTCGTAGAACTGGCAAGCAGCATTCGTCATGGACGGTGCAGAGGAAGGGCCAGCGTCCCAGAGATTGGGGTCGATGTTGGTAGCATCTTGATTGCCGACAACGCAGCCGCTCGAAATCATCGAGTACGACGAAGTGGTGCCAATCACACCAGCACCAAGTCCCGCGGGCGACAACTGCGAGTCGCAGCCAACGTAGTCCATACTGGCAACCGAGAGTTGATTGAATGGAGGTCGGCTGGAGGCGTGCATGTCGAAAGTGCGAGCATCGCGTGAGTCGGGCGTACGAGGAAAATGCGACGGTTCTGAAGCAGACGTAAGCGGAAGGGGTGTGGGACACATGCGACTGCTGTGACTGACTGGGCTGTAGAACGTCTGTGGCGTGGTCGACGGGTAGCTCGAAGTGGTGCTCGGCCTGCGCGAAAGGTCAAACTCGTCGAAACCGGTGCTCGAGGAATGGCAGGACGACATGGCGGGTGCGCTGTAGGGCGTGCTGGGATAGACAGCAGTCTGCTGCATCGGAAAGCCGTATGCACTGCTGGTAGAGTCCTGTTCCACTTTGAGGCTCGAGAGGTACTGATGTTCGAGGCCTTGCGGAAATGTCGAGCGGCTGTGCGGCGGTACAGTGCATCGATTCATCGAGATTGAGTTGCTCATGATCGTGATGGGTCCTCCTCCGCTGCCGGTGTAGGTGCCTTCGGCATCCGCATGGTTGCGACGTGTGTGCTTGGTGAGCGTGGTCTTGCGGCAGAACGATTTGCCGCAGCCAGCCACCAAGCACTTGTAAGGTCGTCTCCCCGTGTGAATCCTCCTGTGACGCGCTAGCGAGCTCGAGTCGGAGCTGTACACAGAAGACATGCCGTGTCAGCTATTTCAAGACTGGGCAGGCTGGAGCTGGAAGTCCAATGGCCAACTTACAAGGCTTTGCTACATGACTCGCAGACATGAGGTCGTTCGCCAGTGTGAACGCGAATGTGGACCGTCAAGGCTGAACGCTGGATAAATGTCTTGCCGCAGTCGCGAAATTGGCAAGCAAAGGGGCGCTCTTGGCTGTGAATACGAGCATGTCTGTTGAATGACCAAAATACGGATGAAGAGAGAAGTCAAAGGCTCTACGGGTCAGCCTGGGGCTCGAAATGCTGTAGTTGTCCAACGCTGTCAAGATGGACAAAGGGAGCGAGCGGCTTGTCGAGCAACGTCGATCCAAATTCCCACGTGGCCATGTTCGACACTGCAAATTCGCAAGCTCGCGAGCCATCTGCAGGCGCAATCTTGCATCAATCGCGCCGGCTTGCATCGGCACAATGAATTTAGATGCGGCGGTCCTTTGTCTCGACAAGCCAAGTGCTGCCGCCAGTTGACCAAGCACATTCCCTTTGTCGCAGAGCCTTCCATGGTAGTCTACGCACCTAGCCAAGTCAGATCGCCTGTTGGTGTGAAAGTTGATGGGAGAATGCAGTCAAGGAAGGGCAAGGCGAAGACGTCAGAATGAGCCTTTACTAGTGGAATTTGTGTTGTGGACTTTCGTGTACACTTACCTCGAGAACGCTTTGGGGCAGCCAGGAGACTTGCAGTCGAACGGTCGACACTCCTTTCGCTGATCTTCGTGAACAAGCTCTACGATCGAGACGATGGAGGCAGCAAAGATTGGTTCAGTATGGGCAGCGCACGCCACATCGTCTGCGTCCAGGTGAGCTGGAGAGCTGTCAGCTTACCTAAAATGTCCATCTTGACGAGTCCGGCGTGGAATAGTGGGTCAGGAACGATGGTGGGGCGTTCAGAGGGTCGAAATCGTGAGTGGAGAAATTGATGAGGGTCGGCTTTTGTTCCGGAATTTCAGAGCTCGAGCCACGCTGAGCAGAGCGATAAGACGTTCGGCGGTGAAAGGACCTTGTGAGACCGCTCAACTTGCGTTCGGTAGAGGTGTGCAAGTGGGAGCTGCAGAGAAACAGTGGCACAAGCGATGAAAGGGCTGCTGGTGTGAGGTTTCGATGAAGGAGAGGAAAGAGGGGCGGTCAGAATCAAAAAGAAAGAGGCGCCTATAAGTACAGGTCAACGCTCGGTCGAGGTGGGCCGGACTGTGAATGACAATGGTCGGCTTCAACTGGAACAGAGGAGAGGTACATCGGCAAAAGTACGGGAACCTGAAGGTGAACGTGAACGCGAAGTGGAGCCGCTTCCGCTGCCAACATTACAATGTGGCGATGACCTTGCGAGGTAGTCCAGCTGTTGCACGCTAACAAGGCTCTGGCGCAATGATTGGCCAAATGAAAGCAAGCCTCAGTCTGTCACATTTCGTCGCTTGGACCTCTGCAGATCTCGAGGTAGCACACGCACGTCTAGCACAGAGTGTGGCAAGGGGGGAGAGGCGGCGGAAGATCAGAGGGCAACTACCTCTCGAGCAGCTGATCAAGAGACGACCGAGCCGGAAGATCGAACTTGTCAGCATCCACTCGAGCTGTTGGCGTTGAACAGATGGGCATTGTGGCCATTATACCCGTGACTTCTGTGCTCTGGATGTGCATGCATGGATTGGGTGACAAGAAGCTGGCTGAAGATTCCATCGCCGAAATTGATCCAATTCTTTTTTGTCTACTCCTCGAGACTTGATCCCGCGAGCAATAGCCAATGCAGCCAACGCTTGGATTCTGTCGGCAGTCACATGCAGATATCTCGTGGCGCCAGGCTGTACCACTTGAATCGTATGGTTCTCTACATGCTTGCATGCCACCTTTGCAATGATTTAAAATAACAAACAGCAAGAAAGGGGCTTGAAAGGAATCTGGATTTGTTGATTTTTCGTCACTAGGCTGTAGACAGACAGAATGCGGAGGCGTTTGTTGACGGGGGCGAGTCTGAGGTCCAGAGGCGCAGTTGTCACCTCTGGCCGATTTCGTCTGTAATCTTTCATGGTGCCCATCGATCGTGTCAGCCTATGCAAAGCTCTCCTCCCTCCCGCATAACCGGCAAGCGCGTGCCGCCTCTGTCCAAGTTGACAAACAAATGCCGGCACCGCTACACCAGAGGGCTGTTGCAACTTGCACTGCCCCTTTTCGTCATTCTGGCGACACCCCACGGCGTTATCTCCCCTGACTGATAGTCCAAGCTAGCAAAGCGGTGGGTTGAGAAGGTTTAGCACCGTTGCTTGGTTGCAAAGGACGGCCCGAGTTGACGGAACAGGTTGGCAGGATAGACCCAGAAAACTGAGAGGAGAATTTGAAAAAGGGCAAAAAAGAGACGCGGCAGTTTTGTTTGTGCCAAAAAAGGCGTCACTGCATTCGATCGACGGGCGAGAATAGAAATCCGAAGCAGGTGTCAAGACCCTAATCAATCCCGAAGGTGCCTGATTGTTTTGCAATGCTGAATGGACATCGCTATCGAGAGTGTCATGCACCTATCATTCGATCTCCTCTTCCGGCGTGAACAGGAAGGAGATAGTGACCATGCTCGCAGAGGTAGAAGCTTCGAATCTCGCCCCGGTACGAATACGCACGACCGAACAGAGCAATAGCGCGAATGCAGAGCGTTTGAGCTACCGGCACACAATAGCACGGAAGTCAGCTTCCTCAAGAGCTATGGAGCTGCCCACAGAGTGTGATGTTTGTTTGTATTGCGTGGAACTTCTGCAGATTTCGAGTGGATTTATGCCCCTTGTTCTTGTCGAGAGCCTCGCGGAAGTTTTGGTCCTTGTTTGAAGCGGAAGAGTGTCGACATGCGTTCGCATCGCTTTCGAAGGTATCGGACCTGTTTTGGTGGGATGAAGTCGTCCAAGCGTCTGTTATAGTGGCGCTTTCCAAGCTCGAAACTTTTGTCGTACAATGTTTCGGCATGCTTCGCACGGCTGAGGAGCGCTAAGACGGTGATTGTTTCGGTCAAAATTTCCGTCCATTGTAGCAGCAGGCCAAGAGACCTTGTAAGGATCGAAAGCTTGGTTTGGACGCTAGAGACAAAGTGAGAGGGCCGAACACTCGGCATGAGCGCACACTCCCATTGTAGCTGAGTCTGGGTACGTGCCTTCGAAAGAACTTGGACATGTGTGCACTAGATCCGCAGCTGGCCCCCGGTCTCAGATCTATGTTCTCTGTTTGGTCGTAGCCGCCACAGGCGCATTGTGAGCTTAGATAGAGCAGTTCGAATCGTTCTCTTGCAGCACTCGTCGTGCAACCAAGCAGGGGCAGAATGATTGATGAGAGAAGGGCCCAAGCAAGACGTTCATACTTCCTGCCTCTTTCAGCGACGCGCAGCATCTTGTGCATTAGCGCCCAATGGTCAATATACCATGTCGTCGAGCAGGACGGTCCCAGAGCTTTGACAATGGCACGGCCTTCTTCGACATGAAATCTCTGAGTCGCAGACCTTCTTGGCGCAAGTACGACGACCGCTCCCAGACGGACAGCTTCCGCGTGTCCTACAAAAACATGCAACCAGGCCCGCCTTGTCTCTAGAGGACAGTCGGGGCTGAAGCAAGAAAGCGATCTGATACCCCTTTCCCATCTGAGATGTTGACCAAGTCGAGTGAGACGAATGGCCGTGCTCTCGCAAATCCCGCGTGGAATGCAGAGAATGGTGCAGAGGACGCTTCGAGTAGGTTGTTCGACTTGTTTGGTTCGGCGATGGGAATGTATTCAAGCGTGCTCGGCATCACGGCAGAGAATGACAGAAGGCACTATTGTGTAGTACTGCAAAAAGGGCATCTTTATCCGAATTTTTGAATTGGCGCCACGTCGTCGCCGTAAAGCTGGGTTTTTGCCATTGTTTGAGTCGAGATTCATTGATGAGGCTTCTGACAGGTTGGTGAGACGATGGCACTGCTTCCCTTGTGGACACAACTCCACCACCAGAAAAAGCGAGGTACAACAGACGACGAGGTTGTAGCAGCGTTTACCTCATCGTCCGATAGGCGGCCTACGACCTCCGATCCATCAGGAAATCACATCGTCTACCGTTCTGCCGCCGATCTCGATCAGATCCGGAACGTCTGGCAGCCAATTCGAAGCACCTTGCGTGGCATTTCGATTCACAATGGTTCTCGCCGGGTATACAATCTTTCCACCAGCCGCCGACTCGACTCTAGCACATGCGCGAAGAAAAATATGAGGCAAGAATTCCAACTCGTGACAATAATGAGTTTGGCGTGATGACTGGCATCGAGCTTTGTTGTGAGGGGTGGTTGTGATATGGTTATGCTAGTTGCAGCCCTGGATGGTCGATAATGACATTGACGAGAGGCTGGAAAAGAGGGGCGCCGCGTGCGAAGTCGTCGGCCTCTGCCCATGCAAGGGCCTCTTGGGTAGTGAAGACGTCTTGGGTGCCGTTGCTGTGGAGAAGAGAGGCAGAAGATGGGCGCCTTAGACCGTTGTACAGCGGACCAGAGTGAATGGGTGAGCCATAACTGCTGATTGGATCGGTTTCGTCTGCTTCTTGGAGCGCTTGAGCCAGGCTTTCTGCTTCGAGAAGCTTATCGATGGAGACGGGCAGGGAGCGACCCTCGGAAGCGGCAGCGAGCTGCAAGAGTTGCAGCTGCTGCTGTCGATGTGCGGCGTGCATGAGGTAGGAGACGGGCACCCAGCACCATCCGAGGCATTTTGTAGGTTCCATGATCTGCGCTCGGGCTACGGGATTTTCGGGATCGTAACGAACGCTGGCTTTCATGAAAATGGTGACATAGTGCCTGCCATGACCCTTTTCGCCGAAGTCCTTCATGTGCACCGAGTTCTGGGCGGTGAGGAATTGCAAGGGTATGTGAGATACAGGAGGTATGCTGTCGAGCTGTGTCGCTGCTGCTGCTGCTTGGGCTGTAGATGGAGATGCGGCGTCAAAGGGGGCAGGGGTGGATGCGGTATTGGCGAGAATGGGTTGCGAGGGAGACTGGGGACCAACGCGTGCATGCTTGTGGGGAGACGATGGAGTGAGCAGCTCGGATTGTGGTTGATTTTGCGATGGTTCGAGGATGAGACCGGTCTCCTCGTACGTTTCGCGAGCAGCGCAGTCGTAGAAAGATTCGTGCAGTTCGAGATGGCCGCCTGGAAGCGCCAGTGTACCAGCACCGTGACTACCAGTGCGTTTGCCGATGAGAATGTGACCCTTCTCGTTGATCACAAAGACAGCGACGCCAACGCGAGGAATCACAGTGGCGTCCGAGACTGGCTGCGCCGGCGGTCTAGTTGAGATAGCCGGTGACATTGTATGCGTCTGCATGCTCGAGTGGCCTCGACGATTACAAGTGGTGGACAAGGACGAGAGCCGAATTGTCGACGACGATCCAAGCGGTGTGGAAGAAGGCCGGCAGAGAAGCCAAGTGACAAAGGAGGGACTGGTTTGATGAAAGAAGCAGAGTAGATGGTGGCAGGGTCTTGAGTCGCACAAGCTGGGGTGGGACTTTTTGTTCATACGACGCGGCGCTTCCGATGCAACTGCCAGCGTCAGCGACAAGGAGGATCAGTAGGTATTGGCAATCGACGGTCGAAGGAGCCGATCGAGAGGCTGCTCGTGTATGTGTGGTTGTGTGCTTGTAGATTCAAAGCCAGCAGTGAGGGTTGCAAAGCAAAATGCTCGTCGATACACGAGTCCGCGAATGAGTCGCAAGACAAGCCACAAATGCTGAATGGACTACCGATGGCGCCTTTGTACCTGGCTATCTGGCTGTCTGACTATCTGTCACGCCGCTTCGCTGGACGAGATATGCCGATTGATGCCGACTTTGTGGCAACGTGAGTCAGAGATTTTTTTGGTCCTGCGAAAGATGCAATTTCAAGCACCGCAGTGAGAGAGTGAGAGAGAGAGAGAGAAATTCCAGCTCAGAAGGTTGTATCAAAGTATGCCAATGGCGATTTCAAGGGTGCATCGTGGCTTGATTGAATATGCTCGGGCTCAAAATGGCGTGGCGTGGCGTGGCGCGGCGTGGCATGGAGTAGCAATCACTAGATCAAGCGCTGGCGTGGCTTGGCGTGAGTCGTACGTTTGATGGACAGCGTAGACAGCAGACGGAAGGACGCGGACATGTGCGGACAAGATCCTGGTCAGCGAGATGAGTGCTGCAGAGATGCTACAGTACTTCCAACGTGAGTGTTTCGTGTAACCTGCCTCTTGAATACACAACTCCGCATCTGTCTCGGCTACGGTGACGGCCAGAAAAAAAAGGGGGAATAGGAGATTTCAATCCGAGACGATCGAGCGTGCAGCTGGATGCAGCTGATTCGACTCGCATCAGCTCTTGCTTGTCATGCTTCCCGAAACAGGACGCGCGAAAAACGAAGTGACAAGTGAGAGCCCTCCAAGCGAAGAACTTGTCGATTGGCTTGGGTTCGTCGCGAGGCACGTCGCCGTTTCTTCCGCGCCGAGAAGACCGGAAACAAAGAGCTGAATGGATCAAAGCTAACTTTATCTGCCAAAATCGGCACAAATTCCAGAATAAGACACAGGGTCTCGAGACGCGACAGGAAAAAGTAAGGATGGCGGCCCATGCGGCCCAAGCTCTCAAGGGGGTTTTTCATCAGCTGTTGTTTTTGTGAAATAGTTGCTAATTTCTCGACCTGCATTCCTGTCTTCCTTTTCCCTTTCCCACCCCTCCCTTCCTATTATTAACATATTCTGGCACATGTATCCGAAGGCGCAGACAACAAGCTGGCAAACTCGAGCGGACGTCGAGCCTTCGTTCTTTTTGCGCGAGATTGTCAGATCGGCAATGATATCTGGTTTGAAATTAGCATTCGATGACGCCGCGACTGGCTTCGTGTTCTGAGTTAACTTACTTAGCCCTTTTGGACGTGAGGGATGCAGAACCCCACCTCGGCTGTGTAGAGCGTTGACAAGATCGAGAGTCTTGCGAGAAGAGATGCTAGGAGTCTGTTCGGTGTTTTGTGTTTTTGTTTTTTCTTGGTCGTTCATGCACGCTTCTCTCTCGACATCGACCTCGGCTGAATCGCGACGCCCAAACAACGGTCCCTGCGCCTCCTTCTCATCACACAGACCGCCTCTGCAGCTTGTCGATCCATCTCCACCTCCCAGCCTCCTTGTCTTCAGCGACGGCTTCTTCCGATCACTTCATCTCAGAGCTTCAACCACGGAGCGGCGTAGCCTAGACATCTCTCTAACTTGCACGCCCCCAGGCACCGCAGAAATCGCGGCTCCTCCGACGGCCTCTAGTAGTCGCAAAGGCCAGCCAAAGGAGCTGCTTGCTTGCTGCTCATAACCCTATCGTCACCACCTCGTTGAGGCGCACTCGCCGTTTCACAATGTCGGGACAGACTCCGTTCCTTCCCACCGCGGGCTTCGGCGCCGACAGTGCATATCCACCAATCCCGGGAAGCACCAGAGTCACAGCCTCCCAACCAAAGCCAGCAGCGCCAGTTGCAACAGCCAAGACATCTCCCCCCAAACCCAATCGATCGACAGCACCGCCTCTGCCGCCCCTACCTCCTGGCGCGCTGGAAAAGGAGCAGCAACGATTGAGGCACCATTCAGCTTCCTACACGCCCTCACCATCCGCCATCTCATCCGGCTTGAAACCGGGTCAGCTCGTGCACGCACCCACACCACCACCACCGCCTCCTCCTCTTCCGCAAGCCACCTCCTCCCGCCACAACTTTGTCGGCGGCTTCGCCTCTCAGCACCAACATCGCGCAGCCACTCCCCTTTCCCCTGCACCCCACCCACCTCATACCATGCCCAAACCGTACCATGGTCTGACCGACAACATGCAATCCATGTCTCTCGATTCGTCTTATGCCCCCTCCCAGAGAAGAGCGAGTGCAAACGACATGTATGCCAGCCACGCCCATCCACCACCCCAAGCGCCCAATCCACATACTTCGGGACCTCCTAGTCTGGCTGCTCCTCTTCCGGACATGGCATCACTCGCCGCGCAGCGAGACAGAGCTCGAGACGACAAACAGCATGTCTCATGGTCCAAACAGGTGCTCAAATACGTCGAACGCAACTTTTCCGATGGCACCAAGATCAGCGAGCCCAACCTGGTCAAGTGGACGGACGAAGCCATCTCCATCATCATTGCAAATGCCTCGTCACCCCGTCCCGAACCCGAGGCGCTCTTCCTACGTGGCGATCTGCAGGCTTCTGGCGCATTTCCGACCTACCTCGCAAAGAATCTCAAGGAAGCCTTCAACGATTTTGAGCTCTCGGCTCGCATGGGTTGGGCCCCTAGCTGGTTCCGCATTGGACGTGACTATGAAGTTCTTGGCGATTTGCCTCGTGCACGCGATGCCTACGAGCGAGGCTTGCACGCAGCAGACGTTGGTTGCATCTATAGGCTCGGCATGGCCAATCTCCTCGGTCAGCTCGAGATACCCGTCAACTATCCGAGAGCCGTCGCCATGCTGCGAGATGCAGCGGACAAGGCCGATCTCGACACGCCTCAGCCGGCCTACATCTACGGCATGCTGCTCGCCGGCGAGTTCTCGCATGTTGACATCCCATCTCACTTGCTCAGACCTCCCAACACTTCGGTAGCAACCACCGAGGACGAAGCGCGGCGTCGCATTCAACGAGCGGCCTACCTCAACTTTGCACCTGCCCAATACAAGTGCGGCTGGCTCTTCGAGTATGCGCAGCTCGCATGCGCTTTCGATCCTCTACTCAGCGTCCAGTACTACAGCTTGGCATCTCAAGGCGGGGAGGTCGAAGCCGACATGGCGTTGTCCAAGTGGTTCCTCTGCGGTGCAGAGTCGTATTTTGAAAAGAACGAACAGCTCGCATACACTTTCGCCGACAAGGCTGCCCGCAAAGGCCTTGCCTCGGCCGAATTCGCGCTGGGCTACTACCACGAGGTGGGCGTCGGCACGGAAAGGAACGTTGATCTCGCCAGAAAGTGGTACAGGAAGGCGGCCGCGAAGGACAACGATGATGCCAGAGAGAGATTGCAGGCACTGCAGGCTCCGCAAGCACTCGGTATCTCACGTCAACAGCATGAAGCAGTCATGGATGACAAGCTGGTACGCAAACGTACGCAAGCCAAGATGCTGTCGGATCGAGAGGGACGCAGTCCCGTGGTTGAACACGGTCAGCATGTTGTAGGCAGTGCTGAATCTGGTCAACGGAGACCCAGCGGCCCTGTCACTGCATCGACCACCTTAACCCATACTGACAACGGTCGACTCGCTGCAAACACCAACAGCAATCATCTCGAGCTATCGAGGAAAAAGACAATGAAAATGGTCGAGGAAACCGCTGCGGGACGCAAGCGGCCCAACTATGGCTTCGAAGGCCGACCTCGCCGTGATGCGAGTGCCGCGCCAGCGATGCCGAGCCTTGCGACTGCCGCGACCCATCAACCCCGACCCGTTGTACCCCCTTCGTCTGCCGGACCTGCTGCTCCCACCGCTCCGCCGACGCATGCCGGCCGCGTCGCCTCAGGAACACATCCCTCATCCACCCCGGGTCGTCATGGCACTGGATATACCCTCAACGATGGTAGGACTGCCCCTGCAAGCGCTGCTCCGTCATCCTCGCACTCTAAACCGTACCCCGCCGCTGCAGCGACATCTTCATCCAATCCCCCTCCTTCTCACACCTCGGCATCCACAAAGGTATCAGGAGGATCCGACGATCCGTCGAAGAAACCTTACAACACCTTCGCCGAGATGGGTTTCGCGCCTCAGAAACAATCCAAGAAGGACGAATGTGTCATCTGCTAGCCTGACGCCCTCCACAGATGAACAGCACACATTTTCAGTCAATGGCAAGATTTTCCATGGGGCTGGCAATTGCGAAGTGCATTGTGTTGTGTTGAGAATCTCCCTTTGCTTGCGCATTGAGCCGCGTTTCATCCCTTCTTTTTCGCCGTCTTGGCCTCCTCTCCGAAGCGATCCAGGAGAACTCCCGTACAAGCCTTCAACGCCCTGCTCTCTGCCTCTTCAGCAAACGCACCGCCCGCCCATCTAACTCTTCCCTTTTCATCCACCAAATAGGTATATCCTACGTGCTTGTTGTGATAACCCAATGCATCTTTTTCCAACTCGATATTGTCGCTGCTTAACAAATACGTTGAATGGAATCTTTCATCTACCTGGCCTCGTAGGCTTGAAATGAAGAGGCTGACCAGGTAATTTTTGAGGGGGTTTTGTTGAAGATTGATCTGCACCAGTTGAAATTTGGGATGCGAGGCGAAAGATTTGACGGATTCATCGTAGAAGCTTTTTGTATGTTCCTCGGAGATCTTACTACCCAATAGTGAGACTATGGAGATCTTGTTCCTCAACATGTCAACGGTGTTTGTCTTTGCTTTATCGCTCAACCGAGTTCCGGTGAACTTGGGGAAGTAAAGGGAACGATCGGATTTGATCAAAGTCGGAGGTGCACGCCAAGTTTTCCCACCGTGAGATTTGATCGCATGGAAATCATGGAAATATCCACGAGTGGCTTCCTTGACAATCGCTTTCCGTGATGCCATACGATGCTCCTGTGACACCAATCGATCCCGTGTCTCCGCCCAAGTGGAAGAAGAAGATGACGGAGGTGTAGGCACCCCAATGGCGAAAGATAGGTAGGGTAATGGCAGGCTGTTCAACTGCTCAGGTGAAGAAGATGATTCCCGCACCAATGGCTTCGTCGGTCTCGATGTCGATGGCGAAGGTGGATGTGTCGTGGAATCTTGAGATCCTGACGACGAGTTCGCAAAAGAAGAAGAAGGAGTCGGATCATTCGACGAAGACGTCTTGTCCCACATCACTGCACTCGACGTAAGCGTCCGGGTTGCAGCAGCATCGCTGCGCAGACAGCAGCCCGCGATCGGTCGCAACGCCGACGAAACAGGACGCAGCATCTGGTTGAAAAGTTCAGCTCGATAGAGAAGAAGTGAACTGCGGTCGAAAGCAAAAGAAGTTGCCGTTGACCTTGCGATGGGAAAAGATGTCAAGAGGGCAACGTCCAATATTTACGCTTTCCCTTTCTTCCCGACGGCCAACAGGCCAGGGTTCGCCCCGATTTCCGATTTTTGTTCATCAACTCGCACTGGACGTTTCTCCTCTTCGAGGTTTCGGCTCATCAAAGCATATACGCGGTCAGGAAAAGCGAGCAATGCCCAACGAAGACGAAACGATGGTATACAGTGTATTCGTACTCATATCATGTGGCTACAATAATTCTCTTACGGGCCTGATGGATGCTACGGGCTGGAAAGGGCGGTCACACCGAAAGGATCCGACCTACTCTCACCTTCAATGCCAGGGGTGCCAGGATTGCTGCTCGTCATGCTCAAGCCAAGCAGCCCCGCTTTGCTGCCTGCATCTCTGAAGCTGTTGCTCCTACTCGCTGTTCTACTACTGTTCGCCGAGGCTAAGCTAGAAGTATTACTGCTCAGACTGGCGCTTCGCGCCCTTTGCGCCATGCCTCTCGGGGCTGGCTCTGGCTGCATATGCGGATCAGGTGCGCCTGCACTGCTGTCTCTGCGCGAGCGTACGGGCGACGAGCCGTGGCGAAGCGAACCATTCCGAGAGTTGCTGCTGCTCCCGTTGCCAAGGGTTGACACGATGGAAGATGTCTCCGACGCCAGAGAGCTGCCGTGACGAGTCGAGGAGCGCCTCTTCGCTGTACGGTTCAGATCGGTACTTGCACCAGAAGCGGATCGCATGATGCTCGACCGCGATCCGTTCCTTGCCCTTGATCTCACTGCCGGTGGTGACGACGTCGGAATGCCGGCAGAAAGCGCAGCAAGCCCCTCCTTCCTGGCAGTGATAGAAGTATTGCGCGTCATGAGCACAGAGTCCCGTCCGTTCGAGACGGTCTCGGTCTGAGAACGTGCCCGCATCTTACGCCTCAGAGAGTCTGAGTCATTCGAGCCCTGCAAAATGGAGTCGCGCTCCGAGTCTTGTCGCAACTCCTCCACAGGATCGTGTAGATATGGTGATGAAGCAGGCGCAGAAGCTTGTCGTGCGAACGAAGAGCCGCCACGGAACAGAGGCGGCTGGAATTTGCGGAGCGATGCTCCGTTCTGCACCGGCTCTGGACCACGACGCACCTCTTGATCCCGAGCGATAGATGCCGTCCTTTGCATGGGCGCCAAATCGCTGTCGTCCGGCGAGGCCGCAGCATGACTATATGCGTCGGCGCTGCTCCGAGGTCCTTCTGGTGACGGGATCATATCGGAATGGGCGGCAGCAACCAAGGGTTGGTCGACGTGAAGCTCCGGTGAATTCGGCACGAGTTCTATGCCGCTTGAGTTTGCCATGAATTCGCTACCGCTGGCGCCTGTTCCAGACCCTTTTCTCAACCCAGCGCGAAGATTTGTCAGGCTGACCTTCCGGCCCGTCAGGCTGCTGAGCCGACCAGGAACACTGTGACCCGCAGAGTCTCCTAGATGCGGATTGAATTCGGCCTCGTTCGGATCATGAAGACTCAATTGGCTGCTGCTGAAGCTGTACGAAGGATTTGACAGGTTCGAAAGGGCGGGCTCGCGGGAGCTGGAAGTGGCAAAGCCTTCCAGACCTGATGTTGCCGATGTACTGCCGACTGGTGGACCAAGAGAGCTCGGAATGCTTGTGGAAGCGGAACGACGAGTGATTCTGTTGGCAACGCCTTTTCTCGAACGGTCTGCAGCTGCACTCTGGGAGGAGCTGGCGTCCTCGCTGGCGCGCCTGCGTTGCGCTGCACGCGCGGCCATTACAACGTTGACACTATCTGCAGACGACGTGGCGACTCCAAAAATTCCGCCCATCGGAGTGCCCGCGCCGCTAGGTGTTGGGCTCAGGGGTGTACCGATCCCTTGCACTGCAGTGGGACTCAACGACGCCTCGCTGCTCGAGCGCATTGGTGTACGCCGTCCAGTTTCGGTATCGACCTTCAAAATGGGTGCACTTTTGAGTTCCTGCTCTGTAAATGTGATGAGTGGCGCAGCAGGCATCTGCTTGCGCCCCGAAGATGCGGCTTGTGCGGCGGGCATCGTCGCGCCGGCTTGCTGAGGTCGTTGTTGCAGCTGTACATCTGTCATGCCTACGTTACCTGGCGTGTTTGTGCCGTTCTGACTGGTGAGACCGCTCTGGCCGAGGGCCATACCGAGCGCAGCGGCACGCTGCAGTCTTGCTCTCCTCTTCCTCCAGTCCCAATCCCTCCCCGCTGCGGCTGTGCTCTGCGTGAAGCGTTCGAACCAAAAATCGTCCGGATGAGCCTCTTCTGTATTGTACTTAGCGTCTAGCGAATGATGCATGCCGCCGAGGTCACTGCTGCTGGTTTTGAAGGCTGCGAAGCGCGTCGCCGTGTCAAGGCGCTCGCGAGCGCGAATGTGATAGTCGGTATGGGGACGCCAATCCGGCTCGACGAGCTTGATGCTTCGCGCTCTGCCGTGTCGCAGCCAGACGTTCTCGTGATCTGACAATGCTGCACCAACTTGCCCATTCGAAGGCTGATAGGGCGGAGGAGCAGGGGAGCCGGGTCCGAAGGGAAGAAGCATCCCGCTGGCCTGTGAGAGCTGTTGCTGCTGTTGCAGGAGAGCAGGATTGGCGTCGGCGCCCAAGCTGGTGAAAATTGGCAACGACTCTTTGCGTTGCATTAGACTGTACGAGATGTCAATCTCTCGCAGTGAGGCGGTGCGAAAGGTCTGCGGTCGACGCTTGAGGATCGAAGGTGCCCTGCTGAGGGAAAAGGTGCTAGATGTTGGTGAGGGGCAAGAAAAAGCGTCATCTTCGTCTGCCAAGGCCGAAGCATGGCCTAAGGCGGCGGAAACGGAGGACGCTTCTGAGGCAATGCTCGGTGTACCAGGCGTCTGATCGTGTTCGCCCTCGACATGCGGACTCAGGAAGGCTGAATCGATTGCGACTTGAGATGCGACTGATCGAGGAGAGTCTGCGGAGATGGCAGCTGCGTCGGCGCTGCTAACGCTGGAGGTGCTGTTCCTCTTGTTCCTCACAGCGGTGCGGGCCAAAGAAGATCGCGAGTCCACGGGTCGGACGCGAGCTGGACGTAAGGGAAGGGATGCGCCGGATGCGAGAGGCGACCGACTCGGGCTTGCGGTATGGAATCTGCCACTCTCCCTTCGCCGCCTGGTCGCAGCAGGATTAGGAGAGCTTGACGCGGATCGCTGAACAGAAGGGCTGGTAGCAGGCGGAGGTGTTACGGGGCTAGTTGGGGCGCTTGAGTCGGATGGCGAGCTTTGCGAGATGGGCGCTGGCCAGAAGGAGCGGCGCGTCGGAGGCTCCAGGTCAACTTGCATTGGATGTTCGCAAAGACTACTGGTGGGATCAGAGGATGTGATACGCACGATGCTCGAGCGCTTGGAGAGCGTGGGATCGCTTCTTGCCAGCATCTTGCGGACCGCCAGCCTCTCCTTAGAGTTGGCTAGAAATCCGGAGGAGCGAGTGGAGTCGAGATCGTCCTCGGATTCATACTCACCGCTATCCAGCTCGTCGTCAAGACGCCCCGCGGCGGTTCCATGGTGGAACATGCCGCTCTGGGCTTTCGATGATCGGAGCAAGAGGGCATAGACGAGGTAACCAATGGTAGCAACGACAAGCACGGACACGAAGGTTGACCTCCATGTTGCTGTGCCCATAGCCCAAATATCTCCGGTACGAAGAATGTTTTTAGAGAACAGGCGGTTCCTCATACTGATCTGCGCCTTGGCTGGGAACCAGCCGTGCGGAGCTGAGAGAGAAGAGGCAGCGATCGGTCGCGCGGTCGCCGAAGCGATATGTACCGCCTCCATAGGAGTCAATATGGCGTCCAGCCGATTGCGACCACAAAGATGAACGAGGAGTTGGGTGCAGAGCGCGGTGCCAATCGGAGGCTCTGTGCGCTCAGAGCGTGTCTAAGGTTGCATGTTGGATGCAGGTGGTTTCGGGTGGGGATTTTGGAGGATGCGGATGCAATCAGATGCTTGCTGACCAACGTCGGCTCGAGGTAGTTAGTGATGTTGCGCCGTGTGCTTCGGCAGCGTGAGTACGTCGGTGGCAAGATACTGTTGAACAACGGATGTGCGGACGATGATGAGGATCATTGGCGGCTGAATGGGAGCTACTGCAGCAGGATCGTACGCCGATTCATGGTTGTGCTTTGGCTGCCAAGCATGAGTTTGCGGAGTGAGACCGGAAAAGTCGACTGATATGGTGCACAAAACACGGAATGGAAATTCCTCGCTATGAAAATCAGGACCCTCGGCTGTCAAGACTCGCCCGCATCCCGCGTCTGTCTTTGTGGATCGACTGACGATTGTGGCCTCAGATGCCGATTAAGTCAGTCCGGGGACTCTCCAAGCCTATCTCCTGCTTTCCTCTGCGCATGATCGGTTGCCATCATCGTTCACAATGTATTGACCTGAGGATGCTGGACACGGCCAAATCTGTCATGCAATCAGTACTTGTCGATGCATCGATACGTTCAAAGTGAACGGTCAACATCAATCCGCCTGTCTCTAGATTCGTTAGGGTTTCAGGCCAGAGGAGAAAGTCGAGCGTGAAATGTATGTTTTGCAGAGACAGAGACATTTTTTAGGCAAATAAGTGGAAATCTTCCAACCCCGCAAGCCTCATCGTGAACACTGTAGATATCTACAGCACAGGCACATGTACAGGATATGCTCTTTCGTTGCGACAAAGCCGGGATGTGGAAGTGTACCAAAGGCATCAATATGATCCAGAGTGTACCCTTATCTAAGTTGGCCCATGATCATATCAAAAACATCAAGGTCCTCCATAGCATCTGAGGGCGTTGTCTTTAGATCTTTGCCAGTGGTCAGTGCCTTATGCAGCTCGAGAAACTCGGTGGTGTATGCATCCTGGTATGTGCTGCGAATGATGCGCTCTGTGTAATGTCCATGCTCGTCGTTCTCCTTGACCGTCACGTTGATCGGCAGCCCTTTCACATAAGGTGTGTCAATGTCAATGCGCAAGACACGATCGTCGGTGAAGACTTCCAGGAAGGACTCAAAGACGCCGACGTTATGGATGCCTGTGGTGTACAAGACATTGTACTTGTCGTCGCCCTTCTTTTGACCTCGATTGGTGTATTCGAACGAAGCCGAGATAAACATGCCATCGTGACTGGCAAATGCCGACGAACATCGGTCTGGCTTACCGCCCAGAGCTTCACGCATAAAGCTGAGGTCATGACTTCCTAGCGATCCCAGCAGGCGGTATACGAATCCGAGTCGGGCATCGGCTGCCTTGTCTACACCTATCGCCTCATCCAAGATCGCCTTGGCTCGCTCCGCTTTGTCCTGTCCATCCTTCTGTGACATGTCGGCACCGAATCTTCTCGGATCAGTGCCCGACTGGGAAACGAAGAAGGCGTTCGGACCAATGATATCCTTGACGATCGCGTGTCGAATGGGACCGGCCTCAGCGAGGAGGTTCTGAAAGACTTGAAAAGCAGGAGCATATCGCCGCATGTAGCCTACAAAGACCTTGCGTTGACTCTCGTGGGCCGCACGTTGGATCGCTTCCGCATCGAGGCGTGTGAGGGCCATTGGTTTCTCGATGAAGACGTCTTTGCCTGCTTTCGCCGCTTCAATGGCGCACGACGCATGATACTCATCGCTGTTGGCCACCAGAATAAGATCAATGTCGTCCCTTTGAGCCATCTCAGAGCTCAGCGTGTAGACGTGTGGAACGTCCCATTTGGCTGCCACGTGCTCTGCTGCTTGACGCGAGACATCGCAGATGGCTGTCACCGAATACTGGTCCGACAAGAACTTGAGTGTGGGCAGATGGACCACCTGCGTCACTTCTCCCGCCCCCACCACGCCGACTCTGAGTCTTCGGAGCGGCGTCGACATTTCAAGGGTATTTTGTTGGTGATGATGGCAGCTTGGATGGAGAGAAGGGACTCACGATGTGAAACGATCCCAAACCAAACACGCGCACTGCAAGTGTAGCTCACCGAAAGGTTCGTTTGCGTCCCGCACTCTCCGTTTGTGAATCATCAAGCATGCCCCGAGCGCGTCCTCAACTACGGTTGTGCCGTATGTATGTGTAGTCTGGACGTCCAAAAAAAGTCACCCACAAGAGCAGCCGAGGACGATCATCGGGAAGGTGTCAGTCAAAGATGCAACTCTGACACTCATACTCTCGAGCGTACGACTCACAGACCATTCCAAAGCTTCGTCCTCTCTTCTGGGCAAATCTATGCATGAGCAGCGAGTTGCTGTATTTACGCCGGTCTGTGACGTTAGCGGTGCGTCAAAAAGCAGGCCGAAGCTCGAGCTTCGGCAGCCAACGACTGAAATTCTCGGTCGTCGGCCTCCACTTTCCTTTCTCTTCTTTTTTGGCCTCGAAGTCGTGAGTGCTGGTCATAAGGTCGTGAAGCCCGCATGGCGAATGCTTTCGTCTTTGGTTCGCCGTAGTCCAGCGCGAATGTGCCGCAGGAAACAGCAGAACGACGATTGAATCCCGGAAGAATGTCGAGAGTGCTCGACGCAGGCACTCACCCTGCTTCTGCTGGAACGGGAATGATGCCATCTGCCGTGTGATTGAGACTACCGCCGCCAAAGTGCGGGTGGCGCGAGATTCGAAGCAACTCTGCCCGCTGCGGCTTGACACCACTGCACGCCTCAATGATGCAAGGCTGCAACGAGGCCACTGTCGGTCTGCCTCGATAGACGTCCACTTGCCCCGTTCGCCAGAATGAGTGACTGCTTCCTTCCACCTCCGTGCGCGGCTAGACATATATATATTGTGCTCAGTCCGCCTCACAAACTCCAGAACCACATCTCTCATCCACTCGTAACCGCTTTCACTGCACCCCAAGTCACCTCTTCAAAATGTCTTTCACCGACAAGATCAAGGCCGCCATCAAGGGCGATGTCAAGGAGGGCGCCAAGCTTGAGACCGGTATCAAGCTCAAGGAGAACAACCCCGAGAATGCCGACGTTTCGCTCGACAACCTGACAGGCAAGTCGGTCATTATCGGTGTTCCTGGTGCCTTCACTCCTCCCTGCTCATCTCAGGTGCCCGGCTACATCCAGCACGCCTCGGAATTCCAATCCAAGGGCGTCGAGTCCATCTACATCGTCGCCGTCAACGATCAATTCACCGTCAAGGCGTGGAAAGAGAAGCTCGGCGGTGACAGTGCTCCCAACGTGCACTTCCTTGCCGATGACACTGGCGCCTTCACCAAGGCTGTCGGTCAGGACTTTGATGCCAGCGGCTTGCTCGGCAATCACCGATCCAAGCGATACGCTTTCGTCGTCGAAGGCGGTGTCGTTCGCAAAGCCTTTGTCGAGGACAACGCTCCTGATGTCACGGTGACTTCGGCTGAGAACGTGCTGAAGGCCATCTGATCGGACGTCGAAGACAAACGCTTCTCAACTGTATTTGAGTCGAATGACTGTTCCGTACTCCATGCAATGAACGATACCATCTGACCTTCCATGCCATTCGTTGTGATCTTCTCGATACCTTGTTGCCTGGTATAGTCTGTACACACGCATTCTGAGAGAAAACAAACGGATGGTCTCATCCCTGATCCAGAGTCGGCTGCACGGAGAGGGGAAAAGTCAAAAACGATGGCAACGCAAAATTTGATGTGGAGTGAGCACGGTTCATCTTGACTCCCCTTCCGCGCAGCTCATCGACTCGCTCGCAATCCGTCATCACTGATATCGGTCGGTCTGAGAACGACATCAAAAAAGTGCAACTACCTCGAAAAGTCACCGGTCAGCCGCAATAGAAGAGAGGGTAGAGTTGGGTCGTCCTTGCAATCCTCACGCAATGAGCGGCCCTTCCGATGATCGACGCATTGGGCGGTCCGAGTCACCGAGCATTCGGACGGGCCGGCGACGCTCCCGCTCTTGCGCAAGAAGTCCGCAGTCAGGTCGCTCGAGGTCTCGTTCCAACTCAGCATCGGATGCTTCCGTGCTATCTCGTTCATCATCGCCCGCACAACCTCGCGACATTCGCTCGACTTCCAGCATGCGTGCGAACAAGACTGCGCTTCGCATTGATCACCTGACCCATAATGTGCGTGAATCACATCTGCATCATATCTTTGGCTGGTATGGACACGTTCAAAGCGTCCATCTGACATCGAGTAGAGCTAAAGGCAAGGAGCGCAATGGATGGGCTTACGTGATAATGTCATCAATGGAAGAGGCGGCCAAAGCAGCATTGTACATGAGCGGAGGTCAAATCGACGGTGCTAGCCTCGCTATTAAAACGTGCGAAGCGCCTACGAATCTTCCGACGCCACCGTCAGAAACGCGAAGTCGCGACGGATCCTTATACGGCAGATCGACCAGAGATCGTCGTCAAGACTACCGCGACAGTCGGACTGGCCGAGATGAGCCTCACAGGATAGGCTCGGATTGGCATTCTGATCGAGAGATAGAGCGTCCTAGCCGCAGCGTGCATCCCGATCGACGCCAGATGGCCAGGGACGAATTTGCTCCCGGACGCATGCACAACGACAACAACAATGACTATTCGAACCCCAGACCCATGCGAAAGTGGGGTCAATCCGGACCGGTCCCCACCTCGAGAAGACGCAAAGATCGCTCGGCATCCCCTGACCTCTCCCCGCATCGAAGCCCTCGTCGACGATCTTCGGGAGCCCTGCGCGCCACGCCGTCTTACTGATTGATTTGGCTCGGTCCTCACTCGCTTACTCACTTTGTACTTTACACACTTTTCGATGCGGCTCAGCTTAATCTCACAAATCACTCCAAAACTGCCAGGATGCAGTGCTGTCGCAAATACAATGGTCAATTCGGACGGACGTATTGGAATCTTGGGCCATATCAACGCTTTTTGCGTGAGCCGCCCTTTCGGCTGCTTGAGCTGCTCTTCGGCGGTGGACCATCGCGATGCTCGTCACCGTCTCGATCCTCGGGAGCAGAGCGTTTGCGACTTGACTTGCTGCTGCCGCTGCCGGCACCTGCAGCAGGTCCCGTCGGGATGGCTGCGTCTTCAACGTCTCTGCCTGCTCTGCGTTCAGATCTGGCTTGGCTCCTTGCCTCGCGTTCGCGCTCCTTCTCCCTCTCGCGTTCGCGCTCACGTTCAGAACGGTCTCGATCGCGATGCGACGAAGAAGGTTCGCGTTCGCGATGCGAGTCCGATCGATGCGAGCTTGACCCGCCGCCTCCGCCGTGACGACGACGGCCGCCTGTCGAAGACTGAGAGGCGGCATCATCATCCCATGCGTCTGCTGCATCGGCCGCGGCGCGCTTCGATGAACGACCCGTTGAGTTGCCCCCGCGACGTGCGCTTTTGCCTTCATCAGTGTTGTCTCTACCATTTGCAGATGCTGTGTCGTGCTGGTCGTAAGTACCTTCACGTCGACTTCTGCTGGAAATTCCGACGCCGCTTCGTCGCGTATTACGGTCCGGACTGCGCTCCCTCGCATCCCAGCCATCGGCATGCCCACGGTCGTCGTCACCCCCTCCCCCACCATTGCCGCCGGTGGCACCATAGTCGAGCAGATCAGCTGCGCCAGCGCCCGTGTCACGATCATTGTAGCGCTTGCCAGGATTCTTTGGGCCAGAAGGAACGTTGGGCGGGAGCGTAGGCGACACTGCACGGCCGCCGCGCGCACCACTCGAAGAGCCAGCAGCAGCAGCAGCGGCACGACCTCGAATCGATGTGCCTTTGGCTGCTGCAGGACCAAGTGGCGCTGATTTCGGTGGTGCTGGTTTTGAAGGCGGGGCTGAAGGAAGTTTCTTTGCTTCAGCAGTATCGCTCGAGCTGGCTGGCAAAGGAAAGCCAGCGGCAGCTGCCTGAGACAGGTCAACACCTGAGGCGCCCAAGAAGGCCGACATATCTGCTTCCGACATTGGCTTGGTAGCTTGCCCGCCGGCAGCAGGAGCTGCAAGATCAGCCGTCACATCGTCTAACGCCTCCTGCTTGACATCGCCTTCTGCTGGAACGTTCCATCCTCGTGTAGAATCTTGCTGCTCTGCTTGTTGGTCGTGTGACCTGTCATCCTGATGTTGAGATGGCGGATAAGGAGAATCGTGTCCGTCGTGATGGCCTGCGGCTTGCGGAAACGGGGAATGGCTGAATCGTTGTTGGTGATGGTTGTGTTGCTCATGGACTGCAGAAAGCGGACCACCATTGGATTGCTGGCCGCCAAACATGCCTGGCATCATCATCGAATTCATGCCTCTTTGACCATTCATGGGGAGACCGTTGCCCTGCATGTTGCCCTGCATGTTTGGCATGCCAGGCATTGGCGGCATGCCAGGCATCCCAGACATGCTTGCCATCATGGCCATCATCTGATCGGATGGCATGGGAGGCATGCCCATAGGCCCAGCTCCGGCGGGACCTGCGCTTTGCGACAACATAGCCTGCATAGCTTGAGGTGGTGGCATCATGGCCATCATTTGTTGCAGGTTGGGCATCATATCGCCATTGTTGTTGCTGCCGAATAAGTTGCTCTCGATGTTCCTCCTTGCGTCGGTGATGCGCTCTTTCTTGCCACGCCAAAGGCTCCATGTTTCTTCGTTGAATCCATAGTTGAAGTAGTCGGTGAGGTCGACACCGTAGCGCCTCCATGGCTTCTCTGCTAGGTTCTCGATATCGATGTCGAAAATATCTTGCGACGAAGATTCTTCTTCTTCTACAATGTCTTGAGGCTTGGGATATGTACGTTCTTGAGGAGCTGGGGAGAGGTTGAGTCTGGGTGCGGTTGTTGGGACGGCAGGAGGGGCGCCTTCGGGGCCTGCGCCGTCAGGTGCATTGGTTAGTGTAGCAGAAGCGGTACCTGGAGGCAGCGCAGCTGATGAAGCAGAAGCTGCCGCTTGCGTCACGCCGACAGCGGCTGCAACAGCCGAGGCTGGACTGGCATTGGCTAGGAGTTGGGAGCGAGACAGAGGCGTATACTCGGATGTGAGCGTCGACTGTGGACGTTGAGGGGTACTTTGAGTGGGCAAAGGTCGTGCACCTGGAGCAGCTGGTCTTTGAAAGCCTGGACGAGCAGGTGGCTGCTGTGCCTCCTGCGTTGTGTCGATGATGAACTCGATGTCCGAATCGCTGTCTTCGTCGTCTTCGTCGTCGTCTTCGTCGTCCACCTCCTCCACCTCCTCCCCCTCATCGTCGTTATCTGCTCCTTGGGCGTCGTGATCGTGGACGCCGGTGGACGTCTGAGGGATGATGCTGTCTTGTTGCGGAACAGCGAGTGAACTACTTTTCCCATCGGCAACGGCGGCATTTGCGCCATCGGCTAGAGCATCGGAAGAAGAGACAGGCTGAGCTGGCTCGTCGCCGTACAAGAAAGCGTCGTCGTCGTCCTCCATTGTGAGAGTATATTGGTAAAGAACGAGGTGATTTCTGGTCTTGCTCGAAGGCCACTTGGCTGCAGGGATGGTTGGCTTGAGCGTTCTTGCAAGGATTGGTGCCAAGATTTGATGGATCTTCTTCTTCTGCTCGTATTGGCCTGTTCTCGAGTCGAGATGAGAGCGGTTGGCTCGTTCGTCCTCGTGTGCCAACAGGTCAAAAAACCGAGCAGACTTTCGTTTGAATGATCGGCTGTCAAATATTGCTGGAAGCGAAGCATCGGCGATTCAAGATTCTTTTTATTTTTTATCCGAAATCGAAAGACTCGTACGAGTCAAAACTCAAAGCAACGACAAAAGAACCAGAGACCGCGTCTTCTGCTTGTAGCGTCAGACCTTCTGACGACTGCCGACCGCCACATTACGGGAACTGCTTGTCAAACCCAGGATTGAGAGCAGATGCTGCATTCGGGCTCTTGTGTTGAGCTAGGCAAGATCGACTCTGCTCGTTTTCTAACACCAGACAGGGATCAAGAGACGGAGCCGAAGCCATGCGTGACTTTTGCTTCTCGCGCCGAGCTGTCGCGTTGATCGTCGTGATTACAATCGAGCTTGGGAGAATGAAGAGCCTTGACTTGGAGTTCTCGACGCAGACTTACAGTAGACGATGCAGAACAATCCAGGGCGGGTTCGAGCAGCGACGAAAAATCAGACTGAAAAAACGAAAATTTTGGCATCCGGTCGCGGGAGGCTGACAGGGCGGAGCCCGTGAACCCTGGGGTCCGACTACTGGACGTGGCGTCAGGTTTTCTCGAAACACGACAAGCCTCGTGCCTGTTGGACGCACGGCGGGACAGTATTTTGCATACAGTGATACCGTACGTAGCAAGATTCCAACCTGACTTGACAGCCGAGGATCGAGTGTGAAGCCCGCAGAAAATCTTTGAATGCCATCTTCCACAAGATGCTAAGTTAACGTCATTCACTATCCTCTGTTGAGAGCCCTTTCTTCTGTTGCAAAATTGACCTTGCACGAGGCATCTCCAGCAGAGAATACCTCGACTGACGAGACAAGGCACAGCATAGTCGACAGGGTAGAGCTTCTTGAAATCCGGCTTTGAAAGTATAATCACATACATACAGTATCAATAGTTGGCGCAAATGCGACGCATTCGTGTTTTTGGCCAAAAAGAGGCGGCGGCAGTAGATCAGTGTGTAGCTTGCAATTTCCACGACAATCGGCATTCACCTCTCAGTCAGGGTCTTCGACTGTCCGACTTTGCCGGCCGTGACAAGATACTATAGGGAAAACCTCTGCGGCTTGGTGTCAAGCCGCTTTGATTAGCATCAAGCAATACTACCATCAGATCTCAAAAGAGGGTCAACAGCTGCATTTTGCACCTTCTACAGCGTTGCAATCGGACATTCGCAATCGCGATCCATTGAAATGGCGTTGCGTCCTAGTCGAGCGGCGAAGCCAATCTGCGTCGACATGAAAATGGAAGAGCAGGGTAAAACTGTCTTGCGTACGATTGCGCGCACGTCAAAAGTCAGAAACCACTTTTTCCCTCTTTTTCCCCTTTTCCTGCCTCAAGTTTTACCAGGCGAAAATGCAGAGGAGACGAGAGTCGACCGTCCACAAACAATCCCAAGAAGCTGGCGCAGGGTCAGAGGCTTTCCCATCGGAAAGTTGCGATCCGTCCCACACTCACACTCGTCGAGTGCCTAGAGTACCTTGTACGCTGAGCCGCGCGCGGTATCATTCCGGGCACTCCATCAGAATGGAAAATGGGAGCAAGTCTGGCTAGATTGACTGCTCGCCTGCCTCTCTGCACATCCAGCAAAATTGCCACTGTGCGCGCTGTACCATCGTCTGCTGTTCAGATCTGGTCTTGCCTTGGAACCACCACTCGTATCTGTGCCAAGATCACTGGGTCACTTCATCATCTTCATGGTTCAATAGGACCCGTCTTTCGTTGCCCAACACTCGCAACAACCTCGCCTCTCTTCAGGCACACCGTCTCTCACAGCCTCCGATATCGCTAGGCTCCAGTCGGCTCGTCTTTTAATCACCTGCTCAGCTCCATTCAGCTCTTGTGGCAGACACAGATTCCACCTCTTCTTCAATCGTACAACATCATCCCCACTGGTCATCGACAACACCGCACCTCTTTGCCACCTTTCAAGCCCAGCAACGCATCATCAGTTCTCATCCCGTTCACCTTTGCTCCCCCTCTTCTCATTTGTTGCTTCTTTGCTCGGCTTTGATGCTGCCTTTCGCCGAATCGCCTCCTATCAAAGTCACTCATCACTCTCAGCCACTCACTTAAGGCGTGGTCACTACCATCTCATCCTCTTCGAACTCGGCACTCCCTTCGGTGCGCGTTTCGCAAAAGGCTCTGAGCGTCGTAGTCACCTCCAGCCTCTATCCACCTAGTCATTGCTGCTTCCTCTCTTCGAGTTTGCAGCTAGCAGAAAAGTTCAAGTCACGACACTTCCAGCGCCCTTCGCGCTTCGCGACCATTTCTCGGTTTTCATCAACCATTCCTCTTCTCTAATTCACCCAACATCATAGGCAGCCGACTTCGCTCTGCCGATTCCTTACTGCATCCTCGCGACCTTTTCGCATCCACCAGCCTCGCAGTAACACTTCACCCATCACGCAACATACGCCTCGCCTGTTGCTTGCTTTCCCCCTCACGATCACAAGAGCCAAGGACTGCTAGTTATCACACACTCGCTCGCTCCTTTGTTCATTTTGAGACTCATTTGCTTCAGCGCCATATTTCAAGGCCTATCGTAGCATCTCTCCTCATCTGTGCACTCTTTCTTCGGCGTCCGATTCGTTACGCCAGTGCTCTCTTGGTCCGACACGCAAGCCCGCTCGTCTGTATTTCGTAATCGGTTTCTACTCCTATACCCCAGTCTCCAAGTTCGGACGGCTCTTGTTTTCTATCAAACCCTACGCTTCAACTTTAACGTCCTAATCCAACATGGCAGACTCCTTTGATTTCGACGCTTTCATCTCCTCGCCCTCCCAGGCAGAGGCAGTCCAGCCTATCTCTTCTGCCATCAACGATCTAGGCAATCACATCGGCACCAATGACGCAAGCCACGCCAACGCTTCTTCGCTTCTCGCGTCCGCCAATGACATGATCGCGTCCTTCTCCGATCAAGGCATCAATGGCACCATGGACATGATGGCAGGCTCGGCGCTCATGAGTCAGTCCAACTCATCTCTCATATATGGCAGCAATTATGGCGAGTCGTTTGGAGACGACGTCATCGAATCTTGGGATGGAACCTCCAACTCGGCCGCGCCTCCTGCAACTACCGCACTCGACTTTGGCAGCGTGGCCTCCACGACTGCCATGCCAAACAGCAACGCTGTCAACATTGGCGGTGTTCGCGGCATGGGCGTCAACAACTCAATTGCAACTCCTGCAACTCCGACGTCGGACACGTCTGCACCCGCTCGGTCCACGGCAACCGGCGCCAAACGGGACATGACTGCCTCCTACCGTGATCAGATTGCTGCCCACCACTCACATCTCATGAATACCAGCGCTCTTGCCGGTTCGAACGGCGTTGGCAGCCGCAGCACGTCTTCGATCCCTCGCGTATCCACCTTCAAGCGCGCTCAGCCGCCTTTGCCTCGTGGCATCACCATCAACGCTCCCAACGCCGCCCGCGCCAATCTCAGCCTCCAAGAGCGACGACGTCTCTCACGTCAGGCAGCTAAGCAAGTCGCCGGCTCAGCCCAGCCTCATCAGGCCTTTGCATCCCCTCCGCAGCAGACGGCAGCTAACGCCATCGGCTCCTATGCCCCTTCTGTAGCTGGTCGAGGTGCAAAGCGAGCCATCAACGTCGACAATGGACAGATCAGCGCCACCTCGCAGCAGACCTTGCCCATGCCTGCGCGAAGCGTCTCGTTCATGAACGACTCTTCCGGCTCGTCCGTATCATCATCCAGCCTCTCGCCTCAAAAGCTGCATGATAACCGTTCCAACTCGTTCGCTCCAGTTCCGCATGTTGTGAATTCCGGCACTGCCGCTGCCAACATCCCCTCGCATGTGTATCAAGGCAGCTTCAACACCACCTCGGGCGAGGCCATCCCGACCTCAAACAAGTATTCCAGCTCCGGCGTCGATGTTTTGGGCATTCTTTCGCGTGCCATCACTCGTCCCAATCCCAGCATCGCGCTGGGGCCTGTCGATCTGTCTTGTTCGTTCGCCATCTCTGATGCGCGCCACCCGGAGCAGCCCCTGATCTATGCCAGCGAGACCTTTTGCCATCTGACGGGTTACACTCTGCACGAGATTCTCGGTAAAAATTGTCGTTTCCTCCAAACACCTGGCGTGCCTTTGGACGCTGGTGCTGAACGTCAGCATACCGACAACCGCGCCGTGGAGCATCTCAAGCGCCATCTCACCGGCTTCCGAGAGTGCCAAGCGAGTCTCATCAACTATCGAAAGGATGGCAGCCCTTTCATCAACTTGGTCACCGTGGTGCCCGTGTCATGGTCTGATCCGTCTCAGGTCGACTTCCTTGTCGGTTTCCAGGTCGACCTGGTCGAACAGCCCGGCGCCATCTTGGAGCGCAAGGAGGATGGCTCGTATCTTGTCAACTACCGCTCCATCAATGATCCTCCGCCTTCGGCCATCCTTGGCTCGGACGAGATGGCAAAGGATGCCGACGCCGAAGCAACAAAGCAAGCTGCCATCGCAGCCGACATCCTTGACCTCATCCACGGCGTTGGTCCTTGCGACTCGAAACAGTGGTCGCGCGTCTTGCTCGAAAATTCGCACGATCTCATCTATGTCCTGTCACTCAAGGGCACGTTCCTGTACGTCTCACCCTCCATTGAGCGGATCCTCGGCTACACCGCCGACGAGGTGATCGGCAAGTCGATATCCGAGTTTTGCCATCCCAGCGATGTCGTCCCGGTTTTCCGCGAGCTTAAGGATTCGACGAGCAATGCCAGCATCGCCGCAGCTGCCTCGCGCAACATCCGGACCGAGGGCGTTGCCAATCCGTTGACAAAGGGCGGCGGCGGCCAAGCTGGTCCGCGCGTCAACTTGATCATGCGCATGCGACACAAGCACGATGGTCACCGTTGGATCGAAAGCACCGGTAAGCTGCATCTCGAGCAGGGCAAGGGCCGAAAGGTCGTCATCTCGAGTGGTCGACCTCGACCCGTCTACAACTTGGCCTGGGAGCATGTTCGTCGCGGTGCCGAGGCAGCTCAACCTTCCTTCTGGTCGAAGCTCTCGATTGATGGAGTCTTCCTCAGCACCACCGGACCCATCGCCGAAGTGCTTGATTGCGAAAGCAAAGATATCTTTGGTCGACACATTCTCGAGGTCACCAATTACGAAGCTGCACCCTCGCTGTTGCAGGCTCTGCGTAGTAGCCAGGCCATGAGTGTTTCGCACATGATGGGCGACGGTGTCAAGAACAGCACGCCTGTTTTCTCGTCTTTCTATCCTTCGTCCGCTGCTGCCGGACCTGCCTTGCCCACTGTGTTTGTCCATGTTCAGCGAGCCTCCCCCGAGAGCTCGTGGATGATCCCCAATGTGGCATATCCCAAGGGCGGTCCTCAACCCGCTTTTGACGCCACCGGAACCAGTGTCGATTCGCTCACATCCGTTTTCGCCGAATTGTCGACGTATCGCAGCTCGTCATGGGTCTTTGAGATGCATCAGCTCAAAAACGTCAATCGTCGGCTCAAGGACGAGATCCGCGCACTACGCCGCCAGTCCAGGGATCATTTCTCCGCTGCAGGGCAACTTTCGTCAGCCAACGCCGGCCGCCTTTCCATGCCGCAGAGTCCCTCAATGGCAGGCGCGGCAAGCGGTCGCCGACGAAGCGGACCGATGGATATCCTGTCGTACGGTGCCGGGCAAGGTGCTCCGGTTCACCACATCCAGACGCCGAGCCCCATCAAGCGACGCCCCGACCACGGCCACGGTCATCGTCAGCACTTGCGGCCGACGGCGACGTTGTCGTATCTGCATGCGGGCCACAGCACCGACTTTGGCAGCAGCAGCAGTTCCGGCTCGGAAATTTCGCCATTCGGTGAGAGGGCTCCAAACGATCGTCGTTCTGGTTCAGGCGACGCCTCGGACGAGACGGCGGCCACCACCACAACCTCGGGCGACACTTCGGAGAAGGACGGCTCCGGCAGCGGCAGCGGCGCGGGCAGTGGCAGCGACAGTCGTCGCGGCTCTGGCTCAGCCGAAGCCTGAAGCGTCATTTTGCTTCCCACCAAAATTTTCACTCTTTTCTTTGGTCATGTTTGATAGGTCTCATTGGTGTTCGTATGGTTCACAAATGTCGTTTCAGTCTCGTATTTACACTCGAACTTGCCTGAGAACTTGAGAGAGGATTCCGATGACAGTTGAGCACCTGCACAAAGTGCACGAGGTGGAATGACTCCTGACGGATGCCGTCGCGATGGTCAGCATGACGAGCTTGAATCGGAATTGCCCGAATCCCTTCGATGCAAATTTTGATGCCACCTCATCGGAAGTGTTCGGGTGAGCTCGACGAGAGCGGTCGTGACGCGGAGAGAAGGAAGAATGTGGTCCCCTTGGTCAATGTCGAGAATGAAATTTTTGTCATTGCCCGCCGACGATGCATGACTCAGCCAGATGAATTGCGACAAGTACACTCTCAACCTTGTTCGGCTCTGAGCATTGGTGGGTGGTGATTCAGGCAAACAGGCCCCAGTCGCGAATTCGAAGGGAGGATGCAGCAAGCTCGAATGCGGTCTGTGCTTGAGACGGCTGGGTGGCCTGTAGCGAGTTTGCTGGCTCGTTGACGCTCAACACAAGATCGATGTGCTTGGTGGGTAGTCTCCATAGAGCGACGCGGATGGTGACTTGCTCTTCGGGCTCGGAAGCTTTTCCGAATTTTCTGATCAGCTGGGTGCCGGTGAGCAAAGATGGCAATGGAGTCGCTGGTGGCTGCGTGTGAGACGAGGAAATATTGGTCTGCTGTACTGTGTAGCTCGTCGCCGAGTTGTCGTGTGCGAGTGACGAGAAGTGAAACCTATTGGCGTCCAGATGTGAGGTCGAAGGGATGGTCAGCGCACGTTTCATGACGTATCGTAAGCTGTACTAGTTGGCCTACCTGACGGCGTTATCGAGGTTCTCTGCTGCACCTTCGTCCGTTGCGAGCTGCAGCACTTCGACGATCACGCTGATATCCGAATCATCGCGTACAAGCACTTCTTGGTTGTCTGGCACCTGTCGAAAGTCACTGTATGGGAGATCCAATGAAATGTAGAAATAGCCGGCAACGTCGGTCAGCGGGGCGCTGTTTTCCAGCTCTGATTGAGTCTCTTTCGTGATGCCTACCTTGCATCGATGAATCCGGTCGGAAGTTTGACCGAGATTGCACCACCAAACAGATCCCTACTTTCGCTGGCAGGTGGCATGATTCGAGATCAAGACCTTGTAGGTGGCAGGGTGTGAAGGACTCACACATGACCCTTATCGAACAAGGTGGAGGCTGCAAAGGCAAATTGCTTTGTCATCCGCTGTCAGCGCGAGCGAACATTTCCATCAAAAGAATCAGGCCATTCAATTCAGCTTTGCGTTTTTTTTTCCCCCTTCCTCGATACAGGAGTAGCCGCTGACCAGGCTTTGCTTTTGGCCCTCAGATGTGGTGAATGAATTTCTGGCGAAGACTAGCACTGCCTCGCCTCGTCTCGCTTTGTTTGCTCTTTTCCGTGATTCACACTGTACTTTGGAAAATCATTCCAAAAAAGGGCTGCGTGAACGGCTCTCGTTCCCGGAAGTCACTCGAAACAGTCAATCGATTCGCTTTTGGCTGTGTTGCTTTTCCACCACTTTGTTCGCGTTCCACACAACACGCGCTGCCACCCCAATGTTCTTACACGGAAGCGAGAGTCAAGAGTGCCCCTCCAAAGCGCGCCTCGAAAAATCTCATGATTTTGCACCAGAGTTGGAAGATCTGCGTCGGTAGTTCTTATTGGAACCCTTTCTGATATTGCTGTGGCCAAGAAAGGTGGAACTGTGTGCGCGTGTGGATGAGAGTGTGTGTGTGTGTTGTGTGTGTGTGTGTACGTAGATCTCGTAACGTACGTTGAACCCTTCTCATTATCCCACTCTCCAGCTGTCCTTCCATTCATAACCTTATTCCTTCCCTACGTCTGTACATATCGTTCTTCCGTGAGTATTGCTTTCTTCGCCTCTGTTGACTGAGTATTACATCTCGCTGAAGCGTCCTTGCTGCCTCGGCACTCTCAACAGAAAATGGCGCCCACTGCTACCAACGTCCGCAACAACGAGGGCATCGCCAACTATACCAAGTTCTGGCAAAAGGACTCCAAGGATGACTCCGCCACCGACATGGCCAATCGTCTCTCCGAGTACACTTCCGTCGTCAATGGCTACTACGACGGCGCCACCGACCTTTACGAGTATGGCTGGGGTCAGAACTTCCACTTTGCCCGCTACTATCCCGGTGAAGCCTTCATGCAGGCTATCGCTCGTCACGAACACTACCTTGCTCACCAGATGGCCCTCAAGCCCAAGATGCGTGTCCTCGACGTTGGCTGCGGTGTCGGTGGCCCCGCGCGCGAGATTGCTCGCTTCGCCGACGTCAACATTGTCGGACTCAACAACAACGAGTACCAGATCGGGCGCGCCCGCAAATACACCGAGAAGGCTGGCCTTGCCGGTCAGGTTGAATGTAAGTACAAATCCCCTCAGTCGCTTTTCCTCGCGCTTTTGCATCCCGCTCATCCAGCTCCCGTTCTTCTCTCTTTTCTGCTGCCGGTAGTCGTCAAGGGCGACTTCATGAAGCTCGCCGAGCAATTCGGTGAGAACAGCTTCGACGCCGTCTACGCCATCGAGGCCACCTGCCACGCCCCCAACTTCGAAGGCATCTACGGAGAGATCCAAAAAGTCCTCAAGCCCGGAGGAATTGTAGGTTGACATGCTCACAGGTTGACACGCTCACAACTATGCCTTCGCTCATGGCTACCTTTCGACTTGATCTGCTGACCACAAACCATTTCGAATCTCGTCTTTTCCTTCCCACTTTGCTTCTCAGTTTGGTGTATATGAATGGTGCATGACCGACGCTTGGGACCCCACCAATCCCGAACACAAGCGCATCGCCCATGGCATCGAGGTCGGCGACGGTATCCCCGAAATGCGCTCAATCAAGAACGCTCGAAACGCACTCAAGTCAGTCGGTTTCCAGATCGAGCACGAGGAGGACCTCGCCGACCGCGGCGACAAAATTCCATGGTATTATCCCATTGCTGGTAGCTTGAGGGATTGTCAAACCGTATGGGACTACTTCACTGTCGCTCGCATGACCAAGATTGGACGAGCTACCACCCAGACTGCCGTCAAGGTCCTCGAAACCCTCCGTCTCGTACCACAGGGCACCCACTCGGTCGGTGCTTCGCTTGTCACCGCCGCTGATGCTCTCGTTGATGGCGGCCGTACCAAGCTCTTCACCCCCATGATGCTCTTCGTCTGCCGCAAGCCTGCGTCAAACTGAAGCACGAACATCGTCACACATGCTCCGTCTGCTCAGGTCACCATCATTGTGCCAGTGCGCACACCACACGCCTCGTAAATTCGCCTCGTCATCTCCACTCGCTCTGATTCACACTGTCCCTTCGCGGTCCGCTCTTGTAAAAATCCTCTGACTGAAATGCAAAATTCGATCGTCAAAAGGAAGGCGATTCTTTCTCAGCCTGTCCTTTCCCAAAGTTGGTATTGGTACCAGGTCTCTCCTTCGCTCGTCACCATGTCTCTTGAGCCCACGAGCGCAGCCGGACATGCGCCGCCCAGATATCTCTCCAACGACTCAGCCGATGCTTGCGTCCATTCTTGCTGCTCCAGCAGACCCGCAGCCTGTTCGGTCTCGGCCTGTTCGCCTCTTCTCACTTCGCCAGCATGCTGCAGCTCGGCTCGATACTGTTCCGCTGTTCGGAATTCGGGGAAGAATGCATCGCAGTCGTACTTCGGTGCCAGAATGCGAGTCACCAGCAATCTGTCCACCGTGGCAAGGCTCGAGTCCAGCTTGAGAAGATCCGTGTACAGTTGTGCGCCTCCTATCACGAACACTCTGCTGATGTTTGCTTCAGCCGCAGCTAGCTCTGTGAGTGCTTGCTCGACCGATGAGAATACTTGCACGTCCTTCGAGCCTGCATCGCTGTGAGATTTGAATCGATCAGAGGCAGGAGTCAGCTTCGGTCCGTCCTTGATACGCGCTGGCGGTGACGTATTGCTACTTACATTCCCAGGTCCTCGGCGCTAGACGTTCGACTGATCACGATGTTGACACGACCAGAGAGCGGCCGAAATTTGGGAGGTATGCTTGCCCACGTCTTGCGACCCATGATGAGTGCATTGCGAGCTCCTGGACGCTCTTCGTCTTCATGGATGTGGCTTGTGACGCTGCGGAAGTAGGCCATCTCACCTTTCAGCCGCCACGGTAGTCCTCCGTCCTTGCCGATGCCGTTCGTCAGCGTCATGGCTGCCACCATGGCTAATTTGAGTTTGCCCATCTTTGTCGAGAATTTGCTTGGCAAGTCAAGGTCGTGCCGAAGTCTGCCTTCTGGCTGAGGTGCCACGATCCGGGTGGCGTCTTCTGAGTAGGGGGTGGTGGTCGGAACGGAAGATGCCGACCACAACGATCGTGCCTACTCTTCGCAACTGACTTGAACAGAGACCGACATCAGGCCGGGACCGGCGACAGGGGGAGAGTCCCTCGCGGATCTGGATTTGTTGTGCTTCTACCGAGATTCTCAAGCTGACACTTTACGCGTCGCGCGTCACCTGCATTCATGATTTATAGTTAACTTTTCGTAAAAAAAATGGCGGCCAGGCAGCCATCCAGCGCAGCCACCCCCAAAACCGACGGCTGCTCACTGAAGCCACCCCGGGGTGGCTGCTCAGGTGGCTGCCTGGCCGGCATTGTTCCCCTTTTTCAAAATATGATTTTTAGACAGTAAAAGTTACAGCCTCACCGAATGATCAACAAACGAATCATGAATTCATGATTCAATCTTTCGATGAAATCATGAATGACCCTATCTGAGACATCTCAACCATGGATGAGAGATGCCGGCCGACCTTCGTGAAAATAGCAAATCGCGTTACGCGCGATGAAGACGACGAGAGGGATTTTGAGCCTGCCTGATGAGGCACACGACCACGTCTACTTGGATTCGTAGTTAAATGATCGTGAAAAAAGGAAAAAGTCGGCCAGGCAGCCACCCGAGCAGCCACCCCTAGGAGCCACCCCCAACATTTGGTTGCTCTGGGTGGCTGCTCAGGTGGCTGCGCGGTCGACGTAACTTAACTAAGTTCAGTTAAGTTATTCCTTTTTTCACGATAAGTTATGGTTCAATTAAGGCGATTAAATTGCCGTTTTGTGCCTCGATCTAGATCAATCAATTTACCCTTTAGGGGACATAGCATTTTAATTCGATTCATGCTGAAAAATCATGGATGCTTTTGTAGGGTCTAAACGTGGTTTTCCTTTATGTCGTGAAAAAAGGAAAAAAGTCGGCCGCGCAGCCACCCTAGGAGCCACCCCGGGTGGCTTCTTGAGCAGCCACCTTGATCAGCCACCCAATCGGTTGTGCTTCCTTGGGTGGCTGCTTGGCCTTTTTTTTTTTTTTTTTTTTTTTTTTACGAAATGCTTGATGGGTGGCTGCTCAGGTGGCTCTTTTAAGCAGAAAGCCAGGGTGATTGCGGTGGATGATTGCGGTGCGCGGCCCCTAAAGAGGGGTTCTGAGCAGCTGCAAAGGGTAACCGCGCAACAAAACTTTTTCTCCTTGAACGATCGCTTGGGTTTTATTGTTGGTTTTTTTTTTGGCGCTGCGATCTGAGCTACAGACGCGTATTGCGGGCCGAAGTATCGTGCAACGATGTACTCGCAAGCTTTTCGGTATCCCGAGGGCTTTGACCCGAGACTTGAAAGATGCACTACCAGCCTGTTGAAACCAAACCTGGGAGTTCTCGGGAGATGATGGTCTCGATGGACCAGGGGGGTGCTGCGGGTTGAGACTCACGAATGAGCAGGTCGTCAGTCTACCCGCGAGGCGTGAGGAATGACTGGGATGTATGATTTGTGAGCTCGGATTTCGGGGCTGCAATGGACCCTGTGTCACCTCCACACAACGTACAGTGATTCACGATTGAGGACATCAAAGCTGAGTCCGGTGCATCAGTCGGGTACGCAACAACGACCATCGACTTTCATCATCACGCTAGCGGACTTCGGAACACCGTCCTTTCTCATCGTACAAGAAAGGCTATTTGCCTTGGATCAAGATGTCGTCGCATGAGGGCATCTTGCAGAGGGCAGGTCTGCTGCCTTTTCACTGCCAGATTGTCCACTCGCTCGTTCCCGGAAAGGATGACAGTCCGGACGAGGGAGATGCGCTAGTCATCGTCGCGCGCGGACTGGGCCTTCGCAGGATCGTCAGTACCATCTTGCGTATCTACGACTCGCCAAATAGCCTTGTGATTCTGGTCAATGCAACATCCGAGGAAGAGAGCGGGATCGGCGAAGAGCTCACGACGCTAGGCGTTCGCAAACCGGGACTTCGAGCCATCCATCACGAGATGCCCGCCAAGCAGAGATCCGAGATGTATCTTTCGGGCGGTATCATGAGCGTCACCTCACGGATTCTTGTGGTCGATATGCTGAGCAAGAGAATCCCAACGGGACTCATCACCGGTCTTGTGGTTTTGCATGCTGAGAAGGTCACACCAACATCGGTCGAAGCATTCATCGCGAGGATCTTTCGGCAGGAGAATAAGGAGGGCTTTATGAAGGCTTTCTCTGACAATCCAGAACATTTCACCATGGGCATCAGTCCGCTGCAGACCGTGCTCAGTCAGCTCCGGATCAGGAAGGTGGAACTTTGGCCTCGATTCCACCAGCAAACCAGCAAAGACTTGGGCCAACGCAAGGCAGATGTGATCGAGCTTCACCAGCCGCTGAGTCGATCGATGCGCAACATTCAAACGGCAATCATTGAATGTCTCGATGCATCTTTGTCCGAGCTCAAGCGAGGAAATGCCAACGTAAGCCATAACAGCCTCGAAGACCCAAAGACCTGCATATGCTGACACTTGATCTCGTACAACTCTTGCTGCCTGACAGGTCGAGACAGACGATTTTTCGATCGAGCATGCTATCTTCCGTGCATTCGACGTCGCAGTACGTAGACAGCTTGACCCAATCTGGCATCGCGTCAGCGCCAAGACAAAGCAGCTGGTCGGCGACTTGACCACGCTTCGCAATCTGCTAAAGTATGTTTCTCCGCGGCAAGCGCCCTTTCGCAAATCTTTTGTCTAATCCTTGTCCACTCCTATCCCTTCACTGGCAGCTATCTCCTGACGTACGACTCTGTGACATTCAACTCTTATCTCGAGACGATCCTAGCTTCGAGCACGACAACTGCCAAGGGTACCACTCGCCAAAATCAGTCTGCCTGGTTGTTCATGGACGCCGCCAACGTCATTTTCCACGAGGCGAAACGGCGAGTCTACATCTGGGACGAATCGCGTCCTCAGCAGCCCGCAGCTGACGAGCTGACTTATGCGGACGATGAGGAGGCGCTCCGACAAGCAGAAGGAAGCCGAGCGTCGGCCAGGATAGCCCACGAAGGCCCCATACCTCCAGAGGTCGAGCCCGTGCTGGAGGAAAATCCAAAGTGGCTCCTGCTACAAGAGGTCTTGGACGAAGTGGAGCAAGAAATTCATTTCAACGTGGTTGCACAAGGTAGGTCTGTCGTGCTCGAGAATGTTGAAGATCTCCCGCTGACCTGGTCGTCTTCTGTCGCAATGCAGAGGCCGTGGCTGGCAACACCATCTTGATTATGTGCGGATCCGAGAGAACCGGCATGCAGCTCCGACAAATAATCTCATCGATGGATGACTGTCCACCAGGAGAACCAGGTAAGAAGCTGATGCAACAGCTGTTGCGGTCTTATTTTCTATGGAAAGGTGGTCTTGGCAAGCTGAACGCGCACCAAAAGGACGGACAGACCAGCAGCGATCCTAGATCAGCTTCCAACGGAGCACAGGGGTCGTTGCCGCATACCGGCCCTATCAACGAGGCCTTGAAGCGAAAAGCGGCTTATCAAAAGGGTCAGCATGCGTCAGCGAACAAAAGGCGGCGGCAGCGTGGCGGCTCTTCTGCGCAGAGCACCAGCGGCCGATTCAACAGTGCCACGAACGCGGCCGGCCAAGCTAGCTTCCGAGCTGAGGCAGCTCAAGTTTCTGACTAGTAAGTGTGGATGGAGTAACGCGCTGCCCGGATTTAGTACTGACGCTGCCGAATCATAATTGCTCAACGTCTTCAGTATTACGTCTGGTGCAAACGGCAACGACAATGGATCCACCACCCTAGAGGCTCCTCTCGATGCCGAACAGATATCTGACGAGATCGACGAGATTGAGTTCGACGCATTCTTCGGAATGCTCAGCATGGAGAACCTGGTTGTGGTTCGCTCGTATAGAGGCGACCAAGACGACAAAGTTCTCCAAGAGCTACGACCCCGCTTCGTGATCATGTATGATCCCGATCCAGCCTTCGTTCGGAGGGTCGAAGTGTACAGGAGCACCAATCCTGGCGTCGGCGTGCGAGTCTACTTTCTTATTTATGCGGACTCGGTCGAAGAGCAGCGTTATCTGAGCGCTCTGCGAAGGGAAAAGGAGTCTTTCGAGCGACTTATCCGGGAAAAGTCGATGATGGCTCTACCGCTCTCTGCGGATGGCCGACCGATAGCTGAAGACGCAGATCAACGATTTCTCCGGACCATCAGCAGCCGTGTAGCAGGCGGGCAGAGATCAGCAACCGCTGAACCCCCTCGCATCATTGTGGATATGCGCGAGTTCAGGTCGAGCCTTCCGTCCATGTTGCACGCTGCCGATATTCAGGTTGTACCCTGCACTCTTCAGGTCGGTGATTACGTCTTGACACCAACAATGTGTGTCGAGCGAAAGAGTCTAAGCGACTTGATCCAAAGTTTCAACTCCGGTCGCTTATACACGCAGTGCGAACTCATGTGTGTTCACTACCAGCATCCGATCTTGTTGATCGAGTTTGATCAAGACAAGTCTTTTTCACTCAAGTCGACAAACGACGGAAGTAAAGCTGCCGGACGCCTGACTGGGACCGAGCTCGATGTGCAAGCCAAGCTTGTCTTGCTTACTTCCGCGTTCCCAAGACTGCGCATCATATGGTCCAGCTCACCCTTCGCAACTTCGGATATTTTCGCCGACTTGAAGCAAAATTTCGACGAGCCGGATGCTGCCAAGGTAGCGCTCGTGGGACTGGATGAAGTTCTGGAAGCAGAAGGCGGTACCACCGGCGAGACCGCAAGACGCGCCGATTGGCAGTCGTCGAGCGAGCATTCGTTCAATCTCGGTCCGCAAGATCTGCTCCGAGCTTTACCTGGCGTCAACACCAAGAACTTCCGCTATATCATGAGCCAGGTGCGGGACATTTCTGATCTCTGCAACATGCCGCAGGAGGACCTCAGCGAGCTCATCGGCGTTGAGCCGGCTCGACAATTGAAACGTTTCATCGAACGAGGGTTATGACAGCCGAATCTAGTCAGCAAGACAGCCGTCAACGGCACTGCCTTCGTGCCAAAAGGACTTGCGATTTACACTGCAAGACTCAGTCATTGCCTGAACAAAATGAGAAGCCGGCCTGTGTACCTCTGTGTGATGAGACAGCGATCAATGTGCGTGCGTGCCGGGATCGCGACGGCGACAATCATGAATCGACAAAAGCGCGCCAGTAAGTTATGGACACCGGGCCTTTCAAACCAGCTAAAGAAGACAAGAGAAATGCATGGCAGAGAATCGAGCTGAAACAGGCTGCTGCGATGCCTTTGTTGGGAAACACACGCATTAGCTCTACGAAGCCGACCTGGGACTTGAAGCATTTGATTGATATTTATGGAGGTGGAGGATTTTTACGACACACAGGACCATCCGGTGGAGGCAATGGTTCCGCGTCGAGACTCAAGACAGGATAGGCGCGGCGCGAGGGACGTGAGAGCAAGCGGACGCTTAGGTGCTGCGGGCGATCTCCTCGGCCTTCTTCTTGACGTCGTCAATACCACCGCACATGTAGAAAGCAGACTCGGGGAGAGCATCGTGGTCACCACGGAGGATCTCCTTGCAGGCCGAGATGGTGTCCTTGAGCGAGACGAGCTTACCCTCGATACCAGTGAAAACCTGGGCGACAGCGAAGGGCTGGCTCATGAAACGCTGGATCTTACGGGCACGCTCGACGGTGAGCTTGTCCTCTTCAGAAAGCTCGTCCATACCAAGAATGGCGATGATATCCTGGAGCGACTTGTAGTCCTGGAGAAGCTTCTGGACACCGGTGGCAATGTCGTAGTGCTCGCGACCGACGACGGCGGGGTCAAGCATACGGGACTTGGAGTCGAGAGGGTCGACGGCGGGGTAAATACCAAGCTCGGCAATACCACGGGACAACACAGTGGTGGCATCCAAGTGGGCGAAGGTGGTGGCGGGGGCAGGGTCCGTCAAGTCGTCGGCGGGCACGTAGACGGCCTGTACGGAGGTAATGGAACCCTTCTTGGTGGTGGTAATGCGCTCCTGCATGACACCCATGTCAGTGGCAAGGGTAGGCTGGTAACCTACAGCCGAGGGGATACGACCGAGAAGAGCCGAGGTCTCGGAACCGGCTTGGGTGAAACGGAAAATGTTGTCGATGAAGAGAAGCACATCCTGGCCCTCCTCGTCACGGAAGTACTCGGCGATGGTGAGGCCGGTAAGGGCGACACGGGCACGAGCACCAGGGGGCTCGTTCATCTGACCGAAGACGAGTGCGACCTTGGAGTCACCCTCGAGGTTGATGACACCGGTCTCGATCATCTCGTGGTAGAGATCGTTACCCTCACGGGTACGCTCACCGACACCGGTGAAGACGGAGTAACCACCGTGGGCCTTGGCGACGTTGTTGATGAGTTCCTGGATAAGCACGGTCTTGCCGACACCAGCACCGCCGAAGAGACCAATCTTACCACCACGGGCGTAAGGGGCGAGGAGGTCGACGACCTTGATACCGGTCTCGAGCACCTCGGCCTTGGTAGACTGATCGACGAACGCAGGAGGCTCGACGTGAATGGGGGCGAGCTTGTTGCCCTTGATGGGACCACGCTCGTCCATGGGCTCACCAATGACGTTCATGATACGGCCAAGGGTGCCAGGACCGACGGGGATCTGAATGGGGAGACCGGTGTCGACGACCTTCTGGCCACGAACAAGACCCTCGGTACCCTCCATGGCAATAGCTCGGACGGTGTTCTCACCAAGGTGCTGGGCGACCTCGAGAACGAGACGGCCACCACCGGTGACATTCTGGACCTCGAGCGCGTTGAAGATAGCGGGAAGCTCCTCAGTGTCGAACTGAACATCGACGACGGGACCGATGACGGTCTTGACGGCACCGGTCTGACCCTTGGGCGAGGCCTCGGTGGCAAGACCACGGGCTGTAAGACGGATTGTAAAGGGTACAAAGAAGCGAAAGATAGAATCAGTACAGCTGCTCTCTGAAATGTTAGGGATGCGACGCTTGATCTCCAGATGCACCATCAATGACTTTGAGCAGCTCTTTGCGACCTCGCGTTTCGACCTCGTGTTTCAGTGTAGCTACTTCTGCTGCTTCAGATCATCCTATCTTCGACTCAGAGAGCAATTGCCGTGCAAGTGGTGTCGAAATGATTTTCCCCCGACATGGTATACTATGTGTTCTGTGGCCGTCCGCGTGCCCCCAAAATGATGATGCTGGTTCTGATCCATATCGACATGTCGATGAATGCATATACAAGGATGGTGCAGGACGTGACAGGATCGAGAGAGCAACTTACCCTGAACGGCGGGCTTGACGGCGGCGACGGCAATCTTGGGTGCAGCGGCGCGAACGCTGGAAGAAGCGTTCACAGCGGCACGGGCGACGGTGGAGAAAGCGGCAGCATTCTGTCGGGCTCGGAGAGCGGAGCGGCTGGCAGCGCGCAGGGCGGTGCGCTGAATGACAGGCATGATGGTGACGAAAGGGTTTGTAGTAGGATGATGGGGATGACGACGGAAAGGAGTGTGGAAGGAAAAGAAGAGAAAACGGAGGCAGCAGCTAGCACGCCGAAGGCAGACAGAGAAAGGCAGAATGGACGGACGGGCAGGCGCGAAGAAAACGCAAAGGTTGCGATCGCACTGTCCTGTTTCTCTCTCTCTCTTTGGAGTCGTCTATGTTGTCGCCCTTTCTGAGGCAACACAAGAAGAAACCGAGGGCACCAGACTGCCACCAATCGAGTGACTGAATTACTGACTGACGGACTTACTGCCCTGCCCCTGCCCCGTTGCTACCGCACCAGAGTCAGATTCACCGAAAGGGCGGTTGCGGCGGCGACACCGGAGAAGCAGGCCAGGGCAAGACAGGTGTACTGCCCTCACCGCCCCTTGCACTCGACTTTGAATGAAAACTGATCGCACATCGACCAGCCTGGCACCGATCAGTCCCAACGAATAAGGAGACCCGCTTGCCTTTCGAAATCAATGAGCGTCCAGACGACGCAATATCCGAAATTTTGAATACAGTATCGTTGTACTTCTTCAGAGAAATAGGATATTCGACCAAATTCTTCAATACAAATCTTCGAAAAGCCAAAGGTACAATCCAAGAACAGAAATTCAACTGAGATTACGGTTCGGTCTCGACGAGCTGTGGATGCATATGTATTCGCAGACTCTACGCACGTTCCGCAACCAAGTCACTTACTCAGAGAGCCTGAGCAAGCTGCTTCTTGGCGTAAAGGAAGGCGATTCCTCGAAAAGTCAGAGCAGCGTCTGATCTTGATCGACGGAACTCGGTACTGTATCAGTTTGAACTCGAGGCCTTTTCGATCAAAAAGTGGCCCTACTAGCGCGGATCCGGCGTCTTCTGCTTCTGTGCAATTGCTGATGTCCTAGGCTTTGCCTTTGCTGGTCATCCATACCACAGTCTTCCCTGCCATTTTGCAAAGAACAGATGTTCGTGTATTGCGAGGTTGTCATTGGTGAGGACTTAGACGTTGTTGCGACTCAGAGACATGATGATGCGTCAATTCGCTACTAAAGCTCATACATCTGTGAGGCACAAGCGACCAGAAAGTGCCACACAAGAACTTTGCGTGGTGGACCTAGTCCTTGCCGTTTCCTTCCGGTGGATTTCTCGAAGTGAAGTTTCACACGTGCGAGACAGGGAAGTGGACGACTGGTTGCTATTTCGAGAGAAAAAGCTTTAACAGCTTTTCATGGTGACGAGGTGTGTAGGTGCAGGATTACGACATTTCATGTGTCGCTTGTGATCCGCAAGAAGAATTCGAGCATAGATGAGAGTTCGCCCTCTGGTTTTTCCATTTCGAGTCCATTTTTGATCTCCAAAGTCAGTTACAGTCTGCGTCACAGCAAGGGAGCAATGGAATGCATCGGGGTCACGGTCCAGTCTTTGATGTGGTCGTCCTTCTGGATACCGGAGTACAGTAGCTCGCTCCACTTCAGCATCTGCCTTGTCCCCATCCCATCACTCCTCACATCCATCTTTCTTGCCAAGTTTTGATCTTAACTGCCAGATTCGCTTCCTCACCATGATCTCCAGATCCATCGCTCGTTCTGCTAGGCCGTTGGCTCGCTCTGCAGCTGGCCCTTCGCTCGGACGCCTATCGGTTCGCAGATATGCTGCCAACCCGCCCGGGCCCGTCACCTCGAAATCGGATGCACCCTGGGCCATTGCTTCGGTTATTACTTTCGGAGGTCTTTTCGTCTACTTGACCGCTCCTGGCGCAAAGAAAGATGACCATGCTCACGGCGCGAAACACGACGATGGCCAAGATGCCCACAACGACGACGACGACGACGACGACGACGACGAAGCTCCCAAGGAGCCCGTCGAGTTGCCCGACGGCAGCATCGAGCACCCTGAAGGATTTGTAGAGGTCAAACGACCCGAGATGCGTCACGATGCCCCCGAAGGCGACAAGCACCTCGAATCGAAGAAGATCTCGGATGAGCACGCCCATGAGAAGCAATCCAAGGTCAAGCGCGAGCCTTCGCTTCCACATGACGACACCACTTTCAAGCACGGCGTCGCTGCTGCCAAGGACGGCAACCCTGTGTCGGACCCCAAGAAGGTGGTCGCTGCCGCTCACACTGCCAAGCAGGAGAAGGCGCAGGCCAAGGCCGCAGCTGCTGACGAGTAGACCATGTTGCAGAAGCTCATCAGTCACGGGAACATGAGGAGACGGCGTCTCGACAGCCTGCTCCGCTCCTCAGCCAAGTACAAGTATACTCATCATTTTCACATCGCAGCATTCAATCAAATGACGTGTAAAGACAGTCCGACAGGGCCGATGGCTCGGTTACTAGGGCTGGTGGACGCGCGGATCGTCTTTGCGCAAATCTGGGCTTGCGGAATGAGCAGCGATGTAGCGTTGAAGCTCATGCCGATCCAACAGCATGGCCAGATCCTTATGTGAGGATTGGTGATGGTAGCGCCAAAGAAGATGCGACCCGGCGATCTTGACTTCGGCCTCGGATGCGTCGAAGAGAAGCCACCAAGGCGCGGGCTCTAGAGGCAAGTGAAGCACTGGGTCGCACATTTCGGCTGCAAGCGCGATGGCGGCGCAAGCGACAATGTGTGGGCCGAAGATGCAAAGCACGGGCGTTTGAAGACTGTGAGCGAAATCTCGCCGGTAGGAGGTGGAAATAAGTGAGTTCAGAGTCAGCAACGGTCGGCGCATTGCGTGGGACGAAGCTATGTTGCATACTTACGCGTCGTTGAGGAATGACCATGCACACTGCGCTAGCGACACTGTCTGGCTTTGCATATTGACGACGGGCTCGACTGACTGGTCATACGGATGCCGAAAATGTTGTGGTTGAACCGTCACTTTGAGCTCCTGATCGGTCAGACCGAGAACTTGCAAATAGTTGACCAACAGAGCATATGGAAGCGTCACGTTGATCTGAAAGCCCAGTCGCTTGAGAATCTGCATCTCTGAAACAACAAATACATCTCGCAGCGCCGTCAGCTCGGGAGCGTCGCGAGCAGGAGGGCTGTATCTGAACGACGGGGGTCGCTGGCTGAGGTGAAAGCAAACGTAGTGGTAGGCACCAACAAGCTGACGAAGACTACACTGCGTCTCCTCAAGTTTGGTAGACAGAAGCAGGCATCCCATGGCACTAGTATTGGCAGAAAAGTCGCACATAGAAGAGCTGTACCAGAACCGCTGGTAAAAGACTTGAGCGGTGGCGAGGGTTCGCTGAGGTAGCTGGAGGAGGATACCGACCTGCTGGATTATCTGACAGCCCAGCGCACGCAGCTCCATCTCGAGGGGGAACGAAAGTCCTTCCATCATGGTGGGAGTCAGCGAGAGCTGCGACCGTGTAGCCAGCGGATTGAGCATGGCCTGGAGCTTTTCCGCCCGCAGGCGTCAGTTGTAGCGCTTCTGGGTGACTTCTGACGGCAGAATCGATCACACTGCTGATACCACATCGATAGGATCCTCTGAGCAATGTTGCTACGAGCTGGCTGCGATAAGAAGCGCAGCACGATGCCAAGAGTTGAACGATTCGCGATTGCTTGGGAAGAACGACGTCCTTCAAAGGTGGAGGAGGAAAGCTTGGATTTTCGGCAACAGCAACTTATGTGAGGTCCCGACTCACATCGAAAATTGGGAAAATGTGCGCTGGCGACCCCCATTTGGGCAGACCAAAGGGGCGTCCTGGCTAGACCCGCTTTTGTGACTCACGTATTGTGCTGCCAAAATAGGCGTCAACCGCCAACGCCATTTTCGGTGCCGCTCAGCCCATCCTTATCGCCGATTGATCTCTTCAGACACCAATCACAATTTGTGTGTATTGTAGTGTATACTTGCTCGTATGATTGCAAAACGGTAGAACAGAATCCTTATCCCATGACCCTTGTGATCACTGAAAGGTACGCCTTTGCTATGCCTCCATGCCTCCATGCCTCCATGCCTCCATGCCTACGCCTTCGCTATGCCTATCAAGCTAATCTCCGATATCTTTCATAGCGCTGCCATACCAAAAACCAATGCCCCGTGGCGAGCCGTACCTGTTCAGGGAAGAGCAAAGATGAACGAAGAAGTCCGGTGTCAGTGAATGAAAGGGTGCGATGAGTGTGGGTCGTCAGCCACGAGTCAAAGTAGAGCCGCCGATAGTTTATCAGTGAAACGTATAAGAAACAAAGGGTTGTTGAGGTCAGCATTGAGGTATCCATCCCAAGTTCCCCCCTACGTGTCCACTGTATTGGAAACCTACCATTTAAGAAACGCCAGAAAGTCTGTACCATGACAAGTCGACGAGAAAGATCCGGGAGCGTCGAAGATGTGAGCCGAGGAAAGAGACGTGCAGTTGATGATGGTGAGGAAGGGGAAGACAGCGATAGGGCGGATGGTGTCGAGAATGCAAGTGGTCGAGATGTCGGTGGTGGAGTAGGAGGAGAGTCGATGATTGCAAGTCAGATTCCAACCGAGGATGTAAGAGATACAGTGACGGCAAGAGGCGGGCGTGGAGGCGGTGGGAGAGGTAGCAGAGGAAGGGGAGCAAGGCGTCAGCATACTGGTCCAGAGTCACAAGCGCCGGCGACGGCCAGAGTCACCGCTGCAGTGGTTCGAGACCAGCTGGAGGCGTTGCGGCAACAACTTCCTACAATGATCGCTCGATACTTACAAGAGCATCCTCCGACGGCGCCGCCAGTCCATCCAGCAATCCAATACCTCTCCGATCACCTGCACGTTGAGGAGCATGGGCTCGATAAGTTGTTCGACCGTCCAGACATGGTTGAAACGGAAAGTAGGGTGACGTTTCGAGCAGAAAGAGCAGAAGTACAAGGTCAGTATACGATTCCCTGAATGCATGTCTTCTTCGTCAAATGATTGCAAGCAAGAGACTTACCATAAGAAGAACCATTCATCTTGGCGACAAAGCTATCCGTGATCTGCAGGAAGAGGTCCAATCCCTCCGCTGCCAGCTTGACGAAGCCCGTCCTCAGCGTGTAGAAGACCGAGAGGCGGTCGTGGATCTGCGAAGGGAGAATCAAGCATTGAGAGAGAGGTTGTCAGCGATCAAAGAGCAGCAGCATGAATTGCGACGACAGTCATCGAGCTCTGTACCTGCCATCGAGCCACGTCAAGACGGATCGACCAACTTACCATCATCATCGAGGGGCCGCCAAGGTGGCGGCGGCAAGAAGACCCATCTACGACTGCGGAAGGCCTTCGGCAAGTACATCCACGAGGTGATGGGTGTTCAACGCGGACAGAGGCTGCCCGACTATGAACAACGCCACCACCTCACCAGAATCAATTGGAATAGGCCGTTCAATAGTGACGGCAACTCACCGGTGATTGACCGCTTCTTGGTGTCTCGAGAGCTGCTTGAAGATGACGAGACAAAGGCGTACGTTGATCTTGTCGGAAAGGGTACAGCTTACCAAGTATGTAAAGAGAGCATTCGACGACTGGCGAGGACCTATAGGGAACAGCAAAAGACAACGGAAGAGGAAGCAGATGAGACAAAAAGGGATCGAAGAAGAAGTCAGCGTCGGGAATGAAGGTTGCTGGCGCGAAGACAAGCTTGGAAGGAAAGCGAAGAGATCCGAGCAAGGTATGGGAACCACAACTTCCTCCCGCTGGAAGCCATGAGCGAGGAAGAAACGGCGGACAAGGAAGAACTTACTACAGCTGCAGGGTCTGTTGTGAACCCAAGATCATCGCAGATAGGCCAAATCCGACGTGTTGCTTGGCAAAGTCGAGAACTGGAGGAGGCGATCGAGGCTCTGGATCGTTGGATCGCAGAGCATAATCCCAATCCAAGGCGCACGCGCACCATAGTCCGTCCAAGGGTTGAGCATACGCCGATCATCGAAGAGGGAGCCGAACCTTTGACCGAGATGGTCTACCGCTGGATGGTGGCAGACAGTGTCAGGCGTCGGTACCCCGACTTCGTGGAACACGTCGCGCCAAACCCAGTACTTACCGACGCAATCAACGACGAGAGCATTATCCATGGTGCTGGCCAGTGGGGCCAGGATGTTGAAGTGATGGCGAGTGCCGAAGGAATGCGAGTAGGGGATGATGCGCGCGAGAATCAATCAAGTGACTCGCGCGCGCCGAGAAGCAGCAGTGATGATCTGCACCCAGACCTTCGCGATGCCTAGATGATATTGCGTCAAGCAACAATCACGTTGGCATCGCTCCAGTCCAAGCGCATTCCACCACCATCGTCGAAGTCCTGTACTGTAACAACAAGCAATGCAGAGTGATGTGCCGAAGGTGTACTGATGCGCCCGCCAGGGATCAAGTCTGGCGTCGATGGGCTGATTTGAACGTCATTCGCAAAGGGAATCGATTGTTCGAAGGGCCGTTCGTGTGCCCGGATCTTGAGGAGAGCGCTCAATGTCGAGCGCTAACGATGCAACGAGACCATGAGCTTGCCTGATTCTTCATGTGCCAGCCGGCACTCGTTGTTGTTGTTGCTGCTGCTGCTGCTGCTGCTGCTGTCGTTGTTGCTGTTGTTGTCAATGCTGCTGTTGTTGCTGCTGTTGTGGGGGTCGGGGGCCCATATGCCGATGCCAGGGAGGGTCGGGAGCTCCAAAAGTCTTGAGGAAAGCGCTTACAGAGCGCTGCGGATGGTGGTGGAGAGGAAAAAGGAAAGAGCTGAGTCGGGACCCTGACCCGCACCTCTGAGAAAAAAAAAAAAAAAAAAAGCGCTGCGCCGCACGTACCAATTTTTTGTGGAGGGAGCAGCAAGCGCGGAGCTCAAAATAGGACTCGCTCATCATCACTGCTGGCGGCAAAGCCGCTTCTACGCCATCAATGCTCGATTGAGATGATGGCAGTAGTGGCTCATTTGACTCGTAGAGCCCGGTTACCTATGTAGATAGCTTTTTTTGACTCAAATCCGACCATTCCAAGGTAAGAAACCTAGGTTGTCTGTGAAGTCGAATTTCTCAAGACCGGTTGAGCTTCTTCGACGCCATCAGAGCCTCTGCTGGCTGTCAAAGTGATCATACGAGCTTCTCACTTGCGCTGTTGATGGTAGTCACATACAATTGCAGTTTCGATGCTGTCTGCGATTGAGAAAGAACTAGCTACACAGTTTTGAGCCCCAGCCATGATCCTCTTATCGTCCTGAACGGACAAACTGATACGTTTGCCTTGATGGCCTCAAAGGGCACTACACTCTGACGCCCAGCTTTGCCTTCCTTCCCAAAGAAGATACCTATCTCCCTCATCATCTCCGTGAACGGATGCCGTTCCCCCAATGCTTCCTTCGCTTCGACGGTTTCTACCTCGCGGACATGAGCAAACAGCATCTCCTCGCCCTCCTTATCCCAAGATTTGCGGTAGATCTTCTTCTTGAATAGCCACAGCACCTGCACTGGGACAAGCTCCTCCGACAATGTCGATGCCAATACAAACGTGTTACCTTTGTTGACGTTTCCTCCTTGCATCGCCGATGAGAATCGCTTCCGCCGAGGAAGGGCCTCCAATACCAGACTGTGGAAGTGCTGAGCCTTTGAAGTAACGCCAACGTCGTTACAGCCCAGCGTCAAGTCGATCGAAGCCTTGTACATACCTTGCATCGACTTTTGAGGGCCATTGAGCCATCGAATGAGGAGCTCCTTTGTCGTGTTGTCAAGCATCGTCTTGGCCATCTTGGTCTCGGTGATGTCGCCAATCTTCTTCTCGGACCCTTTGGCGAACCTTTCCATCTCTTGACAAATCGTCTTGGAAGGCGAAGACTTGATCTGCTCCTCGAGGCTTGCCTGCATGCTTGCCGTCCTCATCAGGCTTGCCTCCAAAGCACCTCCCTTTCGATTCGACTTCCTCATCCGTCCCAAGACAGCATTGTAGCTCTCGAAAGCATAGCAAGAGAAGTTTCGAGCTGTTTGTGAAGCAAAGCATGGTATTCGAATCAAGTCAGAGTCTATGCTTGCCATCGTTGTTCCAGACCGTGATACTTACGAGAACCAAACCGGCGGATGAACTGCGGGATATGTTCGGCAACGTGGCTGTTGTATGTCAGCCAGCCCGGCCCAAGGAGGTTTGCTTGCTGTCGATTGAATTGCTTGACGAGTTCCTCGAGCCTTTCCACATCGTTGTTGCTGAATGATCCCTCCATGTAATTGACGATCGCGACAAGGAGGACCGCTCCTTCGAAGACATCTTCCACCGGCTTCTCGCCTGGTAGAACATCCCGAAACAAGCTTGAGGTCTCGGGTGCAAAGGTAAGCTTGGTGTCTGTGCCACCGCTAAGGGAATCGCTCCAGATTTGCATGAGGCCAAAGAGGAGCTGATGTCGAAAGAGAGTCAACCATTGTTCAGCCGACGGGCTTCCTCCGCCTGGATCACCAACACGATGGTCAGGCCTCTTTGCTGTCGACGGTAGCAGAGTCGGCTTGAATACTTCTTGCAATTCATTCAGCCTCTTCCCGACCTTTTCGCATGCTTGCACAAGGAACTGGTGGTAGAAGCGCTTGCAGAGACCAAGGTGTATGGCATGCATATAGTCCGGAGGGCACATTGACGGCATCGAGAAGTATTCCAGCTCGTTCAACACACTGTATTGCACTCTAGACTCTTTGTGCTTCCTTTGACCGTCCATGGTTGAGCATTCCAATGAGTGAAGTCGATGAGCAGCGCTTCTCCTTGCCGCAGTGGCTACAGACGGATCGCCAAGGTGCCTCAAGTCGAAGAAGCAATACGGACATGCTTTGCCGTTGTAGAAGAGCGCGAGAATACCGCCGACTTTGGCTCTTGCTGGAGCATCGGCAACAAGCATGTTGAGCTTGACTCGGAAACGTCGGCCTTCTGGGTAGCGAGCGGTCTTCAATTCGACGCCATCAACGTACAGCTTTGAGAGCTCGTCCGAGACCAACTTGAGGTAGGGCGTCAGCTGCTTCAGCTTGGCCTCTCTTGGTCCAGGAAGGATGCCAACAGTGTAGATGCCACCACATCCTCGACCGACCTTGCCTAGATCCTGAGGGATGTTGTCAATGCGCATGAGTATAGCGCCGCTTGAGTGATATCCGGAATGCAGACCCTTGAAGATGCCGAACCAGTCCACAGACAGAGTGATCTTGATGTTCTCGACGAAGTCAACAAATGCCATGTGTCGGCGGCAGCTTTCACTGCAGGTGGCAAGGTGGCAGTCGCCTTGCCATGCCTCCCCAGACCAGAGGCTGTCGAACTTCTTCTCGTGCTGCGAAGATGGCCGCACGATGTGACGTTTCCATGCCTCAAGCTCATCCTCCGTCTCCTTGTCTTGCAGTACCGCTTGCAGAATCGCCGAGATAGGCCGATGAAAGTACGTGAGCGCTGGACGACGCCCGCTCAGGAGATCTTGGCCGCACCGGCAGCTCGAGGGAAGGGGATCACAGTCTTTGTTCCAGAGGTATAATGTCGCACAGCCAGCACAGACAGCGTATCTGTTGTAATCGTGCTGTATTCCAACATACTTGTGCATGCTTGATGGTGTGATCAGGATGCTGCTCCGAGACTGTGCTCTGTCGGCATCATGAGACAAAGTGTCGAGGCTGTGATCGTCGCTTGGCAATAGCATCTCGATGATTGAACGGACAGAGATGGCTACAAGGGTTGCCAATCGATCCGAGACGCCGCCAAATGCAATCAGGAAGAGGACGAGAAGGTATAGCTGCCTCGTCCACGGTGGAAGCGACTCGGTAGCTTCTTGTGCTGAGGGTTGAGGAGTGCCGAAGGTAGTCGAAAGCATTGGTACCATCGACAGCACATCAAGATCTTGAGGGCTGTCATTGTCGGAAGTATCCAAAGAGGGCTCAGCATCTTCGAGCGGCTCAAGTGAGACGCTGTCGGCATCAGACGACGCAGCATCGTCTTCGTCAAGATACTCCAATGCCGCAACTGAGCCGAGATCAGCAATTGTTGCGTCTTCAAGCGGTCCCGCTGCCGAAGCAATTGAATCGTTTGCTGCATCCTCTGTCTGTGCGAGTTGAAGCCGCAACACGTCTGGAGCCATGCTCACATCAGGAAGTCCACAGTCGCTGACACTCGCGGTATCTTGTTGAGATGAATGATTGAATTGCAGGCTTGCGGCTGACAGTGCTGATGTAGATGCTATTTGTGGAGGAGGAAGAGGGGGGCGGAGTTGTCCAAGCGGCCGCTCGACGTTGTGCCACCTCCAGCGGCGGTAAGGGACCATAGCAAAGCCGCCTGGCTCTGTCGAGCATCGCTCGCATTGGCATTTCCGAAGCTTGTCAGAGGGCATGCTGGGTTGCTGCAAGATCAAGATTGGGATGATGGAGGTCAGAAATACTAGTCGATTCACAACAAACCTGAAGATTGACGAGAATTCTCCAAGTCAAGATGATCAGCGTTGCACGGATGACCCTCTTTGAGACGCTGATCAAGCTCGTCGAATCGAAACGCTGCCTCCTCTCCATCTCCTGCCCTCCGTGCTTTGTTGAGCGTCTCAAGAAGCGGGCCATCCGACCCTCATCTTGATCAATGATGGGGGTCAGGAGCCAGACATCTCGGGTGTCGGCAAAACATGCTGCCAATGACCCGCATTAAGGACGCATAGCTGTGAGACTGGCGTCAACTGACACTCATCAAACCTGCTTCTCGTGCGTGTGATGTGGGTCGCGGGCACACACAAGTACAATTTTCGATGTGACTTGCAAACACGCTTTCACCTTGGAATAAATACTTCCATTGCTCACCATTCCTCAGTGTATTCGAGAAAGAAAGGTGATCCAGACATGAGCTCCGTGAAAAAAGAGGACCGAGAAGCTGTGAGTCCTTTGGGAGTGTTCGGGTGCACAGCGCAGATAAGGCTGACTGCAAAATTCGAAGAAACCCGAGAATTCTGGGCACTTTTGCCGAGCCTTTTTCTTCTTCTTCTTTTGTGAGAATTGAGCTGTTGTTTGTTCTCTTGTCCGTGTGCGTGTTTTGTGTGTGTTGGGTGTTGCTTTCGAATCGAATCTAACTCTTATTATACTCTAAGCAAGGGTCCTTTTACAGACTGCACCTGGACTGTCCTATAGCTGCACTCTTAGCAGTACTCTATGGGGCTGATGAGCTCGCCAACTTTGTTTGTGAAAGTGGCAGGTGTGAGGAGTGAAACAGAAAGACTTTCCACACCAAACTCTTGCTGCCGTCGCTGCTGGACCGCCATCGTCAATCCTCACCTTGAAACCATTATCTCCTCTCCTCCTCCTCTCGTCGCTTCAAGGTTGCCCTCGCGCCGAAGCCGCTCGACGCTTTTTCAAGACTTTCGTCGTCGCTTCCTCGGCCAACCCTAGTTCTCCCGGCTTCAGCTCGCAGGCTCGGCACTCTCATCGCGCCTTTCGACGATCGTACTACACCGCCGCGGCTAGAGATCGCCTATGCTTGGCCAAGACACCTAGGTCCTTACTCCGCTCCTCCCTGAACTGGTTCAGCGCATCCTTGAGTGGTACCGCTATTTATGCGCCATCGCAATAGGCTATCGTATTGACATTGCCGTCAGCGATCATGTCGTTGCAAACCTAGATCCCAGCTCCCGGAGTTCCACCTAGACTCAAGGACGACCCCTTCTGCCATCGCGGGCCTGCTTCGAACTTCAGCCAGTCTAGCCTCTCTAACACTCAAGGAGCCAAAAGCCCAGCATGTCGTTTATCTCGTCTATCTTTTACAGGACGGCTGTAAGCGAGGAATCACGGCGAGCTCCCATCGGCAAGGTCAATCGCGCTCGACGATCAACACATCGCAGTGGCAGCTCAGATGCTTCGAAATCTATCAATGACCTGGACCAAGATATCGACTTTCTGGATGGCTCCACTGCTCCAACCGATGCGGACAGCTTCCAAGCAAAGGTGCAGGTTATCGAGGACATAATCGCCGAGGACAATCTATACAAAGTGCTCAATGTCAAGAGAAATGCCAAGAACGAGGAAATCCGTCGTGCCTTCTTGACAAGGAGTCGTTCTTGTCACCCGGACAAATTCCCAGACTATCCCAACTCGACCATTGCATTCCAAAAGCTCGCGTTCGCCTACGAAACTCTCTCCAAGCCAGCGTCTCGTCAAGCATACGACTTTTCTCCTCACACCCATTCCATGTTCAATGGCAAGTCCCCTCACGACGCTTTCGACGACGAATTTGGCGAGGCCTTCGCAGACGCAACCCTCCAAGATGTCCTCTTCACCGTCTACGTCGAGTTCTTCGAGGGCGACTTCACCTCGGTCAAAGCTCTGCTCAAGGTGCTCGCCGACAGTGGTCTCGGCACCTACAATGACGCCAACATCAGCAGCATTGAAGCCAAATTCCGTGCCCTCTCACGCCTCATGCGGGCCACACGCAGATACTCGCGTGTACTCCTAAACGAAATGTCGCGTCTTTACGAGATTCAGCAGGATCTGCGTGGTCTCTCTTACTTTGACATCCCTGGCCGATTGCGTCTCACCTTGCAGCTTGCCCGAGTCACGCTAAGCATCCCCTTGGCGATCGACCAGGCGATGCAGAATCCCGAAGACTACGACCGCAAGGAGTTTGGCCAGTGGTTCGAGGACATGCGTACGCAATCGTCCGACTATAGCTCGAGCGAAGACGACGAGAACCGTCCCGACAATGGCTTTGGTCTTCGAGCAGAGGCCGATTCAGATGCTCTAGGTTCTGACGAGCGTGCACGAATGCGCTACGTACGAGCTCGTGACGCGCGCATCGCGCGGCGAGCCGCTGAGCATCGCGATCCGGGGTCCGATGATGGCCCTCACGGTGACCGAGAGGCGGCCGCCTTGCCCAATCAAGAGACCAAAGAGCTGCACAATGGATTCTTGGGGCCCACCACAACGGCGCTCTTCACTGGCATGGTCAATCTGCTCGAAGCAGGCGAAGGATGGATGGGCGGCAAGCCTGCCGAAACGCTTTCGCATTGAGATGATGCCAATCGTCTCGCATATCAATGTTCTATCTCATAGATGCTCAGCCGTCTGCTCCGTCTGTTGTCTTACACGCATAATATGTTTCGCATTGCTGTCCGCTCTCACGCCATTGTTTCCTCATGAATATACCCATAGTCCCCCCCTTCTACAATGCCATCGCATCTGAAGCTACATCCTCTTGACCTCCTTCACTGGAGCGTTTGTTGTGCTTTGTTGAGTTCCGTTCCTCCCACTAATTTCCAGGCTAAAGGCACGTTCAGGGATTTTCAGGCCTTCTTTTCGTGACATTTATTTGGTTTAGGGCGGCGTGAATTTCGTCGAAGACATGCAAACTGATGGATTGTGAAGAGTCGACTTCCGGGTTCCGGCTGCAGGTCGATTTGTTGCTTTTGGTGGTCTCGCTAAAGATGGATGGCCCCGATGATCTTTCCAGCTTCCCGTCTGTCTCTGTCACCACACGGATCAAGGATGAGCGCAGGATGACGGCCGCTACTGGCACACGTCCGTCGACGAGCCAAGTCCCGGAGGACCAATGGCTCTTTGATAGATCCGACTTGAAGCTGACACCATCGGTGCTCCAGGGAGGCATGGAACCGATCGAAGAGAAGCAGCGGCGATACAAGGGCGTCAATGCGATCTACATGATGGCCGAATTCATGCGACTGCCGCAGCATGTGATGAACACGGCCGCTGTCTATCTACATCGCTTCTATATGCGCCAGCCGCTCGAGTACGGGCCGAGCAAGATGGGATACTCGCATTACGAGATTGCAGTCACCTGCGTCTTCCTGGCATGCAAAGTGGAAGAGTCGCACAGAAAGCTGCTTAGCGTCATCGATGCAGCCATGGCAACCTTCGATAAGACTCCAGTGGGAGCGCAGCGATGGGCCGATCGAACCTTTCGCGCAGATCCTTCCAGCAAGGTAAGCAACAACAGGTATCCTTGTCTCGAGCCGCATAGGCCGCCTCGAGATTTTCTTTGACTGACGTATTTGCACGCTGCACACAGGAGTTTGCCCGATGGCGTGACATTATCCTGGTGTCAGAGGAGACGGTTCTGGAAACGCTGTGTTTTGATCTGATCGTCGAGCACCCACATGAGATTCTGATCAAAGCATGTAGCCGCTTGAGCGTCGACGCCGAGATCGTCCGCGCCGCATGGGCCACACTCAACGACAGGTGAGTAGCAAGCGCTGCGGCAATTGCAGCAGCACCCGAGGCACGGCAGTAGTCGAACACGACGGTATACTGACAGATAATTTGCTTGGAACAATATCTCTGTACTGCAGCATGAGACATGCGACCTGCCTCATGTTCGAGGCACCTGTGCTTGCCGCCGGGGCATTCTACCGAGCATGTCAAGGTCGGCAAGTAGACCCGCTGAGATTCTTGGGCAAGTGGCCAAGAGACGCGGAAGAGGCGCGGTGGACATGGGTCGATATCTTCGACGTCAGCGAGGTCGAGGCGGCCGAAGCGGCAACAGCGATTGAGAAGGACGTCTATGAGTTCAAAGAGCACGGACAGTGACGTTCATCAAGCAACCGATCGACAGCCATCGGGCTGATCTGCAAGCGAGAGCGCCTGCAGCAGGGTATTCATCTCCACACTCGCGCAGTGCAAGTCGTACAGAGCGACAATGGACACAGTGGCACCGTCTGACGCTGAATGAAGTGTTACCTGCATGGTATTATAGAATCAAGCAAGTTGAATGCGGCGAAGCACAGCGTCGGTGGACTCGGTAGGTCATTTCACACACGATCAGGGTGGTCAACGCTGTTAAAGAATGTAGAGTCCTATCACGAGCTAGCCAAGCTTTGCAGTAACGTACACGGCACCTCAGCGCCGAAGAAGATCATTCAACACTGTGCTGCTAATGCGCCCGAATGGAACGAGCACTCAAGTCAGCGATCCGAGCACGGAGCGTCAGGAGAGGATGGAATTGACGGCAGATGCTGTTCAGAACGCGCAACAGGCGGCAATCACCACGAGCGCGGAAGTCGGCGGAGGGGCGACGACAACCACCACCTCTGCCAGTCCGAGCTGCGGCGATTTGGCGAGATGCTTCCAACCGTCGGCGAAGCCGATGCAGACCGTCGATCCTTGACTCCGGTATCGCGCCAAACGAAAATCGCGAATTCCGAGAAGCGATCCACTGACAACAGCTGCACAGCCAAGACAGGCAGAAGCGGCTCGACAGCGGCCCGTGGCCGATCAAGGTCACCTCGACGCCGAGCGACGTGCATGTTTCCTTGTTCATGCGCAGAAGACCCTTTGTCCACGCCATCTTGACATGCGCTGACGCGGTGCAGTACAATACTCGAAGAAGCCTGACGCAGAGAACAACGCAGGAAGGAGTCCGTGAAGACGACAACTCGCCCAGGCTGCAGGATGTGTTGGCACCGCTTCAAATAGACACGAGCCGGGCGATTCGCTTGACGAACGTGAATCGATTCCAGGTCAAAGTATTCTACATTGCCTCTTCGGTGGGCAGCACGTTGTCAGTGTTGGCACTCATCGTGCATCCGGTCCCGAGCCGGATGCTTCCATTCGCAGATTTCTGTACTTTGCCTGCGACACGGACTATGGTCACATAGGCAAGCCAGCAGCTCAGCCCAGCTCGGAGAAAGCTGGGGAACCCTTGCCGTCCCAAGTGTAGCGTGGCGCGTGTGCTACCTGTGCCTGCAAGACAAAGACTTCGCAGCCCCATTCCCCATTTGGTAGTCACAGCGCACTGGATCGACAGTACCAAACAAAACCTGTGATATCGATGTGGGCGCGAAGATTTGAAATGCGAGCAAGCACACGGAAATTTCATTGAAATAATATTAAAAATTTCTCTTGATCGATCTTGCGTGTGGAAAGCAGGCCAGAGACAGGATGACAGCAGGAATTCGCAGGATCAGCAGCAAGCAGCAACGACGGCTCCAGAGAGCACGCAACACGGGCGCAGTGGATGAATGCAGGCCGATCTGAAATTTCAAGGAAAACCAAATAAATGGACAAATCAAAATTCGGCTCCAACGCAAGGTTGCTCATCAGTGTGATATGCCATTCCGAATCCTGGAAATTCAAAGAATTGGTGAGGCTGACAGCATCGGAGCGCACCGTCCTGCTCCTGCAAGTTGCAAAGAAGAGCATGATCATCCTCCTCTGGTAAGTGAATATTTGAGCATCACAGGGCTCTGCTGTGGCTCCGGTCCGCTTCATTTTCTGGTTCTTACCTTTTGTCTCTCCTTTTTTTTTTTTTTTTTTTTTTTTTTCGTGTGAGAATTCTGATCTCGGTGACGCTCGTGTAACACGGTGAACTCAACACACGCACGCAGCACATGCTTGACAGTACGCACACTGTTCGTCAATCGGTCCGAGACCTCTGAACGTTCCTTTCCTCCTCTCGACGTTCGGCAATCCTTCTTCGTCGCCACCATCACCCACCTCTGCGATCCATCTCATCGTGACTGGAACATAAACTCCGAGATTCGCTTCCGCTAGGTCATCTCGCCCAAAATGTCCAAGGATCACACCTCGCTTCCCATGCAGAGCCTCTCGATCGACGAGAAGGCCGGCCACGATCCCATCACCGGCCATCGCACTCCTTCCGTAGGCACTCCTGGTCACAGCGGCATGGGCGCGCAGCCTACTAACGGTATCCTCCCAGGCGGTGGCGCCAAGAACGACAAGAAGAAGATCCATCCAGCCGTCATCATTGTTCTTTGGATCGCCCTCTCCAGCAGTGTCATCGTCTACAACAAGTAAGTTTGGCCAGCAGCTGTCGAAAAATCCACCCTAGAATCGTGACCACCAATCCCCACGGGACTTACTGACCATTTGCTTGCATCCACCGCTTGGCTGGCCCAACTTTCGCTTGAACAGGTTTGTCCTCGATCCCAAACAGCTGAACTTCCCCTTTCCCGTTTTCCTTACCACCTTCCACATGGCCTTTGCCACCGTCGGCACGCGTCTCTTGGCGAGGTACACACACCTTCTCGACGGTCTCGCCAATGTGGAGATGACCAACGAGCGATGGATTAAGAACATTCTTCCCATCGGGGCCCTCTTCTCGTGCTCCCTCATCTTCAGCAACATGGCCTACCTCACACTAGGTGTCAGCTTCATCCAGATGCTCAAGGCTTTCACTCCTGTCGCGGTGCTCCTCATTTCGTTTGCCTTTGGCCTCAAGCAGCTCTCGGGAACTCTCACTATGATTGTCGGCTGCATCTCGTTCGGTGTGGCGCTCGCCTCCTACGGCCAGGGTGATTTTGCCATGTCCGGCTTCATCTGCCAGGTGCTCGCCATCGCTTTCGAATCGTCGCGTCTCGTCATGATCCAAGTCCTTCTTCAAGGCCTCAAAATGGATCCTCTTGTCTCGCTTTACTATTTTGCGCCCGTTTGCGCCGCCATCAACGCCCTTGTGCTTCCCTTCACGGAAGGCCTTGTTCCATTCTTCCAGATCTCCAACCTGGGCCCCTTTGTGCTCTTTACAAATGCCGGCGTTGCCTTCTGTCTCAACATTGCTGCCGTCTTCCTCATCGGTGCCGCCAGCTCCTTGACCTTGACCTTGGCTGGTGTCATTAAGGATATTCTCCTCATTCTCGGTTCCATGCTTCTCCTTGGCGATACGGTTACTGGCCTTCAGTTCTTCGGCTACGGTATCGCACTCGCCGGTCTCGTGGCTTTCAAGACTCACAAGGGCTAGGCTTTTTGCGTCGGCTCGCCCGTCTCTCCTTCTCCGCTCCGAAGCTTCTTCGCTCTTCTCACCCTTCCCAATGGACGTTATACTATTCAGCTCGACTTTCTAAATGTCACATCAAGCCTTACCCCACGCTCTTTTATCACCTTCAGATGCGTCGGTCGCGCCCATTGCGGAGCCTTGCGGGGCCTTTCGGACTGCTGACATTTGTCTGCGACCGTAGTTGCCGCCGCTCTGTGTGGCGCAATCCCTCTGATTCATTTCCAACCCAAGTCTCTGTATTCTCGTCTTCGGATAGATTTTCTTGTTCCGCTGTACTTTGTTCAATCTTCACGCTTTCACGGTCACAGTTGCATTTTCGTGTGCCTAGGTCAGATTGATGCTTGCCCAGCGTGATCTTCAGAGCGCTTTCATCCCTTCAGCTAAAGGTGAGCTCTCCTCTTGTAGGCGCTGGTGAGCTCGCAAGACGGTGGCTGTGGGTCACATGCTGGCGAAACGCTCTTTACGCGTCGAGCTTTTTATCCGTTTACCTTCAGAAGGAAAACGCGACCCCTGCATCGCCGATTTGGTGTTTTCATGGCATTTCAACACTCGAGGACCAACCAGCACCTTTGGCATCAGTGCCGCCGGAATCATTCTTCACTCATCGACGGCGTCACATCTTCATGCTGGACGTCTCCGTTGCGGAGCCCTTCTCGCAAAGAGCGGCTTCATAATGGACCGCCATGATGCCCTGAAGCTCGACACTCCCGGGCTGGACGCCGATCCCGGGGTCGCCTCCAGAGACTTCCATTTTCCTTACCCACAAGCGTACTCTATCCAGCTCGACTTGATGCGCAACGTGTTCTCTACCATCGAACAAGGAAAAGTCGGTGTCTTTGAGAGTCCAACGGGGACCGGAAAGTCGCTTTCCCTCATCTGTGCCGCCTTCACATGGCTCAGGAAAAATGCGCAAAGGCATATGGTCGGAACAGGCGGAGTGAACAATGATACGTGTACCCCAGCGCAGGGCACGACAGCGTCAGAAGAACCCGACTGGGTAAGAAAGCACGAAAACGAACGTCGACGGAGGGAGCTTCAAGCCTATGAGCTTGAACTACAAAGCCGTATTTCTGCAGCCCGCACAAAGCAAGCTGCACTCAAGAAAAGCCTCCGAGACGGTCTTGTAGATGTCGAGGCGAGGGCAAACAAGCGGCAACGTCGCGCAAACGATGCATCGGACGACCTAGACTCGGACAACGATTTGTTGATCGACGAGACTGACGGTGCCAAAGGTGCAAAGGCTCTTCAGATGGCCACCTACTCCAAAACAGCACTGTCCGAAAGATCGTCCCAGATTGACTCAAATCTTTCACCTGCTGTTCGTGCTTTAATGCAACAGTACGAGCAGGCGCGAGGTAGCGCTCAAGAAGACGAAGACGAACCCGAGACGTTGCCTCGCGTCATCTACGCTAGCAGAACTCACTCGCAGCTCTCGCAATTCGTGGCAGAGCTCAAAAAGACCTCTTTCGGACAAGTCGACGTCGTCGACACCGAGACGTTGCCGGTTCGCACCATCGGTCTCGGAAGCCGAAAGCAAATGTGTATCAACGACGAGGTACGACGTATCGGTCGCAACAAAGGTTCCGAAGCCATGAACGAATGCTGTCTGGAGCTGATGAAAGGCAAGAAAAGCAAAGGGAAGTGTCCGTCGCTGCCTCCCTTTGACCAGACTGGCCGTGCGCAAGTCCTCGAATTTCGTGACGCAGCGATGGCTGAAGTCGGCGATATTGAGGATCTCGTTCAGCTGGGAAAGCAAACCAACACCTGTCCCTACTTTGCAGCGCGGAGCAGTGCCAAGCAAGCTGAGCTCGTCACGCTACCGTATAATTTGTTGCTCCAGAAGGACGCTCGTAATGCGCTTGGCATTAGCTTGAAAGGATGTATTGTCTTGATCGATGAGGCGCACAACCTGATCGATACGATCCTCTCGACTCACTCGGTGACAATCGACTCACGACAGATCGCTCAGGCTTCCAAGCAAATCGACACGTACCTCGGAAAATTTGCGTTACGACTTAAAGGAACTAACGAGCTGAATCTCCGTAAAGTGCGCAAAGTACTGTCGAGCATGTCTGACTTCTTCTCGAGGCATGCTGCCAAGAGGAAGGCGGATAACGAGATCGTCATGTCTGCAGCCGATCTGGTGAGGAGTCTGACCGGGAATCTTGACCAGATCAACCTCGTAACACTCGAGACGTGGCTCAAGGAAACACAGATTGCTCGGAAGATCAGCAGCTATGCAGATAAAGAAAACAAGAAGGCTTCAGAGCAAGCAGCGTCGGTAGGACAACGACGTGTCGATCTGCGCCGAGTAGTAAGCAAGAGCAGATCAAAGTCCAAAGGCAAGCTCCAGGATGTAATGCCAATCGCAGCAACGTCTACAAATCAAAGTACAATCTCGAGCATGCACGCAATCGAGTCGTTCATTCTTTCGCTCGCGAATCGCTCGGAAGATGGCCGAGTAGTCCTGACCAATTCTGTCGATGCGTCGACGGGCGAGAATGTCGTTCGAGCAAAATATCAGCTGCTGAATCCGTCCCACGTCTTCAAGTCCCTGGTCGACGAGGCACGCTCGGTAATCCTCGCCGGAGGAACGATGGAGCCCATGTCGGACTTTCGCCAACAATTGCTTCCCTCCTTGCCGGCAGATCGACTTGTGACCTTTTCCTGCGGCCACATTATACCACCAAGCAATCTCATGGTCTCTGTGCTGTCAGCAAGTCCTAAGGGCGCCCCTTTTGAATTCAAATTCGACTCGCGTGACAATGCGGAGCTAGTCGACGAACTTGGTCGCACCCTTGCCAATCTTTGCAATATTATACCCTCCGGCCTGGTAGTATTTGTACCGTCCTACGCATTTCTCGACAAGATAATGGCAAGATGGAAAGACGCAGCGTCCGGAAGCATTCTTCAGAGACTGAGTAGCAAGAAAAAGATTTTTACCGAGCCAAAGACGACGATGGAGGTGGACAAGGTATTGGGCGAGTATACGGCGGCCATCCGAGCCAAAGACCCCAGCTCGGGAGCAGCAAGCGGAGGCGCGATCATGTTTGCAGTTGTTGGCGCCAAGCTGTCGGAAGGCATCAACTTTTCCGACGATCTAGCCCGAGGCGTCGTCATGGTTGGCATGCCCTTTGCAAACTCGCATAGTCCGGAGCTGGCAGAGCGGATGAAGTATGTGCGCGAACTCGCGAACCAGCACCGAGCAACAGGAGCCAGCTCATTGACACAGAAAGAAATAGATCCGGTAAGTGTCCTTATAGCGGATCCTCGCCGTGCCTTTGGCGACACGCACTGACTTCTCAAGCATATTGTCACTACTGCAGGGCCACGAGCTTTACACCAATCTGTGCATGAAGGCCGTCAACCAATCCATCGGACGAGCTGTACGCCATCAGAATGATTACGCGGCGCTCATCCTGCTCGATCGAAGATACGCTCGTCCCGAGATTAAGCAGCGTCTCCCCGGATGGATTCGCGACCAAGTCACTGTAACTGATCGCTTTGGCGGACTGATACAACGGACTGCCGGATTCTTCAAGAACCGCAAAAATTGACATGGTGTCACATTGCCTTCTGATTCCGAGAGTCGACTTCCAACGTATCATGTCCAGAGACGCGAGTGTCTGATCTGTCTGCGGCCCCAGACAGGTGTGCTTTGCTTGAGCAACTCACGTGATGCAAGCTTGTATGTACAGAACATCTTAGTAATTGTCCATGAAATACTCTATCAAGGGCTCAAGCTCACTTCACATCAACTGTCGGATTTGACGTGGACATGCTATGATCACAAAGCCGAGACGGACTGAACCGGTGTCGGTGGAGTTCTTTTCCATGCTGCTTCACCCTCCTGGCTGTGTTTTCTGTGTATTTTCGGAAGGCCGCGTCCGAACACCTTTTGGTCTACGGGCCACAGTGATTTTGTGATTCGCCTTTATCGACCGTCAAACCCGATGCAAATCGCTTTTTTTTGGCGTCTTTTGTGCCTTTGACAGCGCGTGTCTTTGGGCCATGAAGACGCTTTACGAGCGGGGTCCCCACACTTTGACCAAGATCTGGACCACACTCGACACTCTGTCATCAAGCTTCCATACACACCTCGACAGAACCAGAAGGACTGAACCATCAGGCTGCTTTGACTCTTTGGTTCCGCCAATATCGCCAAAACCTCATAAACATGTTCGCAAGGACATCGCTGCATCGCAGCCTCAGATTGGCGGGAGCCACGACCTCCACAGCGCGTCTCACACAGCAGCAGCTCTTCAAGCGAACCTATGTCCAGCAACCGACAGCCTCTTCCTCCATTCCCATCGTTGTTGGAAGCTCTTCCACGTCGCTGAGAAGCTTTGCCACCACCCCTCGAAGGCTGGCGACGGAGATCAAGCCGTATCTGCTAGCCGACGTAGGCGAAGGTATCACCGAGTGCGAGATCATCAAGTGGTTCGTTCAACCTGGCGCCACTGTGCAGGAATTCGACCCAATCTGCGAGGTTCAGTCGGATAAGGCGAGCGTCGAAATCACTTCGAGATACGCAGGGAAGATCAAGAGCTTGATGCATAAGGAGGGTGATGTCGCCAAAGTCGGGCATCCGTTGTGTGAGATTGAGATGGAATCCGAAGGCCCTGCCGGGATGGAGGCCGGGGCGAGCGGATCAGGGGAGCAAGCTGAAGAGCGAATCCATATCACTGGCGTATCAAAGGATTCCGACTTTAGCGCAGTGAACATGGACGGCTTTGTCTCAGCCGAACACAAGCATTCTCACGGCGGTAGTCACGTTACAAGCCAAGGCAAAGGTGTATTGGCTACCCCAGCTGTTAGGAGAGTATCCAGAGAGCACAATGTCGACCTATCTCAAGTGAATGGTACAGGTCGCGATGGAAGAATCACCAAGGAAGACGTTCTCAATCATGTCTCCAACGGTGCATCCTCCGCCTCCTCCCCTTCGACGGCAGCGGCAACTGGCTCGGCCGCGACCTCTTCCACACCTGGCACCACCGAAATCATTGACCTGACACCGGTTCAGCGGGCCATGTTCAAAGCAATGACCGCCACCCTTTCAACGCCACATTTTGCCTACTCTGACGAGATCGACGTCACTGAACTGGACAAGGTCCGCGTCTTGCTATCGAAATCCATCCCAGAGCGATACACTCAAGCTGGGGATGCATCCTTCAGCAAACTCACGTTACTACCCTTGCTGGTCAAAGCGATGAGTCTGGCACTCCACGATCATCCAATGTTCCGATCAGTGCTCAACAGCGAACAAAAGCTCGTACGCCGTTCATCGCATGATGTCTCGATTGCTCTTACAAGCAAAATAGGCCTGCTCACTCCCTGCATCGCGGACGTTCAAGCCAAATCCATCTACGAACTTTCCGCATACATCACTCGGCTTCAAACTGTTGCTGGATCATCAAAGGGTCTCTCACCCGCTGACCTCAAGCAGACAGGCACCATCACGCTCAGCAACGTTGGCGCTGTCGGTGGAGGAACATACACTCACCCTCTTTTGCCGCCCACAGGGCAGCTGGCTATCGGTGCTTTGGGTAGGAGCAGAGTCCTGCCCAGATTCGCTTCCGAAATTCCTTCCCTTGGCGTCTCGGATCCTGATAAGATCGTCAGAAGGCTCATCATGCCGGTCTCGTTCACAGGTGATCACAGAGTTGTTGAAGGTGCTGATCTGGCACGATTGGTCAATAGGTGGAAGCAGCTCATCGAGAACCCTACGCTTTGGCTTGGTCTGCTTGCTTAGATTTCCAGGACATTGCTGGCAATCACTGTCTCATGCATGTCTGACCTCGATCCACATTCAATTCCAATCAATGGCATTCCAGTCGCATGTCAGGCTGTGAGCAAAGTGACAACGTGCAGAGCGATTTCAACCGCGTCGGAGAGTCTCATCCGCGTGAATTGGCCATCTCTCACAGGAAATCCGTCCTGCCAGAATGAGTTCTCGGGCGTCCGGAAAGATGGTAAGATAGTGCGACTTGGTTTGCATCAAAAGTGGCTGAGAGCAGTGTTCGTGATTTACAAAGTGATGTGACGTCTTGGAAAAGAGAATGAAGGTTCCTCATTCGACGGTGACCGATTTGGCGAGGTTGCGTGGGAAGTCGACATCAACGCCGGCCGCCGTGGCAAGGTGGTAGGACAAGAGCTGAAGAGGAATGACCGTCAAGAGACCCTGGAGACAGTCGATGGTGCGTGGCACACGGATGGTCTTCATGCCGGCCTTGATGTCCTGGTCGTCGTCGTTGCAGATCACGATGGGTTGCCCCTTTCGCGCTGTGACCTGCATCAGGGCAGTTTGCACCTTGGGGTAGAGTGAGTCCTTGGTCATGATGAGAATGACGGGCATCGACTCATCGATGAGGGCAAGAGGGCCGTGCTTGAGTTCACCGGCAAGAATGCCCTCCGAGTGCATGTAGCAGACCTCTTTGATCTTGAGAGCGCCCTCGAGACAGGTGGCGTGCTGGTAGCCGCGGCCCATGATGAGCAAGGAGCGCTCCTTGGCAAGCGTGTTGTGGGCGAGAGCCTGGAGCGCTTTGTCTTGAGCCAGGATGCTCTTGATCTGGTCGGGAAGCGCATGGAGACCGTCGATAATGGCGTTCCTTCGCTCGGTCATGGAGATGCGGTCCTCGCAAAGCTGGACAGCCATCATGATGAGGGCAATGTATTGCGAAGTGTATGCCTTGGTGGAAGCGACACCGATTTCGGGACCGGCGTTGATGTGGATACCGCAGTGGGTCTCACGCGACATTGTGGAACCGACCGTGTTGACGACACCGAGACAGAGGGCGCCGCGCTCCAGGCAGTATCGAAGAGCGAGGATGGTGTCAGCAGTCTCACCGGATTGCGAGACAAAGACGCAAACGTCGTCACGGAAGATGGGCGTCTTGCGATCCAAAAAGTCGGAAGCGAGCTCGACAGAGACGGGGATTTCGGTCAATTCCTCGAAAATGGCACGGGTGGCGAGACAGGAGTGGTACGAGGTACCGCAGGCAGTCATCACGATTCTGCGGCAGCGGCGAATGGTGTTGAGGAAAGCGGTGAGGCCTCCTAGCTTGACCTGTCGCTTGTCAAAGTCGACACGACCTCGCATGGTGTTGACGACAGATTCGGGCTGCTCATAGATTTCCTTCTGCATGAAGTGGTCGAAGGAGCCCTTCATGATCTCTGCGAGCTCCATCTCGAGGGTCTCGATGGAACGCATGGAGCTGAGGCCATCGTTCCTGCGGAGACGGTGGATGTGAAGCTCACCCTCTGCAATGTGAGCAACGTCGTCGTCTTCGAGGTAAAGGACGCGCTTGGTGTGCTCGATAATGGCGGAAGCATCCGAGGCGATGAAGTATTCGATGGGTTGAGGGAGGCCATCCTCGGACAGGAAGGCACGGGATTGGGATCGAAGGAGCTTGTTGTTGGCGTTGGGCACCGAAAGCGAGCCTGGGCCCGAAGGGTCGCCGCCCGGAGGAGCAAGAAGGCCTGCATCGCCAAAACCAGACTCTTCGACGGCACCGCCGAGCTCAACATCGACAAAGTCGACCTTGAGCTTCTTTTCGGTCTTGACACCGATGAGCAAAGGGGAACCACGTCGAGCGACGACCACCTCACCGGGGAAGTGAACCGACTTGAAAACGAAGGAAAAGGCACCTTCGAGCTCCTTGACGACACTCTTGATGAGAGAAGTGAAATCGGGCTTGCGACCTTGCGCCGAGTCGTAAAGGTACTTGCAGAGGATGGCAACCGATTCTGTGTCGGTCTCAGTCTCGAACTTGAAGCCGCGCTTCTCAAGAACCATCCTGAGCTCTCGGTAGTTGGTAATGATACCATTGTGGACCACGGTGAATTCGTTGGTCGGGTCGGATCGGTGAGGGTGACAGTTCAAGGGGCTTGGCTGGCCGTGCGTAGCCCAACGGGTGTGAGCCATGCCCATCTGGGAGATGGAGACCTTGTGAACGTCAATGCTGGACTCATCAATGTGCTTGCGGAGAGCGGCGACCTTGCCGACCTGCTTGAAGATCAACGTGTCCTTTTCAGTGTCTCCGTCGATGGCAATACCAGCAGAGTCGTAACCTCTGTATTCGAGACGGGCGAGACCGTTGACAAGGACGTCAATGACCTGCTTGCGGTCCTTTTCCACCAAGTGGTTGATATAAGCGAAAATGCCGCACTGTGTATGAACGGAAGGGTAAGAAGCATGTAGAAAGAGAAGTGATCAGTGCGTGGCTCTCTCTAGTCGGTCCGTGTTGGCAGTGGCACTCACCATGATGGCAACAAGTAAATGTGAACAAGCCGGTGTTCAACAGCAGTTTGGATGTATGAAAGAAGAAAGGGAAAGAAGTGGAAGAAGCCGATACAAGTCACGTTCCCAAAGGATGGTTGAGGATGTAGGACGGCGAACGAAGGGGATAGAACGAGCACTTAATGCGCAAGAAAAACGTCAAGGAGAGAAAGAAGCGGACGGTGGTGGAAGGAGAAGAAGAGAAGGAAGTCAAGCACGACGACGGCGACGACGACGACGAGCAACTCGATGGAGAACAACGGCGAGAGTTTAAAGGAGATGCCTGGTGATAGCCAAATCGAGCGACAAACACACGCTTTCTCTCTCGCTTCCTTGTGTTTGAGAGAGCGAGCTACAGTGGCAAGCCAGTCTTGAATCTGAATCTGATTCGAACTCGACAAAAGTGTTGGTTGGGCCGGAACTGTGCTGCGCTGTAAGTTGTGCTTCAGGCGAATCCCAACGACTCGCACCCAACTCGACTCGACTGGGCTGTGCTGCTGCTGTGTGTGTGTGTGTATGTATGTGTTATTTTCCTCCCCTCTTTCTGCTTTTCGTGACAAGCCTTCAAGGGCGCACATGCGCATGTGTGTGACTTGGCAAGTCCGCTCGCCAAACAGGGGCTCGAGCCAACAGCTGGACTCGCCGACGCAGAGGCAGTTTGGGCGAATTCGCGCGTCTGCACAAGGCTGGAACGAACCAACGCAACACATCACATTTTTGCATAGACCGACTCGACTTTTCTCCAAATTTCTCAAAATAACAACAACTTGACCCAAGGCAATTCCGATTTCCCTTGATTTCGAGAAAAACAGGGTTTCGAGAATGTCCTGCAGCATCTGGCCAGTCTGCCGCCAAAGTCTCTTTTTCAAAAGTGTTTTTTTTTTGGTGTTGGTCGATCCCTCCCTCCCTCGATCCGCATCTTCACTGAAAGGACAACGACAACCTCTAGTTGACAGCGAGCGCGCGTCTCGGTCGAGTCCGCACGAGCGTGCTCTTTCCGAGATCAACACTTGCAGCAAAGGCAGAGCAGCTGTGCAATTCCATCATCGGATCGAATTCTATTTTTCATCCTTCCCCCCCCCTTCCCTTTCTGCTGCTGTGCAAAAGTGAGAGAGAGGCATTCAAAAAGTCGTCCGAACAGAGACCCAGTCGACCCCTTCCGGCGGTGACGACGAGCTGTGTCGCTCTCGTGGGCCGGTCTTACCGTACTCCTTCCACTGTTGTCCCATGCAAAGCCACGCACCGGCCATATCACTGTCAGTGTAAGCATTCTGCCTGCGGAAGCGTTTCGATTGCATGAGAATTGACAACTCGATGCAGTTGCACGCCGAAACTGAAAAAGCCGCTGCGCAAGAGGAGCAGAATGCAGCACGCCGATCAACCCCTGATCCTAGGAATTCCGCTTCCTGGGCTGTGTAGATTTGGGTGACTGTGTCCTGCAGGCAAGGCAGCAAAAGCACTTTCATTTCAATCCAAGCAATGGCGGTGACAGCCCAGCAATCCAGGCAACATCTCGTTCTTTCCCTTTTCGACGTTGGTCTGGACCACGATCATCGTGCGACATGATCGTCTTCGGGACTCCCGACGATATCGGCAGAAAGCGCGGAAGCTGGCCGAACCTTGCTTGCTATCAGGCTCTTCTGAGAGTTCCTTTCGCTAACTAGCCAACAGAAGGTGGGCCTCGGCGTGACGTTCAGAGTCAACAAAGTAACTCGACCACAACTCTTCTGTGGGCAATCAGGCAGAGGACTGTCGGTATGGGGAGGGGTTCGCTCGTGTCATCAAAGAAAAGCAGAGCGAGCTGACCTTGAACTTCGTTAACCCTTCGTGAGGCGAATGGCCAGATTTCGCTGTACAACAATGGCAGCTGCAACACTCTTACCCAAATGCGAAAGAAAAAGGGATACCGAAGCGAGCGAAGGAAGCCAAAGTTGCGGCTCGACGGATGTCTCGAATTCCCTGAGATCAGCGGTCTGCATCCAGGATTCATATCCTCAGACTTGACTCAGTCGAGACGAGCCTTCGTGCATCGTTTCCGACATCACCGATTGCGCTCGCTTGGCTTTACCTCATCGGACGGATGAGTGCAAGTCGCGACGCCGTTACAGTGTGGAGGCTTCTTCATGCAACTAAAGGGGAGCGTGTCGTGAGCGTGTAAGAATTTCCAATCATCAAGATTAGAATCAAGCTTCTCGAGTCTTCGTGTAGCCGAAAGTCACCAGAACCAAAGTGTTGGTCTGTCCACCTGCACGACTCAGCGTGGGATTTTCGAGCCTACTCCATGGGTTCAAAGCATTGGCACGACTTCGCCCTTTCCGAACGTGACGACCATCGTACTGTGAGCACTGCTCGTCCTTCGTCCCTTGCTATCGGAGCTTCTCTGATGAGCACCGATCGGCATTCCCGAAGTCAGGTTTGAAGCCGAACGACGTGGCAACCAGAATGACCCACTTCGTAGCAGCAGCAGCCACGCCAGATTCGCGGCGGCCTTGATCTTTTTACTCTCGAGAGGCAAAGAATTCAACTTTCCATAATTCATTGTCATATCAGAGGCTCATCGCCTCCCCATCTGTCACTGTCATGACGGATATCACCCAATCTGCCGCGGTCCAAGCGCTTGCATTGGAACGCGCTGACCTGCTTTCAGACGACGATATTGCCGCCACGCAACAATCCATACTCGAAGAGCTGCATACAATCAGCGAGGAAGCCCCGGATCTCAACGCTGTCCAGACCGAAAGCCTGATAGATGACCCCTCGCGGAGCATGGTCGGAAATATGGACGGCCCGCTAGCGAGTCAGTCAGCACACCTCTTCGAAACAACGCAGGTCTTAGGGAAGCAAGGCGCAGACCTACCGTCAGCATCGCTCGAAATATCTTCGCTGACGGACCAACCAGTATCGAGAATTTCAACGTCGCAAAGTGTCGAGGACGGGCTGCTTGATACACCTCTGGTCAGTGCAATGCTGACTGCCGCAGCGAGCAAACCAGAAGTCGGATCAACACCGGCGGGCGAATCGACAGATGCGGACGAGATTAACAACGTCACGATCAACTCAGTCGCCAGTGAGGCCGCGCCCGCCCCAGCGGCTGAACCGATGCTCCTGCGGCAAGATGCTCCCACAGCGACTGCGCTCTCACCGAGTATCCTTATGACAATCGGGACCGCTGACGATCCGCAGCAGTTTGCAGAGGTCGCTCCGACTCAAATGGACGCCTCATTTGAACTAGACCATGCCGACTTGTTCGATGGTATCGAGCCCGATGCGTTTGACGACATCGAGCTCAGCCCACCTATTCGCAGACACAGCATCCTTCCGCCATTGAGTGACATCATGTCCCCCACAAGGTCTCGGAGTCCGGAACCACCTCAGTCGCAGGCTCACAGGGCTCGTGAATGGGAAGAACAGCTTGAAGACGCACCGCCACAGCTACCATCGGGCAGTCAAACGAGGTCCTTCCTCGATCGAGGCTTCGCCGGCTTTCAAACTGGGCATGGCAAGCAGGTCAAGCTCAGTGACAAAGCGCTCGAAAGGGCGCGTAAGCTTATGATGGAGCTTGACGAGACTACCGATTTGCTTCCGCCACCGCCGACTTCTCAGTCCACGCCGCATCAACACGCATTTTCAACTGCCACCTTTCAGGCGCCGCAGCAGGCTGCCAATGGGCGAGCGACGCTTCCAGTCAATGATCGACATCCAATGCAGGAAATTATTCCGAGACAGAGCAGCGATACAACCGAACCGAACGGAACGGAAGCGCCAAAATCGGACAGCAAACCTCACGCAGCACGAGCTATGCATTCTGAAGACGCAGCATCCGCCGCCCAACCGCCCTCTGTTCGCCAAGTAGAGCCTCATCCCTTTGCCACTCCTAAGCCTCTTCGCAATGGACTGCTGACCAGCAGTCAGAGCGTAGCAAGTCCCATGCGAAAGCGGGCTGCTACGTCTGGGTCGAGCTTTTCAACTCCACAGCCTAGCAAGCGGATCTCGCTAGGTATGCTACCCAGAGGCGAAGTCGGCGGCAGCAGCACCGGCAAGAAGAGGTCGCTGCCAAGGTTCGTGACGCCTTTCAAAGGGGGAAAGCGGCCCCGAGCTGAAGAGCCACCAGATCCCGCGTCGCCGCTGTGCGGGCTCAACGGCGCCGGCATCTCGAGCCTCAATAAGGCTTCTCCGTTCACCCATCGACGCTATCCTTCTTCGCAAAATGCGCGCACAATAACTCCGAAAGGAGTACCTGTGTTTTTACTGCAGTCAGAGGGTCCTCGCAACGAGCTGGCCGCCATCGGGAGACCAGAGTTTTACACGTCGATGCAGATGATCGCCAGAGGTGTTCCTGACGAGGTGGTTGTCATTCTTCGAGACCCAGCTCGAGCTGCCCACTATGCTTTCGAAGGTCCAGACGGATTGTTGCTCATGCAACAACAGGCCCTGGAAGAGCTCCGTGTACGAGGTTGCTCGCAAGCACAGATGCCGTGGATCCAAAATCACTGGGCGCTCATCTTGTGGAAGCTGGCAGCGCTGGTACGCCTTGAGCCGAGCAGCGCACCTCAGCGCTGGAGCTGGAACGAGGTCATCCGCCAATTGCTCTATCGCTACGAGCGCGAGGTTCATCTGGCGCAAAGATCGTGTCTCAAGCGAATTCAGGAGCGCGATTCTTCTGCGGCGAGACCCATGATACTCGCAGTGTCAAAAATACTCGAAGAGGAGAACGAAGTCCAGACTGCAACTGGGGAGATTGTGCCCCGAAAAAGCACGCTCTTGGAGCTCACTGACGGTTGGTATCGCATTCTCGCCCAGATCGACCCGGTATTGGCAAGTGCATGCCAACGAGGTCGCCTCCGCATTGGTCAAAAGCTCTCCATAACGGGCGCCACGCTCGACGCGCAGGGCGAGGGCAAAGAAGTCTTGTCAGCATATAACATGTCGAGCCTTGTGCTCGCCGCCAACTCAGTGTCTTTAGCCAGCTGGGACGTCAAGCTTGGGTTTTCGCCAACACCGTTCTGCTCTAGCCTGCGAAGCCTCACTCCAGAAGGCGGATTGATCTCGCTGATGGACATCGTCATCACCAAAGTGTATACTCTCGCGTACGTGGATGTCGACAATCCGGGGGCCCCTCGCGACGAGCAGGAAGAAGCAGAGCGAAAGGAAGCGTGGCTGAAGCGGCGCGAACACGCGATTCAACATCTCGAGCTGCAGATGGAAGCCGAGAACAGGCGGTTGTGTGACCTCGTCGAGGCTCTCAATGACCTCATGGGCGATTCTTTCCTGCCCTCGATACCTGACGATCCGACTGGACGGCTGGAATCGCTCGCTCATCAGCTATTCGATCAGCTGAGGGCGCACAAGAACCCCGCTGCAGCAGTCAAGGACAAAGTAGTGGCAGCAGGTCACACGAGTCTAGTGCCATGGCTGCACAATTTTGCAAAGAGCGCAATCTTGTCAGACGACGGGATTGACGGTTCTCGGCTGGTCGCAGAGCTGGACAAGATGTGTCCGCCACGCAAAGTACGGCAGTATCGGGTAGTCAAATGTAGAGATGCTCGTCTACCTCCGCCGCCGCCTGCTGCTTCCTTCACAATGTCTACAGCACAGCTCGCAAGCGGTGGTGGCCCTGTTGTGAAGAGGAAGAATCCGTATGCCCGTACAGCCCAACTCACAGTCAGAGATCCTGGACAGCTCGGCGATGAGCTTCAAGAAGGTCGCCGCTTCTTGGTGACGAATCTCGCCCCCATGTCGAAATCGGCTTGGAGAAAAGCGGATGACGAGGCAGAAGTGTTTCTCACGACGAGACGCGATACCAAGTGGCGTCTCGTTTCCTAGTCAGGACGAACTCTCTCAGATCGCCAATTGTATTGTAGCAGATGTCTTATCATTCTTGGTCGATTCTACGCAAATCTTATCGCAGAAACGGTGGTCAAGCAATCAGAGCAACGAAGCGAGTGTGTGAATGTTGGACGGCACGAAATGAGAGGCTGATTGAGGGAAATGAGAGAATACGATAGCCAGACAAGTGCTCAAAATGGGTCAAGCAGACTCAGACCAGTTCAGCAAGGGGTACCGTAACGTCGTCGAAGTAGTCGTGGCCGCGTTTTTGACCGTCTCCTGCCTGTGCGTTCTGTCGCTGCCTTGGATCGTTTTGAAGATGCGACACCTGAGCAGCTTCTTCGGGGGGAGTTTTTTCTCGACCTCCTCTCGCCGAAATCACAGCATAAGGCAGACCTGGAATGTCGGGTGTAGGGCAAGCCTGCAACTCCCTCCGCATATCATCCCTAGGTCCTAGAATTTGTTCCACATTGTCGGCAAATCGAGCTAGCAAATGACCCGGCTGCTTGCTCGGTCCAGTAAAGTACTGCATGGTAATGCAACCTGGCTTCTTGGCAAAGTCGAGATTGACACAGGATCCGGCATAGCAGATGCGGAATGGATGAAAGAGGTATGCTTTTCGGTCAAAAAGGAAGGCTCCCTCTGTGATCATGATGAGGAAGCCGATAGGAATGAGATGAATGTCAAGTACATCAGTAACAGCTCCGAATATCGGTTGGGAATTCCGGTGGGTATTGAGACGTACGGTCGTCAGTAGCATTCACAGGAGAGGCCCTCACAGTACCAGGACGAATCTGGTCGACATAGATGCAGTAGTTTGTCGGCTCTTGACACATCTCAGCCAAAATAACGGGAGAAAAGATGGTCGGAAATGGTGGCTGCTGCGGCTGCTGCGTCGAAGGTTGCTGCGCTGCAGGATCCGTCGGATGACAAGATACTCGTAGTGACGAAGCCAGAATGAATATGAACAGGTTCAACAAGGACATCTTGGCAGATGATCACCTTTGTGTCTTGAGGCTTGAAGAAGTGATCAATGATGAAAAGGTGTCGGGGTGTGGAGTGTAAAGGAGACCAACGAGTGGCTTGTTCAGGCGGATAAGATTCACAAGGCTGCGTGTCAACGACGCACGTAAGAAGATCTCGTGACCATGCAATTTCATTTGTTGACGATGTCCGGCTCCCACCGATTCGTCGATTGCTGAACTGACCGTTGCTGAAGGGAAAGACAACGCATGGGTAATGTGTCGCATTGTTGGTGGCATCAAAGCGGCTCGAGCATCGATTGTCGATATCCAACCCACGACGATTCAAATGAGTCTGCTTCCTCTGCACAATCCAGGAAGCCTGCACACCCACAACATCTAAGAGCATGGAAGATTTGCTGCAAATGTGAGAGACACTAGCACGGTGAGCTCCGATCGCTGTCCAGTATTGGTGGGCTTCGGATCCCTCTGTCACTCACCGAGCCTAATGTGATCTCTCGGTGCCTTATGTTGGATATGGGGGACCAAGTTCCCTCTGCTCGACCCAAGTCAGCTCTGCTCAGCCTGATCAAGGGCTCACAGTCTTCCTTAGCTGATTGCAGCGATAAAAGGACCCCTGCTGTTCTGTCCGAAGAAGAAAAGGACTACCCACCGAACCATAAGGCTGATCCAAGCGCGATCGAACCTCAGTCTCAAGATGAAGCAGTCTTCCTTCGCCTACACCTTGTTCGCGCTCATCACCGCGACAACTTTCGTACCTGCAGTTGCTGCTGAGACACCTGTTCCCTGGAATCAGGTTGTAGATAAAGGTGTCAAGAATTGGGTATTTTACACCAGGCCTAAGGGTACCGATCTCCGCCAAGTGACCCCCAAGTACGATCAGTGCACCGTCACCAACGCGCAGGAGAAAGACTACTTTTTCAAACACACGTTCGAGAACAATCCTGCCTTTGAGTTCCAGCCAGTTCAGAATGGGATCTTGGGAGTCAATTGCATCGGTTGTACTACCCAGATGCTGGGTGATTACTATCAGAGCCACATCAAGTATTACATCACTTGCCTTGGTTATGAAGACTAGCTCAGGCGAGAAAGCACCCTACTTGCAGATGTCGCTTTTGACTCCCACGTAGACGGCGCTTGTTGTTGTGGTTCACACGATTTGCCTCACACACGTACACAACCATTCAGTGACTTTGTTTACCTCGTTGTGACGCCGTCTTAATGATTGAAGTAGTGGACACTGAGCGATGATTTTGACGAGTCGCGCCAAGAATTTGCCTTGACCAACAAACAAAAGAGACGCGAGTGCGGGTTTGGCGAGAGGCCGCCCACCATCCGCGGAAATCCGCAGTACATGAATATTAGCGTATTTTTGGTGGTGGGCTCAGGACCGCCGTGATGATGCACAGTGACACAAAATGCCGTACGCTGCAACCGGATGTGGGGCACGGTCAGCCCGTCGCCGTCAGCTAACCTGACGACGGGTCCGCCACACCGTACTCGGTCCGCATGTCCCTCGTCGCATGGTGTCTATGGTATACAGCCTCGTCTTTGAGCCCCGAACCAAGGTTCTGTCCTCTCTCGTCTATAAATACATCGATTTGAGAGGTGAGCTGTTCCAAAGATCCCTCCAACTCAAATCACTGTGATCGAATCATCCAAGTACAAGAATGAAGACCACCAACTTTTCTTTTGCTGCTGTCGCCCTTGTCGCCGCTGCGACCCTGGTTTCTGCCGCTCCTGCCAAGGAGGTCGACCACCCTGTTTCCTGGAGCGATTTCCCCAACAAGGACGGTGACAAATGGGCTCTGTACTCTGCTCCCAAGGGCAAGGACCTCAACCTGCTCAACCCCAAGTACCACGAGTGCACGGTCACTGACCCTGAGAACAAGGATTTCGTTTTCTCGCACACTTTCGAGAACAACGCTGGCTTCGAATTCCAGACGGTCCTGGACGGCATTGTCGGTGCTAACTGCATCGACTGTACTCCTCCAATGCTGGGCAACTACTACCTGACCAAGATCTCGGACTACATCACTTGCAAGGAGTACGAGAACACCCCCATTGACAAGTAAATGCTGCGGTTCGTATGAGGTCTCGATCTGCTCAGCGATTTGACGTCTTTCACGCGATTCGACGATAGGATTTGGACCTCAACAGCTACTGCTGAAACCTGCGCAAACTTCACAAGAAGTCGCTTCCTCATCTCCTCCGTCGTAGATCAATCAAAAAGCTCTTCCCTTGCTTGATCGGCGAAATCCGAGTCTGTGATATTGGAAAAGGAGTGAGAATGACTGGATATCATCATACCCAAGCACCGACAGTGTCGAGCACTTTTGGCCCGCTCGAATCGACATCAATAGGAACAACAAGCACATCTGATTGGTTTCAGCGTCGCGTCGTCGCTCCTGCAGCATTCTGAGCTTCATTCGCGCGAAAGACGTGATCGGAACGTCGGCAAGAAGAGATGACCAGAAATTGGCTTCCCACCCTGCCTAGCATCACAGTCAAACTGGTGCTGTGCGGGTGTAGCATCACCGACTCCATAGACAGCAATCGGACTTTGCTGACAAAGATCTCTCACACATGGCTGACTCGAAAAAGGCTCGGCATCCCAGGTTGCTGTCATGAGGGTCCTTGATAACGATCTCACTGCGTGAAGATATAGATGAAGGCGCGATTGTGCTGTTCACACCTCGCAATGACATGACTTGACGTCTATCAATCTCCGAGTCCTCCCACTTGTATCGGACTGGTGTGGGTAAATTTTCCAGCAACAGGAGTGGGGTGAGGGGCTGTGCCGAAATGAATGCGAGACGAGACCGCGCCTTCCGGTTGCGACAATGTCAACGATGCGTGACGATCTGCGAGACGCGATGACGGTGGGCAAACCAGAATTCTCTTCTCACAATGCCTTGCAGTACTGTGTACGAGTGGAGTGTGCAAAACGACCGCTTCATTTGAGACCGCGGACGTCCGGCCCGTTTGGGACGAGGGACATTGCCCCTGAGGGCTGCAGAGTATCTTCACTCCCCTTCCTACAGTATCAGGGGCAAAATTTGTCATCCGTTTAGTCGCTGACGGTGCCTTTTCTTCATATCAGTGATCTCCATCTGAGCGAAGCGGTGGGGACTCGGTTCGACCTCGCGTCTCACATCGAGTCAGTGTCTATAAATATCAGCCTTTCGCCGGATAACAAAGAGAAGCAGCAGCAAACATCTCTCCGTCCTCTCTCACTCTCCTCTTCGAACTCACTCACACAATCTCAACATCAAGATGAAGTTCACTACCGTCTTTGTCGCTCTCGGCGCCCTCCTTGCTGGCTCGGCTGTCACTGAGGCCGCAAAGGAACAGTCGGGTCCTTGGTCGCGTATTCACCATCGCAACAACATCAAGCACTTCCGAATCTACGCTCAGCCCGCCGGTGCTGATCTTCGTTACGCCAAGCCGGTCTACGACAAGTGCTCGGTCACTTTGCCCAGCAACAAGGCGTGGATGTACAGCTACTTTGACCAGGGTGAATTGCTCGGATTCCAGCGCCTGGGTGCTCACACTGTGGGCATCAACTGCCCCGATTGCACCCCTCAGCAGCTTGGCAACCTTTACTCTACCAAGTTTGGCAATTACTTTGAGTGCAAGGTCCTCGATCACCGAACTGCTTAATTGCAACATATTGTCACGATGCGTGGCAGGTTGACGTTGGAGACGGAACGATCGACTGATCTGCATCGCTTCGTACTGCACCTGCGAATTGTGCATCCCTTTTTTCTGCTGTATGGCAACATCAACCGTTTACTCACGTAGATTGCCCTGTTGACATCACATCAATACACACTGAACAACTTGGTTGTCCCATCGTCACAGACCGCGAAGAGATGACAGAGTGGCATGCAAATCGAGCCTTCGGGACTTGCGACACTGGAGCAGTCTGCTGAGCTTGGCTCTCTCAAGTGTGGAAAGACGAGTGTCGAAAATGGCAGGGATGAATTGAAAACATGCACGCCGAGCTGCATGAGATGCACGGCATGCAGTCGACTGAAATGGTGCGCGTCTCTCTCTCAAGACGCGTCTTGTGGAATTCGGTTGTCAACCCGCGGTTGAGGATTGAAAGCTGAATCCCCACGTTGCGCGTGTGTCGATGTGTTGGTGTTGCCCTTTTTTCGGAATACTGCATGGACCCTGGCTTTTCTGCGGGTCAGAGTCACAGCAAGAGCGTTGCTCGTGTTGATGCTTCCTTTCGGCTGATCCGGTTGAGTCAAAAGCTTTGCGTTGAGCGGACCGAATGTCGATGTCGAGTGCGCAAATGAAGTGTTTGTGCCACTCTCAATTCTGCCTAACGAATCTGTCAACCTTGACTTGCCTGGTCATCACATTTCTACAACCACCATCCTCCTCCAACCATCTATCCTCGAACCAATGTCTGGCATGACTCCGTCATCGATCCCGAAGCAGAAAGAGCGTGTGTTGGTGGCACTGCTGGATCGAGCATCAACCGATCATCGGCTCACCATCCTCAGCCGTCTCGTGTCAGGTGACTCTTCACCCTTCGAACTGGTCGCGGAACGTTCCCTTCGCATCTCTCTTCCGCAGGATGACCAGCTTTTACGATCTTTGCTAGCGAATGAAATACAAACCCGAGGAGAAGCCGAGACTCTCGTGCGATGGGCACTCAAATTCACGTCCGCTACGAATTACTTTCTCGTACTTCAACTTAAGAATGCATCTGGAGTCGAAGGAAGCATCTACAATCGTCTCTTGACGGATCATGCTCCTGGTCTTTGGGAAGAATATGGTCAAGATGAAATCTACGTCTCGTCCGATGGTGGTACTTCCGAGATGCAGATCCAGATCCTATTTCCTGACGGCATCAATCAGGCTTCCAATTCGACTCGCGAGCACTCACTTGGATCCGCAATGCAGGCACCACCAATGACTCACAACGTATCCTCCTCAAGCGCAGGCGAAAGTGCCATTAGTCAATCCTCTGCCGTGTCATCCACTTCCACCACCACCTCGTCCATCCGTCCTCCCAGTAGAGCTTCGATGAACGGTTCCACTTTCAAAGCACGTCCCATCCCGACGTCCGTCAAGAGTCAGCCTACCATCCAACCGCGATTAAGTAAAGCGGCTGCTTTGCGTATGGGTGTACAACTACCGAATTCTCCAGCTCGTACAATCAGTCCCTACAAAGTCGATGCCGCCACAGTGGGCATTTCTGGCTTGGCAAAGAAAGCGGTGGCATCACCCGTTTCGCTGAAAGCCCCTTCGATCGCTCCTCGTCTCAACAAGGCTGCTATGGCTCGTCAGGGGGTACCGACGGAAACGAAATCCATGCTCAGCCGACCTACGTCTGCAGCAGGTAGTACGCACGCTTTCCCCTCCACAGCAGCAAGGGCGACGAAAGGCACCGAAGCGGATCTAGCTAAACCACGCAAGCAGGTCGACTTCTCCAACACACCCGGTCACAAACGCCTCTCTCTTGCTGGAACGAGTAGCATTGCTTCTATCGGACCACCCTCTATCGCGCCTCGTCAGAACCGAGCTAGTATGAGTCGAATTCAGCACCAATCCGGCAGCAATGATGGTCGAGCATCTGCAGAGATCTCTTCGCCTCGATCTACTGCTCCCCCTTCTTCCTTCAAGGGAGCCTCACTGGTAGGGCGTACAAGATCATCTAGCGTCACGTCTTCCACTTCGACTGCTTCGAAACCGCGGTATTCCAATGCAACAAGTGGTGTGGCATCGAAAACAGCGATGGGAGACGATGCGAGAGCAAGGAAACCCGTCGACTTTGCTCACACACCCGGACACAAACGAGCCAGTTTATCCGTCTCGATCGCTTCGTTGGCAGCACCTTCATTGACGCCTCGACAAAATCGGGCTTCGCTGGCACGTACACAGCCTTCCAACCATCTTGTCTCGCCTCGAACGTTGGATTCGAAAGGTGAAAGCGAAGCTTGTTCGGGTGGTGAAAAGGTTGGGTTTGAAAATATTCCGGGACATAAGAGGAGTTTGTTGAATTTCGATTTGGCTTCGTTGAAGAAACCGTTGATTCAGCCTAGATTGAACAAGGCAGCTGATGCTAGGATGGGCAAGCACGTTGGAAAGTAGGTCGATTGAGTTTGTTTGCGAATCATGGGTTCAAGGAAGTAGGAAAGGGTTTCTTCGTCAGTTTTTTTCAGCGTATCTATCACTTGTGGTTCTCTGTGAGTCGTCTTCAATCGTAGTCTCTTTCCAATGTCCTTGAACCTCGGTCTCATTTCGCTTTCCAGAAGTCTAGGCTAAGCCATTGCGACTTCGACCCCGTCGCAACCGTCAAATCGCTTGCCAAACTTGTTCCCTGTCAAAGAAGAGTGTGAGAGAGAAGGAGGGAAAAGACAGAGATTCGTGTTCCGTCAAGACGGCCTCTCATCATCTCTCCCTTGACTTGCTCCAAGGTCGTTGTTCTCCCCCATCACAAGAAAGCCGATCCACGGATCCACACAATGACACCGTTCGATAATGAAACTCAAAGAATTGTCCATTGAATCAAGTCAACAAGAAGAAAAAGGAACAGAACAGGTACAAACTTGAGAAAGAATCGAACGTTTATGGAACTGCGACCCGATGCAGACGGCTTTCCCCCCTTGCTTCGATCTGATCCGACTACGATTCGGAGAGTACGTTTTCGATCTCGCTGTTGATAAACGCCTTTTTCGATTCGATCGAAGTTGCGTACTTCTCCTCCAATTTGGCGCGCAATTGCTTTTTGGTCACGGTGGTCAGGTCGGATTCGGCAATCAAGGATCGAATATCCAGCTTGATCTGAGCATCGGATGGCAAACCGGATGCCACAAAGTCTCGGGGAGGACTGCGGCTTCCGCCACTGCCCGAAGCACGAGGTCCTTGCTGCTGCTGCTGTTGTTGCTGCTGCTGCTGTTCAGCAGTGGCGAATCCTCCACCGAATCCGAGCTGCGAACCTCCATAGACCGACTGAGCTGCCTGTTGAGGGTACCCGTACATGCTGGCCGTCGTGTTGAACGGCTGAGGCATGAACCCGCTACCGCCAGTAGGCATGACGTAACTCGTACTTTGAGGCAAGCCGTACATCGACATGGCCTGTCCGCCATATCCGCCTCCGAGACTATAAGTCGACTGACGGGCAGCGTCCTGAGGGAAGTAGCCACCAACACCGATCTGGGATCCACCGCCGATCTGGGATCCAGGACCGGGGGTGTACATACCGAATTGCGAAGGTGTACCACCATATGACGGCGAAGGACTGTGTCCAAAGCTGGCGTTGTGAGGCATGATCGGCTGCCCGTACAAGCTTGGCGCGTACTGCGATCCAGCACGCGATCCGAGCGACTTGTTCTCTGCGCGAGCCGCCTCGATGATGGATCCAATCGACCTGGCCGAATTGCGCTCCCAAAGCTCGTTTTCGTAGTCGGTCCAGGTTTGCAGCGGAATCTCGCTCGGGTCGAAAGTGCCTTCCTCGTGCACGACCACCTTTTGGCCCTTTTCGCCCATGACCACACGCGTGTTACCCCACGAGAAGTCGTCCATGTGCCAGAATGAGTAGAGCGGCAGGAACAATGACCAAATCGGAATACCCAAGATGTAGACAACCATCCAGCCAATCATCTCGAATTTGCGGTTGAGCAAGAAGATGACAGCCTGGCAACCGTAGATGGCGGCCAACATGATGATGGCCGTCAGCGGAACCGTGCCATTTGCCGTGGCCACAAGCACGATGAGGTAAACGATGTAGCACACCGTCACAGGTGCAATGATGGTCGAGAGCAGATCGATGAATACGATGAACCGCATCGAAAAGAGGCAGAAACCGCAGAGTCCGGGAGTAAAGATGAGCTCGACCAAGTTGTGTACGGTCGAATTGATCCATCGTCGTCGTTGCGAAAGCAGCACCTTCCAGTCGTCCGGAGCAACCGTCCAAGCCTTGCAGTCGCGTACAAAGATCGTCTTGTACTTGCCGAAATGTTTGAGCACCAGAGTGGTCAGGTAACGATCCTCACCGAGGTGAAGCAGGTTCTTAGTGTGGAGCGTGTCGACGCGATTTTCGGCGTAGTCCTCGACGATCTGGGAAGCGATGAACAAGGGCCGGTGCGTGTCGGGTGTGCGAATACGGAACATTGAGAAACAACCGGGCAGACAGGTGACGGAGCCAAAGAGACTCTCGAATGCCTTGGCGAGGTAGTGCGAAATGTAGTACTCGTAGACCTGAAGCATTGTGATGATGCTGGCCTTGGCGTTGGAGAGCGCCGTCTCTCCACAGAGGCCAATCACCTTCTTGTCGCGGATGAAAGCCGAGATGAAGCGGTTGAGCGACATGGCTTCGACCTCGGTATCGGCATCGACCTGCAAAATGTACTCGTAGAAGCTCGGGTTGACACCAATGACGTTCTTGATCTGGTGATAGATCTCGAGCTCCATAGGGTTCATAGGCAGACCAAAGTGAACCTTGTTGAGGAATCGCATGAGAACCAGCTGGGAGTCACGCTTGCCACGGTTGCCAGGGCGCGAACGCTCCGACGGCTTGCCGCATTTGACAACCACGATGTAAGGAACGACATGCCCGTGATGCTCGTAGAGACCGCTGTAGATCTTGGCCATGTTGTGCTGCTTGCTGCCTTCGCCGAGGGAAAGGAAGCTGAGCGCTTCAGGTTCCAGGTTGGGGTCGGCACCAAGAATGTCGAGCACGATTCGCGGCGTGGGGCGGTCGTTGCCGGAACCGACAATCATACCATCACAAATGATGAACAGCAATTTGCGCTTGTCGTCGTATTTGAGGGCAGCCAGCGAGTTGATTGTCTTGCGCATCGACTCTTCGCCTTCGGTGTAACAAGGGACCTGGCAGATGACAAATTTGTCGTGATCCTCCGGCTTGCGGGCACGTCCAAACTGGAGCGCAGCAAGGAACTTGAAACCGAGAATGGCGACCATGAAGAGCGAAAGAGCCAAGAGAATGTACTGCGAGAAGCGACACTGAGGCGAGTTGCGATGATCCGTCTTGCCGATGAAGAACAGATTCCGCAAGCACACACGTTGACGGTCAAGCACATCAGGGTCGAGAGGCAGATTGTCGAGCTGCTTGGTGATGTCCTTACCAGGATTCTGAGCAATCAGGCTGATGATGGCATCGCTCATGAACTTGCGGTCGGTGTTGGGAGGAGCTTGGAACCCATCTGGTGCCCTGAGCACACCCTGGTTGCCTTGCTTGATGTAGTCGGATACATCGTAGATGTCTCCGCGATAGATGGCAACGGAGCGTCCCTCGGTGAGGATGTCTCGAATGCCGTCGCTGGTGTATCCCATGAACCCGACACGGTAGTTTGAGCGAAGAAGCCACATGGTCTCGTAGTACCAGTCCGGTCGAGGATCATCGATGTGGTACGAACGGAAGTCATGGTACTGCGCATTCTTATCGGTCGAATTCTCGTTGGACATCTGCACCCATGGGCTGACATTGCCGTCGACACCGTTGCAGAGCGCATTGACCTGTACGGGGAAGATGGAAGTAGCGTCCTCTCCCGCATAGGCAAGGATCGAGTTTGCGGGAACGACGGGCACTACGCTTTTGTGACTGGCAACAAGTGTGCTGAGGTCGAACACTTCGCCGCGAATAGAGGTGAAGGAAGAGTCTCCCTTGTGGGTGGCGAACTCGGTGGGGCTGTAAACGTGCTGTTTGGGGCAGATGAGGTTTCCAAGAACGACGATAACAAAGACGGCGCAGCCGCAGATGAACCAGATGATAAGATTAATGGCGAGCTTTTCGCGCCATGCCATGCGGATGTCTGGTCTTTTGAGCGAGCGGAAGCGGGCAAGGATAAAGTTTGGGATCCAGAAGGTAGCCGCCCAGGTGAAGGCTACCCACTTTCGACGAGTCGAACTGACACCAATTTCTTCGGCAACCTCGCCGAGCGGCTCCTCGGTGAAGGCGGCAGTCGCAGCCTTTTCATTGAGGCCATTCTTACCCATGTCAGCAAACATGTTGCGAGAAGGCGCATAGGCCTCGGAGCCAATGAAAGAGGGAGCGCCGCTCAGTCGGCCGCCAAAGCTCTGACGCGGGAGCGTGCCTGACATACCCGAGTAGTGGCTCTTGACCTCCTCAAGTTCATCGTCGTTACCAGCAGCGCCATGGCCGACGAGAGGAAGAGCGACGGAAGAGCGCTCCTTGAAGGGATCTCCGTAAGCGCCAACAAAGTCGTTGCTTCGGCTGCGCGTGTTGTCGTCAGCGAAGACGGCGACGGGCGAGAAGGGATCCGACTCGCCGCGCGCAGCTGCGTCTGCATCGAGCTGGGCTCGCTTTTCGTTGTTCTTGACCTCTTCCGGATCAGCCATCCGGAGCTCGTCCTCAAGCTCGCGGAAAGCCGAGTGTGAGAGGAAGACCTTGACGCGACCAGAGGCGGCCTCTTCGTCGGACCAAGACATGACCTCGCGCGCAGCCGAAAACTTCTGCTTTGCCTCGCCAGAAACGGCGTCGCGCATCTGAACGGCTTGGAGTGAAGGAATGTCGGCATATCGCTGGCAAAATTCTTCGTAGGTCATGCTGACACTGTACTCGTGAAGAAGCTTGCGCGACATCTCGGACAAGCCGAGCGTCGTGATCTGCTGTTTGACGACGCGGGCCTCAAACTGGTTCGGTAGCTGATTGTCGTTGGGACGTACGCAGAGGGTGAACCAGGTCTTGGTCTCCTCAAGCGTCTCCAGCAAGAGGTCAAGTGCCCCACGGAAGTCGCCGGCAACGCAGCGAACGGCATGCTTCTTCGATGTGGACGCGTCGCCAGCCTCGCCGGCTTCGGCGGCGTCGTCATCAGAATCGTCGTCATCACCCTTTTTGACAGTGTTGCTGCCCTTGACCGTGTTGCTGCGATTGGGACGGCGTGTTGACGGAGCACGCATGGGTCTGACGGATTGTTGAGCAGTGACGATCGTCTGGTCATTCTTGGGATGCGATTGAGTCTTGAGAACCTTGGTGTTGAAGATGCCGCGGATGAAAGGGATGCTGGAACCGGAAGACTGGGTGGGATCGTTGGCAAGCTTACTTGACTCCTGCTGGTTGCCGCGCAGGAGCGAGACAAAGTCGGTGCTGACTACCTCGCTGTTCTTCTCGAGCAGATTCTCGCTAGTATATGTGACGGCACTGTTGTAGTGACTGATGGTGAAGCTCGAAAAGCCGCTGCGGTCGGCGGGACCGACCTTGAAGGAAGGATGATTGCCCCATCGCTTGCCGAAGGCCTCAATCATGGTCTGGTCGCTCTTCTTGGGCATCCTGCGGGCTTGATCGTCCATGATGTGGATCAGACCACCGGGCTGATTGGTCATGAGACGCAGCGTCTCTGCATTGTCAAAGTAAGGGATCTCGGGCGACAGGTGGGTGATGGCCTCGTCGACAAACTCATCACGACGCTTCTCGAATACACTGCGGAGCATGAAGCGGTGGAGGTTCTCGCAGGCGAAATTGACGCAGAATTGATCGAGCGAGTTGCCTTTGGAGAGGTTCTGGAAGCCGGGCAAGTCAAGAAGGCCGATGAAAGTGTCGAAATCATCGCGACAAAGCTTCTCATTGAGGGATTCGTTGACCCAGGCAAAGAGGAGCGAGTAGAGGGACTTTGCGAGGTCGTCACGGTGATCAGAAGCGCCGTCGGCATCGAGAAGGATGGTGCAAACCTCGTTTCGAATCATCTTCGTCTTGTATGTCAGAGCCTCTTCGAGCGACTTGGACGGAATACCGAGGTACTCGGCCACCTTGTCGAGCACCTCTGGGTTGCGAATGGTAGCAGAGTCCTGGGTGCGTTGACGGTCGTAGTGGAACTCGATGTTGCCGAGATGGAGGATGGCCGCAAGCACCTGGCAGATGGAAGCGACATGGCGTTTGGAGAAACCGACATTCTTGAAGGCGAGCTTGAGTCTGTCGAATTTGGCTGCATCTTGGCTGTCTCTGTTGCGGGATCCTTGGCCGAGATAGCGGAAGTTGGCGGCATCGTGGATGCCAAGGTACTCCTTTTCCTCGTCCGAGGCGCCAGCGACCATATAGTGGAAGATATGGAAGTTGCGTTCGCTGGAAGCTGCGCTGACGACGCGGTTCTTTTCGAGGTAGTAGTCGAGCGTCTTGGCACCGACGAGCTTGCCCGAGTCGGAGAACTGGAGCTCGGTGTACTTGCCAAAGCGAGAGGCGTTGCTGTTGTCAAGCGTGCGCGAGTTTCCAAGCGCTTCGAGAATGTACTCTGCGGACGGAATCTGAACGCCAAGCTTGGAGCCCTTTTTGCCCGGAGGAGCTACACTGAGGTCGATGAGAGCTCTGAGAGCCAAACGACGAACCTCGCTCTTTCCACTCGAGGTGTCACCGGCCATGAGCAAGCTCTGATCCTGGCCAGTGCGTCGCATGTAAAAGTAGGCATTGCAAGCATGGCCGAAGATGTGGGGAGGTAAGGTGGCGGCACGAAGCTGCTTGTTTGTCTCGCGATGGTCTCTGGTGTACTCGCGCAAGGTGTCATCGCTGTTGCGGTTTCCAGACGAGGCGTAAGGATTCACAGAGACGAGAATCGAGTCGGACAGGGCAGTGTATGGCAACCCGGCGTAGAATCTGTCGCGAAGAACGGAAAAAATGGTGTCTGGAGTGATGTTGGTGAGCTGCGAGAGCTTGGCGACGTCCTCGGGTGCCAACATGATGACGGGTTAGGAGGATGAGTTTCCGGCCGATCGCAGACGAGCTGCGGGCGCGAGTGGAGTGTCCGTCCGCGGATGGTGAGGATAGGAGGAAGTTTGACGAGCAGGGGGACGAGGATGGTGCTCGATCAATACGGGTCGTCAGAGAAGGATGGGGTTTAGTGATACGAAACAATCAGCTGGCTACGAAAGAGGAAGAGACGTGAGCGCAGCTCGATGCTAGTGATGCGCGGGTCCGACAATGCCTGCGAAGGATGGTCCGTGGAGGTCCTATGGCGTCGACACCGTCCTATGATGGTCGCTGATGATAGCAGACAGAAATGGCCTTGCTCGAGAGCGTGGGTGTATGAGAGAGATCAAGGAGCGCGTGTAACCTGACTGGTCGAAACAGCAAGCCACGTACGCCGGCGCACGCACACGGAACGCTTAGGATGAGATTCCAAGGTTGCGAGCCCGAGTGTGGTCGAAGAATGCTGCGATGAGCCGAGGGTGTGGTACGTAGGGTCGGTCAAGGGGAGAGGTGGTGAAGGAAGGAGTAGCTTGGAAGCCAGTCTAGGCGAGCAGGAATGAGGATTTGAGAGAGTGACACAAGCACAAGCACAGGCACAAGCACAAGCGCAAGCAGCCAAGGCTGAATCTCAGTGAACGAGTTGGCTTTACCCGTGTGCTGAATCGTCAAGGGCTCGCTGGCCCACTTTACTGGCAGTCTCAACAACCTCAGGGGAAAAGCAGCAGCGGTGTTGCAGTTCCACGTCCCATTTTTTTTTCTAATTGTGGTTTGGAAAAGCACGATGAAGAAGAGGGGTTGCACCGCGCACAATCTGATTGAGGGAAAAGCACATCGATGGGTGTCGGTTGAAATTTCTGGCAATTGTTTTTGCAACTGCACGGTGCAGACTCCGATGTCAGGAAAATGCTGCTCCCTGCTGTCACTTTGGCGTATGCTGGCGTGGACGTTGGATTTCGCGCCCATTCGAGGCGACGGTGACCATCGGAAACGACCTTTTTTTCTCCTTGATTTCTTTTTCTATTATTATATCATAGAGAAATTGACAGGCAGCACAGCACGACACAAAGTAGCGTTCCATGAAATTCGCTCCGTTGGTTCTGAGCGGGATCCCTTTCAGGACTAAAAAAATAGTAAGGTAAATATTAATAAAAACATTCAGGAGGCGCGCATGCTGAACGATTCGTCGCTTGCAAATCATCGACGAGGATCGACGTTGCGGGCCTCATGTCACACTTCCCAGTGGTCACCTTGAAGTTGGATACTTGGTTCTTGAAATTCCTCCTTGGAGCTGAGGGATTCGGTCAAAGCAATCTGTATGTGATAGCACCGCCATTAAGGGTAGGACCGGAGAATTCAGCTGAGGAACCAAATGAAAGGTGTAAGCAAAAGAATCGATCAAATTGACTTGAGTCAGGGTCTGAGCGTCCAAAGTGTTGGATTCACATTTTTCCGTTGAAATCGCAACAAACTCTCGCGGAATGCTGCTCGCTGGTCGAAAACCGCTAGACGCAGAGTCAGAGGGAGAGAGAGAGGGTAACACCCTGTACACAGAAGGGACATTGAAAAGCAAGGGTTCAATCTTCGCTTGCCCATGCCAGCAAGCGTCCGCTTTTTCGCACTTTCTTTCACCATATTTTCAGGCGTGCCGTGAGTGTTCTTTGCAATGGAGAAGTGAGAGAAAGAAATCTCTGATCGCCGGAGTTCCTGGCGCAACAGCGTGCTTCCGGTTCACTCCCGTCTAGTAAGTGTACACCGCCAATAACGAATCTCCGCGCACGCCTCTTGTCAGCGTCGTCGCCTCGTCCGAGCCATGGCGCCTTCGTGTGAGTGAGCCATTGCTCACGCGCTCCGAGGGCCGCTCCCGTCGGCTCCATTATATGGCAGTAGCATGGCTTCCGTTCCGCGTTTCCATTGTCTATCGCTGTTTCTCGAGTGCTCATTCGTTACGAACGACCAGAGTCCTTCGGCAACCATCATGGCCCAACGAAGCTACTGGACTTTCGTCGAACGCCGTCTCAGACTTGGGACCAACACCGACCTCACCACGCAAAGTCGCTTGGATCGATGTTTCTGCTTGGCATTTGAAGTAAAGGAGCGCCGAAAAAAAATTGGTGCGATACAGTGCTTTCAAAGAGCTTACGCGCTGAGACACGAGTTCGAATGGGAGACCACGGATTTCCAACGCCGGCCTGTGGCACAGCAAAGCGGGACAGCAGCAAGCTCGTCAAACTCAGCTGCCGGTCGTTGAAGCCGCTCCGTCATCTTGCACTCAACTCTCAACCCTTTCGAGTATTTCAGCCTTGTTAAATCCAGCGAGTCGGCGAATTGTGCTTTTTACCTCGCAAGTGCCTTGGTTACATCAGGCCAGCTAGACCAGCCTCCCACCGCATCGCTTCGCTTCGTGGTGGATCAGAGCATGCTTCCTCTTCGGTTGATCGCTGCTTCTGTCTCAATCCAGTGCAGGATCCTCTTTCGATCAGAATCCGTCCTTGAGTTTGAGACGGTTGGTAGTCTTGTCCATCACTGCTACTTTGCGTACCGCAGCACTCAACTGGTCCTTGATGTGCGGTTCCGACTTGAGACGCTTACGGAAGTGCTGCACCAGCTCGCTCGTGTTGGCGATCTTTCCGTCTCGGATGAGCTGGATGATCTCGGCCTCCACCGCATTCGCAGGCATGCGTGGGGCACCTGGACTACCCGCTCGCGAGGCAGGTTTGGAAGCCGGCGGCGATCCCGAAGGCGAGCCAGCGCGGGAGCCTGTATTGCCGGTCTTGACGCGCTTCGCATCGGGATGGCTGCCAGAGGCGACCGAGCCAGCTGCCATCGAGGTGGATGAAGCAGGGCTGTCGGCTCTGCGCTTCAATCCAGACGATGACGAGGCCGGGACATCCGAAGAGCCAGTCAGCGGAGGAGATTCTGCGCGTCCTGGACTGACGCTGCGAGCCAAGCTGGGGCTGGACGAGCGACTTGCCTGCTTGCTACCAATCTTAGAGGCACCTCGAGTCGGGCTGGTGGCACGTTGGGCCAGATTGACGTGACCTGCTCCTGGACGCGGCGCCTGACTGCTATTTGCCGGAGGCACGGGTCGCTTTTCAGGTCGATCGGTGGGCGTGTTGGATCCAGAGGCAGTTCCAGGTGTAGATTTGCTTTTGATGTTCTTGGCCGCTTCCTTTTCTTTCCTCTCGCGCTCTTCGCGAGCCAGTTGTATTGCCTTCTCAGGATTGGCGACGTACGACTCTTCTTCATCTTCTTCCGAATCGTCGGTTGCGTACGGGTTGCGTCCGTCGTCGTCCTTATCGTAGGCCTCGTTGCCTTCACGTTTGGCAAGCGCCCGCATGATCTTCATCATCTGTTTGCCGCTTCCTGTCAAGATCTGATCCTCGTCTTCAGGCGCACTCGCCTCTTCTGCTGCATCTTCGTCATCGCCTACATGGTTTGCTCGCGCCATCTCGCGCTTCAGGCGCTCCTCGAGCTCCTTTGCCTCTTCGTCATCTGCGATGTCGGCTTCGGGATCGTGTGTCTCTTCATCGTCGGCAAACTCTTCTTCAAAGTCAAGCTCGTCATAGCCAGCACCGGGACTCTCTTCCCTCTTCCTCCTACGCGAACCGCTGGCGTCTTCGTCTTCGTCGTCACGTAAAAGCTCACCACCGTGGACTGCCATGAGGTTGCGTCGACGGCCGGCGCCGAACGACATGCCGGTGGGTAGCGAGAGTCGGTTGACCTGGGGCCAGCTGCGCCAAGCTGCGCTATCTTCCTGCTTAGTGACGGAAGGCCCGGCCGATATGGGCTTGTTGCGCATGGCCCATCGATCCATCTCCTTTGTCTTTTGGTACTTCTGGTATTCTTGCTCCACTTGCTCGTTGGTCATGGTGGAATGCTTGGGCTTCTGCAAGAATTTGTACATTCGCGAGACAGGCACCACTTTGAAGCCACCGGCGTCACGCTCATCAAAGACAAACAGAACGTGAAGCGACGACGCTTCGGAGCTGGAATCACCCTCGAGCTTTCCGATCCACGGTGCGTGCGAAGTGGCAGACGAGGAAGACGCGGGAGCGCCCGATTCTTGCTTGACGCCATCCTGAACTTCGACTTTGGTGTTTGCATCCTGCATCTTGACGTCACCATTGGGGACGTCGCTGCCGCTGTGACCGGATCGCTTGGACTTGAGCTGATCGATATGGTCTTGTAGAGCGCGTGCACCGGTTGGGATGGGCGTGCGGATGCTTTCCCATTCTTCAGAGGTCTCGAAGTCCTCGAGTACCCAGGGAAAGTGTTCTTCCTTCATCGTCTTTCGCGCGCTGTCTGCAGCCTTGTGAATCTCTCTCACCTTCTTCTTGAAGAGTTTCGCCTTGGGTGGACGAGCGCTGCCACCGGGAGCGATGAGACTCTGGTCGGCACCTGGGCCTCTTGGAGCGACTTCCTTCTTGATCACCTCTTCAATGCGCTGCAGATCGTCATCTGGGCCGGGCCATGTAAGAGGCTGGCCGTCTTTGCCCATCATAGGTCTATTGTACTTGTCAGTGATGGGATCACCTGGATTGGGCCGGGGCATCTTGAGCCTAGGTGGATTCTTCCGATTGAGCTTGAGCGGTGGGATGAATTGGGCAGTATCGGTAGGATCCACACGAGTGTGATGGGCAAACTTCATGAGGTGGGTGAGCCACTGTTCGCAATTGGTCGAGAGAAGGGGGATGTCTCGATATGTTGTTGGCGGTGGTGGTGGCAGGTCCTTCTTGTCTTCCTCTACTTTGAGGTTGGCTCTGGCGTTGTTGCTACCGTTGGCCGGCCGTGCCCTGGCGGCGCCGGCTCTGCCATTCTCCGATTTGATGCTGGCAGAGCCGGGCTCTGCTTTGACCGGAGGCATGACGACGAACGAGCCGATATCCTATCGCACCTCGCAGTGTCAATGACGAGATGGTGATTGCTCAAGTCGGCGTTCAAGCGTGACATGCGCTTTCAAGATGGTGAGCGTGTACTGTACAGTACATCATCCAGCTCAACCTATCTTTATTACAACTCCACTTTCTCATCTTCCCAGCCTCTGTCAGGCTCTCTCGGCCTGGCACATTTTTCCGCTCGGCAGCGGTCAGTAGAGACAGCCTGCTGTTTCTCGCACGTATCGCCTGCTTTCAGGATTCGCGTCCATCTGCGGTTCCAAATCAGTCCAAATATCCATCGCTCCACGCGTTTGTCGAGCAACAGGAGCCTTCTCCAAGTGTCACACTCGCACATTCACGCAGACACGATCAGACCCTGGATCCGTGTGACTGGTGAACGAGGGGGGAAAGAGAGACAAAGAGCAGCGGGAGGTGAGAGGCAGAAGAGAATGCAATTCCATTTCCGACACTTTTTCCTCGCAAGCGAGCCCCAACGGTCTAGATCACCAGCATTTGTCGGAATCGCTCCCGCACACCCACCGACAACCACATGTTTGCGTCCCGTGCCAAAACCCTCTGCATCCTTTCCTTGGCTTCACGCAGCGAACAGAAAGAAGCAGGGTGTCGAAGAGAGTAATCGCTTCATCCGAACAGCGTCATATCGCTTTCGATCAGCCTAATCGGAAACGCAAACGAGACTCACACCATCTTTTCCGCCTCATCCTCATTCATTCCCACGCTCCACCTTACTAGATCCTGAAGAAGGAACCCATCGTCAGCCAGGATGGGGTTTCGAATTTAGAAGGCAGAACGTCTAAGTTCCTTGAAGCGCGTAAGCTACCCCTACTCAGCTTCGGTCTCCCCGGCATCGGCCATGTCAGGCTTCAAGACGCCTGCCACGCCGGTGCGCAACGATATGGACGCGGATCACAGCACACGAAGAAAGATCTCGACCGATCTCGTCAGACTCAAGAACTTTCCCTCGGCGCTCTCCCTTCGCAAGCAAGATCAAGATACACCTTCCAGAGACGGGCAGCCTCAATCGAGCGGCACCTTCTCTCGCCTCAGAGCTTTCAGTCAAGCGCAGCGTCCATCACGGAGCTCCATGGGTTCGGAAATAGGGGATGCTTCGAACGAACCTAGGTCTTCGAGAAGGACGTCTAGATTGCTCGACGCATTCAAGCCATCCAAGAAGCCCACGCCATCCTTCGAGGTGATTCGCAAACCCACGAACCGCAGCACTACCTCCTTTCAGTCTGCCTATCAGCAACCATCTCCCCACGCAGAGGCGCCCGAACACCATGGCCGCTCTTCTGCACAGGCGACAATCGATTCTGCTCAGCCAGCGCCAAGAATTTCTCTATCCGCCCCTCGCTCAGATTCATCTCTGAGGAACACTGGCGCATCTTCCTTGTCGAGTCAGAACGCACCCCTTGCACGGTCGCCGTATCCACCATCTACCTCGAGGACCCGCAAGTCTAGCAGCGCCACCCAACCAGTCACAGCTATCGGTCGCGGCACTGCGGATCCCTACCTCAATCTTGGCTCCGCATCCAATTCGCGCGCGCAATCGCCTTCTCTCACTCCCAATTCAAATGCGGAAGTACTCAACGGGAGCTTCAGTCTGCATTCCTTCCGCAACGTTCGCTCCGCCAGCGACGCCTCAACACCGGACGAGTTCGGCGCGCAACCCCACTCTAGAGTGCAGAGCATAATCTCGATCGACGAGTACGTCACCCCAGGTGAAGAGCTGCCCGAGCCACGCTTTCCTGACGAGAATACCGCGGCTCCTAGATCACAGGACGCCGCTCGCGCCCAGTCTACCAGCCCAGCACTGGGTGCAAAGCCAGCCAGTATCTCAGCCGCCAAATTTCGTCAGGCCTCGCGACAACGCAGTGAGAGCGGCAATGTTCCCACGGTGGATACCATCCAAGCCGGCTCGACCTTTGTCAGACCGCCAAGGTCCAGGACACCGTCGCAAGATTTGGCTGCAATGGAAGCAGTGTTGGCTCAAACGCAAAGCACCTATCGCCCCTTGGATGCGAACCGTCGCAAGAGCACGGACCAGGACCGACAGCCAGGAGTCACGTCCGTCCTCGCATCGGACAGCAATGAGAACCCCCCGCGTCGCAAAAGAGGCTTCTTCATCGTCGTCGAAGGTCTGGACCGAGCAGGAAAGAGCACCCAAGTAGAGAGGCTGGCCGAGCATTTGCGTGCCAAAGCCATCAAGTTCCCAGAGAGGACCACGGCGATCGGTCAGATGGTCAATTCCTACCTCGCTCAGACCAGCGACTTAGACGATCAAGCCATTCATCTGCTCTTTTCGGCCAACCGCTGGGAACGTGTTGCCTCCATTCATAGGACACTCGAAGCAGGCGAGAGCATCGTCTGCGATCGCTACGCCTTCTCCGGCATCGCTTATTCCGTTGCGAAAGGGCTTTCGTACGACTGGTGTCGCAATCCAGATGTAGGTCTGCCCTTGCCGGATCTCACCATGTTCCTCGATCTCGATGCCCAGACTGCAGCAGCACGAGGCGGATATGGCGAGGAGAGATACGAGAAGCTCGAGTTCCAAGCAAAAGTGCGCCAAGCGTTCGGCCGCGTCTCGCAGGATGTCAAGGAGCACGGAGGCAGATGGATCACCATCGACGCAAGCAAGACATTGGACCAGGTTACCGACGATATCCGGAATGCGGTGCAGAGGGTCACGTCGTCCATAGATCGAGTGGGCGCCACGCTCGGACGGCTTTTCGTATCGGAACGTCCGCCAAATACGCGCGCTGGTTCGAGTAACGAGCTGCTTCCGCCGTCAGCAAATCCCAACATGAAACGGTTGTCTATGTCGTCGGAAGATTCCGGAAGGAAGAGGCTGTCACTGGATCAACCTCGTCTCGCAACGACCAATGGATCCTTCCCTGCCTCTCGACCGTCAGGCTCACCTTTGACCTATACCGAGCAACTTGCAGCGGTGCGGGCCGCTGCTGCGGGAACTCTTTCCGGTCTCTTTGGCGGCTCGAGCACCACCGTGGATCAGCAAAATCCGTCTGTCAATGGAGAAAAGCAACTCGGTGAAAACGACGGCCCCTCCCCTGTCAATGCTACGCGTGGACAGGGATTCGATGCTGCTCGAGTGCTGGCAAGCCGGCCAGATATACCGGGTCGAAGGCGTACCTTGATCGACGTTATCGGAGAGATCGAAGGTCAACCGCGGCAGTCGGCTACGGCATGGCCCGAGCATCGTCGATCTCTCTCAGCAGCCGCCGAGCCAACCCCACCGACCTTGCGGACGCCCGCGGATGGCTTTCCCAGTACATTTGTACCTCCTGAGCGGACTCGACGCAGCACAGATCAAGGACGCGTGTCTCAGCTGCCGACCATTGCGAGCAATGGCGCGCCGCCAATTGCTGCGACTCGCAGCACATCTGTGACTGCACAAACCGATGCAGCAGGCATCAATGGGGTTTCATCAGGTGTTGCCTCAGCTAACGTAGCAAAACCTGTGCCTTCATCGTCAGGTGACAGAGCTCTGTCTGCTTCCTCAACAGGCAACATCAACAGCGCAGATGCTTCGCTCGTCCCACGCGCTTCCACACTTTCTCCCGCAGCGCGCACGGCCTCGCCCGCCATCACGACGTCTTCACGCAGCTCGCTTGCCAGTCCGCCCCCACCTGTTTCGTCTACGTCTCCCATCGCACGACCCGCCAGCACCAGTCCTGCCGTAGACGCTATTCATCAGTCCAACATGGATCCTAATCTGCTGAGCTCGCAACATCTTTCGATGTTCAACACTCAACAATCGCAAGCGGAACTACAAGAACAGTACATGCGTAATTATATGGCTATGATAGCCAATCCGGTGATGGCGCAACAGGCGCACTACCAGATGATGCTGCAAAGGCATCAGCAGCAGTACTATGGACGAGCAGCCAGTGCTATCGGTGGCCATATGGGTGCGGGTGCGAATGGCAATGGTGTGACGTCGACCAGCGGGCCACCCTTGGCAGCATTCATGCAACCAACGCCAATCGTTGCATCCGCCATGGCAACGGCGGATGTGGCAAGTGGCAAGACTGGGGCTCGCAAGACGCATTCTCGTACACAGTCTTCTGGATCGCTCTATGAAAAGAGCGCTAATGGTGGTACGAACAGTTCGACTTCGACGTCGCAACCAATGCTGTCGATGATGATGGCTCCTCCACCGGCGAACAGCTCGCAGAACGCGCCGTCAGCCGCATCCTTCTTCCCGACTTCTCATCCGCAGGGCTTCTATGGACAGCCAATGTTTTATCCGAACGGCGTTCCGCAGATGCCAGCGTGGAGTCAGCAGCAGCAGCAGGCTGCCATGGCGGCAGGTGGGTACGGTAGACCAGCATATCCTGCGACCAGGTCAGAAATCGCAACGCCTACCATGCTGAGGTCTCAGAGGAGCAGCGATAAGGGTTTCAGAGGCCAGCAACAGCAGCAGCAGCATTCGTAGCGGGGAGAGAAAGGGCAATGGAAGAACGAGAGTCATCTTCATTGGTCAACCAGTTGTTCTTTGCACGTAATTATCGAATTGAATCTGCTGATATTTGGATGTGAGAGCATGAGATGTCAGAGTTGTGCCCAGTCTTCTGTCGAGGATGATAGTGCAAGAGAGAAGGATTGGGCTGAGAGCGACGTTGACCATACAAATCTATTGGTCAGAATGGCTCGGTGGTGGTGAGAGCGGACGGCGAGTAACGGATTAAGTTGCCGCGGGGAGAGTCGGCGAATTTGATGGATGTGGGGTTTAAAAAGAAAAAGGTGAACTGTGCGTGTTGGTGACGTCGTTTTCACGATTTGGCCAAGGTCTTGTGCAACACTTTCTCCTGTCACTTTTTCTCGTCACACTCTTCTCTTGTTGCTTTGTTCACCAACATCATCATCTTTTCCTCTTTCCGTCAGTTTTAGAACTCAAAGACCATGTCTGGATTCTCCCGGTTTATCGCTGCAACATCTTCGACTTTTCCTCGTCAATGTCTGACTGGAGGAGTCCTGTTTGCTACAGGAGACACCATTGCTCAACAGTTTGTCGAAAAACGTGGAAGTCGCCATGATCTTCCTCGAACTTTCCGTCTCGCCCTCTACGGAGGCTGTGTCTTCTCCCCTCTGGCATCGGTTTGGTTCGGGAAAGTGTTGGAACGAGTTCAATTCTCTTCGAAAACAGCCAACATTGCTACCAAAGTGGCGCTGGATCAAGGGATCGCAAGTCCAGCCTTTGTAGCCATGTTTTTCGGTGTGACGACAATGATGGCCGGAGGATCAACCAACGATGCGAGGCAGAAGATCGAGAACAATTGGTGGCCAACTTTGAAGACAGCTTGGGGTCTATGGATTCCGGTTCAAGCGCTCAACATGGCTCTCGTACCACCAAGTCAGAGATTGCTCTTTGTCAACGTGGTCAGCATCTTTTGGAACACTTTCCTGAGTATGAAATCGGCCGGTGATAGTGGAAACAACGTCAAGGAGGAGGCAGGGAGAGTGGTCGAGCTGGTAGAGGCAAAGGTGGAGAAATTGCACTAGAAGGTGGATAGAGCAGTAGAGCTAGGTCGCTTGGTCTCGTCGGAGTGTTGCTGTCATCTGTCGTGCAGTCGCTGCGTGTCATAGCATCGATGCACTTCCTTGCTTGCTGTCAGAGTGGATCGATGTTTGGAAACGATACCCTCAATTACTTTGGTACTTTATGCGCATTGCGTTCGTGGCTTTCGAACCACGCAAGACGATCTTCCTTTTCATAAATCATGTCTGATTTCGTTCCGACAGTGCTACTCTTCTACACCATCACATTGCATCGCTTGTTTCAACGAGCGGGAAGAACCAGCTGTTCATCACCACACTCACCGAAATGTGCTGTCCAGCTGAAGATGAAGCGAAACGGATCGATCCACTTTCAATTGAAAAGGCAGACTCACCATACCGTACGCAGGAGGCGAAATTTTTGAAGAGAAACCTCCTCCCTCTCGAACACGTACAAGATCGATCGCGAACACACTCACCTCCCAATGCTAGCAAGACAAAGCAAGTAGAAGCGGTGAATAGAATCCCATGGGGAAGCACTAGACAGGCCATCGGAGGTTGCAACGCACCAAATCGCAGATGATTGTCATGTCTTACAGAGGCTGAGGAAAAAAATGTTGTGATAAGTGCGAACCAGAAGCGATGTTGAGCCGAGAGATCTTGGTCTAACGAGTACAACTCAACTGGGGTATCAGCTTTGGTGACGGAGATGTTACAGCTTGACGTTGAGCAAAGACGCTTTTTCTTGATGTCAGGTTCAGATGGTGATACCTTGAGCAGCAGCAAGAGAGTCGACAAGGACCAAACGCCAGAGCTTGTCGACGAAAACTTCTGCGTCTTCTGCCAAAACCTGTTATGAAGCGACAAGGTCAGGTCAGCAACCATGCTCATCATCTTAAAACGATACCTCTGGGCGAATCTACGATCTAAACTTACCGGCTCAACTTGTTCTGCGATTACACTGGCACTCGACCGCTTCTGCAAAGCTTCAATCACAACTGTGACCAATTCTTCGACCTTTTCACCGAGGCTGTCTTCGATCTCGGCATCTGCCCAAGGTCGATATTTGGACTGAATCACTCGCTCATCGACATAGTCCCATTGGGGAGATTGAGCGAACAAGTCAGCACTTGTCTTTGGTAGCGAATCCGCCAACTCTTTCAGCTTGCGTGACTTTTCTTCCTCCGAAAGATCGTTGTCGAGCTTGATGTGGGTCAGTCGACCGGCGCGTTTGCTTGCTTCGTCTTCTTCGGCTTCGCCTAGCACTGCATTCTTGACGGTGGTCGGCCCGCCTGCTGCAGCACCCTGTTGCCCGTAAGTACCGTTTGGTGCAATGGGAGTGGCTGCGGTTGCACCATCTGCTGCACCATCGACTTTGTTCGCATTGGCGAAATTGAGCTTGATGGGCGCAAGCGCGCCACCTTCTTGGACAAGGACACCGGATGCTCGCTGCTGCTGCGTCAACTTGGCCATTTCGGCAGCTTGCACAGCCAAGAACTTTTCCGATTCTTGCTGTGCGCGTTGCTTCTCCTCTGCTTCGGCTGCACGATCCCTGTCATCTGCTTCCTCCTCCCTACGTCTTGCGGATCCACGGAACTGGCGCCATCGATGTCGATCCGTATAGAAAAGCTCTTTGCGGGTGGCAATGTCGTCATCCCAATCCTCGTATTTGCGCAGCATGGCGACACCTCCACGTTGCCACTTTTCAGTTTCTGCTTGATTGCGATCCTGTTCCTTTTCCCAATGAGCCAGCCTTTGACGTTCGCGTATCATGTAAGCACGCTCTGCATCGGCAGCGGCAGCTTGCGCGGCAGCTTTCTTGCGTTCTTGGCGCTGTCTCTCTTCAATCTCGTCGACCTCCTCGGGTTCGCGTGCAGCGTCTGCTTTTGGATCGTAGGCGCTAGCAGCATGGAAATCGATAGGTCGACGATAGCTCTGCGGATCGTCCATCAACCGACGGTTGCGTGAAGAAGAGGAGGATGAAGTTGATGCTGAGGCTGCGGCTGCTTGCATGTTTTCTCGTCTGGCCCTCTCTACCGCTCTTTGCCTTTCGTACTCTGCTTCTCGCCTCCTCGTCTCTGCATCTCTTGCAGCAGCAGCCTGACGGAATTGCTCGATCTCGCCGAGGACGGTGGCGCGCTGATCTTCTGGAAGCTCTTCTGGAGGCAGGTCCTTCAAGTGATCTGGGACCACGTAACCAGGTTTGGATGGGTCCGTTTCGATTTGTGCGTTTGGGTCCGACATCTGACGGACGATGTCCTTGACCGCCGACAAGGCTCGATTCTCCCTTGCTTTGTCATCGGAAGATGCGACGCGGTTGTGCTGATATTTCTCCAAGAATCGCTTTGTCTTTTCATCCGCTTTGACCAGCAGCTTTTTCGGTGGAGCCGACGCTTCGGCTCCCATGGGAGGCAGCTCTCTGCCATGAAGCACTTCGATGGCACGCAGCACCGAATCAGGGTCCGCGTACTCAGCGAAGCCGAACGCTTTGGAGGCGCGCTTCAGTGAGCGTAAGTTGCCGCATGCTTCGAGCAACTGAGTGAGCCAAGTATCGGAAATGCCGGGCGAGATGCTGCCGACAAAGAGAGTGGTCGCAACTTCGGGAGCGGAGGAGACCGCTGAAGAAGAAGACATGGTTTGATCTTGAGCAGGGCTGCGCGTATCGTTGTAGGACGACTGCCGCAGGTGAGGACTGTCGTAGCCCGAGTGAGGAGAGGCAGGATGTGCGTAACCTGGCGCATTGGAGCTGCCAATGCCTCCACGCGGCCTTTGTGGGAGAGGTGCCATGTTGGGATTGTGTGATCCCTGCCAATTGGATCCGCTATACCCTCTGCGCGACATGACGATCGCTATCGATCCGTTTTCCCCGTGATCAGGGAAGTCGAGGCAGATGAGTCGAGTGACGAAGAGAAGCAAGAAGGAAAAGCACCCAACACTTGACCAGAGAGCGGAATCTGTGAATCAACTTTTTCGGAAGAGTTGCGGATTTCGGTCAGCCGCTCCAGCTGCGCTTGTCCAGGTTGAATCGGGCGGACGATTCGACCACACTTTCTCGATCTCGGGCTCGCTAGCTTACAGCGTGGAAGGCGTGGAATTCTTGATTCGCAATTGAGACTCTCATTCAATTACGGCGTTACGTCGCGCTGCTCTCTCCAACTCGGTTCTTCTCGAGACACAAAGACGAAAATTGAGACAAAAAGGAGAAAAAGGTGGCTCGACCGGCTAAGCCAGCCAGCCAGCCAGCCAGCCAGTCAAGGCGAGCGAATCGTTGGCTGTGTGTGTCTCGCCCTGGCTGCTTTGCTATGATGCAGACACCGTGCCAAGTGGGGCGATAAGTGAACTCGGAGAGACAGGCAGAGAGCGTGTGTGTCGTGTTCAACCAGCAAGAGCCAGCCAACTGCGATTTCTTCTCGTTGATCGGTTCTTGCTTCCTCTCTTACCGTCATCCAAGCCATCCTCGCCTCGAAAAAGCATCATCGTTGCTCCATCCTCGCAGCGATCAGGCGCTCTTCGCACAATGGCTCAACCTCCTCCCCAGCTTCCTCCCGGTTGGGTCGCCCAGTGGGATCAGAATGCCGGTCGTCAGGTCTTTGTAGAAACCGCTACCGGCCGCACCAGCTGGCAACCACCTGCCGCTGGTTCAGCTCCCGTTGGCGCGCCTCCTCAGCAGCAACAGCAACAGCAACAGCGTCCTACGCATCCTCAGGGTCAGGCGCGCATGTCGATGCCTCAGATCCAACCACCGCCCGGAATGCGAGGCCCTTCACTCAGTCCCATCCCTCAACATGGTCCTGGGGCTCCCGTCAGCCCTCCCAACGCCGGCTCTCCTGCACCCGCAACCATCGGTCCCGGTGCCAGCCGAAGGCGTGCATACCCCACCGCTCATCTCGCTGCCAACAGTATCAGCTACGCGGGTGGATACGATGCAGGTGCAGCACCAGCTGCTGGCGCTGGCTACCCGGGCGCACAGGACGCTCAACCTCAGCTCTTCACCCCTGGCGCGCCTGACCAAGGTCCATCTCCCTATGGCGCTTCTGCTCAGCCCGCTCCAGGCGCTCCCGGCATGGCCCCAGGTGTCGGTGGCCCCGGAGCTGGTCTTGCTCCTGGCTATGCAGGAGGCGGCGTCCATGGTCTTACCAACCAGTTCCAAGGTATGGGCATGGGCGGCGGCGCAATGGCGGGCGGCATGGGTCAAAAACTCAGCACTCTACAGACCGTCAACATCAGCGGTCTTCAGCCCAACGTCAACGAGCTCGAGCGTCCTCCTCCCGAGATCCGTCTACCTCCGAACGCCTGCGTCTCGACCAACCCCAAAGCCAACGCCGACCCGTCCTACCAACGATGCACCCTCAACGCCATCCCCACCACCTCTTCGCTCCTTCAAAAGTCCAAGATCCCCCTGGGTCTCATTCTCTCGCCTTACCGCTCGGTCCGCGAGGCTGACGGCGACGAGCCGGTCCCTGTCGTGACCGATACCGTCATTGCACGATGCCGAAGGTGCAGAACCTACATCAACCCCTACGTCACTTTCATCGAGAACGGCAACCGATGGAAGTGCTGCATGTGCAACATTAGCAACGAGGTGCCTCAGCTCTTCGACTGGAATTCCGAGACCAACCAGCCCGCAGATCGATGGCAGCGTCCTGAGCTCAATCACAGCGTCGTCGAATTCATCGCTCCTCGAGAATACATGGTTCGTCCTCCTCAGCCTCCTGTTTACACTTTCCTCATCGACGTCAGCTATCAGGCCATCAACAGTGGCATGGTGGCCACAGCTGCCCGCACCATCCTCGAGACGCTCGATCGCTTGCCCAACTCGGATAACCGCGCCAAGATCTGCATCATCGGCGTCGACACCAGCCTTCACTTTTTCAGCATCACCCCCGAGAGCACCGAACCCGAGATGCTGGTCGTGAGCGATTTGGACGACGTCTTCCTGCCCAAGCCAAACGACCTGCTCGTCAATCTCACCGAATGCCGCGCCGGTGTCGAGGCGTTGCTGCAGAGGCTCGGTGACATGTACAAGGATTCGTTGGTCACTGGATCAGCGCTCGGTGCCGCATTGCAAGCTGCCTACAAGCTCATCTCGCCCATCGGTGGTAAGATCATGGTGCTCACCGCCTCGCTTCCCAGCGTCGGACCAGGCGCACTCAAGAATCGAGAGGATCCCAAACTGCTCGGCACTGCCAAGGAGAGTACTCTTCTTGGTGCCGCCTCGTCCTTCTACAAGACGTTCCCCATCGACTGCTCGCGATCTCAAGTGTCGGTCGACATGTTCCTGTTTGCTCCCTCGTACACGGATGTTGCCACGCTCTCGTGCCTTCCACGTTACACTGGGGGTCAGACGTTCTTCTACCCAGCCTTCCACGCCGGGCGGTCGGAAGATGCGGTCAAGTTTTCGCACGAGTTTTCCGAAGTGCTCGCCAGCCCGATCAGCTACGAGGCCGTGTTGCGTCTGCGAGCCACCAAGGGCATTCGTGCCACGGCCTTCCACGGCAACTTTTTCGTCCGCTCGACCGACTTGCTCGCTCTTCCTTCGGTGCCGCTGGACCAGAGCTATGCGATCGAGTGCGAGATCGAAGAGACGATCAATGCGCCCTTTGTCGTGTTCCAGTCGGTCGTGTTGCACAGTACCAGCTCGGGCGAGCGTCGTATCCGTGTGGTCAATCTGGCGTTGCCTACGACCAGCTCCATGTCGGAAGTGTACGCCAATGCGGATCAGGTTGCGATCGCAACCTTGTTGGCCGACAAGGCGGTGGAACGATCGATCCATTCGCGACTCGAGGACGCGCGCGATGCGCTCTTCAACAAGCTGGTCGACGTCTTCTCTACGTACAAGTCGACCATGACTTCGGCGGGCTCTGGCGCGAGCCCGCAGTTGGCGATTGCGCAAAACATGGCGCAATTGCCGCTGTTGGTGCTCGCTCTGCTCAAGCATGTTGGTATCCGACAGTCGTCTTCGATCCCCTCGGATCTGCGCGCCTACGCTCAGGCATTGCTCACGACATTGCCAGCTCAGCAACTGATCCCTTACCTGCACCCAAGCTTTTACTGCTTGCACAACATGTCGCCCGATGCCGGGACCACGGTGGCGGAGAAGGGCTTTGTGATGCCGGCCAAGCTGAACCTCACTTCGGAGCGATTCGAACGTCACGGACTGTACCTGATCGAAGATGGACAGAACATCTTTTTGTGGGTGGGACGCGAGGCGGTACCGCAGCTGTGCCTGGATGTGTTTGACGTTGCCAACTACGGCACGCTCCGGGGAGGCAAGACGACTCTGCCCAAGTTGGACAACAGCATGAACCAGAGGGTGAATGCAATTGTGCAGAGGATTCGGGAGAGTCGACGTGGACCCTACCGACCGCATCTGTACATTGTCAAGGAGGATGGAGAGCCGAGTCTACGTCTGTGGGCTTTGAGCCTGTTGATCGAAGACAGGTTTGAACAGACGCCAAGCTACATGCAGTTCATCGGACAGCTGAGGGACAAGGTCAATGGTGGATCCTGAGAATGTCCTTGACGACGAATGCAAAATGTTGTTAAATAGCAGAAGCTGATTGTCTATGGTTGCCTGAGCGTTGATGGAAGGAGCATGCTAAAGCTTTGTGTTTGCGTATGTGTGAGCGATGCGCAACGCAGTCTCTGGTGAGCAGAGGCGCAAATAAGTTCGTGCGCATCAAGAGGACAAAGGAGAAAGGCGAGCAATTTGTGAAGATTCCCTCTTCTCTCTGCTGAAAAGACAAAGCTTTGTACAGAGGAAGAGTCAAGAGAGAGAGACACAAGAGGGAGGCGCGTGTTTCGCTTGCACAGACGCGCTCTTTTTTCTAGGGCGGCTAACGTTCGAGACCAACACCTCTGTACGTGTCAACACGATTCGCTCAACGCATTGAATATGTATGATACGATACTCTCTGAATGTGACTCTTGATTACTTGAGAGTGAGTTAGTGAAGAAATGGGAGATGTAGCATTGATGATGATGGAGGGGAACGATCGGAAGCGGCATTGCCAATGTGTTGTTCTCCTAGCAATTGCGGGTTACGTACCGCAAAGGGGAAAAAAGGGCGAGCTCGGACAAGTGTGTGTGAGTGACCGAGCAAACTCGGCGCAGGAAAACGGCAGGAGAGCAGCACAGCAGCACAACGGCACAGCGCAGAGCGGGAAAAAAGAAAGATGAGAAATTGGCAATCACGGGGCGCGTTGGTTCCACAGCTCTGTGCGCATCTCGGACGGAAACCAGCCAAGCTCGGCATGAGGGTTTGCCTTTCTCCCTTTTTCGTAACACTCCATCTACCATCTACCATCTGCCATCACACACAAATAGGACACGATACGGCTGCTCTGCAAGCTAAACAGCAATAGGTGGATATACAAGACGCAAAGCTAAGAGAAAACGTGTACGGGAACAGGTGCATCTCGGCTTCAAGCAACGTTCGATCTCGTCGTAGAATAGAGTCGTCCCTTGTTTTTTATTCAGCGCTCAGACAAGGTAGAAACGGACGGGCGATCTTTGGATTTAGTTGCATATACCATTTCTCATCATGTCGAAGGAGGACGCAGCAAAGGAGCCTACGTACGACGACTATGTCGAGCGGTAAGTCTGCTGCATTCGTCCAGCACGGGAGGTGGACAGCTCATTTTTCAACAAGGCAGATCGATCATCAACGCATACTGACTCGTTTGGCTCTCTTGATGGCACGTCTCTAGTATTCACTACAGCGACAAGTACAACGATGACGAATGGGAGTACAGGTAAGTCCTCTCTCCATCCTTCCTCGTTTTGTTTTGTCGATGCTCGTCCTGACCCATTCTTTGGCTCCTGTTCGACAAACTAGACACGTGATCCTACCCAAACCCATGCTCAAACTCCTCCCGGAAAGCTACTTCGACCCCTCGGAACCAGGCGTGCTACGCATCCTCTCGGTCAAAGAATGGCGCGAGATCGGCATCACCCAAAGCATGGGCTGGGAACACTACGAAGTGCATGCACCCGAACCCCACATCCTGCTCTTTCGCAGAGAAAAGGATTTCTTGGAAAAGGTCCGTCTCCACCAATCAACCCTCTCCAGCAGTCGAAACAGTCATACTGATCTCTGCTTCCCTTCTTTCCTCTCCATCGAATCCCGATCCGCGATGCGATAGTATCAAGCACAAGCAGCACAACAACAAGCACAGACAAATGGCAAAAAGTAAAAAAAAAGCAATTCCTCCATTGGCTCTTCTTTCCCCCTTTCCACCCAATCACACCACCATGCCGAGCTATCCCATCAGCTCGCCAATGTAAGCGCAACCAAATTTCCACCCCATCTGTACATTTCGGTCACCAATCACCTTTCTCTCAAGCAGCCACAAACAAAAAGGTCTGTGTGAACAGCCCGACCGACGGTAACGTTGCAGTAAAAAAAGAACGTGACATTCCTCAACCGACTAATCATCCATTCCACCAAACGTATGCGTCGACCCGGCCAAGCTGGGCGAATACCTCGAGTCTCGCTCTCCATCCGCTGCTCCACCGGCCGTAGTTGAACTGGTCGACACGGTGGAATCGGCTACCGAAGGTGTGTTGGAGAATCGTCTTTGCATCAACATGATCGCCTCGGCGTTTCTCGTATGATGATCGATTCCGAGACCAGTCGCACCCATCTGGCTGTCGCTGAAAGAAGGTGGTGTAAAAGACTGTTTGCGTGCACCGTGGAATACTCCAAACGAGGGCGATGACGAGACTGCCGAAGCAGCAGGAGTACGCTCTGCCGTCGCAAAAGACGACAGAGGCGAATCTGGGACGGGAGGTGGAGCAAACGTTGGCACCGAGGGTTGCGGTGGCAATTGCCGAGGCGATCCCGATGTGCCTAGTCTCGATCGATGTCCTGCCAGCGAAGGACTGTCACCATGGGCAAATGAGGAAAGATTGCCAAGAGTTGAACGGCGTTGCGGATCAGCTGCGCGATCCGTCTCGTATCCTTCTTCGTCATCTTCCTGACCTTCTCGAGATTTCGTTGTAGACGACGGCGACGCAGAGGCACTGCGGTCCGTAGCAGGCGAGAACGACGGCGAAGCATATCTTTGCAATCTCGCAGCGGCAGCAGCAGCCACGGCGCCACCAGTTCCAGCCCCAGCCCCAGCCCCATTCCTCGTCGTTGGTCGTGGTGGAACAGGCAAGGACAAATTGGAAGACGAAAAGGTGGAATCATGGGATGCCTCGTTGGATAGGTGACCGGTTCGACTGCGTCGATCGTGCCCTGCCGTGTTGGTCGAATCGTTGCTGAATTCGCCGCCATTGAGAGACGGCAGCAAGGGCATCCTTGCGATGTTGCCATTGGCATAGACGGTGGTCGGCGATGCGTGACCATCGGTGCTTTTTGCCTTGAATGCCTCGAGTGCAGCCTCTCCGAGTGCGGCGGAGCTGCCGGCATGATTGTCTGCGGATGAGGCTCGCTTTGATGTCAATGAGCCGGAGCGAGCTTTTGCCAAAAGTGGATGGGATGCAACGACGCCATTGCTGGGACCCGCGGTACCCGTGACATCGTTGCCCCGACGACGTGCGGATCCTTTTCGTTCAAGCTCAAACTGATTGGTGGCGATTCCATTCTTGATCGCTGCAGCCAGTTTGTTGGCGTGCGATTCGGGTCCTGGTGACGTGTTGCTTGTTTCACCTGTCGAAACAGACCTTGCCGAGATGGTAGAGGGAGTTGCATAGCCGGACCCTGAACCTGAGCCTTGCCTTGAGTGCGGATCCATCAAGGCAAAGTCACGAACAATGACGGCCACCGCGGGGTCTTCGTCCGATCGAAGAGAGCGGATACGAGGCGTGGCTTTGTCCGTGGCTCGAACAACTAGACCAGCGTCGACAAGCCTAGCTTGACGCTGTCGACTGACATCGTCCAAGCTGCGATTGGTGAGCTTGTAGTCGACGTGCAACGGTTCATCGTAGGCCTCGTTGTATGCATCCGAGGGGCGTAACCAATTCCTGAGATTTCGACGTGACTTTGCTCGCGATACAGTCCCGGGTTTGTTGGCCTCAGCAACGAGCGAGAGTGACGTGGATTCAGCCTTCGAGGGAGAAGGAGGAGGTCTGAGCGGACTCGAATTATTCTTGGAGCTGGTTGCAGTGGGCGCGGCTCCGTGACGAGGAGCGGTTGCGATCGCGCGGGCTGGCAAAGCATCTCCATAGATGATCTTGACGTTGCGCGTGACTTCGTCGCAAGCGACGGAATCGTCTGCATCGTGTTCGACGTAGAAACGTTGTCTGCCAGAAAGCTCGTGCTCAATCCTACAAAGCCATTTCTCGGCAAAATCGCGGTGGCCTTTATAATCCCAAACGCCATCGAGCATGGCTCTGACGATGCCTTCGTGGTCAATGATAAAAGTACATCTGCCGTCGATCAGACCAAGCAGACCTCTTCCGACGCCCCATGCATCCATGATCTGACGGTTGGAATCGTGCAAGATTCTGAATCCGAGATGATGCTCGTCGACGAACCTTTTCGATCGGACGGGTGGATCCTGTGAGATGCCAATGACGACAGCGTTGAGATCGTTGAAGATGGGCGAAGTACCGACGGCATCGCGAAACGAGCAGCTCTCCTTTGTGCAGTGCGGTGACCCTGCGAGAGGGAAAAAGTAGAGAACGATGGGACGACCGAGTTGAATTGTGGCATGGAGGGAGACATAGCGGCCGAGATGATCCTGAGCTGAGATTTCGGGGGCGTATTGACCAATCAAGGGAGAAGCTTTCTCCTTTGCTGGAATCTTGAGTGCGGCGCCTGCTGCTGTGAGAATGCTCCTCTCACCAGCAATCGGGAAAGCCGGCACGCGAGGAAGGTGAGGCATCTTTTGAAAGAGAATGCAGGGTATATGCGTGTGTATTTGTGTGACGGAGCGACAAGGGCGCCGGTGCCCTCTTTTCGGATACACCGATGAGACGAAAGAAGCACCTCGAGCACCAATTAGACAAGACTCGAGCAAGAGGAGAAAGGGTCACAACGACAGCATGAAGGTCTGACGTGACGAGGGCCGTGGACAAGAGCGGCAATTGTCGGAGAAGAGACGGAGTCGATGTTTTATGCAAAGCTTTTGTCAACGCCTGCCGGGACCAGAGACGACCGTCGGGTCTTCAGCAATACAAGCTTGTCTGCTGATGAAAGTGGAGGGGCGTTTCTCGAGCGTATACCAAGCAAGACGTCTCGAGACTCCGTGTGCCACTGTAATACCCGCGCTGGAGGAGACCGTGATGAATTCGAGAGATGAAGCGATTGGTGCAAGCAATGAGACCCAAATGTAAAGGGCGAATAGACCTTGTGAGGCTTCTATTAGAGAGACGTATATGGAAAGGAAGCGAGGCAAAGATGGTGGTGGCGGTGATCGTGATCGTCGTGGTGGTGGCGGTGGTGACGAGCGCAACGAACGAAGGACTGAGGACCATGATACCACCAAAGGGCCAACTTTTGCAGCTTCAGATACTGTGGAGTGACAGTGACCGTGTGGCTGCCTGCTCGTACGCCAAGCCAGACAGGAGAAGCGAAATACAGCAAGTAATTTAGTGACGCTGTTCGTCAGAGCTGACCAGTCGTGAACCAGCCAGGAACTGGCGAACCACTGCAAGGGTGGAGAGGCACCGACGGCACTGGGGCGACAGAATTCGTTTTTCTCCCCTGTACGGAGCCCAGTTTCCCGTTGGAATTGAGTCGAGTTGCTGTGTCACCTAACTTTTTCTTTCAGCTGGATCTGCACGGGAAGAGGTGGGGAAACAACAGAAATTTCCAGCTCGAAGAAACTTCTCCCTTCGTCCCTCCCCCTCTCTCCCTCTCTCTCGCGCCCTCGCACCTGCAGTAGATCTGTACTACTCTGTCCTTGGTGTCTGATGGCTGGACCGGACAAGAGAGTTCTGTAGCGCTCGCGGCATTCACTTGCGTGCCCGAACTCGTGGAGCTTCCCGACCTTTCGGCCCTGGCAACGACGGGCTGAGTTGAAAGCGCGACCGACGAGTTGAGCCTGGAGCATTTTGTGTGGGTATCCCTCCATCAGCATCACATGTCGATTCTCTGGTCGGTCGCACGAATGATGGGCTAGAACCTGTTATTTGCACTGCAGATTGCAATGCAGAGCTTACATCCTACACTGCGTTCGACTCTATGCAATCACTTTCGCCTCTGGACAACAAAGCTTAGGAGAGCAAGAGGACCTTGTGCGAACCATATGTACCTGAATGCCTCAAAGTTGCAGCGTGGCACTAAGCGATCAAATGGGCAACCGCAGGAACCGAAGTAGCCTGCTGCATTGTGACAATCCTCGTCGGTGGCTTTTTCCACATGCCGAACCAAGCAAGCAGTGACAAACAATGTGCATCTCGCAGCCACAAGCAAAGTCTCTCTCAAGATCTTGAGCCAAATACTTGTCAGCTCAACGGATGACTGTCTTCTGAGCGTCTCTCTTGTTCTCTTCTCTTCCATCGAGCTAGAGCTGCCATCGCACTTCCACCAATCATGTGGCTTCTCTTGTCCCGAAATAGGAAGGAACGAAATGGGTTGATGGCCACTGCCACCTGGTGCGAGCTTGCGAAGGAAACTATCGTTACCGGCATCCAAGGTTCACGATCCCTACGATGTCTATGCAAGTGTATGAATTATTTTTTAAACTTTCGGCAATTCGGCATTTCATTTATTTTCAACCTGAACCTTCTCCTGCTGAGTCGCTGGACTCGTGACACAGCTCTGCAGCCGCCAAGATGGATCGGCGATGATCGAGGATCGGTGGGCTTGAGATATTGATATTTCATTTCGTCCACCCGATGCGCTCTGCAGATCATCTTCATTAGATCTACGCTCTACGCAAGCGAGCGACACGATCAGCAAACCCTTGCAAATCTTTGCACTGCCACCATGCATTTTATGTGGTTCATTCACGAAAACTGCGAGCTGCAAAGACACTGGTCGCAAAGGCAAGAGGAGAGTCCGAGCAGAGCGTTGGGGTAAAATGAGAGAGGGGAGCTTATAGGCTTGCAAGTGTGAGTGTCCGCCGCGCTGTTGGAAGTGTACCGCTCGTCTGGCATGCCATTTTGAAAAATGTTTTACTTTTCACACGGGAAACAGCCGTGGGCCTCTCCATTGACGCACAGGTTTCAACACCGTTTTGACTAAAGCCTCTTTCAAAAGCTGCAGAAGCAGCTGATGATGCAAGAGAGATCAAGCTTTTCTTCATGCCGCGTTCGAAGAGCCATTCAGACAGACGACAACGCAAGGAAAAGCACAATCAAGAGTCGAAGTGATTTGTAGTAGAAAGCAACTCGCTTTTTATTTTTGAGTGTGGAATTCGACTCCTTCTAGGCATTCTAGAGGCGAACGAAAGACCGTGTCTAATTAGGGTAGTATACAGCAATGGGAAAAAGAGAAGATTCTAGGTTGCGACAAAACAAAAAAAAATGCGAGGTAGGACTTGTAGGGACGACGAGACGAAGTGCAAAAGAGAGGACAATGACCAAGAGTTGGGGAACGAAGACGCGGAAGGGAAGCAGGATCTTGACGAAAAGATCTTTTCGAACGATCTACTGAGAAGCGGCGATTTACCGTAGATGAATCAGTCGAAACGAGATGCAAGCGGCCCAGTCAAGCACGTTTGACGGGCACAAGCGGTTGCATGTATTATTGCGTTCCGACGAGATCAACTTCCTAAGGGAGATCCCCGCTTACATCCACCAGCTGATGGGGACAGTACCGGCGTCAAGACCCGAGAGCTGCTTGAAAGCACCGGTGGAGAGGTCGAGGGAGCCCGAATCGCAGGTAGGGCAAGTGTCGGCGACGGTAGCCTGGATGGTCTTGCCGTTACCCTGAACCCAAATGGGCTTGCCGCAAAGGCCGTCGTTCATCTGTGCCGAGTTGACCGCGACAATGGGACGGTCATCCGAGTTCCACTGACCACACGAGCCTGGGTTGCCGTTCTGGTAGTAGTAGGTAGCCTGACCTGAACCGCCAGCACGCTTCTCCATGGGAGCGGCGACGACAGCGGAAGCGGCGGCGAGGGCCGAGAGAGCAAGAGTAGTGAACTGCATTGTGAATGTGGATGTAGAAAGAGTCTAGCCGGGGCTAAAGTTTGTGTAGAGAGTGCGTAGAGTGTATCTAAGAGAGATGGGTTGATGGAATGAGGATGAGGAAGATTGCCAAAAGGAAGCTCCTCTTTATACGATTCAGGCTGGTCGGATCCTCCTACAGCGATGGTTACACAATGTGTATACGACAAGGTCCAAGCGTTCTGGGCGCAGGTACAGAAGGAACGGCAACGAGGTACAGCAGACTAGAACGGAAAAAGTTTTGAGTGCGAACCTCTGCAGCTCAGTCGATTCCAAGTCATGTTCCTCGAAGAAGCGGTTGAGAATCGAGGGTTCCGTCTTGAAAAACATAGCCTAGAGAGAGAGAGAACAACACTTTTTCGCTCAAGATGGTAGGTGCGACGTCGAATTTTCAGGGGTCAGGCGATGCTCAGCCCAGTGCTTTACCGGCGAGGAACAAAATTTTGAAAGGAGTTGGTTCGGTGATGGATGGGCAGGATCCACAATAGACACAGTGGGGGTTGATGAAAAGTGGAATGTCGAAGAACCTGCAACGACGGCCGCAAGCAACCACGGCGATTGGGGCGGCTGAAAGGCTGACAGCGCAACCTGGCAACGAGGGGGCAGTCCCCGGCCCCCGGGTTCAGTCTCCGATCTTCCTGATCAGCTTTATTTGTTCAACTCGTGGCTTCCGGATCGCAAGCGAGAGAATAATGAAGATCGTCATGGTGGGATCGAGGTGTAGAGGCTCGTCAAGCCTTGCAGACGCGAAGCCAAGCGAGCGGCAATTTTTTGTCAGCCTTGCACCTGTCACAAACCGTCTCTCAAGGTGCAGAATGGGCAACACCGATGGCCAATCTTGCCGCCATGAAAGCAGGAAGGGGACGAGGCGCCGTTGCCAGCTAGGGCAGCATCCAACGCGTGACAGCAGCAGTGGCGGTATCCGACAGCGTTCAAGCAGATCGACGTCGACTCGCTTGGCCATTTTGAAATTTTACGTGCAACTTGCCGAAAAAAGAAATATCCAAGAAAGGGTAACACCCTCAAAATTTCATGTCCCCAAGTTGACCTTTCAACGGCCTGCTTCAAAACGGCGGTTGGGGATCGCCCTGTCAATCAACGTTGACCATCCGTAGAAGTCGCTTAGGAGTCGCTTAGCTCTCGTCCGTACCAAGAGAGGACGAGCATTCTCTAGGAGCCTCGTCGCCGGTCGGCGATTTCCTCGTCAAAAGGGGAGAAAGTGACACTTGGAGACCGAAGACCTCGCCAGCGTGCAAGTCAGCAAGCAATTCACATGAAACACCAACACTGCCCTGCCGACCGTCACGACCCCGGAAACCTCGGCGTTGCACAATTGTGCAGCAGAGCCACTTCGCGATCGTCCCGGACTCGATGCTCGTGTATCCCGGGGCCTTCGTGACCCCCTTTCAAGGAGATGGAGATGGTCGTGCCGACGTCACGGTGTGCTTCATGCATGGCGTTGAGCGCCTCCGCCGTTGTCACGCATTGAATGTCTACGTCGAACCAGGTCATGCGGCAGCCTTGGTGGAGGTGCTTTGGACCTGCTGTGTTGCCGCAGTCGGTGGAATGGACGCGACAGGGAAGACGCCGAGACATCATTCATGAACACCGAATGTCGAGGGATGATCGTGATCAAGGACGGTTCATCTTCCCCGATGTCCTCTGCTTTTTTCACTGCCCAACCCGCTCGAGGTGGGTTGAATGGGAGTTCCGACCTCGTGTGAGAGACAAGCCGGTCCTGTCGAGTCGTGCTGCTTGCTTTCGATCGACACGAGCCGCTCACCATCCCGAGACTCGACATTAGACCCCCGGCGATCCTAGCTGAGTCTCACATGACTTGGTTAGGCATGTTGATCTGGAATTGGGTTGTCTGTTTCGCACAAGTCGGTGACTGCATTCGATGACCGAACAGGGAGATGCTGTGGACTGTACATGCCCTTTCAATCGCCGTTTCGTAGACCATTTTCGCGCCTCGAATTTCTGTTTGAATTTCCAGCGTTACAGTCACAGTTGAATGTGCATCAAACGTTCTTCCCCAAAATGGATTTCTTGTTTGCCGGCACCAAGGTTGCTCGACTCTAACAGCTCGGATCGGTTTTTTTGCGCGATTCGAAAGATCGGCCCGATCACAGCATCGCCAGCTGCAAAATCCACCTGATCACAAAAGAAGCTCTGAGCTTTCCGGGACACGAACTCAAGCTAGACACATGAGTGCGAGAAGTCTATCGTCAGCTAGTCGATGTTGACGACAAGCCCCATCGGGACCCGCTGAGAAGGCCCATTCTGAAAGAGACCTTGTGTTAGAAAAGCCGGATCGGAGGCACGCAACCTACAGTATACAACCGCAAGTCTTGGGTGTGAGTGTGCGACGAGGATGCTCGACTGCTCAGAGACGAGATGGACCATCGATGCCGCAAAGCATCATCATCCTGCAGGCTGGTTGGAGGGAAGAGAGCACACACTCATCTGTGGGATCGACCGACTTTCTTGAGCCGCACCCGCGTCCAACTGCAACTATTAATATTAATAAGTTCATGGGGAATTTTGCCAAAATCGATTCGGAACTGGTGATGAGCGGCCCCTGAACCGTAGACTGCTCTAGTCAAATCAATCCCGTTTACACATGCCATCGGGTCGACAAGGCCGCCTTCGACTGACTGTTTGACCGACTGATCGGTGCAACTCTGTGGCCAGCGTTGCATCAACAGCAGAGCGAAGCTTTGATCGTGCCAAGAGAGGACGGAACGCCAAGATACGGACGAGAAGCGACAAGAAACAAAAGAAGACAGCAACGGCTACAGCAGCCTTGCTCACCAAGCTGGCTTATCGGAGTCGGAGGACAAGAAGGACGACGTTCTTGCGTCGGTGTGTGGTTGAGCGATGCAAGGCTGTGAACTATGAAAGTATAATTCACGACGATTGAGACGCGCACTCGAGATCGCGACCTGCTGCTCGGATTCCGTTGAGAAACACACACATGTCGTTTCGACAACGTTACAGAAGCCACAGCACAGCCAAATCCGATTTGCCCTTTGATTTCTTTTGTCGATGGAATTTTCGAATATTGCAATTGAGGCTCAGATGAGAGTGATTTCTCGTGTTTTCATTCGATGTGTAGCCAGGGTCTCTCCCTCTCTCCTTTCTCTGTGCAATTTGCAATTTTTTGTCTCAAATAATCGATGTCAGACGCACGTTGAACGTGTGAAGGGTGTGTGGGTGTGTCGGTGTGTGATCCGCTGGCCGATTAACTGACTTAACTGGCTCGCCTGAGCTGCTGCTGTCGTCGCTCTTTGGCTGCTGTGCCTGTCTGTTTCTGACCCTGTCTCTCCCCTGTCTCCGCTCTCGGTCTGTCTGTCGCTGTTTCGCAGATTCGCGACTGAACCCTTTCGTCATTCTCATTCCGCTTTGTCCTTCGTCCCTCTCCCTGCTACTATAGCGAGAAAGCAAAGCCTGGCTACGCTCGTGTCATTACATCCACGTTTCGGATCTCCCCACCCTCTCTCAACGAGTCAGGCCTCATATCATCGAGCCCACATTCTACTGCGCTTCCGGAGTAGGCACTGCACCTTACATCTCACCTCTTGCAACAGGCTCGAGCTCATCTGTCGACATTCGCACCTCACCGCCTTGGATTACTGTTCGCATCTGCATGGACCGTCTCTGATCGTTGCATCATCAACCGTCGCCTTGGTTGTATCGAGCAGTGCATGGAAGTCGCTTCACCGGCTACAGTACTGCTGATCCCTCTACGCCCCGCTCGCTTCTCCCAGGCCCACTTGAACGACGCTGGCTCCATCCGCCCAATCATTCGCACGCATAGACCCTCAAACGTAGCCTACTTGGGCCCACTCTTTCATTCGACATGGCTACCTCGGCCTCCTCTGGCTATGCCTTCCATCATCGCTTCGACGCTGTCCCGGACAAGCAGGTCGAAGCTGACACCAACCCCAACCTGCAAAATGAGTCAGATCACTTGGAATATCCTGATCTAGACGCCGGTCAGTTCTACTCTTCCGCTGCCACCCACACCACACCCGCACCCGCACCCGCCCTCGCTCCTCCATCGTCCAAGCTGCCCGAGTTTCCCGAATTCAAAGGCTTCGACTCCAAGTCGGAATTCTACTCCAACAACAACAACCTCTTCAGCCAGTACGCACCTCATCCTGCTGCTTCGGCTGCCTTGATCGAGCCTCAGTCTGCCCAGATTGAAGGAAGCCCTGAGATTCACGAATCTTCATCGTCATCGGCGGCACCTCCTCTCCAACAAGCGCAAACAAGTGTTTCGTCGCCTCCTCATCAGCAGCAGCATCAGTTTGCGCCAACACGGTCTTCCGTAGACGCAGGCAACCCTGCTGTTGACGGAAAGACCCATTCGCAAGACCAGCAATACGCTCAGCAGCATCATCATCAACATCACGATCAAGTACCGCACGAGCAACAGCAGGCCCAGCTCGAGCGTCACTTTTCGTCGGCAAGTTCCTATGTCCAGCAGCCCTCCTTGCACACCACTAGTCACGAATCTCAGGCCCCCTCGCATCACTCGCACACCAGCCATCGCAGTCCGCTTCCCGTCCCTCCCTCGCTCCCCAGCTCGCCACCCACACAGCATTTCGCGTCGAACGGTGCCACAGACCCACAAGCCACCTCACCTCGCTCTCCGCCTGCGCCTGCTTTTGCCTTCCCTGCACAGAACGCCTCAGCTGCAGCTTCGACACAATCGCACGTCTCCTCTCCAAATAAGCCGCTCCCGCAGCCTTCGGTCGAGGCACTTCCATTGGCCGGGCTCCAACTCAACGACGCAGGCCGAGCCGCCCAGCAGCAGCCACCTGCACCCTCTGCTGGTAACCGCGACGAAAACGGAGATCGTGCCAGACCCAGCAGCTTCTTCGGCATGCAACGACCCTCGGCAGCGCTCAACGCTTCAGGTCATCAGGTCCCCGTCCCTGCCAGCATGCTCGCCGACGACGACGGCTTCTATCAGGACCAGCAACATCTCAACCAGGCCAACGGCCTCGCTCACCCCCAGCTGCGCTCTCCTCAATCTCAAGCTCCGCGCCCTTCGTCGTTCTTTGGCGCAGAGGGCGACTCTGCCTCTAGCATCGCCCCAGAGTCTGCCGCCCTTCCTGCACCGATCAGCGACACCAGCGCTTCTGCACCGCCACGAGGCTCTTCCTTCCATCGCGCAGAATCGGTGCCGCGCGGTATCTCCACCGCTGCCGGCGGCACCGGCAATGGTCCCATGCCTAACACGGGTGGATTCGGCGGTCTTGGCCCGGCAGGTGCTACGCGCCCTGCCAGTATTGCCCCATCCGTTGCCAGCGGACCCCTTCTCGATCACAGCCATCTCAAGGTCGGTCAGAAGGCATCCCTGCTAAGCCACGGAAAGACGCTCGAGCTCTATCGTCAGAATGCCAAAAAGACCAACGATCCCAACCTCATCTACGAGCTCGCCGTGTTCATGGTCGATGCTGCCAAGACCATGGGCACCGAGGAAGAGGGTGCCGGTCCCGTCGCTGCCGTCAACGGCCCCAGCAAGGTCGACACGCAAAAGGAGGAGCTCATGAAGGAGGCCACCGGTTCGCTCAAAAAGATTGCTGATCGTGGTCATCCCGATGCACAGTACTTTTTGGCCGACTGCTATGCGAATGGCATCGGCACACGCACGGGCAAGCAGGACTTTGGCTCGGCCTACACTTACTTTGTCCTTGCCGCCAAGCACGGTCATCCCGATGCTGCCTACCGCGCCGGTACCTGCTACGAAAAAGGCTGGGGCTGCCGAAAGGACGCCGGCAAGGCGCTCCAGTTTTACCGCAAGTCTGCAGCCCAAAATCACCCTGGCGCCATGTACCGCCTCGCCACTGCTGAGCTCAACGGCGAGCTAGGCCTCAAGAAGAATGCCAAAGAGGGCGTCAAATGGCTCAAGCGTTCCGCAGAGGCTGCCACACCCGAGTTTCCGCATGCGCTCCATGAGCTCGCCCTCCTCCACGAGCGTGGTATCGACAACGTCCTCTTTGTCGACCCTGAATACAGTTGCGAGCTGCTCGCCCAGGCTGGCGAGATGGGCTATGCACCTAGCGCGTACAAGCTCGGCGTCAACTACGAGTACGGCCGCATGGGCTGTCCGCAGGACGGTGGTCTCAGTATCCACATGTACAACATTGCTGCGCAGCAGAACCACAAGGAGGCCTGCTTTGCCCTCACGGCTTGGTATCTCGTCGGAGCTCCCGGCATCTTGCCGCAATCCGACACCGAGGCTTATCTGTGGGCCAAGAAGGCCGCCGAGCAGGGTCTTGCCAAGGCCGAATACGCGGTTGGCTACTTTACAGAGATGGGCATCGGCACGATCAAGGACATCGGCGAAGCGAGGGCGTGGTATAAGAGGGCGGCCGATCACGGGGACAAGCGTGCCAACCAGCGCATTGCAGCGCTCCAGGGTCGCGGCGGTCCGACGAGTCTTGCAGGCGTCGGCGCTGGTGCACAGGCGCCTCCCATCAATCGACAGCAGCAGCGCATGGAGCAGAGGCAGGAGCAGCGCGAGAGCATGCACGAGTTTGGTAGACGCGCTCAGCCAACTTCGGCACCATTCCCTGCCAGCGTTACGCAAAGCTCCATGACGCCGAGCACCGCAATGAGCTACCCATCGCCGCTCGCCATGCGAGAAGCACAGTCGCAGCAGCGCGAACAGCAATATCTCGCCAATGTAGCAGCCAACGAACGCGCACAGGCACGAGCCATGCTTCGATACTCGCCCTCGCATCCAGACATGTCTTCGCCCATTTCGGCCGGTCCTTCGCCTGTCATGGGCTTGCCTCGTCCACCGCCCTTGCCACAGCAGCCACCGCAGCAGACACCCCAACAAATGCAATCGCAGCAACAGCAGCAGCCTCAAGCGTATCCCTCGTATCCCATGAACGCCGGTGGAGCCCCCTCTGCTCACTCTGTTAACGGTCAGATGCCTATGCAGCAGCAGCAACAGCAGCAGCAGCAGCACAATCCCATGTTCCCGCCCACTGCAGGACCTCAGTACGCCGCCCGGCCTGGCATGCCTCCTGCCGCTGGACCCGGCTCTGCCTACGGAGGTCCCCCTGGTCCTTCTGGTCCTCCTGCCGCTGCCACAGGAGCTGCCAACGGAGCCAAAGAGGACGACAAAAAGAAGAAAAAGGGCTGGTTCGGCAGGTCGTAACAGCCCAATTGCGCAGACTCCCGCTTTTCACACTGTGCACAAAAATAACCATTCTTGAACAATACGAAAATCTCTGATGCTCTTTTGACCGATCGATGCTTTGTCTCGTGTGAGTGTGTTGAATGGCGGTTTGGATGTCGATTGCCTCTCAAGATGGAAGAATAGCGTGCACTCGGTAACTTATTCGGTTTCTCTGTCGTGCGTAGCATCGTGCCTCGCGGGACAGCTTTGCGTGTCACCTTTGATGCCGAGGTACGGTCGTAATGTGCGATCCTTCTCGCAGGCGCATATCGCTCCGGATTGAGACTCAAAGATGACTGGCGTTGTCTGCTACAGTTGACCAGGCCATCGCGAACCATGCTTGTTGCGCAAGGGATGGTTTCGAGGCTTGTGCCGACGAGCTCACCTGAACTCTGATTTCCTCTCGAGGATTGCCGTCATGCCCCGAAATTTTTGTGCTTCGACTTCGACCTCTGCCCGGTTGAAAGCTCTGTCCTCATACATGCCTAGTTTCCGCGATTGGTTCGGCGAGCACTTTCGTCCAATCGGTCTCTTTGTCCTTTTCCTGATCCACCTGTCCAACCAAACAGATACTGTCTCCTCTCAGGATATACAGCCCCAATGGAATCTCCTCCACGCCTTCATCTGTGCTGAATATCCTCTCTGTGGAATTGGCCAAGATGATACTTCCTACAGAATCCGAACCGCGCAAAGTACCGATGATGCAGCGTCCATCTTGGGTAATGACGAGGACGGATTGGTTGAGGTATTGCTGCAGAGCGGACATTGTGCTCGACCGATCCTCGAGAGCAAAGGTCCTATGCAGCGATCAGAGGGCTGAAGACAGGCACAGTTGAGCTATGAAAGGAAAGCAGGATCCATGTGTACGATGTTTGTCGTGTGTGTTCGGCGCCGGGTGCAGGAAAGCGGGTGCCAGATTGCGCCAAGGGTCGCTCGTGGGATGCTCTCGCGATGACACACCTCCACCGCAGCCCAGATCCGGTGAAAAGAGAATGAATCGAGCTGAGCCGGTTCGGAACACAATGCGACCCTGTGCTTGTGTGATAGGCTTAGTGGTGGATGAAGTTGAAGAAGATCACCAAGAAAAAGGCTGATCTGTTCACCAAAAGTGGAGCAAGAAATATGTACTTTGTTAAAGCCTGAAAACCTTTCAAATGGAAATCGGCAACAGAGAGTGAAGATCAGAATGAGATCTGAGAGACAGGAAGAGAGAGACGATGATCGTCAGCTTCAGAAAAGCGCTCAACGGTGCCAAATCGCTATCGGAAGAAAGTGGGAATCTCTGGACTCAGGATCAGCACAACGCACGAAGCATCACATTCATACAGAGTTGTACAGCATCCAAGAAGACACTTTGGCATCTCAATCCCAGCCTTCCTCCTACCATCGGCCCTCTCTGCGTGTCAGCTCAACATGCTCGCCTCTCGCAGCGTTCGCGCCTTTGCTGCGCCCATACGCTCGTCTCCCATCGCAGCTCGCGGCCTGCGAACAGCGACCCCCACAACACCTCGTTCGCTGCTGACATCCCCGACACTTTCGTCATCTACATCTTCGCTCACCCAGATCGGACGACGTACGTTGTTCACCCGTGCACCACCAACACCTCTGGCTAGGACCAAGCAATTTGTCTACCTCGTCTTTGCAATTGCAGCCGGCACGCTGGGTGTCGCCTACTATGCAGACTCTCGATCGGCTATCCACCGCTGGATCGCCATCCCAGCGCTGAAAGCCTTTTTGGATCCGGAATCGGCACAGAAGCTCGCCGTCAAGATGCTCGAAACAGGCCTCGCACCGCGTGATATGGTCGACGACGACGCAGTCCTCGAGACCGAGCTGTTTGGCAGGAGACTTTCGAACCCTATCGGTCTCGCCGCCGGTTTCGACAAGCAGGCGGAAGCCATCGATGGCCTGCTCGACCTCGGCTTTGGCTTCATCGAGATCGGCAGCGTCACCCCCGAGCCGCAACCCGGCAATCCTCAGCCTCGCTACTTTCGCTTGATCGAGGACAATGCTTGCATCAACCGATTCGGCTTCAACTCAGAAGGACACAATGTCATTCTTAGTCGTCTGAGGGATCGCATTCGAAGATGGCTCCTTCACTCGTCCAGCCTGGCTAGCTTGCAAGATGCGCTTGTCGACTCGCTCGACTCGGCTACCGCCGATGCCAGGCAGTTGATCGCTTCGCATCCTAAAAGCACGTCGGCGTTTGTCGACGCAACCGACCTGCCTCGTAGTTTGCGACCAGCCAAGATGCTTGGTATTAACCTGGGAAAGAACAAGACCAGCAAAGAGGAGAGCGTCGATGATTACGTCAAAGGTGTCGAGCGTCTTGGTCCTTACGCCGATATGATCATTGTCAACGTCAGCAGCCCCAACACGCCCGGTCTGCGTCGTTTGCAACGCCGTGGTGTCCTCGAGGACCTGCTCACCAAGGTGGTTAAAGCCCGTGATGGCATGGTGGAATCGCACCTTCGATTCTCGGACAAGAAAGTGCCAGTACCTCTGCTCGTCAAGATCGCACCTGATCTGAGCGAAGAAGAGCTTCACGATGTTGCCGATGCAGCGCTCAAGAGCGGAATGGATGGACTTGTGATCAGCAACACCACCATCTCTCGTCCCGCATCGCTTCGATCGTCGGACCACGTGCGCGAGACGGGTGGTTTGTCGGGTCCTCCCGTCAAGCCGCTCGCCCTAAAGGCATTGACGACGGTGAACAAGCGTTTGCAGGGCAAGCTGCCCATCATTGGTTGCGGTGGAATCGCCAACGGGCAGGATGCACTCGACTACGCAAAAGCAGGTGCCAGCGCTATCGAGCTGTACACCTCTTTCGGCTACCAGGGCGTCGGACTGCCGCGTCGTCTCAAGGACGAGCTGGTGGAACTGCTCAAAGCCGAAGGCAAAACCTGGAAGCAGGTCGTCGGAAGTGGTCTGGATCTGTCCAAGATCTCGATTGCGGCCCCCAACGCAGAAACTCCAACAGGGTTACATCCAGGCAGCGATGCTGCCTTTGAAAAGAGTGTCGCCAGCGTCAAGCTCGAACTAGATGGATTGCGAGAAAAGTTCGGTCTCAATCAGACATTGACCAAAGAAAACTTGCAAAGCTTCCTTCCCACTCGAGAATCGGATGCCAGCTACTACGACTTGATCGAGAAAGCTCACTCTGCTCTGGGTCTTGAATTCGCGACTGGAGAAAAGACTCTGGTATCAGCGCCTTCCTCCACGTCTCCTCCTTCGCAAGCTGTACCGACAGCTGGCGAGAAGCAGGTACAAAAAGCCGAGGAGCTGTTGCAAGATCCTAAAGTGCCCAACGTCAACGTCGAGACCAAGGACAAGACCAAGCGAGTGTTTGGCGAGACAACGATGGGCAAGGTGCTCGAGGCAAAGGAGAACGCGGCAAATCGTGATTTCGGCAAGATCGACAAGGTTCGCGTTGTATAAGCTTGATACGCTCTCCTTCTGTTCAATTGCATCGTTCCTTTTCCGGATCACGTGTGCATTCAAGCCTGTGTATGTGGTAATTTGCTTCGGAAGCTGCAATGCACAAAAGATCTGCAGATGTGAATGTGATTGTGGAGACAGGTGTCTGTGATCGGGACTGTATGAGGGAGGAAAGAAGAGTGGGAAATGAGGAATCCCGCACAGACGTAGCAGAAGCGCAAAGACTGGGTTCTGTTCGTGTTCAGGGTTCTGTCACACGGGTCACACGGAATCAAGAATGGCCAAGTCGGCACGACCGAAGCGAAAATGGAATTGTTTTTGGATGAATCGCTTAGACCAGCTTTCCTAGCATCGCACTCTCCCTCCTCGCCGTCATCGACATCCTGTCTCTTACACCATTTTACCCTTTCCAGCGTTGATCCTACTCCAACGTTTCTGTCTCTCTTGCTGAAAGAAGAGGGCTCCCCTCATATCGTGTCAAAACTTCATTCTACACTCGCTCCTATTTCCAGCCCTTACTGTTGACGTACCTACTACCGGCAAGCACCCAACACCGTCCTACAGCTAGGCACAGAACCCACACACTGCACTTCTTTTGTGTCAGCCAGTGGCATAGCTGCTGCTCTGACAAAGCAGCTTGAAGCCTTCTCCTACTACCGCCCCTAGCCACCAACAACGAGACCTTGGACAAATGGCTGGCAACTAGACTCGGCGCAGTAGCCATCACACAACCAACTGTTCCTTCTTCCCACAGCTGAAGGTCCAGCTGGCAACGCCGCGCGCTCAGGATGTCTGTGCTCGGTGCACACCAGAGCGATGCGCTCAATCGTATCTTCTCTGGTCTCAAAAGCAGAGACGAAGCTACACGCCAAGCAGCTGGCGAAGAGCTCAGATCGCACGTCGCCTTTGTCGTCTCGGAACTCAAGGGCGACAGCTATGCTGCTTTCAACAGCGATCTACACCGAAGAATCTTTGAACTCGCGCACAGCCAGCATGTCCATGAAAAGCTTGGCGGCATCATTGCTATCGAGGACCTTATCGAACAAGAGAGCGAGGACAACAGCGCACGTCTCTACCGCTTCTACCAATACCTCAAACCAAACTTGCCGTGCAACGATGCCTCGGTCATGATCGCCGCTTCGCGGGCCCTGGGAAGAGTAGCTTACCATGGCGGTCAATCCCTAGGAGAACAGTTCATCGAATACGAGGTGCTCCGTGTCCTGGACTTCCTTCAAGCTGGCGACCGTAACGAGTCGGGACGATACGCAGCCGTGCTCATCATTCGCGAAATGGCCAAAAAGGTACCGCAACAGTTCCATCCGTACGTGCCGCGTGTTCTCGATCGCATCTGGGTCGCCCTTCGAGATGTTCGCGTCATCGTCAGGGAGGGCGCCGCCGAAGCCATGGGTGCCTGTCTCGGCATCATTGCTGCACGTGAGAAGCAGATGGGCAGCCACTTTTTCGAATCCATCTACGAAGAAGCCGAAAAGGGACTCAAGATGAGCGCCGCCGAGGCCATCCACGGAAGTTTGCTCGCGGTGCAACAACTTTTACAGCACTCCAAGACTTTCATGCGCAATCGCTTCCAGCGCGCTTGTGAGCTCGTCTTTCGTCTTCACAAGCACCGCGATCCACTCATCCGTCGGACCATCACAAACCTCGTCCCCGTATTGGCGCGCTACGATCCCCACTACTTTGCCGAGGAACACCTTGGTGCCGTCATGGGCATCCTCACAGAACAGCTACGTAGAGAAAAAGATCGTTCACCAAAAGAGTCAGCACAAACATTCGAGACTATTGGCTTTGTCGCCGCCGCCATGGGCCCAAGGATGAAGCCCTTCATCGAGCCGGTCTTGGCTTGCGTCAAGGAAGGCTTACAAATGCGCGGCAAGAAGAACGCGCCACCGGAAGGCCCCATCTTCCTCTGTGTAGGTAACCTCGCCACTGCGGTGGGTCCGCATCTCACACGATACATGCACGACCTGCTCGACCTCATGTTCTCCTGCGGCCTCAGTATCCCTCTCGTAACGGCACTTGATGGCATCGTCAAGGCCATTCCCCCGCTCATGAAGGTCGTGCAGGATCGTCTTCTTGATATGCTCTCCATGACACTGATAGGACAACCCTATCGGCCTCTCGGGGCACCTGCCAGTCTTCGGCCTTCAGCCAATGCCAGTCGCGACGTTGTGGCTGCCCAGACGGTAGAGTCCAAAGGTGTCGAGACCATCACGGTAGCGCTGCAGACACTGGGACGATTCGACTTTCAGGGTCATATCCTCAACGAATTTGTCCGCAACTGCACTCTCCCTTACCTAGAAGATGATCACGCAGCCATTCGACAAGCTGCTGCAGAGACATGCGCCGACCTTTTCGTCAATGATCCCATCTGCCGTCAGACCAGCATGCATGCCATCGAAGTCGTCAACGATGTGCTAGATAAACTCATGACCGTAGGTATTGCTGATCCCGATTCAGAGCTCCGATGGACCGTCCTCAGCAAGTTTGGTGCACAAGAACAATTCGATCGTCACCTCGCGCAGTCCGAGTACGTGCGATCCCTCTTCATCGCACTCAATGACGAAAAGTTCAAGGTGCGCGAGGTAGCCATCGTCATCATTGGCCGTCTTGCCAAACACAATCCAGCGTACGTCATGCCATCGCTTCGAAAGGCGCTCATCCAGCTTCTCACCGAGCTCGAATACTCGACCGTCAGCAGGCACAAGGAAGAGGCTGCCAAGCTGCTCACAGAGGTCGTGCGCGCTTCTCAGCGCCTCGTCAAGTCATATGCGCTACCCATGCTCGAGGTGCTCTTGCCGAAAGCAAACGATCCTAGCGTCGGCGTCGCAGCTAGAGTCATGGAGTGTCTCGGTGAGCTTGCAAAGGTCGGTGGAGAAGATCTCGCGCCCAACGTTGATCAGCTCATGCGTCTTGCCATCGACCAGCTGTCCAGCACGGCGCCGGGCTCGTCCACCGCCAAGAGAGACGCCGCGCTCAAGACGCTCGGTCTCGTCGCATCCAACACCGGTCACGTCGTGAACCCGTACCTCACCTATAGGAATCTGCTCGGCACAGTGGTCAAGATTCTCAAGACCGAGCAATCAAAGCCAGTCCGTCGTGAGACGATCCGCGTGATGGGTATCCTTGGTGCTCTGGATCCTTACCGATACAAGCTGCTCGAGAAGAACGGCGACGAAGGACAGGATGAGACTTCCAAGGGAAGCGGCACGGACCTCTTTGAACTGGCGCTGGCCATCGGTACTTCGACGGATGACTACTACCAGAACATCGCCATCGATGCCCTCATCACCATCCTCAAGGATCCTTCCCTCTCGACGCATCACCACGCCGTGATCGAGGCCATCATGTACATGTTCAAGACACAGGGTCTCAAATGTGTCACCTTCTTGCCGCAGATCATCCCCGCTTTCCTCAATGTCATCCGCACGTGCGGCACCGGACTATCCGAATTCTACTTCCAGCAGCTAGCCATTCTCATCTCGATCATCAAGCAGCATGTTCGTAGCTACCTCGAGCCCATCTTTGAATTGGTGCAGGAAAACTGGAACCCAAACTCGAGCATTCAGCTCACCATCGTTTCGCTCGTCGAGGCTGTAGCAAAGGCGCTTGAAGGCGAGTTCAAGTCGTACCTGCCGATCTTGCTTCCCAACATGCTGCAAACGCTCGACGGCGAATTCACCAACAAACGCCAGCCGACTTTGCTTCGTATCCTCCAAGCTTTCTATGTCTTTGGCTCCAATATTGAGGAGTATCTGCACCTCGTGCTGCCTGTCGTCGTCAAGATGTTTGAGCGTCCCGAGATACCCCAGACGCTTCGCCGCGCTGCCATCTTGACAGTGGGTAACCTCTCGCGCAAAGTAAGTTTCTGCGATCATGCCTCGCGAGTCATCCATCCTCTCGTACGCGTCCTTCCGACGGGCTCAACAGATATCCGCAACGCCGTCATGGAAACGCTCTCTGCGCTCGTGGTGCAGCTCGGCGCGTCGTACGCCATCTTCATTCCTGTTGTCAACAAGGTGCTTGTTCAAAACCGCATCCAGCATCCCACGTATGACCAGCTGGTCACCAAGCTGCTCAACGGCGAGCGTCTTCCGCAGGATCTTTCTGCGGCTGAAAACGCACTCGGCAGCAAGATCGACGAGTCGCCACAAGCCGAAGCCAACAAGATGACTGTCAACCAGCAGCATCTGAAGCAAGCATGGGATACGTCCAAAGTGTCGACGAGCGAGGATTGGCAAGAGTGGTTACGAAGGATGGCAGTCGAGTTCATGCGCGAATCGCCAAGCCATGCTCTGAGAGCTTGCAGGAGTCTGGCTGATGTCTACCCAGCCTTGGCGTACGGCCTCTTCAACGTCGCCTTCGTCTCTTGCTGGACCGAGCTCTATGAGCAGTATCAGAGCGATCTGGTCAAGGCGCTTGAGACAGCCTTCGATGCACCTGAAGTGCCGGGCGACGTGGTGCACATGCTGCTCAACCTGGCTGAGTTCATGGAACACGATGACAAGGCGCTGCCCATCAACATCCGTACGCTCGGCGACCGCGCATACAAGTTCCACAGCTATGCAAAGGCGCTCCACTACAAGGAGGCAGAGTTCCTCACAGATCCTTCTCCGCAAGTCGTCGAGAGCCTCATCGACATCAACACCAAGCTGCAGCAGTCGGATGCGGCTTTTGGCGCGCTCACCTACGCGCGTGAGCATCTGGACATCACCCACCATGAGGAGTGGTACGAAAAGCTGCATCGCTGGGAGGAAGCTTTGGCCGCTTACGATCGCAAAGCCATGCTCGATCCAGACGACTATGCAGTTGCCTTTGGCAAGATGCGCTGTTTGCACGCCTTGGGTGAATGGGAGCATCTGTCTGATCTCGTGCAGCAGAAGTGGGGCAGAGCTGACATGGAGGATCGCCGCCATATGGCGCCGCTGGCTGCAGCAGCCGCCTGGTCGCTTGGTCAGTGGGATACGATGGACGACTACATCTCGGCGATGCGTTCCGACTCGTCCGAGCGCTCCTTCTACCGTGCCATCTTGAACACGCATCGTTCGCAACGAGCTGCGGCCAACAAGCAGATTGCCAAGGCGCGCGAGTCGCTCGACTCGGAACTGACTGCCCTCATCAGCGAGAGCTACGGCCGAGCGTACGATCTCATGGTCCGCACTCAGATGCTTTCCGAGCTTGAGGAAGCGTTGGCGTACAAGCTGGATTACAAGGAGCAGCCTGATCGCCAGGCTACCATCCGCTCGACATGGATGAAGCGTCTCAAGGGCTGCCAGCCCGAGGTGGAAGTATGGCAGCGCATTCTATCGGTGCGTTCCATCGTTCTGACTCCGGCTGACGATACAGAGACTTGGATCAAGTTCGCCAATCTTTGTCGCAAGTCCGGCCGCATGGTGCTGGCTGAAAAGACGCTCAACTCGCTGCTCGGTCCGGAACGTACGAATGCCGATCCAAGATCGCCGATTGGTCCAAGAGCGCCCCCGCCGGTCATTTACGCCCATCTGAAGTTCATGTGGGCCTCCGGTGCGAGGATCGAGTCGCTCAGCTACTTGCAGGAATTCACGCTCAACTTGGCCGAGGACTTGGGTGTGCACACGGTCGACGAGCATGGCAATCTCGTCACGCAGGACTGGCAGTCGTCGCCACGTCTGGGCGAGTTTGCACGTCTGCTGGCGCGTTGCTTCTTCAAGCAAGGTGAATGGCAAATGTCTTTGCGCGAGAACTGGGTCACGGACGACAACAGCAACGTCATTGAGAGCTACCGCAGAGCTACCGAGCTGGATCGAAATTGGTACAAGGCGTGGCACGCCTGGGCGCTGGCCAATTTCGAGATCATCTCGCATCACGAGGAGAGGAACGAGCAGATCACTCCGCAGATGATTGCTGCCAGCATTGTGCCGTCGGTGCAGGGTTTCTTCCGTTCGATCGCGTTGGCCAGTGGCAACTCGCTGCAGGATACACTGCGACTGTTGACCCTGTGGTTCAAGTATGGTCATCAGGAGGACGTCTCGCAGGCGGTCAGCGAAGGATTCGCAAGCGTTATCGTCGACACTTGGCTCGAAGTCATTCCGCAGATCATTGCACGTATCACCGCCCCATCGCCCCGCGTGCGACGTCTCATTCACAATTTGCTCTCCGACGTTGGTCTGGCGCACCCGCAGGCGCTCGTCTATCCTCTTACAGTGGCCGCCAAGAGTCCGAGTCACATGCGTATCCAGGCGGCCATGGGTATCATGGACAACGTGCGCGAGCATTCTCCCGTGCTTGTGGAACAGGCATTACTGGTTTCGAACGAGCTCATCCGCGTCGCCATTTTGTGGCACGAAATGTGGCATGAGGGTCTTGAAGAGGCATCAAGGCTTTACTTTACCGAGCACAATATCGATGCGATGTTCGCAACGCTCGAGCCTTTGCACGATGCTTTGGAGAAAGGTCCCGAGACGTTGCGCGAGACCTCGTTTGCCCAGACGCATGGACGCGATCTGGCTGAAGCCAGGGAATGCGGTCGACGATTCCGACAGTATGGTGACATTTCGGATCTCAACCAGGCCTGGGATCTGTACTACCATGTGTTCAAGAAGATCACAAAGCAACTACCAACGGGCAACTCGGTGCAGCTGGATCTGCAGTACGTCTCGCCCAAGTTGTTGGCGATGCGAGACTTGGAGCTGGCAGTGCCCGGTACATACCAGTCCGGCAAGCCGATCGTTTGCATCACGCGCTTCGAGCAGATTGTCCTTGTCATTGCATCGAAGCAGCATCCTCGACGACTCAAGATGAAGGGTTCGGATGGCAAGACCTACCAGTACCTGCTGAAGGGTCACGAGGATCTGCGTCAGGACGAACGCGTCATGCAACTCTTCGGTCTAGTCAACACGCTGTTGTCGATCGATTCGGAGAGTTACAAGAGACGATTGGAGATTCGCCGATTCCCGGTTATTCCGCTCTCGCCTAACACGGGCATGCTGGGATGGGTCGAGAATACCGATACACTCCACGTGCTGATCAAAGAGTATCGAGAACAGCACAAGATCCTGCTCAACATTGAACATCGATTGATGCTTCAGATGGCGCCGGACTACGATCACTTGACGCTGATGCAGAAGGTCGAGGTGTTTGAATATGCCCTGGACAACACTCCTGGACAGGATCTCTACCGGGTGCTCTGGCTGAAATCTCGCAACTCCGAGTCGTGGTTGGAGCGTCGATTGGCCTATACTCGATCCTTGGCGGTATCCTCCGTGGCAGGCTATATTCTGGGACTCGGCGACCGACATCCATCCAACTTGTTGCTGGATCGTCTGACGGGACAGATTGTCCACATTGATTTCGGAGACTGTTTCGAGATCGCATGCCACCGACCCAAGTTCCCTGAAAAAGTGCCGTTCCGATTGACGAGGATGTTGGTCAATGCAATGGAAGTCGGGGGGATCAAAGGCACGTTCAAGGTGACGGCGGAGAATACGATGAGGGTGTTGAGGGACAACAAGGAGTCTGTACTGGCGTTGCTGGAGGCTTTTGTTCACGATCCTTTGATCTCGTGGAGACTGGTTGCCGATGATCAGGAGCGTGCACCTGATGCGCAGGAAAACGAAGCGGTTGCAGCCGAAGGTGGAAATGCTACCGGCAGCGCAACGGGCGCTGTTACCGGAGCAGCCAACGTAGGTGCTGGTGGAACGGTGCCTTCCAACCAACGACAAGATCAGACTTCATCGGGCACCGCAGCACCAAACGCAGGAGGTGGAGCTATTGCAGCACCTACCGCCGCAACGACCACTACCAACACCAATGCCACCAACACCACGACAACCACCAATAATGCTATTCAACCAGGCGCAGGTCAAGACATGAGGAACCAAAGAGCGCTCGAAGTGGTGCGACGAATCCAGAACAAGCTGGCAGGCAGAGACTTCAATCCCGCCGAAAGTCTCAGTGTACCCGCCCAGATCGAACGGTTGGTGCAGGATGCAACGAGTAAGGAAAACTTGTGTGTTGCTTTTGTCGGTTGGTGCTCGTTCTGGTAGATGGGTTGAAATCGGGGAAAGAGAGAGGGATGAAGGTTCAAATGCAATTTTGGTTTCGTGAAGTTTCTGATCGATTGTGACTGAGTCAAGGGTGTTCTCAAGAATGGGTTGTGCGATGCGGACGATGAGCGATCTGACGAAACAGCCACTTTCGACGATCTTGTCTCTCAACTCAACTCTCGCATCAATCTCTCAACCATGCCGACGAACCCAAACGACCCACACAGCACCCGCTGCAACGACTGTTGAGAGAATTTCTTTCAAACAATCCATACGTCGATCTCTGCACGACTTGATCTAGTGAGCTGCCGAAGTCGGCTGCTGTTGCTGAGCCTGCTGTTTGCTACTGCTCTCCTTCAATGCGAGCAACTGCTTGCTCCTGAACGCCTCGTAATGGATCTGAGCCGTCGTCTCGATCAGGTCCTGCAGATGGGTGCGAGTTAAAAAGTTGCGAAGATGGACAAACTCGCAATGACTTTCGTTCTCGACATTGACCACGCCATATCGGTTCTTCCGACCTCTCACCTGCTTTCCATCGATCACGACCGACTTTTCGCTGCCCACCACGGCAAAAGGGATCAACGTCCTGATCCGTTCGTTCAACTCCCTCTCCTCTTCTTCGTAATCCTCATTGTCGAAAGGGTAAGCTCGGATGTTGTTGTACTGCATCTCGGCCCGGATTCGCTCCTTGAACAAATCCCTCTCGTCCATCGTCAAACTGTCGCTTTTGGCAATCACGGGTACCACATTGACCACATCGCTGAGCTTCTTCATCACCGTCACATCGATCGGTCGCAGCCCATGACCGGTGGGATTGATGAAGAACAAGCAACAGTGGATCCGAGTGTCGGTAATGTACCTATCCCTCATGGCGGTCAGTTCCTTTCGAAGATAAGCACTGTGTTGATCTTTGATGTACTTGATGATCGGATCCCAGCAGTTGTCGTTGTTGACCTGGTCGCCGTAACCGGGAGTGTCGACAATGTTGAGACGCAGCTTGACACCGTTTTCCACAATGACGTGCGAGACGGGATGGATTTCGGTGGTTTGACGGACCACTTGCTCGGCTGCAAATCGTCCCTTTGTATCGATCAGGTGAGCAGCAAACAGCGTATTGATCAGCGTCGACTTGCCCAAACCGGTCTGCCCAACGACCATGACGTTGAACTGGAAACCACGTTTGAGAAGCTTCGACTCGATCTGCTTGGTGATCGAATCGAATCCCACGTAGGATTGCAATGGAGTGTGATCTTGATCTTGCGATAAAACGGCCGTCATTTTCGGGCGTTGCAACGGTTCCAGGATCGGTGTAGGTTAGGACTTGTATGCGCCGAAAAGGAGTCGTGCTTTCTATCAAAAACGATGCAACGACTGAAGTCTTTTCAAAAGACGAGATTGAGCAAGATGAGGTCTCTCGAAAGTTGCGTGATGGCGTGATGGATGATCGTGAGTAGGAAGATGAAAAGGCTACGAAACGAAGCGCAGATGGTGGCTCATGCACCCACGCTCGCGCCTGCCCTCCCTCTCCCCCTCTCCTTACAGTCAATCCACACGCATGCACACCGCCAACACCTTGCTTGCGCATGTCTCAAAGTTGCTCTCCCTCGCAACTTACGCGCTTCTTGATTTTGTATTCGAATTCTTCCAAATCATCCAGCCAGCACGACCTCGCATCGACTCCTTTGTATTCACCCTAAATCCAATACAAATCTTGAATCGTTCTTGTGCGACAGTTTTGACGTGTTCGCGCGTATATACCTAACATTTCGGGTCGAAGAAAATCGAGCATCACAAAGCTAGGGTCCAACTACAGTAGCTTGTGGAAACCGCACACTTTCGCAGGATCAGTCAAAAGGGTATGCAAACTGTGAGCATTCGGAAATTCATCAAAGAACAAGGACAAGTACAAGGAAGCATACACAGAGATCACAGTCGAAGGCTGATATGGACAAAAAGAGATGCAAAGACAGTATGCAGAACAAACGAGGACTGGTTTGACCATCTTGATGGCGCAAGCAGACCCCCTTTCGCCGAGCCAAGGACTGGAGAGCAATCGTCGTTAGACCTGCGACCCTCGAGTGAAGTACGCCTTCATACCGTGCGTAGCCAGCTCGTTCTTAGCCTGCGCAAACGTGTGACCTTTTTCGTTGTTGTGTTTCCAGATCAACCTGTAGTACCACAGATTGCCCAACCCTTGCAGACCAAAGCCTGCTGTAGCGATCGCACCCAAGATGCCTGCGATGATTCTGTGTCCTGCGAATGCCTGGATCGTGTTGATCAAGCCTGCTGAGCCTGTCGACGGGATACCCAGGAACACGTAGACCGAGAATGCCAGGTGGAAGCCGGCAAAGATGAAATAGACGTAGAAGAAGAGCGAGTGCTCCTTCATGAGTCCATTGTAGATGGGTCGGTACCAAAGCAGGAAGCTGGCTACCGTGATGACTGGCAGATAGACAATACCCGAGATCATATCTTTCCCACCATCCGATGCTCCTTGAACGAGCAAAAAGATGCACGCCACCATGTTGATGATGAGCGTCAGAACGAGCAGAAGCCAGAGCTTGTACAGGTTCTCCATGATCGGTTGGCTGTCCGGCGGGATTTCGGCTGGAATGTCGTGATAGATGAGCGGGTAGAAAAAGGGCCAGTTATTGCGTCCATGCTTTTGGATGTGTGCTGCACGGTTGTCGAGATCGCGTTCTCTGCGCGCGAGCTCCTCTTCTCTGCGACGAAGTTCTTCCATGCGGTTGGCCTCAGCGCGAGAAGGCATCTCGTCGTGCGTGCTGCCTTTGTACGTAGAACCTACGTCATCGTCGCCGCCGGCATACATACGCGACGAGTCATTGAGCGCGCCTTGTACCGAAGGGTCTGCGAATGGGTTTGCGTCGAGCGCGTTGCGATCCGAGAAGGGATCCGCCTGTCTCGACATGTTGTGTATATGGTCCGTAGTGCGAGTCAGAGGATGTCAGGGAGAAGATTCGGCCTTGTGTATCTGTATACAAGCGTGTCCAAGTTGCGCTCGAGTATAGTCGTGATTGTTGGCGATGATGTTGGGGACAGTGACGATAGGCAGGACAGCTTGGTAGCTGATGATGGCGTAGTGAGGATCGTGTTCGGTGATGAAAGAGAGCAGCGCCGCCAGATGTAAGGTGGTCTGTGAGCTTCGGCGTGGAATCTCGCGGGACACAAAAAAATCCAAAAGGGCTGAGAGGCCCACAGAGAGGGTGAGAGACACACACAGCCTCGCCGCAGAAAACTACCCACGACACGTTTCCCTCGCTTGAGCGTCTTTGTGCCTGCCGCCTGTTTGCTTTGTTTGACACGAGAACCCCTGTTTGTCCTGTTCCTCGGCACAGATTTCTGTCCTAGAGTCTGCAGCTGCAGGATACAGTGGCCCGATTTCCACACTTGGTCCTGTCCGATCAACTTCGATACGCGTCGAGGCAAGCTCTCTGCGCCAAAGCGAAATTCGCGCCTCGCGAAGGTTTGTCGATACAACACACACACACACCGCACACAAGAGACGTTGCCCGAAGTTGTAGAAGAAGCACACTCATCGACATCTCTTTTCTCATCCCTCGAACACTCGCAAGCGACCGACGATACTCTTGTCGAGTCTCAGATCAGACGGCTAAGTCGCGCTCATCGCAAACTACCTTCACTACAGCTCCGTCACTCTTGTTGGTGCTGCGGCCGCCGTTCCTTCCATCTCTAGGACATTCTTTGGCTGCATCGCGAGAATCACAAGCAGTCATCTCCCTCGACTCATCTCATATCCTCTCAAGCGCGCCGACCACGCTCCTACCCACAATCGAAGGATCCCTATCCGTTCATTGCTATTGGTTAGGTCACCTGGCGCTTGAACGGCTATTCAGATCGAAGCTACAGCGCGCGAAGCTTGAGCTTAACTCGATTTGTGATTCAAGCCGACCTCATCTCATCTCGCTTCGGGCGATCCGATGCAATTGCCATCAAACCAATTCTACCTTCCGCGCCTTTCCGACTGAATCCAAATCCTGAAGAGCCGACTTGAACCGGTGCCGTCCTACAAGCATCGCTGCATCCATCTGCTCTCGGGCCACCGTTCTCGTCATGTCGAGACGCGGCGGTGAAATCGAATCGTCTAACATCCTCGATGGTCCACGCAAGCGCCTCAGAGGCAACGCGACCGCCGATGACGCGTCAGCCAGTGCTTCAGCTTCAGCCACCCCCGCTTCCGCATCCGCTAGCACTGCCGGTATGGGTGTCATCGAGCGCAGAATTCACAGCTTGTCGATCGAGCAGGTGGCGCAGTATGGTCAGAAGCTCATGGATACCGTCGTGCAAGCTACCGACCCCTCGGACGGCGATCCGCTCCACGAATTCTTTCTCGAGCTCCCCGACGCTCAAGACTATCCCGACTACTACGAAATCATCAAACGCCCCATGGCGCTCGAAGAGATCCAGTCCAAGCTCGATCAACGCTCCTATCCTACGTTGCCAGAGGTGAAGCACGACTTTGAGACCATTTGCAACAACGCAAAACGCTACAATCAGCGAGACACGCCCGTCTGGCTCAAAGCAAAGGAGTTGCATAGTCTCATCAAGATCACCTACGTTCAGATTGTCGAAAGCCTTCCCGAACCAAGTGCTGCTCCTCCATCATCCACCAACCCGGCGGCATCCGCTGAGCCCTCCACTTCGGCTTCCTCAGCAGCTACCGAAGCAACACCTTCGCGGCCCAAGCGCATCCTTCTTCGCACTTCCAAATCGCACGCCAAGCTCAACGATCAAGCTCAACCAAAAGACGAAGCGCAAGACTCACCTGTCCCGTCCATGCCCAGCTCAATACAACCACAGCAGTCCACGCCGCAGCAGCCTCCCTACTCCAAATCTTCAATTGAGCAGCAGCCTGTTCAGTCATCGACGCCCGCTCGTCAGCAAAGCCAACAGCCCTACGCTGCCGCTGGCACCCCGAGCTCAATGGCAGATGACGACGATGGCGACGACGACGATGCCGACGCTGACGACGATGACACGAATGACGGAGACTCCTCCAAGCTCACAAAAGGTGGTCTCTTTGACGGTCGCAAGCGTCCAGGAAAGCGAGGCAAGCGTTTGAAAGCCACGCTCCGCCAACTCGTGTACGATCTTCGTCGTGTCATCGGCTCACGCGGCTATCCTCTCGTACAGAACTTTGACATGCTTCCGGATCGAGCTCAGAATCCGCAGTACTACCAGGTCATCTCTAGGCCTGTCAGCCTGCGTGATATCGAACACCGCGTCTTTGAGAAAGGCTACATCAATGCACATGCTCTCTTCGTGGATCTCGAGCTCATGCTCAACAACGCAATGTCCTTCTATCCTCCCCAACATCCCGTTTGGCAAGACGCCGCCGAGATTCGTCAGTACTTTGAACGCGAAGCTATCCCCGCTCTCATGCAGGACGGATTCACTTTGGACAAGGACGACATGAGGCAGTCGGCACTGCCTCTTCATCTCGCCGCCAACAGTACCATCGAGGCGCACAAGGCTGCCTACAAAATGTTCGTTTCCAAGACTGCTGCAGGCGAAGGCGCTTCGCAGAGCCCCGAGCCGTCTCGTGCCAGGCTAGGCTCCACAGGGCTTGCTGGCTCTCCCGCACTCTCTGCAACGCCAGGCTTGCCAGGTGGCTCTCCAGCCCCGTTCGGGTCGCCTTCTCCCGCTCTGCAGTCCCCAGCTGTCCCCATGCTCCATAACAATGCTCCCATGATGATGGGAGGAACAGCTCCAGGCTCAATATCCATGTCGATGCCCATGGCACCGCCAATGTCCAGCCCCATGCCCACCTTCCCCATGGCGCAAAACGTACCCACGCCAGGCATGCCAGGCATGTCAGGCTCACCCGCACGCCCAATGCAATTCTCAGCCACGCCAGGAGCTTCACCACGTCCCATCGCAACGCCCGAAGGGAGGAGGCCGGTCGGTCGTCCCCCTGGCAAAGGCACTCCCACAAGATCCAATCCGTATCCCTTTTTGGAGCGTCGCGTCGGACCTGGTCGACCCAAGAAGCACGAAGCTGCAGCACGTCAAGCCGCGATTGCCGCTCACGAAGAGATGCTTCGCAAGCAAGCTCTGCACGATCAGCATGACCAGATGTCGCAACAGCAGCAAGCCGCGGCCCTCGCAGCTCAGCCCATCCCACAATGGCAGCAGCAGCAGCTTCTGCAACAACAGCAGCAGCAACAAATGCTTCAGCGTCAGCAAGAACAGCAACGACAACAGCAGCAGCAACAGCGCCGCCAGCAACAGCAATTGCAGCAGCAACAGCAGCAACAAGCGCAGCAGCAGCAACAGGCTTATCTCGAGCAGCAGAGACAAGCTCATCAGCAGCAACAGCAGCAGCAGCAACTGCAGCTTCCACATGGACTTAGTCCTTCCGCTTCGCACCAGATGCTGCCACCGGGTTCGCAGCCTGGTAGTCATTCGCCGTTCGGCAGCGGCATGCTGGCTGAAGCCCCGTCGCCTGTCAAGCGGAAAGAAGCCGTTTTGCCAGCCGAACCACGTGAACCACCTGCCTATGAAGGTCTGGAGAACCGCACTCCTCTCATCAGCAACTTTTCCATCGGAATGGAGGTGGAAGAACCCGATGGACAGACACTCGCAGTTCCGAGGCTGGAGATCAAGAACGCCTTTGCGACGCAGCACACGCTTCAGATCCCGCCTAATGCTTCGAGCATCACGATTGATTTCCCACTGCGTATGTTGAACAAGAAGCAAAAGCCCAAGGAGAGCCAAGCGAAAAAAGATGGTTCGATCGAATCTGAGAAATCCGACGGCGATGTGTCGATGGACGGGGCGAACGGCCATGAGGAATCCACTGCCAAGATTACCCCTGCTCCGGTGAACGGCAAAACGGAAAACCAAGACGAAAATGCACTGACATGGCCTTGGCAACCGCACCTCTCGTTCAACGGTCGACACGCGGAGGCTAATTGGTCGGCAGCGGAATCCTTCCTTGATCCAGCTCTTCTCGACGATGGCGAAGCAGCAGACGACGAGGAAGCACAGCAGGACTTGACCACTTCGATCGGTTACTCGTATTGCAGAGTTCGTCTGCTTCCCAAGAGAGGCATCAATGTCTTTGAAATCGCGCTGAAAGCTGACTCGACTTATCCGCCGATCCAAGGGATCCCTACCGAGCGATACTCGATTTATTTCTGCTAGTCCACGTCGATCCTTGAGTAATCTATCTCGTTATCAATGCTCGCTGACATGAAAAGCAAGACCAAGTGCGAGAGATTTGGATGAGAAGAGGAAGGTAGCGATACCGAGTGACCAAAAAGTCTCGTTCGGAGCCTTTTTTTTCTTTGGTATGGTTCGGGTCGCGCGTGCGTGTCGCTGCAAATCAGTGGTGAGCTTGAATTCTGGAAATAAGCGAGCGCACAAAGAAAGTCTAAAGTGGCCGAAGCTGAATCTCGATACATCATCATGCCCTTCATCCCTTCCTCTTTTGCCTCTCTGAAGACGACGACAAGCTCAGTTGACGTGCTGAATTGTGGCCACTGGACAAATACACATTCGAGTCGCCGTGCAGAGCCGACAAAGTGAACGGCGACAAGTTGATCCTCTTGCAGCACGTATCTCACGAAATGAATCACGGAGGCATGGATCACGGGGGAGGGGGACACAGTGGAATGGAGCATGGCGGCATGGATCACGGGGGAATGGCCTGCAGCATGAACATGGTCTGGAATTACGAGACGACCAATCTCTGCATTCTCACCTCCTCTTGGCGAATCTCTACCCCCTTTTCTCTCTACCTTTCTCTCGTTCTGATCGCATCTTCCGCGATCTTCTTCGAATGGCTACGACTGTATATTCGACAACTGGACGCTCATCTTGCCCGATCCGCTCTGACCTATTCTCCTCTATCGACGACGCATCGTCGACGAGCCTCTTTACTACCAACCTCCAGTCCAGGCTCTTCGACCAGCAGCAGTGGAAGTGGAGCAGCAGGCTTATCAGAACGTCGTTCACCAAGCATTTCCAAACACCGTCACAGCTCAATCAGCCTGAGTACAAGCAAAGAGAGGAAACGATGGGTGGAACCGTTGGAAACATCAAGGAGAATGCAGCTATGGCGTTCGACTTTGTACGCCACTTCCACAGCAATCGGTTTCACACTCATGTTGATCAGCATGACATTCAATGCTTATGTCATCGGTGCGATCGTCGTTGGTAAGTATAAGCTCAACACTGAGATGAGGGAGAGATGGAAGTACTGACGCAAGGGTTCTTTGTTTGGTGTACGGGCAGGTGCGGGCCTGGGTCATTATTGGTTCAGTCGAGATCTCTCGTCTAACAGCGCTTTGCTAGGCGCCGCGGATGATAAGGGCTTAGCTTGCCATATGTAGTTACGATCTTCTTGACGATGGGTAATGAACGAACGAATGCACACCCTTCCAGGGCTCACACGACACACATGAGCAACGCAACGAACCTTTCATTCCATAAATACAACACCCGTCGTATCCCCTGAGAGACGGCAAGCTAATACTTGGCTCTGGGCGTATACAGTGCAGTGGTCGCATCGTCATGTTTGGTCCTACATACGCGAATTGCATCGGCGTAAATCACCTCTTTATTGCTGCCCCAAGCGTTCATCTTGGCCTTTCCTTTCAACTTTTCGGCCAACTCGAGCGCTTTATCCAGCGTATCCTTGGGACTTTCGGACAGTACATCTACGAAACCGAGATCGAATGCCTCCTTGGCACTGAATCGATGACCTACCAGAACCACGGTACGCATGATTCTGTGGTCAGCAATCTTGCTGGCCAAAGCCATTTGCAAACCATGGGGCAAAGGAGCGCCGAAATCAATCTCGTTCATACACAGGTATCCTCGCTTGGCGTTCATGACGCGGTAATCGTGTGCGCAAGCCAGCCCGAATCCGGCGGCAAAAGCGTGTCCGTTCAAGGCGGCAATGGTGGGAATGGGGAAGGTCAAGAGTTTCTCGTAGAGCGCGTTGAGATGGGTGTCGAAAAAGTTGGGATCCTCAATCGCTTTTTCGAAATCCAATCCGTTCGAATAGATCTTGGCACTCGCATCGGTACCACCGGTAGAAACAAGAGCTGCTCCCTGACTGGATTCGCCCGAAGAAAGCATCTCATTCCATCGCTGCTCGACGTGGTTCAGAGCAAGCAGAAGTCCGTCGGCGATAAAGTTGTGGGTCAATCGGTTGTCGGGCGTCTCCTTGCCCAGCATAGTGAGGACCCAAATGCGCGAGGATCCGTCAAAGTCGAGCTTCACGAGAGGAGCAGCATCCGAGGGGAATTGCTGAGTATAGGACTGCATTTCGACAACAGCTTTGGTCGGGTCGTACTTGGGTACTTTGGTGATATCGAATAAGCTGGATCCAGTGAGAGCTGTGTGACGTGCTCGAATTTGTGATGGTCTGAACGACGTTTGAGATCGCAAGCAAGCTGTTCGAGATGGTATGGCTGTAGTACGCAGTGATAGTAAGGATGCTCGAAGCATTAGGAAAGATCAAGGAGGTGCGGGGTAGGAAAAAAAGAGGCACAAAGCATGAGCGGCTGTGACAACCTCGAGCACTTCTGCGTGAATATGGCAGGATGCGTCGGCTCTCCGGCTAGCAAATGCATTCCAGCAGCCGGCCAAGGCGTGAGCCGCACAACGTTCTGAAAAGGTCGGCAGTCTGCGCTCTACCGGCCGTAGATGCAGAAATTCGATCAAGTTGTTAGGTTGGCACGGCCTTCAAACCGGCTTTACAGAGATGCTTTGGACCCTTGATACACCACCAAGCGCAGTTCTCGACAGCCGTTGAAGCACGCTCCACCACCTCCTGCTTCTATTCGCTTTGTCCCACTGATCGCACGCAACTAGCAACGCAACCAACATCAGGAACCTCCCAGTCATACCGCTGTCAAGCATGTCCGAGCTACAACCGCAAGAGTACGTCGACATCTCGACCATCGGCATCGACGATGTACCACAAACACCTGCTCCTCTCCCTATACCCTCTGATCGGGCAACTGTCAGCTATTGGATGGCTACCGTCCCTGAACAATCGCTTCCTCTCTCAATGGACGCAGTGCCAGGCAGATCCGACGTCGTCATCATCGGCTCTGGCATCACCGGTGTCTCGACCGCCTACCACCTCGTCAACGCAGCATCAGCTAGCAAGCCTTACACTTCCAATGTCGCCAAAATCACCATCGTCGAAGCGCGCAGCTTTTGCTCGGGCGCAACAGGCAGAAACGGTGGACACTTGACGGCTGCTTCTGCTCTAGCCTATACTGATCTCGCTGCCAATCCAAACCATCTCCTCGGTGGACGAGCAGCCAGTCTAAATGCAGACGAGATTAGGGCGGAAACTGGAAAAGTTGTCGAACAGATTCTTTCTTTCGAGAGTGACACCGCTGATGCTATCCGCAAACTCATCGCAGAAGAAAAGGCGGAAAAGAAAGTCGGCTTCACAGATGATAACAATTGGCACATCTGCTTCGATCAAGCTGAAGTCGATGCATTTGAACATTCTCTTGCACTGGCAGCTGAACACCCAGGATTGCTGAAATTCGTCGATCGGGTTCGTCGTGTACCCAAACAAGAAGTGGATGAACGCATGAACCATCCTTCTGGTATTGTCGCCGTCTACGAGATACCCGGTGCCACTTTACATCCACGGCAATTGGTTTGCCTCATCTACGAGAAAGCGCAAGAAATCGCTGCTTCCAAGAAGCTCGTTCTCAACCTATTCACCGACACACCAGTTCTCGGCATTTCCGCTTCTTCCGAAAACTCCACCATCGTATCCACGTCCCAAGGCGACATTGAAGCAAAGTACGTTGTGCACGCAACAAACGGCTACGCATCTCACCTTTTACCTCATCTCCGTTCGAGTGATTCGGGAATCATCCCAACACGAGCACAGGTCGTAGCCGTCGCACCGAGGGCAGGAAAGCATATGTGGGGGATGGCTTTGAGTGCAGGGGGTGGCTATGAATACGGTCATCAACGGCCCAGCGAAGAAGCCCAAACCCCGCTCTACATCCTTGGTGGAGGAAGGGAGTATGCTACGGGTAGAGAATGGGGTGTAGCCGATGATTCGGGGATCAATCCTGAAGTGTCTGCTTTTCTCCATCCGTATCTCAAAAGGGTATTTGGAAAGTCGTATGGAGAAGACGTGAAGAGAGAGTGGACTGGTGTCATGGGATATACGAAAAGCAAAGATCCGCTTGTCGGCCCGGTGCCGAGGTCAGAAAAAGGACATGGAGGGAGAGGAGGCAAGGAGTACATTGCAGCGGGCTATAGTGGGCATGGCATGACGAGAGCTTTTGGTTGTGCCCAAGTGGTAGCGAAGATGATCCTATCTGATGTCAAAGGCGAGAAGTGGCAGAACACAACAGCGTTCCCGGAATGCTACCTCACTGCTGAGGCGAGATCTGACGCGTCATGCGTCGAATCGCTCGCTGTCACATCTTCAAGCGTCGAAGCGAAGCAAGGTCCATCGAGCGACTCGGACGATGACATCAAGGACCATAACAAGGAGAACTGCAGCCCTGCACCGCAACGTCAAGATTCTGCATCTACCAGCTGTTGTACCATTGCCTAAACACCGTCATCAATCACAGCTAGACCACAGAGAAAAGCTCGCTACCACGGACGGATCGCAGGCGCACACAAGCAGAGAACGTTGAAAAGGCGATGGCATACGAGAAAGAATTGGACAAGGTGCGATTTCGACAAGAGAGAGTTGCACGGAGCTGCCTCTTTCGAGAGAGAATGACAGAAATCACTCGTCGAGCTCGGGCTTCAAGGCAAGGTTTCCGTGGATGGACTCGTCGTACAGAACATAGCCGGGACCACAGTTAGGGTCATACGTGCAGGCATAGTGAATGCTGTCGAATCAAAAGGGGAAGCGGTCAGCCAGTACGTCTCTGATGGTCTTACATCTGCTTGCCATGCCTCACACACTTACCCTTTGACGCAGCACTGGAATGGACATCTGTCGCAAGGTCCTGCGTTGACGACCATGAAGAGAGCGGCAGAAATAGCGGCAAGGCTGGCGAGGAACTTCATATTGATGAGCGTGAGAGTGCAAAAGTGAGATGGTAGAGTGGTGAGTGCGAGGATCACCGGATACATCGAGGGCGAGTGCTCGTTTTATAGCTTTGTCGACCTGCTCAGCTAGATCTTGACAAATCAAGTCAGTCACGAACGAATCCCATCATAGTCATGCCAAAGATTCCAAGTCCTGCCTAGCTGCTGCAACTCGCAAGCATAGAGCAAGCAAATGAGTGGCGGTAGTGTCGCTACATGGGCAATTGCGTCGATGGCGAGGGAAGCCGAAGCTCGACTTCGGGACAAGGTCTTGACAACGCTCAGGATCTTCCCAGCTTTACACGGAATCGCCTTCTCAACAGCCGAAGCTCATCAAGTTCCCACGCGTACACACGTCGGCGTGGCATCCCTGTCACGGCCGTTGATAGCCTGTTTGTGGAAGCGCGTGAAGTTCTATGGAGCGACCAGGCAACGGATTCCAGCGAAGCCGGTTAGATGTTCGCTCTCACACGTTCAGTGACGGAGCAACCCGCATTTACGCACCGCAGTCGGCTCGTTTTCGCTGATACTGTCATATGAAAGTAGCTGCACCAAGTCGGGATACGAACATTCTCACACACATTTGCAAGGACGATCGACGCTTGCATCAGATGAAAAGTGGCTGTACACGGCTGAAGCCACAGGCTGTGCTCCTGATGCATTTGCCCTATGCCCATGGTGGGATCACGAGGAACAGGGTCAAGAGTGTGGTCCGTGTGATACAAAGACAAATGCCAGCAGTGACATACAAGCAGCTCCCGCTAGAAAAATCATTTGCACAATATTTGGCTCTTCGGAGAAAGGACATGTCCGACGATGCATGATCGGAACTAGAGCGGAGATACAAACCGTCAGTATGTCGTCGGAAGACAGCACTTTACTTCCCACTTTGTCCTGTGTCAAACTCGGTCAACGCCTGTGGCTGTCCTGCGAATGATGCATCCACGATTGCCACTCTGCTTCCTTCTCGCTTCAGCCGTTGCCACTTTTCTTAATATGCGTTCCTGACTGCCCTGAGCATCGTGCGAGCTTGACATGTGTATCCTTGATACGACGTGTACGTGAACGCTGAACTCTATCTCATCGATTTACTCTCCTTGGGTCGACTGTGTCAGTCGAACGACATTCTGCAGCTTCTATCACCAGCTCTACCTCGCAAAGAATGCCACGATTCGATGAAGATCATCATGACGATCACAAGGACATATAAAGCTGCCCATTTAGCATCGATGGCCAACTCACATTGACCCATCAAATTGACTTCTATCGTTCTCACGCAACTAGCAACATCTTTCCAGCTGTCACCATGCTTTTCATCAAGACTTCCGCCCTCATGCTCGCTCTGGCCATGACTCTGGCCGTTTCTGATGTCTGCGCAGCCTACACCAAGCTCCCAGCTCCCGAGTGCTTCAATGGTGCTGGGTAAGATGACATTGCGGATCGAACCGCAGCTCGACAGAGAATGACAGGACAAATGCTGACGATACTATGCTTTCGCTACAACAGTAAGGTGATCCCTTGCCCCAACTCTGGTCCACGCCATACGAGCGGAAGGACTTGCTACGTGAACGGGTGAGTGTGGGGGTGAAAGAATTCGGGTCGTACATCGTGCAAATCCGTCGCTGACAATCCAAATGCTTCTGACCGCTGCCACAGCCAACCCTACCCTTGCTAGATGGAACGTCACAGAAGCTCAGACCAAGGGTGCTCTGATGCGCGTACCTGGTCAGTACGAGCTTCTCTTGCACGAGCTTGGCTCGCTCGATGAGCTCTCACGTGGCCACCTACGGCTATGTACGAGGGCCAGTCTAAGTTCTAACCCCCTTGCCTCATACAAATCCTTGTTTCGAAATGTCATCCTTTGACCTCCTTCGCCTCATTTAGCGCACATAGCATGCGCATGCGCGACATTGTCTGTCTGAAGAAACACAGTCAAAACAATCATGACTTGTAATTCATTACAAAGTAACGAATTACGCTGTCTAGGTGGGCAGGTTCCATTCGAACAGGATGCTTTCAGAGTCATTCGGTGAGACGCGACTCTAGTGTGAAGACTGCAAGCCCTGGCTTGTACTAATACGAAGGTGATCGCTGTCACGCTCCAGTCAACGTCATCCTCGTGAAGGAAGGTGTCATTCGGATGGTTTCTCTGGGTTCAAGAGGTGTAGACGAGTTCGAGCCCATCCAGCCGGCTTTTGTACTTCCTCTCTCGGATTTCAACCCATTCTTCAGCGCCCGAAGTGAGGTCCGGAGTGTGAGATGGCAAATTTTTGTCAGTGCGATCAACACCATGGATCAAATAGACATGGTTGAGCTACACCATAGAGAAGCGCGGCAAGAAGAATCTCGGAGAGGCACCGGTTGCTGCAAACAATCTGCTCTGAAGTGGCCCTCTGAATCTCGCACGTCACCGTGGGTCACAGTACTGTACAGCATGCGACCGCACCAGTGTGGGCGGAACAGATGATCTTGATCGCCATGAATGGTTCTCTTGGCTTCATCTCGTGACATGAGCCATCGGTGGGTCAACAAAGGCAGCTCCCTACACTCCCTTTTCGCCGTCTCTCTCCTGCTGGAACGCTGTCACTTGCGGGCTTGGTGCCAACGAATGCTGGGCTTCTTGTTCGTTCATCATTCTGCAGCGATACCTTGGCTTGTAGACGTACCTGTTTAGTAAACAAACAGCTTGTGCCCACTTACACATAGCGATGGGGCTCATGCCGTTCATCTGACATCCGCGAACTCCTGCATTTTCTGTAGCAACGGTGGAGACGCGGATCGTCGCCAAATGAAGTGCATCGCTCTCCCGTGCTTGTTTACGGCATTCCCGTCAGCAAATCTGAACGCCCCGGTCTCCGATGAAGCAGCCCTCATTCTGTACTTAAAGCAATCTCGTACAATCTCTAGGAAGCGACGCCGCTCTCGATTCGTTATCACCTCAAATCATCCTCATATGTTCTCAACCTTCAAGATGAAGGGTCGCTGTCTCTCTTTCACGGAGGTCATCCTCTCTGCAGTTGTCGCCGGAGCGCTCCTGCTTCCTGCAGCTCTGTCTGCCAAGATGCCACCCAACGATGGACCTGGACCTCAGATCACTGGAACCTCTTTGGATCCCAACCAATTCCCGTCGAAATCGGCTCATCTTCTTGACCAACCGGAATTCGGCTCGTGCGAGGATGTGAACACACCTTTGTACGTTGACTTGGACATGTACACGAAGAAGCCTGTTCCCAACTTCAAGATCGTTGGTCATGGAGCCTCGCTGAAAAATACGGAAATCAAGGCGTGGCTGCAACCTGTCAACATGACGGAGAACATTATCCTTGCGTACGACGATGCCACTTGTAAGTTCCTTCCTGCTCGCACTTGTTCCAAGTTCAGATCTGTCAGAAGCAAATATTGACGACAGCGATCATCCTCACTACAGACTTCGCTTTGAACGACCCGACTGTCGCTTTCGAGATCACCTTTCACAGTTATTCCGGCATCAAGCTTCGCTACATGAACTACGATCCGAACACTCGTTGCTATGATGTCTCGCTCCACCGCAGATTTAGGCCTCGCTTTAGAATGACCGTCGGTGTCAAGGAAGACGAGAAGGACCTTGATACTCTCAGACGCTTGAACACCAGCAAGCGCTTCTGTAACGATGGTCTAGTGATCCAACTGAGGCCCCAACCTCCCAAAAGATACTAAAGCTCGCCTTTAGACTTGAACCGTTCCGATCGCTCTAGACTCTCCATGGTGCCTCTCTCACTAGATAGCGCTGCGAATGCTCCGTTAGTGATGCCGAGAAAACTTATCAAATTGGCTATACAATCGTACTGCGAGGCAGCTATAAGGATTTGTGTCTGGAAACACCTTTGAGGATTGTGCTTTCGAGCAGAAAGGACGATTCCTGTCTTATGTGTGCCCTGTAGAATCCGGAAGTCGTTGTGTGGCTTTCTCGCGTGATCGGCGCGATACCTTTTCGCATTTTGTCTCGGCGTAGTCATCGCCGTTCGTCTCATGAACATCATTCGTGCGGATACTGGAGAGGGTGGGACGTCTCGTATTCGAGAGCTCGAATCAGATGAAAACGTATTGGACCATTCTAGTACCATCGACGCGGACGGCATCAATTCCCCAACGAATTGCTTTCCATTGTCCTCAAGTTGCGTTCGTTTTTTGGCTTCCCACCAAACCCATATTTCATCTCCTCACATCATCCTACCAATTTTGCTTTGATATGATGTTACTACCGACTGGTGCAAGCGACTTTCGGTCGAGTCTCGAGACAATCCTTGGCGAATAAATACTCCGAGCCGCAACTCCCCTGACCTTCGTTCGTTCCATTGCCTCCTTCGTAAGACACATCATCGAATAACGAGACCTCAGAAGCTCAGCAGCGATGATTAGATATCTTAAGCTCGATATCTGGCTCAGCATCGGTCTTTTGCTGATGTTGCAGCTGTTTTCGAGCGCTTACTGCATTGTCGAGGAGGAACCAGTGCCTTCTACGAGCGAAGAAGAGCCAACCGTCTCTGGCGGAAGAAGTGGCGGAGGAGGAAAAGGTGGCGGATACCGTAGCGGAGGGCGTGGCGGAAATGACGAAGATGAATCCTACGGCTATGGATACACTCCTGCTCCTCAGTACGATTCATTTGGTCAAGCTTATGATCGTGATTATTGCGATTTGACCGCTCTCAAGTTCGATGGTTCCGAGTACGACAAGCGCTGTGGACCCAAGTCCGATCCAAAATGGCCTTGCTTTTCGCACAATGGCGAGGATGCGTTGTTGACCGTGACCATCGAGCCATGGTCTCAGCCTCTGAACATGACTGGTCAGTAAAAAGCTTTTGAGATTTCGACCCATGGAAAACTCTTCATGACATCCCCGTTGATCTGCTTTTCACTCGCTATACAGAAGAGATCCTGGTGAAGGCCGACAGTGTTACCGGTAAGTTTCTCCCCTCCGAACTTGATTTTATGAGTCAAGATTGACCGAGATTTTCTGAACATCATATTGTCCTCCGCCTCTTGAAACAGACTTCACGCTCCGAAACGCAACTGATGAATTTCGAATCATCTACCACGGCACCTCGGCCACCTTCAGGTACTACGGCTATGAACCCAATACAGGCTGCTACAAGGTCCATCTGTACGGAACAGAGTCTGATCGCATCCACGTGACGACAACCAACGAAGACTACAGAGATATCGACACGATGTACTACCGTGATACCGGAAAGAGGCTTTGCAGCAAATGGATTTCGATCGGAACAAGAGATCGTGATGATATGGTCGAGATTCACAATGACGACGGACGTGGAATCTAGGCGGTCACTTTGCAGTAAAGTCGTGTCACTCAGTATGTGGATTGCGGTGTCGATGCTTCTTCACTTCGTTCAGCTCTCTTGGTATAGTCGAATCTCACTCACAGTGTACCAGAGATAGTGACAGCAGACAACTCTACATTTGACAAGGTTGAGCATACGATGGTCACTTGGAGGAAGACACGCTTTGCTTTAGTGAGAGCGAAGATCGCGTAGCGAATAAGGTCACCTTGACCCACAACTCTGAACGAGCCGAAGAGAGCATGGCGCGGGTGAGGGTACGACAATCATTTTCCCGTTCATGAGCAGCACTAGTCGCTACCCTACTCGCTCTGGTCCCTGTTGGAGGGTACAAGCTGGTCGAAAACCATGTAACCGGACGGGCAGCTACCGCCTAAATAAACGCAAACACCCCTGCGCCTATCATGATGAAAAATAGCGGTCTCATTCAGAGCTCTAATCCCCTATCGTTCTTCAACGATTCGAGCTGGGTTCGGACTCACCTGGTCCCGCCGAGATGACGGATACAGCACATCTGAGTGTCGACATCACACTGCATGCAAATTGCAGATGCCATAGCGGCAATGGAAAGAACAGCAGAAGCGAAGAAGATGAGCTTCATGACTGGATTTGTTTTGCTTGCTGGGTTGGATCTAGTTTCGAAGCAGACTGGAGTGATTGACAGAACGACTTGGAAGGGGGTCGAGTGTGCTCCTTTTATCTTCTCCAAAGCCTCATCTTAGTGGAAGGCACAAAGATGCTTATCTGAGAACTCTGCCTCAGACTTCAGAGCTCCAAGGGCGGTGTCTGAAGTGTGTATCCTGTCCAGACCGCCTCGCGCGCCGAATTCCGGACTGCCGCCGGACGCCGCCGAAGTGGCTGAAAGATACGTAGACTGAGCGTTCCAGATCGATCGTCGAACACCCTCCAATGCGTGAGACCATTTGGAGGCGATCACGCATTCGAGAAACCGTTCTGGAAAAGCGATAAAGCAAGGATAGTGTGCCACCTTTCTCACGGCAGACGACGGTCAGCGCCAACGCCCCTCGGAATTTCGCTTGCCGTCAAGTTACCGGTGAAAGGCTTGAGTGGAACGTGGTGGTCAGAAAAGCCACCGTCTCGTCATCGAAGTCTGCAATTGCTACGAAGATGCTGTGCTTGCGAAGAAGCCGGGCGCCTAGCTGAGAGCACGTAAACATGTCGACATGGCTTCGAGCAGAGATCCTTCACGTTAGCCGCCACAGCCGCCGCTGTGTCGTCTGTCAGCTTTCCCAAAGCGAGGATCAAGTTCACAACGGACAGGAAACAGTCACTAAGCGGAAATCAAAAAGGTTGCAGCAAACGACCAAAAAAAAAAAGAATGGCCGAAATTGCTTTGAAAACGATGGAAAATGCGACTCTGGCGCACGAGCACAGCGCGTGAAAATCGGACGGGCTCGTCAGCCGTCAGCTGCTTGCTGCTCTTGTGCGTTTGGCCTGAGCAACGACCCTTGATCCACCTCGTTTTGACAGGTTACCGCCGAGCCATCCGAGGTTGCGCTCACCTCTGTGCGGGGTAAAAGGTAAAGCTTGAGAAGCCGCGATCAACTCGTTTGCTTGTTTGCCTTTCTTCCACGACGACATCCGCTGTGAAGGCGTCCCTTCGATCGACCATTTCCCGCAACTTTCATCGTTACAGGCAGTTCGAGGATGCCAAGCGCACAATCCTCTTCCGCTACCGCGTCAGCGACGCCATTGAATGATGCCCTTAAGAGGGCGGTCAACCACCGGGTGAAACCCAACACGTTCACTATCGATGTCATTGTGAATCACCTTATCCGTCCACTGTTCCACTCGAATGCACTTTCGACCATCGCGACGATCCTTTCTGTAGTCAAGCTCGTCGGAGGTACGGCGAATCTCAGGTTTCTCCGGGAAAGGCAGGATCTGAGTCCTCGCGAAAAGCTCTCTTCGTTTGCAGCCGATTTCAGCGCTGGATGGAGCAACGGGGCCAATCGATTGGCAAAATACTACCTCCTCATCCGGCTGCTCAAGTTCATCAACGCGATCGGAAACCGTCTGGTAATCGATCGCCAGCATCGTCGACCGATTCGATGGACCGAGCACGTTGTCGTCATCACGGGCGGCGCTCGAGGTATTTGCGGTCACGTCTGCACGCTCCTTCGTCAAAAGGGAGCTCAGGTCGTCGTTCTGGACCTGCCAGAAAAGTCGGAGCATGGACTCGAGAGCTTGTACGTTCAGACGGACGTGACAGACATCAAGTCGCTCCTCAACGCCAAGAAGCAGGTGGAAGAGAAGTTGGGATACTGCACCATGCTGCTGCTGGGTGCAGGGATCGCCAGACACTCGTTCCTCCTCGACACGGAAGAGCAATTCCCCTACGAGCTGGCCAAGCAAGTCTCGGAGGTCAATCTCCACGGAGTCATGGCCACGCTCAAAGCGTTCGGAGAACACATGTTACCGGATGGCGGCGTCAAGGATCGACCTTACAAGCAGGCCAAGAACGGATGGGGTGGACACATCCTCATCATTGGCTCGGGTGCTGCGTACATTGAGCTTCCCGCCAATGCTGCCTACAATGCATCGAAAGCGGCCACGGTATCGTTGCATTCGTCGCTCTCGGCCGAGCTGCAGGCGTACCACAAAGTGGACAATGTTCGAAGTTCAATCATCTGCCCCTTGAAGATCGAGTCCAAGATGACCGAGGGACGTATGCTCGACACGCACGACCAGTTCTTGCTGCCGACGCTGACGATTCCGGAAGCAGCGGACAAGATTGTCGAGGTGCTCGAAGGGGATAAGAGCAGGATCGTATACATTCCGAGAGCCATGTACGTGATGAGCTACAACAAGGTGCTTCCAGCGTGGGTGGTGCGGGCGCTGCACATGGGACTGGGTGCCAGTGAGACGTTTTTGACATATGCAAAGGAGTTCCGCAGTGCAGAGGGAAACATCCATCAAAAGTGATGGCTTTCGCTCAGAGCTTGTATGTATCAGGAACGTGTCGCATCAATGAAACCGTCGATCTTTTCTGGAAGGATGTCGTCTTTGAGCTCATTGTGCATGTGTATGACGATAAGCATCAGCGTCGAACTGACATCGGATCGAGATGGTGTTTCAAGCAGAGCGATGGCAGAGTCGATGAGGATCGGTGCAGTGAGTGCCTCACACTGACGAGCATGAGCAGGACCTTTTCCTTCTCTTCGGAACAGGGGCTAGGGCTAGCCTGTGCTTGGCGCAGATTGACAGATCGGCATAGACGATCTACTGTACGTGCTTGCGAGGCGTACTGTTGACACCGGCTGCGGACTGCCGAGCATGCCCAATGTGCCTGTCTGCAGCCTACTCCAGCTCTGAACCATAGGAAATTGTCGGCCCGTGCTGCCGAAAGCATATTTGTTGTTAATTGCGCACTTTGCACCTCTGCGCGTGCCAAGACTCTTGCTCAGGGGCGTTCTCGAGTACTACTGTACGACTGTATGACAAGGTCGAGATTCCAAGGCCCCTGGTTGACATTCACAAGAGACGGAGAATCATGCAGAGAGTGGCCATGATGATGAACGAGCACAGCGCCCCTGTTGAGCAAGATCGCTTATTCGACAGAGTCGACGATTGCCCGAGTGCATACGCGAATCCATGCTGAGCTGGGCTAGAAGGAATGGTATGTTCCTGAGCAAGACCCGATCCTTTGATAGCCGAAGATTGTTCTGCTTTCGGAGGAGCTGCAGCGTCCATATGCTTGATTCTTTTGCAGGCTGTTCTGTGCTGTGCTGGCTCCAGTTTGCAGGACACGGTCGCATATTGCTGTGCTGTCAATTTTCCCAGCATTGCGAGTCTGTACCATTTCAGAGCGTGTATCTTGCAGAGTGAAAATAATAGAAAAAGGGAAAGAAGGAGGCTGCACGTCGGTCTGTGGCGCGTCTCATCTTTCTGCTCGAGACGCGACGCTGAGGAAAGAACAGAACAGTCCAAGTCATGTTCGTGCTCGGGCACTGGAAGAGTGAAAGACACAGAAAGAGAGGGACAGGCGTGTTGGACCCTTCTGAGACACACACACACACACACACACACACGCTTTGCCTATGCAGACAGGCACTAAACGCCTTTGTTCGCTTCACAGCCCCTGAGCAGACCGGATTTCCTTTTTGGCTCTCAAGCTTCTCACGTCTCGGCTATAACACGAGAACCTTGATTTCTTGATTCTGTAAAATCTTTTCGAGACTGCAGACGGATACCGTGGCCCGGCAGAGTCACGCTGTCCGAACGGTTGTCGTCACATTCGGCCTTCTTCTTCTCTGCCTACTTTGCTTGAAATGCTTGTTTGATGTTGAAGCGATCGTCGATGAAGCAATGATGAGAGCCGAGCGTGTGCAAAGCAAATCCAAATGGAATGAACCATCAGCATCGAGCCGAAAAGTTGCTCTCTGACCCTTTGACGCTGGCCTCGTGCAGCTCGGAAGAGCCGATGTGGTGTAGAGAAGCTTGAACGAGCAAAAGCCAAGAGGACCCTTTTCCACTTCCCGCTTCGGTGCCACAGCGAAAAAGTGTGAATCCACACCCTTGCACTACACTTGTAGCTCGGTGCCAGACTGACTGGCTGAGCCCTTGTCGCTCGGATCTCTTGTGTCTGCTTCCACTGCTTCCACTGCTTCGATGAGATCGTGACTACAGTCGCCCCTCTCCATCCCATTGACCGCCTCGTAGCGCACCCGCACCCATTCACCATCGAATCAACCTCCAAATCCTGTCCGACCCACGACGCCCCTTCCCACACCTCATTTCCATCCCACATCTGCGTTCTCCTGTCCACCTTTCCTCACTCTATCTCATCGTGCACACCTCCATCGTCGCCACTTTAGCCCATCGGCTCGCACAAGCACACCTGGTCGTTCGTTGTCGCTCCTCCTTCCCCTCAGATCAGATCTCTCGTCACCTTTGATCGTATTCGATACCCCGCACGCGGCTGGATCCGTCTGCTTTCGCGCAACTTCCACCTTCTCGATAGCATCTACGCACCACTTGCCCCCTTTGCACTCTCCATTCCCACCCTTTGCATCCTCCACACACAGTTGTTTGCATGCTTTCGTAGGCAGCATTCTCACGCTGTCTCGTTGCGATACGATCCACCCATAACCATGGCGTACGATCCATCGGGCCAGTACCACGGTCACAATGGCTTCGACCATGCCGGTCACCACTACGATCCAAATCACAGCCAGCCTTACCACTCTGGACCTTCTGACCAGTCTTACCTTACCGATCCCACACATCCAGACTACGACCCCATGGTCGATCCAAATCTGCAGCTAAAGACCGTCAGAACTGCTGCCGCTTCCATCGCAGAATCGCATCGCTCGGAACAACGCAGGGATGACCGTCGAAAGGCAAAGCGTGCCAACAGCCTCTCCAGTAAACTTTTCCGTGGCAGAACGCTCCGGAAGCAGCAACAGAAAGGCTCCAGCCTAGCAAACCTGGTATCCGAAGAGGTTAAGAAGCGTCGCTCCGATGGTCCTCTCGGATATCAATACGAGCCGGACACCGCTTTCGCTTCCGCTCAGCAGGGCAAGGTGCCAGATACAGCTACCGTCGATGAAGAAGCCGACGAAAAGGATGAGGCGCAAGGCGCTGCCGAATCACAGCCCGCTGGTCCGACCATGCGCAAGATGAAGCCAAAGAAACGCAGAAACGTCTACGTCAATCTTGCCCCGCCTCACTCAGAGCTACGGCACAACGGTGATCCGACCGTAGTCTATCCGCGCAACAAGGTCCGCACCTCCAAGTACACTCCCATCACCTTCCTCCCTCGCTTCCTCTTCGAGCAATTCCGTCGCGTCGCCAACATCTATTTCCTGGGTCTCGTCATTCTTCAGGTCTTTCCAACCTTTGGCGCAACCATCCCACAGATCGCCATGTTGCCGCTCGTCGCCATTCTCACCATCACTGCCATCAAGGATTCAATAGAGGATCATCGAAGACACGTTCTCGACAACGAAGTCAACAACTCGGCCGTCACCCGTTTGGGCGCCTGGCGCAATCTCAATCAGGCCAAAGATCAACGCTCCTGGTATCAAAAGATCTTTGGTCTCTCTGGAAGAGGCGGAGGCAAAGTCTCCAAAGGCGTGCGCAAGCTGCGCGAAAAGGAGGATGCTATTGGCATGCGTCAGGTCAACGGCGGCTCGCGGCGTCCAGGCGGCATGAAGGCTGCACCTCCCGGCAACGAAGAGTTTGGTGGCGCTCGTGGTGCGCGCAGTCTACGAAGTGACAGCCTTGTCAGCTCGCACGCTCTCGGCACAATTGTTAGCGAAGGCGACCGAGAAAACGGCAGCTTCTACGGCGCTAGCTACGATCACTCTAGTACCGCACTCAACCGTGATCCAAATGCCAGCAGTGTATCCTTCCTCCAGCCGCTTCATCCCAACGATCAGCAGCAGCCCAGTCTCAGCGCCGCCACCGTACAAACGCAGAGTACCAGCGTCGAAGGCGTCGTCGACTACCGACGAAACACGCCTGGAACCGCACGATGGGAACGCACCCTCTGGAAGAAGCTCGAAGTCGGCGACATCGTCATGCTTCGCGAAGACGAGCAGGTTCCCGCCGACATTGTGGTGCTCAACACATCCGATCCCGACGGCAACGCCTACGTCGAAACCAAGAACCTCGATGGCGAAACCAATCTCAAGGTGCGCAAGTCGCTAAAAGCCACCATGGGTATCCAATCCGAAGAGGATGCCGAGCATGCCCGCTTTGTCATTGACAGCGAACCACCGCATGCCAACTTGTACAGCTACAACGGTCTGCTCAAATACACGCTCAGCGAGCCCAGCAAGGAAGGCGAATTCGCCGATGCGCTTGACTCCTTGCCGCAAGACAGCAGCGCCTACGCTGCCGAGGAAGCACGTTCGCGACGTGTCGAGCCCATCACCATCAACGAGCTTTTGCTGCGTGGCTGCGCTCTCCGAAACACCGAATGGGTCATCGGCGTCGTTGTCTTTACGGGCGAAGACACCAAAATCATGCTCAATTCGGGCGAGACACCGTCAAAGCGCTCCAAGATCGAAGTCGAGACCAACTTCAACGTCATTGTCAACTTCCTCCTCCTGATGGTCCTCTGCACCATATGTGCTGTCATCGGCGGCCTGCGCCTCTCCAACACCAACACCAGTCGCGCCTACTACGAGGTCGGCGCCGAGCTCAGCACCAGCAATGTCGTCAACGCGCTTGTCATCTTTGGCTCGTGCCTCGTCGTATTTCAAAACATTGTGCCCATCTCGCTCTACATTTCCATCGAGATCGTCAAGACCATCCAGGCCTTCTTTATCTATCAGGACATCGAGATGTACTATGCGCCGCTCGATTATCCCTGCATGCCCAAGACGTGGAATATCTCGGACGATCTCGGCCAGATCGAGTACATCTTCTCCGACAAGACGGGCACACTGACGCAGAACGTAATGGAGTTCAAGAAATGCTCGATCAATGGCGTCTCTTACGGTGAGGGAGTAACCGAGGCCAAGATTGGAGCTATGAAGCGCGAGGGCAAGGACACTTCCGGCTTCAGTCCGGAGAGGCAAGAGGTCGAGCTGGCCGCCTCGAAGAAAAGCATGGTCGACATCATGAATCGAGCTTTCAAGAACAGATATCTGCGACCTAGCAAGATGACGCTCATCTCGCCGCCTATGGCCGAGACGCTGGCTGCAGCGCCGTCTGATCCTCAGCGCAAGAACGTCATCACCTTCTTCCGTGCCCTCGCGCTGTGTCACACAGCGCTTGCAGATCGACCGGATGGCAACGACCCCTACACTGTCGATTACAAGGCCGAATCTCCTGACGAGGCCGCCCTCGTCGCAGCTGCTCGTGACGCCGGCGCGGTCTTTATCGCCAAGAACAACAACACAGTCGACATCGAGGTGCTCGGTCAACCAGAGCGGTACACACCGCTCAAGGTGCTCGAGTTCAACAGCACTCGAAAGCGAATGTCTGTCATTGTACGTGAAGCCGATGGACGCATCCTAATGATCACCAAGGGCGCCGACTCTGTCATCTACCAGCGTTTGCGTGCTGACCATCCGGAAGAGCTCAAGCAGACCACGCACCAGGATCTCGAGACCTTTGCTAACGCTGGTCTGCGTACGCTATGCATCGCTTATCGCTATCTCGATGAGCGAGTGTACATGGAATGGGCCCGCATCCACGACGAGGCCAGCGCTAGTCTGACCGACCGGGATGATGCCATTGACGAAGCAAACGAGAAGATCGAGGTGGATCTCACCCTGCTTGGAGCCACCGCTCTCGAGGACAAGCTCCAGGAGGGCGTACCCGAAGCGATCGAGACGCTCCATCGAGCGGGGATCAAGTTGTGGATCTTGACGGGAGACAAGCTGCAGACCGCCATCGAAATCGGCTTTAGCTGCAATCTGCTGACTTCGGACATGGAAATCATGATTATCTCGGCGGACCACGAGATGGGTACGCGAGCTCAGCTGGAGGCTGCATGCAACAAGATTGCTGCAGCGGGTAGGCCCGTCGTGGTCGAGCAACCTCCGGCACGCAAGGGCGGAAAGGTGTGCAAGAACCGTCTTACAGTCGAACGAACCGAGCAGGCTCCCAAGGATGGCTTTGCCGTTGTCATTGACGGTGAGACGCTCCGGTATGCCCTTGATTCAAATTTGCGACCGCTCTTCCTTGCGCTGACCACGCAGTGCGAAGCTGTGGTCTGCTGCCGTGTCTCTCCTGCGCAAAAGGCTCTGACGGTCAAGTTGGTCAAGGACGGCAAGAACGCGATGACGCTTGCCATCGGCGACGGTGCCAACGATGTTGCCATGATTCAAGAGGCGCATTGCGGTGTTGGCATAGCTGGTCTTGAGGGTGCACAAGCGTCCATGAGCGCCGACTACGCAATCGGTCAATTCCGCTTCCTTACCAGATTGCTGCTGGTTCACGGCCAGCTGTGCTACCATCGCATCTCGGATTTGCACAAGGTCTTTTTCTACAAGAACATCATCTGGACCTCGATCTTGTTCTTCTACCAGATCAATTCTGATTTCACGGGCTCTTACATCTTCGACTACACCTACATTCTATTGTACAACCTCGTCTTCAGCTCGCTCTGCGTCATTGTGATTGGCGCTCTCGACCAGGTGGTCAACATCAAGGCTCTCTTGGCATTCCCACAGACCTACAAGCGAGGCATCCAGGGCGCCGAATACACCAAATTTTTGTTCTACATGAGCATGCTCGATGCTGCCTTCCAGGGGGCGGTCTGCTACTTTATCCCTTGGTGGTTCTACACCTATGGGCCCATGATCGGCCAAACGGGTCAAGAGATGGGCAGTCTCAACATGTTTGGCACTACGATCGCTGCAGGTGCAGTCACGACGGCCAACTTGTACGCCGGCATCATCGCCAAACACTGGACGGGCATCTTCTGGGCGGTCGAGATCATCTCGCTGCTCAGCGTCTATGCTTGGACCATGGTGTACTCGGCTTTTCCCGTCTTTAGTTTCCAAGACGTCGGCTTTTGGCTCGTTCAGACGGTCAACTTCTGGGCCATCGTCCTGCTGATTACTGTAGTATCACTGCTGCCACGCTTCTTCTCCCGAGCATGGAGATCTTCGTTCCATCCCAACGAGCACGACATTCTACGGGAGGCATGGACGCGAGGGGATTTGAAAGACCAGCTGGGCATCGCTCATCAGAACAAGAAGAAGGCTCGGCGAGCAGCTGCTGCCGCTGCTGCCAAGCACGAGCGCTATGATGACAGTGATGCGTATCTGGATGAATCGTACAGCCAGAACAGGGACCGCGATGTGGAAGGGCAGAACAGCCACTTACACATCGATGCCAAGCGATCGAACGATCGTCAGCGATATCAGCAGCGCTTCAATCTGTCTGCGGTCGGAGAGGAAGATGCTCGATCCGACACATCGGCCGATCCACTTGGTGCGGGCGACTACGAGGAGCACTATGCCCGACGCAATCTTGGAGGATACGGTCAGAACCTGCATGCAGAGGAGACTCCTCAGTTGCAGCGACGGTCAGGCTTCAGTCCCACTGCAGGTTACGATCGCAGCAATGGTGCGGTCTCTGGATTGTCGTTCTATGATCCAGATGCGCTGCTGACGAGCAACGATGCGGCAAGTCAACAAAACGCCTACCAATGCCATGGCAATGACGATGCAGAAAAGACGCCTCGACCTGATTTGCCATCGATCCAAGTGCAAAATGCATCGCTGCTGACGGACAGGCAACATCCGACTTTGACAAAGCAGCCTTCGAAGGACAGCTTCACAAAGGCGTTTGATGAGGAGTTTGGTTCCGAATATGATAACGGCGTCAACCCATACCCAGCTGCGACTGGCAATGGATACGCACCGGCGGGAACACGATCCGTGTCTGGTTCCAGCTATGGCTCTGGCGCCACGCATACCAATTACCGATCACGAGATCAGCCGTCGACTTCCATTCCCACGACGCCGACCAAGATGGGCGGGGCTCGGTATCACGACCGCTTCAAGACACCTTCACCGCCATCGAATATGGCGTGGAACCAGTACGATTCTTCAGGAATGACGACGACCTCGTCGCAGCAGAGTCTGACGGTCGGAGCCGCGTACGGGGATGGTGGATCGCCAACGGGGTGGAAGGGTGGACACTCGCACGAGCATTCGGGCGCTTCGGGAATGTCGTGGCATACAGCAGAGGGCAGTCATCACGATCGTGCTGCTTCCGACGCGTCCAAGTTTATGGCGCAATGACCGAGTTATTCTTACGAAGATGATGTAGAATTTTGTTTTTCTTTTTCACCAATATGGACAGTTTTGAACGCGAGTAACGGTATGTGCGTATGGAGTGGTGGTGTTGGTGGCATTTGATTTCATGCGCGTGGTTGTATGTGTGGGGGGTGATGTAGCGGAGGCGTGAGATTGGAGTTTGCATTCTGAAAAGCTGTCGACCGGACTCGGCGATCAAGGGTTGAGGAGAGGTGACGGTGAACAGTCCAGATGTCACATGGCAAGTTGCCTTCGAACAGTGCAGTAGGGTGTTTGAGTGGGCGGTGGGGGCGCGGCGGTTGGGAAAAAAAGACGCCCTGAAGAGTTTCTAAAGAGCTTCTGAAGAGTTTCTGAAGAGCTTCTGAAGAGTTTCTGAAGAGTTTCTGGAAAGGATCTCACTTTGCCTAAGTGTGTGTGTGTGTGTCGGTGAATTCTCGGTCATCGCCCAGCCAAGCTTTGGAGCAAGCCCTACAACGTCTGCAACGCCTGCCTTGCCTGCGACTGATGAAAACGTGTCAAGGCAACAGAAACCACTTGTCGCAACGAAAAGCAGGAAAGCATCAACCAGGACAAAGCAATATGAACCAGGATGAATCAGGATGATAAGGTTCAGAACTTGGGAGACCGAGCAGACCGAGGATGTCCGTGATTACAGATGAAGACCGGTCACGCGCCAAGGATGTTGTTATGATTGCTTGTCGAAAGAGAGAAAGAGGGCTTATGAATGCATGAATGAGTCGCCGTTCGAGTTAGGAGTTGGATTAGGAGTGCATGTAGTGCAAGTAGTGTGAGGAAGAGACCGTGGCGATGTCATGCAGACTTGACCAAAACGCGGGAGCCAGACTTGACGAAAGATCTTCAGGTCTCTTCGAATCTATATAAGCATAGCGCTGATTCGTCTACCTCATCTGATGTTGGCAGTACTGTTTCTGCTCTCTGAGATCGAAAGTATGTGGTTGAACCATCATCCGTTTTGGCTCCAGCTGTCAATCCTCTCGCTATTGCTCTACAGCGTTCAAGCTGCGCCTCCCCGTCGAGTGCGACCTGCTCCACCCCCACTCTACCGCGCCGCTCCCCCACCTCGCGTCTTTGCCCCTACCCCGCTCAATACGCACTACGAACAACTGTATCGGAGCTACACACAACCGCTTTCGCTCTACACCCTAAATCCCTCTGTCCACGCCACCCTCTCCCCACCCCGTGGCTACGAACCTTTTACACCCGTTCAATCGCAATCCTACCTTCGCGCTCTCCACACGGATTCGGCGTACATCTCGCCTCGATCTGGCGAGCCCTTGAGCGGCGTCATTGCTCGTATGCATCAACTGACTTCCTCGCCCACCGTCTCGCGATCGGATCAACGCGCCTTTGTAGCCTTGTTCGAAGAAGTCGCCCGACAAGCACGGTGGGAATTACAAAATCCACTGCATCCCGAAAACATCTTTGCTCAACACAAAGTGGCCCTTCAACAGCTTCGAGCGAAATACCGACAGATGTTGCGCTTGTTGGACGAGGAGGTCAACGTGGAAAAGTTGACCGATCAATTGAACGAGGCGGATAACCAACGCTTTTTGAACGCCTTTGAACTGATTCAAGCCGACGAAAAGTTGCTCGGTGTAGTGGCGGATAAGTATGCCGCACAATTTCCACGCCTGTAAAGAAAACCCTTATGGGGTCGTCACAGTCGCATCGCCTGATGGTGTGTCGAGGGTATTACGTTTCAACCAATCTTCATCATCCCACACCGCTCGACCCCTGAGCCCAGCTTCGGTGCCTTGTTTGACTTTATTCGGATCGGCCAGATTGACTGAGATCGTCCGTCCATCGATGGCATTGAGGTTCATATTGTCCAGTGCATCAAGCGCTTCATCTGGAGAGGAAAACGTGATGAATGCAAACCCTTTGTTCCGTTTGGTGCCTGCGTTGGTCGAGATCGAGGGGACAGAGATGAAAACGATATCGCCAAACGCAGCGAAATGACCAGCCAAAGAAGATTCGTCGAGATTCGATGGGATGTTGCCGACGTAAACGGTCGATGAGTTGGTCGTCATGATCGAAAGGTGGACCATTTGGCAAGAGGAGAGCAAGACATCTCGTTCAATTCACAGTGACAATTGTGAAGCATGCATGTACGCACTGCAAGCCGATTTCCGAATCCACAAAAAAAACAGAAGAGTGACAAGAAATTCGTTGGTTGGAATTGAGGTACACAAAATCACCCGATAATGACGTCCCAATTCTTCCATGTATGCACAGCCGCGCAACGCATGTTCTCACAGCAGAAGAGAATCAATGTGCTAGTCTAAGAAGCGAACAAGACAAGTGCAAGTCGACCACGATCTGCAATCTGCTTCTAACCCCACAGCGCAGTATGCTCGCGTGCAGCCTTGTTATACCTTCCACCTGCCGTCTTGAACTGCTTGACCTTATCATCCAGCGTCTGCTTGGTCTGTGCATCCAACGCGACCTTGGCTGCATCTGCATTCTCCTTTGCTCTACTAGCCTTGCTCGTTCCCGGCAACGGAACCAGGACGTCGCTACTGGCGATCAACCAGGCCAGACCCAACTGGGTTGGTGTCACCTCTGGCTTGTGCTGCGAAGCGAGTTTCTTGAACTCGTTGGCCAGCTCGAGATTCTTGACGAGGTTGTCGCCTTGAAGTCGATCCATGTGACGACGAATATCGTTTTCTGGCAGATCGTCGATCGACTGGATCCCACCGGTCAAGATTCCCTTTCCGGTCGGCGAGTAGGCGAGGATGGGGATCTTTTTCGAAGAGCAGAAATCGACAATGCCGGCATGGAACGCTTCCATTTCCCAAGGACTGACTTCCAATTCCACGCAGGCAACGGGAGCTACGCTGACAGCTTCCTTGATACTCTCCAGACCCAGTTCCGAGAGGGAGATGTGTTTGAAAAGACCTTTGCCTTTCTGTTGTTTTCCCTCTGCATCGGTGTAGGATTCAGCGGAGAGCGAGAGCATGTTGTACATGATCTGCTTGACCGAATTCTGAGGATCCCTACGAGCCATTTCGTAGAGATCAATCTCTTTGCCTCCTTGATCCGTTCCCAACTGTTCCCGGATCCCGCGCAAGTCGGTCTCGAGTGCTTCGACGGAAGAATCAAACTGCATCCCAGCCATGCCTTTGGCTTTGTACATGTCGATGGAGATGCCTCCTTTCACCGAGAGGATGGTCTTTTGCTTGTAGTCAGGGTAGGCATCGTAGAATCGACGAAGGAGTTGCAGATTCGCATACGGGTTGGTCTGAGGACCGTAAAAGGCGCCCGTGTTGAGCAGGTTGCTGCCAGAATCGACGGCGGACTTGATGGCCTCGAAGGCCTGCGCATCGGGAGTCTGGTTCTTGGGATCACACCAGGTCATGCCCATACAGCCAAAGGCGACTCGACCGATTTCGACGTTGCTGGCATTGCCGCCGAGAGGGATTGTTGGAATGGGAGACATGTTTTCGAAGTGCGGATATGTGTGAGTTCGAGGATGAGTGACCGGAAGAAAAGACGCTTGTCGGGAAGGAAGAGGAGGAGGAAAGGCGGGTGGAGTTATATACCAACTTGCTTCTTCTGTACGTGCTATTTCGTTAGAGAACGGATCGCAGACTGTGACTGACAGGTGTGGAGACAGATGAGCTCGCAAAGATAAAACTTGTACAAGCCGGCCTTTCCGCGGACAGAGATTCCCAACTAGACATTCTCAGCTACGAGACCAATGCAGCGAGGCTGTCGCCATGGTCCACGGAGAGCGGCCTGCCACCCGGGTCAAGCATCCAAGCCGTCAACAGGCGAGCTGTCACAGCCGACGGCAGCCGAGATGGTTGTGTGGTGGAGGTGGAGGTCCATAATTTCGGGATATGTTAGAACGGCTCCCTTAGTGAAGATTAATCAAATGGCAAGGCTCAACGGTGAGAGTGCACGTGATGGTCGAAATTGATAGGGCAAAGGGCGCGTCGGTAGTCTGTTTGGTTCGACAGTGTTGCCTGTCTCGCTGTCAAAGACAAGACGGAGGGAAGAGCATTCATAGATTCGTGTTGCTCACGGTTTTCTCACCTTTTTCTTGTTTGACAGCAGACTCTCTTTCTCTGACAGCTTTGTCCTACTATGGCTTGCTCATCCAGTCATGACAAGTTCTCGAGAGAGACACAATCTACCATCAACGAATTGAAGAAAGACATGCGATGCTTTCTGAGGTGGTTTAAGCTGTAGTGAGATTGACTCGTGGGTTGTTTCCTGAAATGAGGCGGGCGGAAAGACCATGTTGTGTTGGAATCTACTCGCTACTCAACGCCTACGCTCATTCTTGCCAAATGGATGCAGGAGCCCAAGAGGCTTGCATGATTGCCGAATCGCCCCTTGAGTCAGCTGTCCGCTGCTCGTCTAGTTGATCCGACGCACCTTCTTAACAGAAGCCAAACAAAGAAAGAAGCAAAAGTCCGCTTGCTCAGGTTCTCTTGTGACGCAGGCCAGAGTCAGTATTTACCTCTCGTCCTTCAGCCTGCCTTGGGAGGCTGTCATATACACAAAACACCATCTCCGCTTTCTGGCTTCTTTCTCCATTGATTGTTCCAACTCGTCACCTACACACCTTCCTCTTCCTCTTCACCATCACCATCACCACCTTTCCCCCGTCGTGTTGCGGCTCGAAACACTGCTGCTGGCGTGAGCACACACAGCGCCTTCAAGGACAGCCACGTTCGCCATCATCAAGGCGTGCTACATCAGTGCTCAACATCAACAACCATCCTAGATCAAGTCAACAACAATCTCAGCGACAATCTCAACGGACACTGCTTCCTAGACCCTGCATCTACACTCACCCAACTTGCCTCGCACATTCAGCAGCATCCATCCATACCTCTATCTAGACTATCGTCCAGTCATCGTTCTCAGCGATTACGGATCAATCAACAATGGCATCCACAATGGCCACAGCGCCTTCTTCCCTAGCACATCAGCTACCTGCTCATCCAGGCTATGCTCGCACTTCCACTGCTCCCACCACTTCCACGCTCCCATCACGTCCCAGACCCGCTTCCACCCTTGCATCCAAACAACCCACTACAAGCGCCGCAACGGCTGCACCTGCCTCCACTGCATCCTCCAGATCATCATCAAAGAAACCAACGCTTCCACCTCCCCCTAAAGTCATCATCGATTCAGAGGGTCGTGCTTTCAAGCGAGGCGATCTTCTTGGTCAGGTACGTCTTCATCTCGCCCTTTTTGTCACTTTTGTCGGAGGAACTTGCGTTGACATTGTTGACCTTTTTGTCGTGTTTCCTGTAGGGTGGCTTTGCCCGCGTATACATGGCAGTGGATCCTGAAGGTCGTCGTAAGGCCTTTAAAGTGATTGCCAAATCGGCCATTGCCAAGTCGCGTAAGAACCGTCAGAAGATCCTTGCCGAGATCATGATCCACAAATCCGTCGACCACATCCACGTTGTCAAATTCGAGGATTGCTTCGAGGACGATTCCAACGTCTATTTTCGACTGGAACTTTGTGCCAATGGATCGCTCAACGATATCGTCAAGAAGCGAGGTCCTTATACCGAACCTGAGGCCAGGTATTTGATGGTTCAGATTCTGGCCGGAACGCAAAACTTGCATCAGAATAGCATCATTCATCGCGATCTCAAGCTGGGCAACATTTTCTTGGACGAGAAGATGCATGTCAAACTCGGCGATTTCGGTCTGGCTGCGCTACTCAAACATCCGGAGGAGAGGAAGAAGACGGTTTGTGGAACGCCGAATTACATTGCTCCCGAGATCTTGTACGATCAGGGTCAGGGACATAGTTTCGAAGTCGACATTTGGAGTGTTGGTGTCATCATGTATACGCTCTTGGTGGGCAAACCTCCTTTTCAGACTCCCAAGGTCGACGAGATTTACGAGAGGATCCGTCAAAACGCCTACGAGATCCCCGTTCAGGCCGGTTTGAGTACCGAAGCCGTCGATCTGATTACGAGGATTTTGACGCACAATCCATCTCAGAGACCCACGTTGGTTCAGATCATGAACCATTCTTGGTTCCAATGCGGTCCTGTCCCTCTCACCATCCCTCCCACTTCGATGGAAGGGACTCCCTTCCTACCTCCGATCACCGCGCGTGAAAGTGCTAGGAATCTCGAGATGCTGAAGAGGCAGGCTTGTTGGAACGATCGCGCCGACGATTTGCTCGAAGACCATCTCGATCCAGCTGCCGCTTCATCCGCCGAAGTCTACACCGATGCGCACGATGAACCGGTCGAAGTGGTGGTGGATGCAAGAACCGAATTGGAGCAAGCCGAACAGGCCGAAGAGAGGCGCGAGAAGATGGATCGCGAATTCAACCAGGCCATCCAACCCGAGTCGCCGATCTCGGCCTTGCTCAAGGCAGGTCGACAGCCGTTGATCAAAGCCCCTGCTCCTCCACCGCAGAGTTTTGCCAGGTCGACAGCGAACAGTCTGGCGAAACAATTGTCGACTTTGACTTTGAGGAGTGGTGGCAACGCCGGCGATAAGGAGAATGCCAACCCTATGGCTCCTCCTCCCGCTGCTGCTGCTGGGGGAACGGGCAGATCGGATTTCGGTAGATTGTATTCAAGAAACACCAACGTCGCTTCTCAACCTCAAGGTCAAGATCAGAAAACTCGTTCCACCATCACCATCACCACCAACACTGGAATCGGGGCAAATGGATTCACACGTCCACTTTCGACCGCATCGTCACACACTGAACTGGCACCTTCCTCTTCGCGCGCCACTCTGGCATCCGTCGGTAGCTCCACCGCGCTCGCTGCTGGAGTCAAGAAGACGAAAACATCGATCGAAGTCATCATCTCGCATCTCGACAGTGCGCTTCAATGTCTCGAGACAAACTCGCCTTACATCCCACCTACGACCTCGGCGATGGAGGCGGTTCGATTCGTTGAAAAGCCGTGCGAGTTGAATGGATCGCGTCTCTTGCCCGAATCGCCACGAACGTTTTTGATTTCTTGGTTGGACCATTCGGAGCGCTATGGATTGGGATATGCTTTGTCCGACGGAACCGTGGGCGTTTACTTTCGAGATGCAACTTCCATGATCCTAAGTGCGACCAAGAAGTCGGTCGATTACATCTCGACCATTCGACATTCAAAACTTCCTGCCGGATCTACGATCAAAACGGATCAACTCAAACGAGAAAACTTCAGCCTCGCCACTACGACGAGTGAAGAAGGTACCGTTCCAAAGGATCTCCAATCCAGAGTTCGAGTCATGAAGTACTTTGAAAAGGAGATCATGGATCGTCTCTACGGTGCCGATTCCCCTCTCACCTTTACCGATCTAGACAAGGTGACCGGAATGACGTTTGTTCATAAATGGTACAAAACCAAAGACGCCATCGTCTTCCGTCTTTCCAACGGAACCGTGCAACTCAACTTTTACGACCACACCAAAGTCTTCCTCACCCACGGCGGTATGGTCATTTCCGTCATCGAACCATTGGACAAGACTGGAGGCGTACCGCGGATGACCAGTTGGACTCTGGCCGAGTTTGTAAGTATCGCGAGGAGCGATCGAAGCGCAAGAGAGGCCCAAGGTGGATGCGAGCAAGGCGAGGGCGCAGCGAGGGTCGTCAAGACGAAACCGGTCGAGAGAAGAAAGGTCCGAGGCCTGGTCGGCAAGTTGAGATATGCAGTAGAGGTCTTGCATACTACAGTCCAAAAGAGAGCAGGTACAATCGTCAGAAGTGAATCCCAACAAACATCCGCAACCACTTAGACCTCATCCTTCATACATTCGAATTCCTCGTACTTCATATCAGTCAGCCTCTTCCATAGCGTTTTACTCATCACATGATCCTTTTTTGATTCAATATCTCGCTTTCAACGTCCATCTCATCTCTCTTGTCGCTGTTTTCAATGATCGAGTTTGGTTTCATTGTCAATCAACTCTTTGTGGCAATTGACTGGGGAGCTGAGCAATACAAAGACCAGTCATCAATGCTCTGCTTCAAAAGACACCGACTACTCAACCACCCAAACCACCGCTTCGGGTCTTACGAACAGTTCCACCACACAAGTCCCTTGCCTCCCCCTCTCCTTCTCCCCGCCACCATCATTACCTACCTGTTTCCTTGGGATATCTTCTACAAACGGTCTTGCCGGTGAAACCATCTGCCACAAAGCCCTCCGTCGTTCTTTCAGCCGTTCCGCTTCTTTGATGCAAGAGCCTTGGGTGGGTTGGAAGTATTGGTGGTCGTTGAAACGGCCTTGGTGCAGCTGTAGTATGGTGGTGGAGGTGGTGGGTAGCGTGGCTGCGAGAGTGGAGGCGAGTCGGACAGCGATACCGATCCAAAGCCCAGAGACACCGTGGACCGGGCCGAGGTAGTGGATCGTAGCACGTACCTTGCGGCCCGCTCCGCCTGATGCTTGAGTCGGCGGTTTTGCAACGACTGCCGAGGAAAGGGTTGGCTTAGAGCTGGAAATGCCATCGCTGCTTCTGCTGTGGGTAGCAGTCGATTTGGTCAGGAGTCGTCTGGTTTGTGATGAAGCAGCCGGTTTGCCACGCATCGGCGGTGCAAATGCTCGACCACCAGCCGCATTTCCGATTGCGCTACCCAGCGGCAACGAAACAATACACGCAATACCAACCTTCAACCTCACCCCATCCATACCGCCCTCCACCTGCTCCTTCTGCAATGCGCTCTCGGAATGAGACCCGATCGTCTTGGTCGAATCGCTCCTCGGCAACGCTTTAGCTCGTTCGACGTTTGCCACCGCATCAACCGGCATGGCTTCCTCCCCCTCCCCTACCGCTCCGCCGCCGCTACCTGTCGAGCTCCGTGGCGAACCACTTTTCCTCATCCCCGTCGCCCTAGTCGGTGTGATCGACCTGGCTCTAGCACCCACAGGAACAGCTTCAGGAACAGCTTCCTTTCTGCTCGAACCACTGCTGATCGTTCTAGCGCGTAGATCTGCCCCCGAGTCTGTGGTCGAGAGTGAAAAAGTACCGCCGGGACCAGGCGTGGCGCGAAGAAAAGACGATTTATGTCCAAGAGTCGGAGGCTTGGCCGATGTGCTGGTTGCTGCGCTGTCGACTGAAGCTGAGGATGTCTTTGATGCGATGGTGCTGGCAGCGGGACGGGGAGAGGGAAGGGCAGTGGCAGATCGCACAGGGCGAACGGTCTTCGTGGGTGTCTTGTCGCTATCAGTAGTTGGCAGCTGAGACGTGGGTCGAGTTGGCGTAACCGCTGGATCAGCTTTTGTTGCAATTGGGGAGGAGCTGGCAGTAGTGGATGTCATGGACTGTACCGGTGCAGTTGAGGCGGCCGTGGTCCGACTCTTGGTCGAGCGAATGCTGACGACGCTGGCGACGCTATTTACACTTGTGGTGCGAGCTCGTGGCTGCTTGCTCGAGAAAGTTGCAGTTGATGTGTCAGGGCGTCGAATAGATCCTCCGTTGACACTGCTCGGCTTGGCATTGGATGTGCTTGGCGATGTTGCTGCAGCCGATCTGGTCAAGTCCGACGTCGGCGAAGCAGTGATCTTGCTTCCCGCAGCCAATTGGGAAGGACCCTTCGCGCTTGTGCTTGGCTCCGGACGAGCGATCGGTGAAGATGCAGAAGATGCCGACGTGGCAGACAACGATCGGTGTCCGTTAGTCACTGATGTCCTGGCCGCGTTGCGATTGAGAACAGCTGCTCGCATATGGATGGGACCAGCTTCTCGCTCTCCGTCATCTACCATCTTTCTCCTTGCCAGCGGGTCTGCTCGTCGCGCAGAGGAGGCGTTGGAGGCTGCCGACGTAGGCCTCAAATGGCTTGGATCCGACGCAGTACCGAGCGACGATCTCGGAGCAACACTGCTCCTGCTCGATATCCCACTAGCGCTCCCTGCCGCTGCTGATGCAGCACTACCACCCAGAGAACTCGTTCTCTTCGCAGCCAACAACCTTCCCGGCAGCGTAGCACTCTTCACACTAGGCGGTACCTCTGGCAAGTACAGATCCGTGGTCGTCACCTCGAGCTCATCCGCAATCTCCTTCAAGCACCATTTCTCCAACTTATTGAAGCCCGCAAGAGCTCTGACGTTGAGCCAACGTTTCTTGAGGTATCGCAGGATGCTAGCGCGAGCCGTCTCCACCGCCTGTCTCGTTGCTGCCACTTCAAATCCCTGATCGCGCAACAGCACATGTCCCACCAGCGTTTGGTAGATCCGTGCGGCTCTTGCCTCTGTGAGTCCATCGATAAGCATCACGAGGATTTTTTCGAGGACATCACCGAGGGATCCAACTCCGTCCAGCAAGTCGGACCACGCGGCACTTTGCACGATTGTATCGAGATGCGCGTGGAGGATGGGCATGACTTTGATCTCGACTGTTTCTGCCATGAGTCGAAGAGCTTCGACCCATCGAGCCGAACGTTCCACATCGATCCGTTGTCCGACAATGGAGAGCTGACGCAGGACGGAGATGACCAGCGTCGGGTCGGCGGCGAGACGATCAGAGATGCAGCTAACGATGCGGTCTTGCAGCGTAAGATCGAGGTTACCCACGTCTTTGGCCCAATACATACCAAAGTGCGGACCAGAGACAGCTGCAATCGCGGGTTCTTGCAAAGACCGTTCACTGACATCGGGGCTAGTGGCAAAGGAAAGTGTACGAGGGACGCGTTTGACGCATTTGCGACAGGGAGGCGAGCACGAAAAGCCATGGCAGAATTCGCGGTCAATGAGGGCAGCAACGAGGGCTTGGAGTGTCTCGATCTGCAGGTATGCGCCTGCGCGCCAAAGCGAAAATGCAGTCGACAGGTCGAACGTGCGATTTGAAAAGAAGAGAGTGCCGGTGTAGAGGAAGCCGAGTGTGAAGTGAAGTGAGGCTGGAGTGAAGGGCGGCGCAGGTAGATGTAATACGGGCGCACTTGCATCTGCGTACGGCGAAAGTAGCATTGAAGCAAAGTACTGCGACCGTGAGGCAAGTATCATTCGATGGGTTGAAAAGGTGGTGAGCTCGTCTTCCTCTGTGTCGGATCCATCTACCCTATCCGTCTCGACGGTTTGCGCCAACGAGAGAACAGACGCGTTGGCATCGGGAATGTCCATCATCTTTGCTTGTGCACTTGTCCGATGCTTGCCGTTGCGATTCGCGACAGCGCCTTCCACATCGTCGCTACTGACCTCGTCGGCGTCACCAAGTACGAGTTTCACGTCCGAGAAGAGCTTGCTGCGCCACATGAAGGTGAGATCGGATCGGAGCTTGTCCAATTTTTGTTCTGGAGTGACTTCCACGTCAGAGGCGAAACGATCCTCAAAAAGGAAATCGAAAGCGTTGACCATGGTTTCCTCGCCCGTGTAAAGATATTGAAGAGTAGCCTCCAAAAAAGCCGGACTAGCACCCTTCAAGCTGATCGGGGCACGAACAGTGCCGGCATCGCTGGTCAGGGAGCGAGCTTGTGTGACGCAAGAGTCTGCAGTTGACGCAATCGAGGTGAAAGACTGTTTCCGCGCCGGTACATCCGAGCCAGTGGCAGAAGAAGTTGCCACAGACAGCTTAGAAGGGGTAACGAGCGCTGCAGAGGGTGCCACTGCGGATGCGAGATTTGCATTGATCAAACGGGAGGCACGAAGGCCGGAAGCTGGGACCCCTTCGGCTTCGCTGTCGCTAGTGGCAAAGCCTGAAGCAATCGAGCTGGCTTCGTCGACCGGGCCTTTGCGTAACGGCCGCGATATGCTAGGTCTCGAAATGGGCTTACGAAGAGATGGCTTCTTCATAGAGAAACTGCTGGGTGGTGCAGCTGCACGAATTGACTTGCGTGGCTTGGCGGCCGTACCCACGCGAGCGACAGTGTCCGTTGCGTTTGTTGTCGTCGTTGAAGCAGCGGTCTGAGTTGAGTTGCTCAAATTGGAAGCCATTGACAGCTGCGACTCGCTTCGATGGAGAGGCAAAGAGACCAGGCTAGCGGTAGAGCCGATATGCTGAAGCTGGGCGGCAGGTGCACGTAGATTCAAGAAACGCGTTTGAAAAGTGTTGGGAGCGCGAGCGTACAGGATGGCCTTGTGAGCCCAAATGAGAGACTCGGAGGAGGCCGATGGACCGGGTATCGATGCGTGGTTTGGTGGTATCAGAGAGTGATGCGTTGAGTTGGATCCATTGTGGCTAGCAGCTTCAGAGCTATTAGAGGCGAGATGTCCGAGATCGGATTCGAGGTCGTATTGATCCAAAGAGTCAGCGGCAGTGGCAGTGGTCCAGCAGACGTCGGCGAAGCGCTGTTCTGCCTGTTCAAGCAGCTTGCGCATGTCGGTCTTCCACACGCGTGTTGCTTCATCCTGAGCAGTACGGACCGGATCATCGTGATGCAAACGTCGAGCTGTTGCTGGCGCAATAGTCCTGGATGGCCCTGCTTCTGATGGAAGAAGATCGCTAGCTCGGTGGTCGTGAGCTCCATCCCTTCTTATGGAAGCTGATGCTCCGGGCAGTCGTCTGTCATGCTCTGGATGAGCGGCTCGACTGCCGTTGGTGGCTACGAAGGCTGACATGGTAATGCACCTTGTCGTTCCGCAATTGGAGACGATCTCGGTGGTCCACACGACTGGATTGTCAGAGTCGTGACTGTCAAGGTAGTCGGCTCGGGCATGAAAGGAGCTGCAGCTTCATTGACGTGAGAGAGTATGGTCAGGTGCGATACGAAGCTTGAAAGATGGGAGAGACTCTTGCATGAAAGCACGACGAGTGGATGAGATCCTCGCTTGATCCGATCAGAGGAAGAGATTGGCACTATTTGGCGTCCTTGTTTTGTCGGCTGATTTCCGATGGGCGAAACTGTGAAACGTTCAGCGTGTGTTCCGTTCACAAGGTGTAACAACCGCACACAGAGACCGCTCTTGTGTGTCCGAAGGAAGAAAGCCACCCAACGATGGAGGATGAGTGTGAATCGAGAAGGGATCTCGAAGAAAGCTGCAAGTGCTACCAACGCATTTCACCCCCAGAAAGTCAGGGTCCAAGCACGCACTTTTCAAAATTCCACACATGTTTGAGCAACTACGCAGGTGTTGGTCTCGAATTTCCACGCCAAACACCACGCGATTCACGCCTCACGCCTCACGCCTGTCTTCCTGGAGACGAAAAGTCAGACCTTGGTCGCTCTGTGAGCCAAATACCTTCTCACAACTTCAGACTAAGTCAGACATGAGAGATCAACTCTCATTCGACAAAGGTTGTCCTTTCTATGCAGTCGAGGAGGATGCCAAAGATGATTTTCAATGGCGCCGAAACCGATGATGGAAAGGTCATCATAAAATGCGATATCGTCCATTAGCTGAGACCGCCATTACGACGACATAGCAATCCTCTTCTTCCTGAGCTCACCCAAGGCGATTCTTCCTACCACCACGGTCACCAATCCGCTCCCCAACAACAATGGCAGCATCTGGAACAACGTCAAACCGATCCAATACCGTACTGCCAGACCTTCCAACCCAGCAAGCGCTACGATCAAGACCAATGACTTGGAGGAAGGTGACCTTATCTCAGGCTTGATGATGCCAAGTGCAGTAATCAAAAACAGCCACGGAACGGCCGCAGTGACAAGCGAAGCCAGACCGCTGATCTTGGTGCTAGGCATGGTCTCCGTCGGAGGAACGCCGAATGTGTGCTTGTGCTCGGGCAAGCCGTGGAAACCCTGTTCATTCTCCGCCTTTTGTCGGGCCGAGAGTGAGGATGAAGCGGATTCGAGTGCGGCGTCGACCAAGCTTGATGGTGGGATCAGCGAAACCAGAGGCAGAGAAAGCGGAGAGTATGCACCTTCTGCAGCTGAGCTGGTAGGAAAATTCGCGAGAAGGAGCGACAGTGTCAAAGGCGAAGGTGCACGCAAAAGCGAGGTTGGGATCCTGTCCATTCTCTGTGACACGTCAAGGCGCAAAGCAAACGTTGGAAACCTTCAAGTCAGTTCATCTAATGAGAGAGAAAGGAGCAACTCGGTTGCGAGATAACACTCACCAATGTCCACGAAACTTTGCCAGTGCTCGGCTTGACAGCAACAGGCCAAGCATGAGACGCCGATTCGTCTTTATCAGATGCGAGCACGACAAATGCCTGGTGTGGTACGTGCTCCTTGCCGAGTCCAGATCCCTCTTTGCTGTTGGCAACCTTCTTGCCGCTAGCCCCTTCCACACCAACGCTGAACGTAAGCCTGATGACATCGTCGTTCTCGAGCTGTTCTGGCTGAGACAGGCTGAAAGGCGGGGCGTTCTTCGAATAGTCTGCGTGCGTGGAGAATGCCTGCGAGAGGCGCGACGATCCGTCGACCGTGGATAAGGCAAGCTTGGCCGACCTGAGCACGTAGCTCAGCTTGGCTTCCGAGAGTGCTGCATGGACCTGAACGACGAGTAGCAACGACGCTAGCACCGTAGCGAAAAACGAGCCTATTGATCGCATGATGTCGAATCTCCGTGACAGCTATGGTGCTGGAGTGAAGATACCGTCGTTGCGAAGAATTGGAGGATGAATTGCAGCGGTTGTTCGTTCGACGATGGCGCGTGCACTTGCAAGATGACAGCCTGGAAGCCGAGAAGCGGCGGCCAAAAGTCGTCCATTCTTCTAGCGGCCTTTCTCGTGCGAGTCTAGGCAACATCGCGCATCCGTTCATCTAGATTTCGAACGCAAAGCTTGCCCGATATGATTCGACATATTCTGCTGCGGCAAGTTCGAAATCTGATTGGCTGGTTGACTGGTCAACAGCCTCGAAGCAGAGGCGCGTTCTCCGTATGCTTTTTTTCGTTGCAAGCTTTCCTTCGGCCCCGACAAGCACAGCAGAAGCAGCTTCAGTTGAATTTCGCTTCTTCCGCCATCCAATCACGCCTTTCTTCCTCTCTTCATACTCTCTATAGTATACCTTGGTCACCGCTGGTTTCATCTTTTTCTCTCTTTCAACACTACCAACCTCCTCATTCATATTCTTACAAGATGAGCTACGTCGCCAAGGACAAGGATGTCGATGCTTCGGCCCCCGCTGCCAAGATCCACAAGATCCGCATCACCCTCACTTCGCGCAACGTCAAGAACCTCGAGAAGGGTAAGCATTTCCAAATTACTCTCACTTACATGCCATAGGAAGCAGATGACTGACCCCCAATTCTTGCACCCATCGTTTGCTATCTCAATAGTCTGCTCTGACCTTGTCAACCGATCCAAGGACAAGCAGCTCCGCGTCAAGGGTCCCGTTCGTCTGCCCACCAAGGTCCTCTCGCACACCACCCGAAAGTCGCCTTGCGGTGAGGGTTCCAAGACGTGGGACCACTTTGAGATGCGCATCCACAAGCGTCTCATCGACTTGCACTCGCCCTCCGAGATTGTCAAGCAGATCACCTCCATCTCGCTTGAGCCCGGTGTCGAGGTCGAGGTCACCATCCTCTCCTCCAACTAAACGTGTCATTCCACTCGATGATCGCTGCCGCTGCTAATTCTGCTGCTGCTCTGATCCTCGAAGGATGCACGTCAAGGTGGAAGAGAAGCCGTGACCCTTCAAAAACGTTGTTGCTCAAAAGGTGCGATGAGATGGTGGAACAGCAGATACGTCTTGATTGCGCGCAGTTTGCTGGTCCACCATTGTCCCATGATCGCACCAACGGTCCTCCTCTGATACAAGTCAGCAGAGCGACTTGCGAAATATCACGACATCCCTTTCCATCATCCTCAAACATTCACAGTCTGGATTGTGCGCCTGTTTGCTGTTCAGTGAAGCTGATTGAAAGTATTGAGATTCGGCATGAGCGGCTACTTTTTCTTCTTCTTGTTTTTCTTCTTGTTCTTCTTGCCTGTAGCAGTGCTGGTCGCGCTTTCGAGGTTGGGCGTGGTAGGTGTGGCGGGATGGTTGGATCCACTATCGCCCTCTTCGTCGCCAAGTGCTTCGGCATCGTCATCGTCGTCGTCAACTGCATTTTCGTCTGCTGCGTGTTGCTGCGGAACTTGCTGCTGATCAGAACCGGGTGCATCTGGATGTGAAACAGCAATATCTTTCACATGGTCTGACTCGCTTGGTGGGAGGTTTTTGGATGCTTCATCGGCAGTGGTCTTGTCATGAGCTGTAGCATCCGTCTTGACCTCCGGAGACGAAGATGGATCGACAGTAGCCGTGGCGGTAGTTGAGGCGGCAGCAGAGGCAGCAGCAGCTCGATCGCGTTCTTCTTTGCGTTGACGAAGCTTTTCAGCCAGACTGAACTTTTTCGGTGCTGTAGAAGAAGGTGCGTCTGTAGCGTCTTTGGTTTGAGGCTTGTCGATGACTTGTCCAGGTTGCTCTGCGTCTTTGCTAGCCCTATCAATGTCAGCCGAAATGGACCGAGTGATCGAAGCGGCTTTCGCTTCAGCTTCGGATCCAACTTTCTCCTTGATATCCGTTTCGACTGTAGCTTCTTGCTCAGCTTTTGCATGAGCTTCAGCTTCGGACTTGACTCGTGCTGCTTCCTCCTTCTCCTTTGCAGCCAGAGCCTGGACTTCAGCTTCGATCCTTGCTTCTTCCTTTTCTGCTTGAATTCTGGCTGCTTCCCGTGCTTTCACTTCCGCTTCTGCTTTCGCCTTGGCTTCTGCCTCAACCCTCGCCGTCTCTCCGGCTTCAGCTTTGGCTCTCTCTTGGGCTTCTGCCTCTTGCTTCAGTCGGGCTTGCTCCTCGGCTCTGCGTCGTGCATCCTCTTCCGCCTTCGCCCTCGCTTCTTGCTCAGCTTTGAGTCGTGTTTCCTCCTCTGCTTTGCTTCTTGCGTCTTCTTCGGCCCTACGTTTCGTCTCTTCTTCGGCCTTGACTCGCGCCTCTTCCTCCGCCTTGACTCGAGCTTCCTCTTCAGCTTTGATACGGGCTTCCTCCTCCGCCTTCAATCTAGCCTCCTCTTGCGCCTTGACTCTTGCCTCTTGCTCTGCTCTGAGTCTTGCTTCTTCTTCAGCTTTGACTCGGGCTTCTTCCTCGGCTTTCACTCTCGCCTCTTCTTGCGCCTTGACTCTTGCTTCCTCCTCTTCCTGCTGTTGCTGCTTCCTTATCCTCTCTTGCTCTTCTTTGGCTTTGTGAATCCTCTCGTTCGCATCCAGCCTTCTCTTTCTACTCGACTCTTTGAGTATGGTTTGATTCTCTGCAATCCAGCCGTCCAGCTTCTTGTCGAATTCAACCTGATCCTCTTCTTGCTTCTCCATGTCTCCTATTTCAACGTCGAAGATTGTTCCAACAACATCTTTGATCCAATCGACACAACTTGATCTCCACACCTTGACCACTTTGATCAAAACCATTCTTTCTCTGTCCCTAACAAGTTGGTTGTACAACTCTTTCCTGGATGTATCGTCCAAACCTTGAAGTGATTCTTCATGGTCGATTCCAGTGTTGGGTGGATGGATGGAAGAAAGGGACTCGTAGACTTTGAAGAGATGATTGGTGAATTCGACGGAATGGGAATAGAGTTGGCTGAGAATCGATCCAGCTAGCGAAGTAGGTGCAAATGTCGATACTGCATTGATCCATCCAAGCGATCGATTCATGTACTTGACCAATGGTGGATAGTGGATCAACTCTGGATCGACTTTTGACGTATCATCATACTTGCCACTATCATTCGACAGTAGATCCAGATCGTGCAATGTCGATGAGAACTGTGTTGAAAGCATCCATTTTGAAGGCAAACCATCCTGGTCTGTTTCTCTCTCGACTTCTTCCACCAAGACTCGAAAAGTTGATTCGATCTCCCCTTTCAACGCATCCGACCAAACCTGTTGAATCATCTGAGCCAGTAAAGGAGCAAAGTCGAAACCGAACCTTGCTAGCGAAGCCGATGCATAACTCAACTGCGTATGAATCTGTCCTAAAACCTCTGCCACTTGCTCCAACGTCGCACTCTCCACCACCAACGTCAAAAAATCCAAAACAGTCAATCGTAACTTGTCCAATCCCGACATCACAAAAGATGCCATCATATACTCCGACGAAACCATGCCACCACTTTCACCATCTTTCGCACCACTGTCGATGAACAAAGCATAAGCCATCGCCAAAGAATCTGCCATTCCTTCCCGCCATAGATCAATATACCTCTGCAAGAAGACCGGGCTAGAAATCAAAGATGGCGAACCCATCTGATCGAGTGTTGAACGAAAAGATTGAATCCTAGCTTTGAGGAATGCAAGACAGAGTTGATTCTCGCTCATACCGAGATACGGGATTCGCGCATCTTGCATCACCAATGACCATTCTTCCAGATGTGGAAGCAGAGATTCGAATTGCGTGAGCTTTCGCAGAAGAGAGACGGACTTGAGTGCAGCCGGAAGTGTAAGACCTGGACCGGAGAAGCTTGCGATAAGATCGGCCTTCATGGTAGCTAGATGGGAGAGGGTTTCGATGAGCAAGGAGAGGTAAGTGCTGCGTTGACCTCGTGTTGTATCCAAGCTGGAATCTGAGGGGGGATTGGAGGAGGATGAGAGGAGGTGTACGAGACGTTGTGCTAGTTGAACAGCCTCCGAATGTTGACCTGCCTTGACGCAGGTGTGTATCAAAGGAGGGATGTCGAGCAGATCGGAAAGATACCCGCTCTCGTACTGATCCACGACATTGTGGATCGCCTGTCGCTCTACCAGCACGGGCTGACTAGCTGCGACAAAAGCGTCTGCGGCAGACTGCAAGCCGGGCAGGGTGTGATTGATAAGATCATCGAGGTGAGTTGCAAAGGTATCGAGTGAGGGAGCAAATTGCAGTTCCGCTTGATGAATGTGGATGAACGCATCGGTCTGCGAGATGCATAGCTGTGAGAGTTGTTGATGGAGTGCCTCTGATTTGGTCTGGAGATGCTGTGGCTGAGTGCTGAGATCAGATAAGCTAAAGTTGGAGAGGGAGCGAATGTAGGAAGCTACTTGCTTGTCGGCCAGCGCATCTTGTGGAAAGGGTGAATTGGCATTCAGAGCGGCATTCTGAATGAGCGACGTGAGCGAAGAGGGTGATGGCGGGTCCATCGTCGATGTTGCAGCTGCATCAGCTTGTCAGTGCCGCAAATGGAGCGACGAAGGCTGACTTGAACAGGTATGGATAGCAAGGGAGTGTTCAAGTGTCACTAGAAGGATGCACGGTCGTGTCGTTTCCGATTGCAAAGTGTTGGCCCGACTTCCGAGCCGGTTGTCCAGACCCTGAACACGATTCGCCTCATCACGAAACCCGGCCGGGACTGTGATACCAGCAGTCTTGCCAGAAGTAGGATTGCGGCAAAGACGACGTTGTAATTTGACCGGTTCCTCTGGTTGCATTCCACTCAGAGAAAGGGTCTAGAAGTGTGACTGCGACACAAGCAACCAATCAGACCTCAGCTCTAATCACTCTGCAGAGTCATGCGAGGAAATCAAATCATACCACGTCCTATTCTCCCAGCCAATCGGATTCCTGTCGAGTCGGCGACCGACACAAGAGAGCGTTTGCAGCTTGATCATCGCATCGTCGTTGGTGCCAGAGCAGATGACATGAGTGTATTAGATGCCAAACGAGAGGATTGGCTTGTGCGGTGTAGGAGACTTTTCCATGTTGTTGACGATTCTGACGGGACCAGATACGGAAGGTCGATCTGTACGGTTGCGATCCTTCCAAGCGCGGGGTAACAGCAACAGATCAGCTCTTCGCAGTAACACCTTTCGAGTCATCAGAGCGCTGCAGTTACGAACACTTTCTCACACAGAGTGGCAGGGCAGTGGCAGAGCAGCGCCGTGCAATGCCGGCAAGAAGAAGCAACAGTGGCTTCATGTGGGGAGAGTTGAAACAGTGTATTCAAACAGGCAGTTTCGGTTAGACCCGATCCAAATTAGAATTCGAGTTGAATACAGTAGTGATTTCGATTCCAGGCTGAGAATATCGACGATTTGTATGTGGTGGCGTATGGATTGAGCGGTTGAAAGGCGCGGAAAGAAGGGAAAAAAATCACCAATTCTTCTTGACAGTCACAGTCACAGTCGCCGTCCGTCAGTCAGTCAAAAGTCATTTGACCGAGTCACCGATTTCACAGTGACAGTTGTGTCCGTCCATCTCTGCTTGTGTCGTTCTCCTTCTCCGCCTCGCCTCGCCTCTCGCCTCGACTCGACTCATCTTGAAGTTATTCCTGTTATCCCGGTCCAACGGCTTCGCTCCTTGCCTCTCCTTCTCCTCCTCACCACTACGCAAGCATTCACCCACATCGCCTTCTTTGCGTTGCTGGCCACCAACACCACCACTGCCTCCTCCTACGCTTTGCATCTAAACTCTTCCCCTTTGTCTTCGCCACTGTACCTAGCCGGTTCCCCTACAACTCCAACCGAACAAAAGGCAACTGCTCAAAAGCAATCCGCCACCTCTTTCATTCCCCCAACCTCTTTTTCCCTCATCATGACGAGCTTTGCTGCGCAGTTTGCGCGCCAGCAGAGGCACGCCTTCCAGGCAGCCTCCTCGACCATTTCGGCTGCTGCTTCAGCCGCTGCTTCCACCTCGTACGCATCCACGCCCACTACCGCAAGAGCTTTCTCCACCGCAAGGAATAACCTTCCGCGATCGGCCCAGCTCGCAAGATCCCAACGCACTCAGCTCGCTCTCACAAGACACATCTCCACAAATCAGTCCAAGCAACAGGCCGCTGCTGCTGCTGCTCAGACCTCGGCGGGCGTTCGTCCTGAACCTTCGCCCGCTTTCCAGCAATCGCCTCAAAACATTGCTCCTCTCACTTCCAGATACGATGCAAATGCCCTCGACGAGTCGTTCGTCGGTCTTTCTGGCGGTGCCATCTTTCACGAGATGATGCTCAGACACGATGTAAAGCACGTCTTTGGTTACCCCGGAGGTGCTATCCTTCCCGTCTTTGACGCTATTTACAACTCGAAGCACTTTGACTTTGTCCTTCCACGAAGAGAAGATGGTGCTGGTCACATGGCCGAAGGTTACGCTCGTGTCACTGGCAAACCCGGTGTCATTCTCGTCACCTCGGGCCCCGGTGCCACCAACGTCATCACCCCCATGCAGGACGCAATGAGCGACGGTACGCCTCTCGTCGTTTTCTGTGGTCAGGTCGCCACCTCGGCTATCGGCTCCGACGCGTTCCAAGAGGCCGACGTCGTTGGCATCTCTCGCTCCTGCACAAAGTGGAACGTCATGGTCAAGGACATCGCCGAGCTTCCTCGCCGCATCAACGAGGCTTTCAAGATTGCCACCTCGGGTCGTCCCGGTCCCGTCCTGGTGGATTTGCCCAAGGACGTCACCGCCGGTATCCTCCGTCAGGCCATCCCTTACAGCCAGACGCAGCCCAACATGATCACCAACCTGCCCAGCCGACAGGTCGCGCGAAACCGTCGCGGCGCCACCTTCCAGCAGAGCACCAACCTCCGCTCTTCCGAACAGGACATCCTCACCTCGGAGCTCAAGGAAGCTGCCCGTCTCATTGGCATTGCCAAGCGTCCTATCATCTACGCCGGTCAGGGCATCCTCTCTTCGCCAGAGGGTCCCAAGCTGCTTGCCAAGCTTGCCAAGGAGCACAACATTCCCGTCACCACCACCCTCCAGGGTCTCGGTGCATTCGACGAGCTTGACCCCCTCAGTCTTCACATGCTCGGCATGCACGGTTCTGCGTACGCCAACCTTGCCATGCAGGACGCCGACCTGATCATTGCCCTCGGTGCCCGATTCGACGACCGTGTCACGGGCAAGATTGACAAGTTTGCCCCACACGCACGTGCCGCTGCCATGGAGAACCGGGGTGGTATCATCCACTTTGAGGTGATGCCCAAGAACATCAACAAGGTCGTACAGGCCACTTGCGCCATTGAAGGAGATGTCGTCGACAACCTGGGCAAGCTCATGCCTTACCTCGAGAGCAGTGGGCCCGACAGGAGCGAGTGGCACCAGCTTATCAAGTCGTGGAAGGAGGCTTATCCTTTCACCTTTGAGCCTTCCAAGCAGGGTGAGCTCATGAAGCCACAGGAGGTGATTGAAGCTCTGGATGCTGCTGTTGCCGATCAGAAGGACAATGTCATCATCTCGACTGGTGTTGGACAGCATCAGATGTGGGCAGCCCAGCATTACCGCTGGCGTCATCCTCGCACCTGGGTCTCTTCGGGTGGTCTTGGAACCATGGGTTTCGGTCTCCCCTCTTGCATCGGTGCCAAGGTGGCGGCACCCGAGAAGATTGTTGTCGACATTGACGGTGATGCCTCTTTCTCCATGACTGCTATGGAGCTCGCCACAGCGGCGCAGTACGACATCGGAGTCAAGGTGCTGGTGCTCAACAACGGGTTCCAAGGAATGGTGGTTCAATGGCAGGATCTGTTTTACGAGAAACGCTACTCGCACACCGAGATGCACAATCCCGACTTTGTCAAGTTGGCCGAAAGCATGGGCGTCAAGGCGATTCGATGCGACGACATCAAGGATCTGCCGGCAAAGATGAAGGAGTTTATCGAATACGACAACAAGAAGCCCATTCTGTTCGAGGCTCGGATCACCAAGAACGAGCACGTCTATCCTTTCTGCCCTGCCAATGCGGGTTTGCACGAATTGATCGTTCATCCTAGTCTCAAGCCGGTTCCAAAGCGGTCCTGAGGGGTTGGTGGATCAGTGTAGTCTATTTTTCTTGTCTTGAAAGTGATGAATGATTTTGGCATGTTTTTGTTTTGCGCTTGAATGAGTATTCGATTTGGAAAAAATAGGGTTGGGATCGGTGATTTGAGAGACACACAGACCAAGTGAGGAAAGAGGCGGTTGGGCTTCGTGGGTGGATGTTTCCAATGAATCTGTGTCGGAGCGATTCGAATGGGTTGTCTTGTTACCCCACACTATCCTCTCTACTTTGTCTCATCGATTTGAGCGCTAGGGTGCGAGTCTTTGCGAGTGCTTACGGGTACTTACGAGAGAGGGATTGGATTGTTAGGATTGTTCGTGGGTAAAGCGAGGAATACTGTGGATCATGGTATGATCTGAACGCTCTTTGAACGGATTTTCTCGTGCGTTCATTCAACACAATCGACAACTTACGTAGCATCACCCTGTTCGGTTTGCAAGCATGGAGAACGAATCATCTACTTCCAATATCTCGAATGCTTCCGTCGCATCCGTGGCATCCGAAGCATCGAAACTATCCCTGGATACTGGGGAGACAACACCTCAATCATCCCATCACACAAACGGAAACACTAGCACATCAGCTTCTCCCGTAGACCCGGATACATGGTCCGATATCTCCACAATGACACCCTCTGCTATCAAAGAAGAACTGCTGCGGGTACGACAGGAACGGGATGGCTTTGAATCGCAGTATCAATCGCTCCTCTCGAAAATCACCACGATGAGAGCGACCTTAGGCGATCGCTTACGACAGGATGCGGAAGAACTGGATCGACGAGAGTCGCAGATCGAACACCTCACGCAGCAAATTGAAGGCTTACAATCCGAATCTAGGAGGATGAAGGAAGAATTGATGGCCAGCCATACCGAGACGGAGAGGTTGATCCATCAAGTTGATTCGTTACGACAAGTGAAATCGCCGGCGCAAGATCCAGTTATGGTTGGCAGGTTGGAAAGGGAAAGAGAGCTGCACGAGTTGGTGGAGAGGTTGAAGTTGGATAAGAATCACTGGCAATCCAGTTGTCAAGAAGAAGCCATGAAAAACGAGTCGTTGCAATCTCAGCTCGACTCCTCCCGGCAAGAACTGGAATCGCTTCAACGGTCGCAAGAGCATTTCCAAGAGGTCGCCAAGAGGCAAGCGGAATCAGCTGCCAATCTCTCTGCCGTCTTATCCGAGTTTCAAGCATCGCAAGAATCCGAATTGAATCGAGCGCTCAGTGATTCGAATGTTCGACTAGAAGCTTTAAGTGTAGAAAAGGAGGAATGGAAGGCAAGAGCCGAAAAAGCGGAATCGTCATTAACCCAGAAACAAGCCTTAGCATCTCAAGCCGAAGTGCTAGCCGGACAGGTCAAGGAGAAGAATCTGTTGATCGGGAAACTTCGACATGAAGCCGTGATCCTCAACGAACATCTCACCGAAGCCTTGCGTCGACTGCGCAATGATCAGAGCGACAACAATGTGGATAAGCGACTACTGAGTAATTTGCTCTTGGCGTTTCTGGTGACTCCGAGAACGGATGGCAAGAGGTGGGAGATGCTGAACCTGATCGCAGGCGTGTTGGGGTGGGGAGAAGTGGAGAGGGAGCAAGCTGGTTTGCAGAGGAGTTCGAGTGGTGCTCAGCGGAGGGGGAGTTTGGCGTCGAGTAGGGGAGGTGCGAGAGGAGCGGGTGTGGCCAAGGGGGAGAATGGAGGAGTGGTCGGAGGGGCGGATGAGAGTTTTGGTAATTTGTTTGTCGAATTTTTGTTGTCAGAAGCAGAAAGCGGGAAAGCGGGAGAGGGAGGTGCGAGTGCAGATGGGTCGAGTAGTCCGGATGCAGACTCGAAGGCGATCTTGCCAAAGAAACTGTTGAGTCCAAGTAGAGAAGCGGTCAGGGATTCAGGCGGTCAAGGTTCGCCGAGTAGGAACGCTGGTCTCATGTCACCGACAGGAGTGAATGGCGATGATGCTGGTAAAGCGAATCAAGGTGGTAGTAGTGGTGGTGGTGGAGGAGGAGGATTGGGATCGTACTTTGGCCTTTCAAGAGGCAATCGAAAATGATTCATGACCCTCACTGCATTCGCTTCAACCTCAATGTCACATTCCGCATCGCAATCCATCGCATCGCTCCAAGTTATCCTATCAAACCAACCACACGCTCAACAATCGTCCAGAAATGTGAAACTGATGCAATTCGCGAGCGCAAAAAACCACCAAGAAGCCTCGACACCTTTCGCAACACGGTCCTCTATTTTGTCTTTTTGCTCTTCTTCTCCCTCTTCTTGTCGTCATCCACACGCTCCTCCTGTGCATCTTCTGCTCTCTTCCTCTTGTCCTTCTTCCCCTTCTTGCTTGCCTCGGCTGCATCTTCTGTCGGCGGCACAAAGGCCTTTTGTCTCTCCGCCTCTCTCTTCTCCCTATGCTCGGCCTGCTTGGCCAACTTCTCCGCTTCGGCAGCCTGCTTCTTCTGGCGAGGCTTGAGGAAGTATTCGCCCGATTCCAACTGCAGGTCGATCTTGCTCGGTTGTTGGGGAGGTGGAAAGGGAGTGTACGTTTTCGGTTTGATTTTCTTCTTGTTCTCCTTCTTGACCTGCTCTCCTTGTGCTCCATTCTGATCTCCTTGGACAGTGGCCTTCTTCTTCTGGTTCTGTTTTTTGAATTTGGGTAGGAATCGCTCCCAATTCTCTTCGGCCAGTTTCGGATCTTTTGCCAACTCCCTCTTGATCATCAGCTCCTTAATGTGGTAGATCGGATGAATGTTTTTGAGACAGTCAATGACGATTCTTCTGACCTCCTTCAAGTTTTTGAATTGGCCCATAGCGCACACTGTGTTTCCCTGCACGAGCACGTAGCAGTTGGTAAGCAATTCGATCGCTTTCAACGTACTGCCATTCGGACCAATGATCCTCTGCCTCCTCTTGACGAATCGCTCCTTATTCCGCAAAAGATTGCCGATCTTGATCACATCACATTCCACACCATCTTCCAAGATCTTGACGGCCTGAGGGAACGGGACGGATCGCGAAAGGAGTCGAAGCATGTCCCGCGCCTTCAGAATCATATAAGGATCGTACGTCTTGCGGGTCGTTTTCACCGTCATGGAGCCTTCGACGAGGTCGAGCGTGCATGCGATGCCTTGCTTCTCGAGTGCGGAAGTGACATGACCCCATACTTCTTTGAGATATCGTTCACGATATTTGGGGAATAGAGTGGCGAAAGAGGATTCTTCGAGGAAGGGACCTTTGATTTCTTCTGGAGTGAATTTGGGGACTTCCCAGTGATTGATGGAATCGTCATCCCAAGGTTTGTCTTTGCGATGCTTTTTGTTTTTGGATGGCTCTGCGGTGGATGCAGATGCGGATGGTGTAGTGTCGGCCATCTTTGAATGTTGCTGCCGTGGAGAGGAGGGTTCGGTGGAAGAGATGGTATGGGGCCAAGAGGGGAGGAAAAGGGTCTGTCGGATGATGATTCGCTTTGGGTTGCAAAAATTCTAGAAATCCGACTCGCAGGCCAAGATATTGCGAAATTTTCATCGCCGATCGAATCGCGAAGCTTGAATCGGATCTAGATGTATCCCCGTCGGAACTCGGCGAACATGCAACGCTTCGGAAACGCTTGGACCCTTCCATGCTGTGTTTCTCCTTCTTCTCCCTGCCTTCCAACAGCCATTCTATTCTCGGTCGATCGATTGTCAGCAAAGGCAGACATCATGTCGTCAACGCCATCGCCGTCCAAGCGACCGCGCATACCCACTTCGTCAGCCGTTGCTTCCGCCACTGCCTCACCGTTCACCTCGGCCGCTGCACGACCTAGCAATGGTCCACGATCCGTTGGACCTACCGGCACCTCTGCCAATCCTTCCACCATCGTCGGTCTGGGTATGAGTCCCATGGACACCTACTTCCCCGCACCTGGAACCGTCGACGCATCCTATGCCATGACTGGGTACACACCTTACAGCACCACGTCACCTGCTTACACTACCGGTGGACCATCCGCCATGACTTCTGCTGCTTCGCCGATCAGTGCAGCTCTAGCACATGGAACGCGCGTTTTGTCCAACATACAAGCTTCGACCCCGTTCTACAATGCGAATGCAGCTACGCCCATGTTTCAACAGCAAGGATTTCACGGACGATTCCCAGCAGGTACGCAACCGAATGTACCAACTATGATACCCACACAACAAGCAAGTGCGGTCAGACCTCCCTCAACCGCACCGCAAAAGGGGTCTCCGGAACACCTCAGGCTCGCATTGCATCACTTACAGACGACGCTGTTGGCTAAACTGGAGAGTGATGCAGAGGCGTTCTTCGATGCGACCGATTCAGCTGTTTCGATACAGGCAGATTCGAGGACGGTGGCGGCGAAAGCAAAAGCGTTTGAATCAGCCCTCAACAATGTATTGGACTATCTGGAGAAGAATGGTCTGGCCAGTGTGCCTTTACTGCCACTGTCAGACACGGATACTGGGGATAGAGACAAAGCTGGAAACGCAGGGGAGGGGGGAGGCTTAGAAGCAGTAAAAGACGCTGACAGATTGACGTCGGAGTCGAACCCATCAACAGAGCCAAACCAAGCAGAGCCAGGAGCAAAGGATTCATCATCATCATCAGCATCATCACAGTCTCAATCTACAGCATCAACATTGCAGACGGATATCGACCGTTTGCAGGTTCATGCCAAACAGTTGTTCGATCAAAGGCAAAGATTGAAAGAATCAGCTTCAATCGTTGCTTCGATCCTCGATTCATAGACTTCTCCACCCCCATTCCGCTGTCGAAAGCAACCACACATCCTGCATCATCCCCTCGCAATTATGTCGATCAAATCACGTTCACACGGACTACAAATACATGACTTAGCAGCAACCTCCCCGCGCCATCGACAATCAAGCATACTGCTCCAAATCCAGCGTCAAGCTACTACTCGAATTGACCTCCTGATCTCGATAAATGCCGACCAAACTCTGACTCCTCTCGTACAAGGAAGCCTTGAGCGAGATGACGATGAATTGAAACTGATCGCTGGCATGTTGTCGGATGTAGTTGCTCACCTTGGCCACGTTTTGCGAGTCCAAAGCGGCATCCACTTCGTCCAGAACGAAAAAGGGGGCAGGTTGGAAACTGTGAATGGCAAACAGCAAGGCGAGGGCAGCCATCGTCTTTTCACCACCGGAAAGAGCGGTGATGTCACGGAAGCGTTTCATCGGCGGTACGACCGAGTAGGTGATGCCTCCCAAGTATGGTTCTTCGGTATTCTCAATCGAGAGATAGGCAGAGCCTCCCATAGGCGCCGCTTTCGATCGCGAGAGATCCTTGTACGTAGGGTCGATCATCTTGGAGATGTGGTTGAAGGCAGAGTTGAACAGGTCACATCGACGTTTCTTGATCCGATTGAATTCGTCTCGTGCCTCCTTGGCTTGGCGACGCGAGCGGTCAAACTCCTTTTCCGTCTCGGCGAGCTTAGCTTCAGTATCGTCCAGTCGCTCGACGGCCTTCATGTTGGGTGACATCTTTTCGATCTCAGCCGTGATGCTCTCGATTCGTGTCTGAAGCTCGTTGCCCATACTCGCCCCGCCGTCTTCCTTGGCTTCTTCGTCGAGTTCACTAAAGTCGACCTGAATCCCGAAATCCGGAGCAGACATGGGCTTCTGCGTGTTGTCATCGTCGTCGACATCCATGGGCTGATCCACATCGATAGTCTCTTCGAGTCCAACCTTAGCAAGCGAGCCCTTGAGCAGAGGCAAGGCGATTTCCTCCAATCGGCAACGACGGTAGATGGCTGCACGCTCGGATCCCAAGCGCTCGATCTCGTCGTTGCGTGCTGCGATCTCCTTAGATAGCGAGTCCAGCAAACGTGCCGCCTTTTGCAGCTCGGTCCGCTTCTCTTCCAACGTCGCCTTTTTGGCTTGATTCTGCTCTTGCAGCTCGGAGAGCTGCAGCTGGAGTTCAGTGATTTCTTCGAGCATTCCATCGAGCTCCTCCTGCTTGCCCTGCTTCTGAGCCTGCGACGACGTGAGTTTGTCGTTTTCGCGCGCAATGGCATCTCGAATAGCCTTGAGACGGTCCTGTGTATGTTGGATTTGCTGGCGTTCAAAGTTGGCTTGGTGGTTGAGACGCGCTAATTGCGACTCGAATTGCAGCTTGGCGTCGCTTTGACGCTCCATGAGACGAACTTGACGCTCTTCGTACTCTCGGATGTTGTCCACACCGATGCGGCGGCAAAAGGCAGCAAAGATGCCATCTTCCTCGCGATTGACAACGGCCTCGAGCGTCGACATCTGGCGCTGCACCTTCTCCAACTCGCTCTTGGCGGCACGCAGCTTTGGCTGGATCTCCTTGGTCTGTTTCTCAATGTTCTTGAGTTCGTCCCGGATGCCCGAAAGTCGCGTCTTGACCGCAGCCAGCTCGTCCTGGGCCGACTTGAGATCGGCTTCGAGCCGAGTGATGTTGGCAACCAGCTCATCATCACTGGTAAAGGTGCGTTTTTCCTTTTGCAACTCCTTGAGCTCGTTCAGGCACTTGTCACGCTGAGTAGCGAGACCCTGCATCTCTCGCTCTTCCCAGCGCTTGCCTCCCGACGAGCTCGACTGACCACCGGTGATGAGACCACTTTTGTGAATCACAGTACCTTCGAGCGTGACAGCTTTGGCTTCGACCTTCTTGTCGTAGACGACCGATCGAGCGATGTCCATGGTGTCGCAAACAAGAGCGTTGCCGCATGCATGGTGGATCGCCCTCTCGATGGAAGCGTCAAACTGGATTACGTCGACAGCGAGACGGGCACCCTTAGCAATGCTTCGCAGACGATCGTTGATGGGTTTGGCCTGGATACGGTCGAGAGGCAGGAAGGTAGCTTGTCCGGCACGGGTATTTCGGAGGTACTCGATGCAATCGATGGCCGTCTTTTCCTGATCGACGATGATGGCATCTGTGTTGCGTCCCAAGACAGTCGCGATGGCGGTGTCGTACTTGCGCTGGACAGGCTTGCATAGATCGACCACACGACCGCGGACGCCTGGGAAGATGCGCTGAAGCTTGGCCATGGTCTCCTTCATGGCGGCTTCTCGCTCCATTTCGGTGCGATCGTTGTTAGCCTGCAAGAGCTTGTTGTAGCAAACTTGGAGCGCATCATTCAGCTTGGTTTCTCGCTGGTTGATTGCGGTCAGTTTCGCTTGTGTCTTGTTGAGCTCGTCTCGGGCCGCTTGCAATTCGGTGTCGATGCTGTTGCGCTTGGATTCAAGCGAAGAGTGTCGTTCGGAGAGAGTTGAGTCTTCGTCCGTCAGCTTAGCCTTTTGTTTGGAGAAGTGCTCGGTCTTTTCTTGGAAATCCTTGACGGCGTCTGCCTTGATCCTGGCTTCACGTTTGAGACCGTCAAGTTCTTGACGTTCTGCTACCGCTCCGAGGTTGGCCTGCGCCTTGAGACTGTGATACTCTGCCAAGTCTGCCTCGTTGAGGGTCAAGCCTGCAGATTGGAGTGCTCGCTGTTGCTCCTGCGCAGCGCGATCGGCGGCTCTCTGGACGGTCTGACGATCGCTTTCGAGCTTGGTCAGGTTGGCCTGTTGCTTTTCAAGATCTCGCTCGACCTGTTGAATCATACGAGCACCCTTGTCGAGTTTGTTGCTTGAAATGGTGATCTTTTCTTGGTATGCATCGAGGGCAGGTCGAAGATCTTCGGCATCGCGTTGCTTTCCCTTGATGCGCTTTTCGACTTGGAGAATCTCGGTTTGGGTCTGACCCTGGTCTCGTCGCGCACGCAAGACGGCATCTTCTGCCTTTTTGTGCTCGGTGCGCAATGGGCGCATGTTCTTGGCTTGGGTCTTGACAAAGTCGGTGTTGAGCTCAATGTCTTCGTTGATGTGGAAGAGTCGCCACAAGATGTGATTGAGGATGTGTTGTACTCGCTCTTGCTGGAGACGCTCGAACTTTTCGGCCTCGCTCTTCTGTTCGCGGAACTGCTTGAGTTCGGAGTTGATGCCTCTGCGCTTATTGAAATTGAAGGTCGAGTTATCGGTGGCACGTTCCTGAGCCTCCTTGGCGCGCTCGTACTCGTCCTTGAGCTCGAGGGAGCCGCTGATCTGATCGATGAGGCGACTGAGCTCCTTTGCTCCCTGTGAAGCGACAGCCTCGACATCGCCTTGGAAGACGAGGAAGTTCTTTGCTTTGACCAAGATATTGAACTGCTCGAGCTTGGTATTGTATTGCGCATATTGGATGGCTCGGCCGTTGTATCTGTATTCGCTACCACCGGAAATGGTGATGGAACGCTGAAAGCGGTGTTCGTAGCCTTTAGCATCCTGATAGATGGCGGTGACGCTTGCTTTTGTAGCTGTACCTTCGCCCTGATCGTCATCGTCTGAAGCGGAAGAAAGTTCATCGTCGTCTGTTGCCATCTTTCGGCCTCGAAAGATGAGATCCTTGAGTTGACTGGATCGGAGCTGAGCTGAACGAACGCCAAGGACAAACGAGATGGCGTCCATGAGATTGGATTTCCCGCTACCGTTGGGACCAATGACAGCGGTGAAGGCGTGGAAGGGACCGACGACCTGATGGCCGCGGTATGACTTGAAGTTTTCGATCTCTAGACGTTGGAGCGGCATGACGGAATGTGGTCGAGCAGAGGGGCTTCTGCCCTCGACGGATGGGAAGAAGGGATGATGGAGGTGCTAGCCGGGCGGCGCGTGCCGAGAGAACGGTTAACGCGAGGGTGCAGTCAGAGGAACGGACAACAATGTTGGCGTGAACGGGGACGGTCGGAAGGGACGAATGTGATCGCGGACGAAGCGATTGGGAGAGTCGATGATGGGGATGGCGAACGGTGTCAAAGGTCCAATCAGTTCATTCTTTGATTGCGGAGGAGAAGAGCATCAGCATCAGACCGACTGTGAAGATCAAAGAAAGCGCGACTCAGCTGAGAGTCAAAGCAGGACAGGGCGAAGCATCCCAATCCAACACGAACCTCATCACAAATTTCGGAAGCCATGCCGACATAAGACGCGACTGTTTGCTTCAGCAGCAGCAGCAGCAGCAGCAGCACCACAAGTGCAGAAAGGCGCAGCAAGCTCATCAACGCGTCTTGTCTGACACTTTACGCGCTCCTTGCTCTCTTTGCAAACTGCAGCCTTCTCCCAACAAGATCTTTGGCGGGACACGCGCTCTCGTAAAGGAGCCACTTTCAGTCGGCCTTCATCTGAAATTCACCCCGCGGCCGCCTCCACTCAACCCGGCCCAAGCGCACTTTGCGCATCTTTTTCTGCCTCTCTCTTCAACCACAAAAAAAAACAAGACCAAACAAGTGACTGAGCCCCGACAGGGTCCTCCTTCTTCCATTTGTGGTTCGGCTCGTTCCGCGTTCGCATAGGCCAAGGATATCAACCCACACTGTGATCACGAAGGAACATCCGACAAGGCTCTACCTTGTCATCACTCGTCATTTCCTCCGCTGCATCGGCCGAACGAGCTTTTCTGAGTGCTTTCTTGCGCTCGAGTTGCAGCTTTACCCTCGACAATCATGCACATTTGACACGGACTCGACAAACAATCCTCAACTGAGATAGCGACGGCGACCCGCTTCCTTGAGCGGTTGATCATGTCGGCGGCGACTCCTTCGCGCAGATCGTCCTTGGCTTCGCCATCAAGACGCCTCAAGCGCAAAGCGGTCGACGATGTTCCGGGTCCGTCTTCCGGCATGCATAGGAGCAGAACCTCCTCCGCCAGCCCTTTCCGCCCCGACTCTGCATCTCCTCATACTACGCCTTCACCTGTCAAGCGCATCTCCATCTCATCGGCAGCACGGCGAAATAGTCGTCAAGCTCGAACCTTTCAGATAGCAGACGACTGTGACCCAGATCAAGACGCTCCATATGATGAAGAGCTCGACGCAGACGGCGAATATGATCAAGAGTATTTCGATCAGGACGCTCCAGGTGAAGATGACGACGCAACGTCAGCCGTCACAGATTTGGCTGAATCACAGGCGCCTATCTCAGCGTCAAGTCCTTCCAGCACACTTACGCCAGCAAGGCAATCTTCAAGACCTAAACGTGGCAACGCGCCCAACGTCTCATACTACGCTGTTCAACCATTGCCAAGCCTCTCAGAAGACGAGCAAGACGAAACAGTCACACCATCAATACGAAGGCGAGCAAGAAAGGCAAAGCTACCATCAACTTCCGATATAGAGATCGACCCGAATCTCGGCGCAGATCCACCCCACGGCCCAACACCTTCCAAAACGAATAGCAAAGGCACGCGCACCAACACTCCGTCAACTTCCAATCAGCTATCTGGCAAGGCACCTAGAGGGCTAGTCCAACCAGATTCTCGTCCGAAATCGAGCGAGCCGGAACTGTCCGAGGAGGCGAAACAGCAGGCAAAGGCTGAGAGGGAAGCGCAGGATCTGCAATCTCGCTGGACGGAAGAATACTTTGAGATCGTCGAACAACTTCCCTTGGAGATGCATCGTGCATTTGCGCTCATGCGCGAATTGGAGGGTCAGATGCAAACAAGGGTCAGCACCATGGTGCAGCATATGACCACATATCGAGACGCCAGAATACACATGCAAAAACTTATCGACGCTGATACATCGAAACAAAGCGGCAAACAAAACTCGGATGCGAGCCAAATCAGCACCAGGGGAGGCAGTGAGGACGAAGCAGAGAATCTGCTTGGTGGGTCACAGGATGGTCAATCCAATGGACAATCGTCGGCGCCTCCCGACGGCCGTGACCATGCACAAGCAATTGTCGAAGCGGACCTTCAAACGAACGACTTGCTCGACAAAGAGGCGCGTCGCGAGCTTCTCAGATCCATTTCACTAGCCGCCAACGAGTCGGTCAAAGCTGCCGAAGAGAAAATGGGCCTAGCGGCGACAGCATACAACTGGATCGACAGACACATTCGCCGTCTCGATGCCGACATTTCCAAGCTTGAGAGCAGCATCCTTCTCGGCCTACGCACGGGCACCGAAGAATCAAGAGGTGCGCGAGAAGCGCTCGGCTTGCCCGTCGATGATGAAGCCGCCGAAGCTGGTGGTCGAGAAGCACAGGAAGGACAACGTGTTGCGGGAGAGGGTGTTAGTGCCGAGGCCGAAAGTGCCGCTCTCACCAAAGCAGCTGGTGCTGCCAATCGTGCGGCCGCCAGTGGTGCAGAACAGGAAGTCGGAGGAAGAAAAAGGACGCGCACAACACCAAAGATGGGCGGTCAAGCGCAGATTGGATCTTCACCGAGAGGTTCTGAACGAGCTGCAACGCGATCGCGATCTCGCTCAGTCTCGGCGTCCGCCGCGGCTGTCGCGATTGCTGGCGGCTCAGCGCGTCAGAAGACCAGCTCTCCTGCACCTGCTGCTACTGCTGCTACTGCTGCTGCTGGACGAAGTTCACGCAAACGCAAGCCCAAGCCACTGTCTCCTCAAAAAGGCGGTCGAAGATCCATTGTCACCACCACCTCTACCGTCCTTTCGCCTACCACACAGACACCGCGTCCGTCGGCAGTCGTTGGTCCGGATACTTCCGAGATGCCTTTTGATCCGACCGAGCCTAGGTATTGCTACTGTGACCAGATCTCCTTTGATGAAATGGTCGCATGCGATAACGATGATTGCAGCTTGGAATGGTTTCATTATGCATGTGTTGGTTTGACCAGCAAGCCCAAAAACGATTGGTTTTGTCGCTTCTGCGCACCTAAAGGCTGGAAGGGCGATGGCATGGGCGTTCCCCCCAATGCAAAGCATAGACCGCCAGGTTTCAAAAAGGGCGTTGGTATCAAACCTTAGTCTCTCGCTTCAAGTGCAATTCTGGCCTTCTCCTCCTCTCTTTTCGAGCTCTAGCACATCGCACATTTTGCTTGTTACACACTCTACTGTGTTCGAATACGAACGAATTGTCAAATTGCTTGCTGTCTACACGCCATTCATCCCTCCTTCTCCCCTTCCCCATCATCCCCTTTCCCACCCTCTTGCTTCTGACTCTCACTAGGAGCATCCTCATCCGGATCGGCAATCCCCGCCATTTCCGCCAGCGAATCAATGATCCTCTCGCAACTATCCACATGCCATTCCGCCAACGTCTTTCGGTTGTTCGGACCAATCATGGTCGTGTAAATACCGCTTCGTGTCAACTTGAGCTTCTTCGGAGATCCCACCGGCGTATTCGCCTTGAGCGGGGTAGGAGGGCTGATGATCAACGCCTGATCTTGAGGCACAGGCAGCTTGAGATCGCTAGGCGCTTCCAAGTGCTCAGAATCATTAGCAGCTTCCATCTCCGGTGTCGAAGGAGCCAGGTTGTACAAGGTGCGGAACATGTCTTCGTCCGTCTTGTCATCACCTGCGCAAAACACAAATTCGGCATCCGGATGATCGTACAAGATCCTCTTGACAATCTCGCCCTTGTTGATGGCCAGCGGTCGCACCTCGAGGTTCTTTTTGCCCACCAACACCTCGATCGCCAGCTTGTTCTGTGAAGTGAGGTTCTCCAGATGAGCCTGACATTCTTTGGCTTGGAACGATCCAAAGTCCGGATCAGCTCCTCGATAGTGCCACGTGATGGCACTCTTCTTTTGCTCGATGAAGGATCCCGCAGTGCGCTCCGTGTAGTATTCGAATACGCTGCGGATGTCCTTCATCCACGTCATGTCGAGGTCTTCGGTCAAGTTTCGATACTCATCCTGCCCGGGCTCCTTGACGAATCCACCATGCTCGGCGGAGAAACCAATGCCTCGGAAGTGTCCCAGGTGCTTGCCCAAGAATCCACCATCTCGACCAGAGATGATGTAAAAGACATTTTTCTCGTCTTGAGACAAAATATCGAGCGCCTTGAGCAACCTTTCGGATGGCAAAGCCATCTCGGGCACCTTGACGATCGGCGTAAGCGTTCCGTCGTAATCGAGCAGCAAAAGTCGTTTCTTGGCTTTGCGGTACTTTTCCACCATCTCCTTGCGATCCAGAGGTGGCGTCAGATGGGCCGAGTGTTCGTTGTGCAACCGGGTCAGGAGCTGCTTAACAAGACCAGCAGCCCACGTGTGTGAGGTGTGCATGACCACCTGGTGGTACAGCTGATCGTGCCTAGCCCGCTTTTCTTCATCCGTTAGACGAAGCGCATAGTTAATGGCTTTGGCGACTCCAAAGATGTTCCAAGGATTCACCTGAATGGCCGAGCGCATACGGCCTGCGGTGCCGGTGAACTCGGACAGAATCAGAGGACTCTTGTTGAATCGGTTCTGGCAGATGATGTACTCCATCGAGGTTGTGTTCATGCCATCACGCACCGAGGTGATGAGGGCCAGATCGGCGACCGACAACAGCGCAAAGTACTCGTCCCTGTCGATGATCTGATGGTAATGGTGTACCGGTGTGAAGCTGAGAGAGCCAAACTCGCCGTTGATGTGCGAGACGAGCTCCGATACCTGTCGCTCGAGTTTGGGCGAATCGTTGAGCGCAGGGGCCGTCACCTGGATCAGCACCACCTTGTTGCGCCATTCTGGATACTCGGCGAGGAACTTGTGGAAAGCCTGCAGCTTTTGCACCACACCTCGCACGACGTCGAGCTTGTCCCTGCCCACCAAGATCTTTTTGCCTTTGTACATTTCGCGAATGGCTTCGATCTTGGGCAGCACGCCCTCGGAGGAGCTATCCTTGGCGATCTTGACCGAGTCGATGCCGATAGGGTTGTAGGTGATGTTGGTGACATGGCCTGAAGCCGACTCGACCGCGTTGGACGACGCCTCGTAGCCGCATACGCGAATGCACGACGACAAAAAGTGGCGAGAGTAGCTGAAAGCCTGGAAGCAGGCCAAGTCGGCTCCCAGCATTCCCTCGAGGATCTCTTTGCGTTTGGGCAGGCATCGGAACACTTCGCTACTGGGAAAGGGAGCATGTACGAAGAGACCAATGACTGCATCGGGGACGAGTTTGCGCAGCATGAGCGGGACGAGCAGCAGGTGGTAGTCGTGGATCCAAACGAGATCGCCGGGCTTGTATTCTTGGGCGACGCGTTTCGCAAATGCCTCGTTGGCAGCGTAGTAAGCATCCCAGCTGTATTCTTCCCAAGCTCGACGTTCCGAATTGACGTCTTGCCATAGCAGATAGTGGAAAAGAGGCCAGAGGGTGGCTTTACAGTAGCCTTCATAATGCCCGTGGGCGACGTTGTAGTCGAGCCAGACCGGGACGTACTTGATACCGTGCTCTGAGTCAACGTCGTTCTTGGCGGCGGCCGAACGACTGTTGTGCGAAGTGGTGGCAGCATTGGCAGCGGCCTTTTCCATGGCTGAACCATTGGCACGCGTTGACGGATCACCGGAGCCGAGAGGCTCGGCACCATTCATGACGGGCACGGGGACCTTTCCAACAGGAGGCTGATTGGATTCTGGGTCGACAGGGGCACCAACAACAGGCGCCTTCTGAGACACCCAGGCACTGGCTTGATCGAGCGAGGCGAGGACCTCTTCGATCTCGCGTCTCTCGGTATCGGTCGTCTCGGAAGGGTCACTGCGGTGGTCGTCGCGGGCCTGCACGGCGTAGTGGATGTCGCCTGGCCATCCAATAAACGTTTGACGATGAGTGCTGCAGAGACTGCGGATGCCGCTATTGAGAGCTGTGTGACCTCGTCGTGCCGTCAAGACCCACTGTGGTGGGAGTGGTGCTGTGGGAGGCGAGTCAACAAAGGGACTGTTCGCGTCGCTGTAGCTGCTCCATTGTTGCCAAGGCTCTTGGTTGAAACTGCTGAAACTTGCACGACTTGCAGCCGACCACATGGAGCCTCTGCGCGATCCGACGGGTGTGAAGCGGTCTTCTTCCGAGCACTCGCTGGTGTCATCGACGACTTCGGTCATCATCCAGGCTCTTCGACCTGCGCGCCTCCGAGCACGATCTTGATTCTCTCGAAGACGTGCTTCAAAGTCTTGTCCTTCGAGACCGGTCATTCCAAAGCCAGTGGCAAAGGACGATCTACGCGAGCTGATACGGAAGCTGTTCTTGCGAGAAGCAAACTCCTGTGCACCTGCTTGACGCTGAAGCTCGCGCTGAGCCTCCATCTCACGCTTTTCGGCCTCCGCAGCTAGCTTGGCCGCCTTGCGCGCACGGGCAGCGGCAGCCATAGCGGCGACGCTGGCGGTGGCGGCGAGCCTCTCTTCTCGCTGACGTTCAAAGTCGACTTCGGCAAGGGGACGGATCTCGAAGGGAATGTAATGGCTGACGTGGATGATGCGACCGCTGAGCGGCATCTCGGGATGCTTTGCGTTGAAGTCATCCTCGAGGTCCTTGACCACCTTGCGCATATCGTCGAGCGTCTCGAATTCGGCCTGTGCGCCCAGATCGCCGGTGGCAGCGGTGCCAAGACCCATACCGCCGATGCCATCTGGCCGCATCGAGATTAGATTTTGGGGTGCGAACGAGGTGGGAGAGGCGACCACCTTGTCGCCGTTTCCGATCGATGGCGGCTGGGCAGCACTGGGACCAGCTCCGTTGAAAGACGGTGGAGCCAAGGAGGTCGTGAGAGAGGCCGAAATGATGCCCTCTTCGGCCTTTTGGCTCTCTCGCTGCAGTTGGCTGTGGGAAGCCTGGCTAGGAGGTTGGGTCAGGGTCGAGTCGGCGTCGGCGTCGGCGGATGTTGATAGCGCAGCGCCTTTGAAGTAGTCGACGCTGGCCTGCTGCGAGGACGAGGTAGAGGAGGAAGAGGTAGGATCGGCTTTGGGTTGATTGTTGAAGGTCGTCGTCGAAGGCTGAGTTGTTGCTGTTGTTGTTGTCGGGTCGACCGAGCTTGAGCCAGAGCCAGAGGCGGTCGCGACGAAATTGGGCGGCTCTTCCGAATAGACTCCAGGCGTAAGTGAACCTCTTTGGTCGAGGGCGACTGGAGCGGCTAGCGACGAGGAGCGCGGACTGCGCTTTCTGCTGTGGCTGCCGCTCGTGGCCGTGTCGCTGGCAGTAGTCATTGTGCGTTTCCGTTTCACTTTGCCAAGTTTAGATTCGAGATCAGGCTTGCACAGAAGATCTGTCCCGCTCTGGCTGCAGCTGTGTCACCGCGTGTGCCGATTGGGAGAACCAGTGAGGGCGACGAGCACAGGCTGACTGAGAAAGTGCCGGATCAGCTTGACAGCAGCAGCTGTTTCGATATGGGATACGTCGAAGCTTCCGAAGATCCGATGAGTGATACACACACGTCTCGTCCCGGTGGATCCGAACGTGCCTGTGTGTTGTCGGTGCACGACTGCCGTACAAAGGAAGATTGCAAAGGAACGAGATGGGCGACAACGATGGCGCTCGTGGCTTCTGCACGGAAAGGCAGCAAACGGACTTGCACTGTCGCAGATTGGGGATCTTGACACTGTGTATGCTGCCAGAGTCGCAAGATAGAGCCGCTGAAAGAGAGTTGCAGCAACAAGACTGGGCTGCAATCTGTGACTGTCAAAGTCAGCCAAAAGTGAAAGCCACGTTGTGAAATTTCAACCCGATCAGTCAGCGACTGTAAGCCGTGCAGGTGGTGAAAAGCTAACTTGCGAATCGGCGCAATCTGTTGTGAGCCAATCGAGTGGTGTTGCAAGTCGAGAGGGAGACAAGCGACGTTGCAGCACAAAGCCTATGCGGAAAGATGAGCCTGCTTGCGCGACGAGGTGTTCTTCTACAGTGTTGTTATACTGGGTAAGAATGGAGCGAGATAGGCTTTTTTTGGGAGCTGATCGCCTATGGATACCGATTTGCAGTTTACACGCTCTATTGCCGGGTGTCACGTACGCTGCTCTTTGGAGGGCAACCAGGCACACAGACCCACTTGAACGGCACAAAGAGGGCCTTTTCAGTGTATCTTAACAGTACTTCGGTCGCAGCTCGTGTGCTGTTTCGTCTTGCGAATTTCTTCGAGAAAAATCTCAACACATCTCACACATCACAGCAGAGTCACCAGGGAGATGCGTGATTATCGCGTCTTTTGTGCGTCTACAGAGGGACAGAGAAGACTCGCCGCTATCCATTTCTCTGATTTGTGACCTGTGTGATTCTTCAGAATTTTAAAAGCGGGCCGAGCGCAGTGGAGGAGGGAGCAAGAGCGACTCTGTGGCCTCTCTGATGTGCTGGCTGCTGGAAGCGCCGAGAAGATGTCGCAGGATTCGATGACCGTCGCAAGATGGTCTGCAAGCTTTCCATTTGGTCTCGATTCAGTCTGTCAGCTACTGCTCGTCGGAAGACAACCGCGAGATGGTGTCGAGTGGCGTCTTCTGTCGTCGGGAGAGCTTCTCTGATCCTAATCGACACTTCTGGCGGATCTGTGTGGAAAGGATGTGAGCCTTTCCGAATTTATCGAAGATTCGACGGCTTCTTATCGCGGCGACATCTCTTCGCTCTTCTGTGTCTTCCACTGGGCTGAGAGGCATTTTTCAGACTCATTGGGGAAAGGCCAGTGGGCGCGTGTCTGGGGCCTACTGTAGCCTTTTTGACTCGTTTTCCAGTGACACTGCCATTCGTGAATGCATGAACGTCAGCCGAATGACTGAATCGTGCAGCGAAGCTTTGCAGGCAACGTCTGTTGCTTGCCATTTTTTACCATCTTCAAGGCTCACACGCACTCGAACCGGACGCTGAAGCAGACGAGTTGAGCTTTTTTTTTTTTCTTCACAATCGTCATGTCGAGTGTCCAAGCTGCTTGTGTGCCTTCATTGCAGCATGGTCTAAGCAGGCTTCGCGATTTGCTTCCGCCCCATCTACAGTGTGCCCCCCTTCTAGAAGGATTACCACGAAGAATTGGTGCGTACCAGAGAAAGCCAGCGTCCTCATACACTTTGTCTTGATTCGCTGACTTAAACTGTGGTGCAGGCACGGAAGTAGCTATCAGGGTCCGAGCAAGCCCTAGTCTTGTCTCGTCGAATAGGGCATACGCCAAAGTGGTCCAGTCAAAGACGATGAGAGCCACGGCATCGGGAGGATCGCCATTCGAGACTCAAATGCGGCGGTTCCCATCGAATCAATGTCTGTTTTCTAGACTCAACACGTCTCGTAAATTGCGTCTCGCATGCTCTCGATTTCGCTCACGTGTAGGGAAGCGACCTGTGCTCGGCGGCCGTCAGGACCAGGCTGCAAGCTGCTATCGACTTGCTTTCCACCGGATGAGCTTGAACTCGAAAGAAGATGCCCTGGTGCACGAGCTCAACCGTATTCTCGCGGACAGTCGCGCCTGCATGCGACTTGCCGGAGTATCCTGTCGACGCTAGCAGAAGAGACTGATGCACTTTGTCGCGAACGCGACCCAGGCCATGCTTGTGTTGCACCGTAGGACAGGAAGTCGAGCCTTCCTGTGTGCCTGGTTGTGCAGTGAAGAAATCTTAAAGAGCCAAAGCTTCTCTCTAATGAAAGGATTACTGCATCAAAAGCCTCGGCCAACGCTCTCCAAGTCGAGCGCGCAACAGGAGATTTCATCGTCTTTGGATCCGCTCATCGTCTCAGAAAGGTTTAGCGAAACGTGCGCAATGAGCTGCCTCTTGACATGCTTTCATGCAGTGCCTTGTTTTGTTCTTGGCGACGTCTCGGCTTGGTTCGCTCATCGTTGGACGAGGCTGCGTGTGCCTGACAGCACCTGCGCAAGAGTACATCCGCTGAGCCGATGGAGCTGCGAAGGACTCGGCGTTCGAGAAATCGCAAATGGCGCTAACGAGCTTTGATTGAAAATCACTTCCCCGCATCCCTGAAATCATGGCGCCCCACACTAGTTTCAAGTCGGAGCTGTAATGTTTACCATACCAGTCTGGAACAGCAGTGTTCATGCTTGATCGCTCCCAGGCTTGGCGAGTATTTGGCTTCGATGGCTCGCCGGCTATCCACGAACTCGCCTATCAAAACAGGGCGCATCCGCCGCCTTCGCCGCCGCCGCCGCCATCGGGTTGTCGTTGTCGACTGAGAGACGAGCTTTTTTCACGTCCTTCGAATTGGTCTCCGTGAACCAGAGCCGAAACCCATTTCATGCTTTCGGTCTGGCTTTTCCTTTCTTCTGACACCCGAGGTCGATCCATCGTCCCTTGCTTCATGCAGAGTGCAAAACACTGACCGTGGTCCGACCGGTCCATGGAATCCCAGGCTAAGCTCCGCGACAGGCACATTGAACAACAATGAAGCCCTCGGAAGATCAAGGCGGGTCCAGCCACAATCGACTTTCATCAACAGAACGATGAGTCTGCACTGAGTCGGCGTCAGGTACGAAGACCTGGCTGCAGATTCCCATGACATTTCGACTCCGACGCACTAGCTTCGTTTGAGATGGTCTCGATGAAGTCCGCTTCTACGCTCCCTTTCGAGTCCTCCGCTAGGCCGACTGTAAGGAAAAGATGCATATCCGAAGGGTTTGCCCGCTCACTCCATCAGTGCAAGCCAACCGAATGCTCAATGGTTCATGCCTGCTTCCATTCGGCAGGCATGACGACGTACCCTGTGCAATCATCATGGTTCGAAAGACCACGGCTGTTGACTATGCATAGGGGAATTATTGTTTACCTCTCGAGTTATGCAACAACACACTCAAGCTTCTCTCACCAGGACCATGTGCTGGACCGCTTATAGATTGTCCGAAAAGCATGCTCTTGTGGCAACACATAAATACCGAAGCACGATTGTTGCTTGTCCACATCCGAAGTTGATTCGTCCACATCTCACGCCCACTTTCCTTCCCGCCCTGCCTCTCCCGCACCATCAGAAGCATATCACACGCCCCGTGTGGCTCTCTCTTTCCGAACCGAAGACTCGCACGCCATTTAGGCTCGAAGCAGTCTGTGAGGTAGCTTCTCTCAATCTCGACTCCTGATCATCGAAAGGCAGTCCATTTACATCCCTTCACAGTACGCAGCCGAGTGTCTATCAACTCCGTCTATATTTCAACGGCATGACATTCGCCGTGATCCGCTTGGCTTTTGTGGCCAGCCTCTTCGCCTCGCTTGGCGCAGTCAGGGCTCATCCCATCGAGGAAGAGCCTCTCAAGCGCAGACAGCTTCTCGATACCTATGACTATGTAGTCGTTGGTGGTGGTACCAGCGGAATGACGCTTGCCGCGCGACTCTCTGAGAACAAGGGCGTTACTGTCGCTGTTCTTGAGGCCGGTATTGACTACCGCTCCAACCTCGTTAACCAGCAGCTGGTCGACACCCCTGGGTACGACACTTTTGGTGTTGGAGCAGACCCAAATGACTCGTACACCAACGGACTGATTGACTGGTTCTTCGTTACCGAGGGAGAACCTGGATACGACAATCGCAAAGTCCACTATGCGCGCGGAAAGTGCATCGGAGGATCGTCGGCAAGAAACTTTATGCTTTACCATCGACCTCCCAAGCAAGCTCAACAGACGTGGGTTGACTTGACTGGCGACAGTCAGTGGTCTTTCGATCGAACCCTGCCCTACTACCAAAAGTCGCTTACCGACTTTGCTCCTCGACACGAGTTCCGGATGGACAACCCACCTGCTCAGTACAATCCCGCCGCATTCCCCGGCAATGGCCCAGTCAGTGTCGGCTTCCCCAACTACGCTCAGCCTTTCTCGGGACCTTTGCTCAACAGCCTCAATGAGGTGGGGGTGCCGACTTCGACGGATATGAGCTCGGGTAACATTCTCGGTGCTCAGTACTCGACCATCACCGTCGAGGCTACTAATGGCAAGAGAGCCACCTCGCGTTCGTTCTACCAGCAAGTCTTGGATGAGAAGCGTCTCAACATCAACGTTATTTTCGAGGCTCTTGCCAAGAAGGTCGTGTTTGATACCACGGGTAGCAGACCCAAGGCTGTCGCCGTCGACTACACGTTGCCTCTCGGTATCAAGAAGACCATCAAGGCTCGTAAGGAAGTTATCATTAGTGCTGGTGCCTTCCAGTCTCCTCAGCTGCTCATGGTCTCCGGGATCGGTCCCGCGGACCAGCTCAGAGCACAAAGTATTCCGATTTTAGTAGAGAACTCAAACGTCGGACAGCACATGCAAGATCACGTCTTCTTTGGACCGACATACTCTGTCAACGTCGATACCCCCACCAAGGAGGCCAACGACCCAGTCTTCCTTGCCTCTTCGATTGCTGCCTTCAACACTATCAACCAGGGTATCTTCACCAACAATGTCGCTGACCTGATCGGATTCGAAAAGTGGAACAACACCTTCCTCGACTCGATCCAAGCGAGTCCACTCAAGAGCAACCCTTCCGACTGGCCTGAAATCGAGTACCTCTCGGGACCCGGCTTCATTGGTGACTTTAGCAACCTGGTCGTCAACAACATCAAGGAAGGTCTTACTCTGCAGCAGTTCGCCTCGTTGCTCGTTGCCATTGTCGCTCCAGTCTCGGAAGGATCGGTGACGCTCAAGAGTGCGGACACCAAGGATCTGCCAGCCATCCGCCCCAATTGGCTTTCGAGCCCGGTCGACCAAAAGGTCGCCATTGCCGCCTTCAAGCGTGCTCGTCAGGTGTTCGCCGCCAACGCTATGAAGGGTATTCGAACCAAGCAAGGCATCGAGGACTTCCCTGGGTTCGACGTCGCCACGGATGACCAGATCCTGGCTAGCATCCGAAAGAACCTCATGACCGTCTGGCACGCTGCTTCCACTTGCAGGATGGCCAAGAATGCGCAGTCCGGCGTTCTTGACTCGAACTTCAAAGTGTTTGGAGTTGATGCCTTGAGAGTCGTCGACGCTTCTTCTTTCCCTCGATTGCTTCCCGGTCATCCTCAGGCTGTCTGCTACATGATTGCCGAAAGAGCCGCTGATATTATTGCCGCTGCCAACCGTTGATCTTTTTTTCCAGCCTCTACCGGGACTAGAGCAAGTTGACATTGTCCGACCAGCTTAAGCTCAATCTTCTAAGTTGGTGCCTCTTTACTGTTTGCTGTATCCCTGCAATTGACTCGCCTTCCTGATGTGAGGGTACACTGTTTGTGCTTCTGTACACTGATTGAATGTGCACGCAGGAAGGCGAAGCTCACACGTCCAAATGCGCGAAATTGGTATTAATTTTTTTGCAGAGAATTGATTCCATTCTGCGCTGTTCGCTGGTGTATGACGAGATATTCGGCAGACGGAATAGAATCTTCCTGGAGTTGGCCTGAGCGTGTTGAGTGTCGGTCTTCGATATTTCCGACCCTCATCACCTCACCTCACCTCGTCGAGGCTCGTCCTCGACCTTGCCGATCACAACAATCATGCAGTCGCTTCAGACTGCCAGCAGCGTGTCTGCCTCTGGCCCACGACCATCAAAAGCTATGTCATCACCAGAAAAGGAGCCAAGTCCCTCAGAGAGCAACCCCGAAACCGCAGCTGCCGATCTCTCACTCTTCCTACAACCTTCTTTCGATGCTGCGAGCTATGTATCAACCATACTGGACGAGGTCGATATTGCGTTTGCCTCCAGTAGCAAAGTCAAACAAGAGCCTTCTACACCAGGCAAACATTTGACCGTGCTTCCACCATCTCCGACTACGGCACGCAAGTCGAGCGTTTCACTATCACCTCTCACACCAAGCGCCTCACAGCCGTTGCAGAAGGACGATTCGATTGATCCGGCTGCAAGAAAGCGCGAACAGGCACAGGAGGATCTTGATCTCTCGCTGGCCATCTCGCGTCTTAACTTGGCGATAGAGGAGTTGGATCGATCTATCTCGACGGAAGTCGATGCACATGCACCAGAGTTATTAAAGCGCACTGCGAATTTGGCGCAAATGCAAAGAGGCGTGGGAGAGACAAGAAGGGGTATAGAAAGTCTGGACGAGGAAGTGGCGAGGTTGCGAATGAAAGTGCATGATCCGTTCGTAAGGTTGGTCGAGTTGCAAGGTGAGTTGAAGGTCGTGGATGGTGCGAGTGATCTGGTGAGGCGGACGAGAGCGGTTGTAGGGCTAGCGAGGAGGTTGGAAAGCCAGATGGAGGTCGTATTTGCGCACAAAGAGGCTGGGAAAAAAGATACTGAGGCAGAAGCAGAAGGCGAAGATGCGGTCGTGGGTCAGGTTCACGGCAGAGACCTTTCAAGAGCCGCACTGCTAGTGGCTGAAATCACCTCTTTGCTCGATACAGAGCGTCAAGAAGCTGCGGCGCCGTCACTGCTTGACTTGAAGATCATCCAAGATCTCATCCCGACCATCGACAGTGCACGCAAGACCATCGTTGACTACATGGAGGATATGATTGTTCGTGGTCTGCGCGATCTCTCGCCGCTCATGCTCTCCTCGTCGCTCCAAACCGCATTCAATCTACGCATGCTTCCTACACTCGTCAAGGATCTTCTCAATGATCTGACCGAAGTCGTGAAGGAACGTACCGCCGCGGCGTTCGATCTCGACGCGATCTCTCGACAGCTCAACCTTCCACTGCCTTCCCTCGAACCTCCTTCTGCTCCTTCCTACTCTACTTACCGCAGCGGACGTCGAGCCGGTCTCACTTCCAGCAATGACGAGGAACTCAAGCAGCAGCATCTTGTGCAGCAACAGAGATTCTCCGATGTCATCTGGTCCAAGCTGGAAGCGCTCGTCGTTTCCGAAATGGGTGCGGTCTGCAGTAAGGTCTATCTGCTGGAAAAGGTCTTGAAGCTCAAATCCGATTCAGAGACCGGAACCAATTTTCTGGCTGCTGCACTGGAGGTGTTGGGTGACAAACCCAGTTATACCTTCTGGTTGACGTTTGCACAGAGCTTGCGAGAGCAGATTTCGACAGCGACGGCAAAGTCGGCTTGGTTGTCGCAGCTGCTCTCGATTGGATTGCGATCGGGGGGTAATGTGGATGGATATCCGAGGATGGTGAGATTGTTCCAGGAGTTTTTCGTCAAGATCTCGGTGTATGCGGATGTTCAATACAGTGCCACGCATCAGAGCGCCGAAACGGTGATAGTGATCAAGAGTTTAGATCGATTGCAAAGCGGATTCGTAGAGAAATGTACTTCGAGGATCGGCGAGGTTCTGACTCAAATCGGTGCAGCTGCCGGACACGCTAAGCGTGTAGTGGTTGGGGAAGAGGAAGCAGAGGCAGTGGTACGGTCGATTGCCAACGTGTTGGACATGACTCGCTTTGATCCCCTACTGTCGAGGAATATGGTGGTGGAATGTACCGCTTTGCTGGGTCAGTTTGCAGGACAAATCGACGCGGCGGTGGTGACGGACGACAGTGCTTGGGCGACGAGTGGGGATCGAGTGACGCAGGCACAGATTTGCAATGCTGGTCTCGTGCGATTCGCATATACACTTTCGCACGAACTTGCCACCGTAGCTGCCGATCAAGAAGGATCGAATCCCTCCGCTTCAGTCACATCCAATCCATCCACAACGACAAGTTTTGCAGCCGCTCAGCTGTCCAATTGCGTCTCAACGATCACCACCTCAACGCGAAACTCTTTGCTTGAGCCACTCATGACCCAATTTCGAAGCTCGATCTCAACGCGCATGGCCAAGATGCACCTTGAACTCGCCTCCTCCACAAGAAGCAAGCCAGAACGAGGCGTTTCGATCGACTCTACCACGGGAGCTTCCGCTTACGCTTCATCCATCTGCCAGTCCGTCGGCTATTTCCGCGATCACTTGCTTCCATTATACCCTTCTGAACTGCAATGTGCTATCGGCCAAGTGATTGCGTTAGCGGTGGTGGAGCAATTCTGTCTGTACGCATCGACGTTTTCGTTGGCTTTGACAGAGGCGGATGGGTTGAGGTTGCGCTTGGCGACGGATATGACGGAATTCGAATTCGCATTATCGCAGCTTCAAGGTGAACGGCAAGCGCCTTTGTCGTTCGCTCGGGAATGGGTTTTGGGAAGCAAAGGTTGGCAAACATGTTCGTGGATGAAAACGATCAAGGCTTTCCGTAGGCTCTTGTTCCTCTCGCTCGACGAGGTGGAGCAGGAGGTTCAAAGTGATCAGCTTGGTTTACCTAAAGTAGTGGTCTTGCTGCACTTGCTGTCTAGAGACAGAGTCGCGTTGGAAAAGGTGGTGCGACAGGTGGCAGCAGAGACGGGGACAGCAGCAAAGGATGCCGTGGGAACTTCTGATTTGGTCCAGTGGATCTTGAAAGATGGTACAGAGGAGCAGATGGTATTGAAACGGGTTGGAGAAGCTGCATTGAACGAGGTTGATGAAGAGCAAACAAAGCGGATCACTGGCAGATTGATGGATCGTTCGAACCTTCGACTTTCCTGTCGATCCGACACCATCCTGCAATCATCTTGAAACCTCTCTCTCTCTCTCTCTCTTTCTCACACACACACACACACTGCTTGATCTGCCGTTGTGCAATTCGCATTGATCATGCAAAGAATTTCGTTTGGACGATTGGCCGAGCATGGCCTTTGACCCTCAAGCATCCAGATGAAACTGCCTGATCTCGACGCCTGCTTCCTTGAAGATGGCTTTAGTTCTTGCATCCATGCTATACTCTAGCTGATAGACCACCTTGCGTATGCCGGTTTGGATGATCTTGACGGCACATCTCAAACAGGGGCAGGTATTGCAATACATTGTTGCGCCCTTCTCGGCGTTTCCCATGGCGATCTTGGCTCTTCCTGCTTCCAACAAGGCGTTTTCTTCGGCGTGGAGGCAAAGGCATTCCTCCAGGTTCTGTCCGCAGGCACTTCCCTTGAGCGTGTTGTTGCATCGCGCGCATCCGCCTTGATTGCAATTCTTGAGATTCGACGGTGTTCCGTTGTAGCCAGTGGCTAGGATTCGATTTGAGGAGACCAGAACGGCTCCGACGCGACGTTTCATGCAGTTGGAGCGCAGAGAGGCGAGGTTGCAGAGTTTGAGAAAGTAGGTATCCCAGCATGGACGAAGTCGTTCGGTGGATGGGAGGTTGAGTTGAGCGAGGTGAGAGTGAAGATGGGATCGGGAGGGAAAGGAATTGTTGACGGTGAGATGGGTGAAGCGTCGCAATCCCGTCAGGCCGGTAGAGGATGTTTTCGGTGTCAGAGAGAGACTGGAAAGGTTGTCAACGATTCCGTTGCCACCGATGAGCGAGCTACTCGACGAGCCACGAGCTAAGATGGGAACACTCCCAGCTGCATCTCCATTGACTGTAGCAGATGCATCAGAAGTGCCGAACGATACTTGATCATCCAAGCGAACAAACTCCTCCAAAGTCACCGCTCCGTGTTTCAATTGAAACCTATCCCACCTCATCAACAGCGGACCTCCTACTTCTACACAGAGGAAGAACGGTCGCTTGACAAACGCATCCAGATCCGTAACGGTAGTCAGATCCAGTGTGACAAACGGTGCATCCCATCGATCCGTGACATAGTCAAGCATGGCTTTGCTATTCGCCAAACCGATGACCGAGCCGCTAGCCGGTTGAGTAGAGGATGAGTTGATAGAGAGTCGGCGAAAACCATGCTGTTCGGTGAGATAGTCGGCGATGCTTGCTTTTCCTGCCCCAGGTGGGCCGATGAGTGCGATCAGCATCCTCGGCGGCGACTTTCTTGGATGCTGATCAGTGGAAGTCGAAGCAGCTCCCAGAAAGTCGAGAAATCCAGCCTTAGAAGAAAGTCCCTTATCGAGGTGAACCTCCTTCGTCCTTCTGCGAGCGTCGAATCGTGCCAAGCTGCTATCTCGGACTTCGTTGCCAACAACCGAGTCGTGCGCAGCCGCAGAGTTCTGCTGGATACTTTATCAGAGAGCGACGAATCCACGATGACGGCGACAAAGTGTTGGTCTTCCAATTCCTCAAAGCGTTTCAAAAATCCAAACGTACGGAAACGCGCCTTTGCATTCAATCTACGCGTCCGCTTCGACCATCGCGCCTTTCCCGCACACTCAGCGCTTTGTTCCAACCTCAAAAGACAAAGTTCAACCAAAAACAATCTGTGCCACATGCTCATGTCCTCCCACACTTGCCTAGCCAACCGGCTCACACGGCCTCGATGACGCTGAATCTCATGAGTTCCTTACTTGAATGACAATGCAATGCTACAATTTTGAATTCTTCCCGGCCGTCTTTTCGGACTGCGTCTCGGCCTGATCCTGCTCCGCCTCGACCTCGGGAGGCTTGATGCTGCGCATCGGTGCCAATCTCCACTGCAGGTCTTTCAACGCTTTGCTCTTGCTATCTGGTTTCCACTCGTCGTAGCTCTGCAGCAGGTTCAACATGTCTTCCGCAAACAAGCTGCGAACATGTTTATCCTCGAACAGCCCTCGAAGAGCCCAAGGCAATTCGTATGGGTTCCATCGTTGAGCTTCAAAGGCTTCCGAGATCAGCATCACGGCTTGCCCGACATCGGTCTCGATTCGACGTGATGATGTGGCTGTCGAAGCCGTCGAGGTAGCGGCACCCGGCGGACCAGGAGCAAAGGTCGGCTCGGAAAGGGGATGTGTCACCTCGAACAAGTACTTCGTCGCCAAGTCGTACACGGCCCTCTCCTCGTACACTTTGGAGTGCCCCAGTCCACCGTACAGGCTCCCCGCCACGCTTGCCGACAACAGCGTCAACAAATTGTGATCGCTCAAGCCTGCATTTCGCACCGCAACACAAAGCACCAGCAGGTTCGTCAAGAAGTCAACCTTGGGAAACGCCTGCCCGTCAATGTAGAGCGCTCTCAAAATACTTGGATGGTTGTTGCTTGAATTGAGCGCCGAGTAGATCGGCACGACGTTATCGTCCGTCGACCCAACATAGACGCACTTGGCTCCTGCATCCAAAATCGTCTTGAGCGCTGCTGTGTAGTGCTTCGCTACAGCTGTTGAAGATGATTGAAACTCGAAAAGCTCCTTGGCAGCTGCCGTTTCAAAGTAGTTGATGTAGCTGGCCGTGATTGAAGATTTAAGATGTGCAAAAGGACCATGGTGGATACCGCACATGGCGAGCAGGCAAATACGCGTTTGCTCCGGTTGCACATGGCGCTGCTCTATCAGACGCGCAAGCAGCTGTGTAGCCACCACCGCGCCCTGCGAGTGAGCCGAGAGGAAGATCGCATCCGCACTTTTGAGATCGTTGACCCAATTTGGCCTGCTGATGAGCTCCGAGAAAAGTCGATCCACACGATCAGCAACTTTTCCGTCCCCCTGCAGCGAGATAGCTGTGATCGCCTCGGGATTCAGCTCGAGTCCAGCTTGCAAAAAGTGGCGACGGATCGACTCGGTCTGCATAGCCGCAAACTTGGCCGATGTACCCGTCGGCTCGCCGATCATGTTTTTGAAGATGCTTTGGGTGAACCAGCCGTGTACGCCAATTACTACAATTCTGCCAATGCCAGCAGTGCCCTTCGTCTGCGCTCTGTCGTGCATGCCTACGGTCGACCAGGCGCGAGGAAGTCGCTGCGCTGACTCGGCCACCTCTTTAAGCGCAGTCTCGACACCTTTGTCCTTGCTCGAACCAGCCCCCGTGGCTTTGGCTTTGCCTGCAAGCCGCTGAGCCGGCCTAGCTCCCGCAAACGTAGCTGCGTTGCCCTTGAAGGAAGATGCACTTGACCCAAGATTGGGCTCGCCATAGGTCGAAAAGCGCGTCGGCCGCTTCATCCGCTCTAGATCCGGCACTTTGCTGAACAGATAGCTGTTGACAGCACTTAATGTCCTCTCTAGCACGCCCACCTTGGGCGGCCACATCCTGGGAGCCCTAGTGAAGGTATCGTCAAAAGAGGGTAGCACCAGGTTTGGCGGAGCAATGGACCCCGGATCAGCGGCCGATCGTGTTTGATTGGGTGTGCCAGTTCGAGAAGGCCCGTTTCCGTTTGGTGCCACATTATTGCTGATATCCTTTGCTGGCTGCGAGCTGCTACCTGCTTCGGCGTTATTTGACTGGGCGACATCAGCTCGCTTACCTTTCCCTAGCCCGAGAGTGGAAGCAGCTTTGACGTTGGCCGCCTTGGCCATAGCTGCCTTGCCGAGATTTCTGACGCTCTCCTTGCTCGTTGACAAGGGCGTGGCAGCGCGAGGGACCTCTACATCGCCAGCGAGAGACGACGCTTTGGACCCTGTCAGACTCCCCGCGGTAACTGGTCTGGGCCGTACGTCTGGCGTCAGTCTACTGTTGTTCGTGGCAATATTCCTAGCCGCTGCCGATCGAGCCGAGGCTTCCATCTCGCTGATGTCCATAACCTCTACTCCGTCGTCGTTTGTGATGGCCTCCGGCGCTTCTCGTGGCAAGTTGGCGCTACGAGAACCAAAAAAGTTGATCCAGCCGCTTCGTGTCGAGCTGTTGAGAACAGCCTTGTTGGCATCAAAGACGGCAGCGGCTGCATCTCGTGCCAGAGCGTCCGCCTTGACTTGCTCGGCAGGCGTGCGTGGAGCCAACTCGGTCGGTTGCTCGACTGATGCAACGACGGTGTCGGCAGCAGCCTCCTCCTGCTGAGCATTGTAGACCCAAGTGGGCATCCAGCTAGCAACATAGGACGAATACGTCCATGAGCCTCCATCTGGCACCGTCGAGCTTTCTGCTTGAGTTGCATCCTGATCGACGTCCATTGGCACAGCTGCCACAGGAGATTCGGTTTTGAGCGTTGACTGAGCTGAGTCAGTGGCCAAATTGGCCGGAAGCGCATCTGGGACTTGGAGCTGCTGAGCGGCAGACGCCGGCTCTACCTCAGGACGATCCACATGGCCAGACCAAAACTTCCATCTCCACGTCGCGCTTGGCTGTCGCGCATGGGAAGCCGAGTCGCCCGCCGGTGCAGGAGGAGGGTATGAAGCTTGCTGTTGATCATCTTGAGCCGCTACGTTTTGACCATCTCCGGGACTGGAAGTGGCATCTTCAGTTTCAGCAGGCGGATCAAAGACATTTCGCAGATCGGAGACAGGTTCTTGCACTTCGTAACGTGCGCCCATCCAGCCTCGCTTGACAACGGTCCTGTATGTCACGGTTCCCTGTTGATCCTCGACCGCACCTGATGTCGCTTCCGGCATAGCCACATCCGGGATCCCCTGCAAAGCTGAATCTTTGTCCTCGCTACCTTGCTGCGCATTGGTATCATCTTGCTGCGAACGCTGCACTTGGGGATCCGGGCCATCGGCCTCTGCGGCGACACTGGAGCTCGCTGGCTCTTCAGCCGTGAGGGGTGCCACGTTGCGCCAAGGCAGCCAAGACACGCGTCTCTCTCTGACGGCAACTTGTGCCAGTGAAGGCTCGGCCGTGATCGTAGCATCCGAATCGCGACCACCGGGAAACGCTTTGGGGCCAGGCGAGCTGGGTGTCGCATCGTTGACTTGCGAAGATGGGTCATATGTTTCATTGTAGCCGAGCGACCTTCTGAATGCAGCTTCATCTTCATTCATAGGCGGAGGAGCCTGATCGCTCGACGACTCAGCTGCCTGCATGGACTCGTCTTTCGCCGGCCTGGATACCGGCTCATCAGCTTCAACAGCCCACCCGAGTCCAAACCATGTCTTTCTACGTGAAGCTGGCTGACTAGGGCTTTGTTCTGTCGCGTGATCCTTTGAGCCCTGAGCTACTTCTTGAAGTTGAGCGTCAGGCTGAAACGAAGAACTGCGTTCCATCTGATCGGCGTTGCGCTTGGCTTGCGTGGGTGATGCGGCAGGCGTGGCTGGCGAGGCCGGTAGGCCATGTCCCAGCCCTGTGGCACCAAGTTTGCGCGGCGATACAACACCGGAAGCCTCAGCAGGTGGCTTCTGAATATAACTCTGCGGCCTTCGTCTGGGTGACAGTGCAGATGGCGAGGTCACACGAAGTGTGTTGGTTGGCGCTGCCTGTGGCGGCTGCGAAGGACCGCTTTGATGTCCGGACGAGCCGGCTGTAAGTGTCTCTACCGCAATGGTGGAAGATCGAGTCGGGAGAGCATGCGAAGCTGTAGCTTTGCCTTTGACGGTGGCGTTCCTTGCCGAAAATGAGTTCGAAGTGCCGCGGCTTTGAATCTGGGCTGCGTGACCGAGTGCAGTGAGGTGGCTCTTGTTGTCGACAGTCCGCCCAGTGATGGGCGTGTCATCGATTCCGAGTTCGGGAGTCTGTGCCTCGACCGACAGCTGCTCTAGGAATTGGCTTGTGGGGTTGCGGAAAGTTACGGAATAGTTGGAGACAGATCTCGGTGCCCTTGCGGCAGCCGCTGATAGTCCTGACGTCTGCCGCATGCCTGCACTCGGCACAGCGCTTTGATCGGGCCGAGGATTTGCAGCCCTTGGGCTGTTGATACTGTTCAATGTGGAAGAGCTGGCGACCCTACGAAGCGACTCGGCTGCCCCGGGTCTCTTTGCTCCTCGAGCTCCGGGAGCAGCCAAGTTGGCAGCTCGTCTGGCTTGTTTCCGCCTCTCGAGATCGTCCTTGGCTTGCGCCTCGTCCAGGAAGCGACGAAAATCGTCGCACTCGTCGGCACTGACGAGTGCGGCAGAGGTGGAAGCCTTTGCGAGGGATATGGAAGGTGGTGGCGGTAGCGGAGCGAAATGCGATCCTGAGGAGCTACGAGCGCTGCTGCTGAAAGAGCTCAGATTGGACGACATGGAAGTAGAATGCGGCATGCCATGTCGACGACTGTTGGCTCTGGTCTGAGTAGGAGAAGCCGAGATGCGACCTGTCGGAGCTGCCGGGGATGAAGTTGGCGCTGCACGATCGTGAGTCCAGGCGAAAGGCATCTTGACCGAGCACTCGCTATGCTACTTGAGCGAGACTGTGTTCGTCAAGCCGAGTAGTTGGTTGCGATCTGATGATGATGCTGAGTCGAAGATCGTCGTTGCTGACTTTGCAGTTGGCGGCATCTGCATTTGGCGACGCTCACTTACTTCATTGCTGAATCGACAAGACAACCTTTCGTTCGTGTGCAGATGGTAGTGTAGATGACGAGAATTCCGAGATGTCAGCGCTCGAGGCAAATGGTGACCTCAAGATCCCATTTGGTGAGTGAGTATCAAAGTGTCCACAGTGACTGTGACTGTGACTGAGCCGAAGTGTGAGTGTTGGATACGGCTAGCGATGGCCAGATGTGCTGTATGCGCTGCACCTGTCTCTCTCACGTTCAGCAGAGCCTCAAAATCAAGATTGTGTCCGCTTCGGCTGATCTGCCGTTTGCCTGTTTCGTGTTTTCAAATAAAGCTAAAAGCGGCACAAGAAACGCACAACAGACGCACACACACACACACAGAGCAAGACGCACCGCACCGGTCCAAGCTGTGCGTTCGCAAACCCGAGCTGCACCCTTGCATTTTGGCCGCTCTGAAGCCTGCCTTTTTCATGGAGTAAACTTACTCCACATCAACGCAGCCCGGAGAAAAAGAGCCTGAATGTTAAGTCAGGAAGGCCAAAGCCATAGGACCCTGAATTTGTCTTCGGGGAGCAACACCACCATCATCTTGTCTTCTACCAGCCGTCCACTCGACTTGGGGTCAAACACGGATACCATCGACCTCTGACCTCGGATTCCGCACGATGACATCCGAAACCATCATAGACTCATCATGGCATCGCCTTCCCAACGACACGTTTGGTGCCACTCCATCTACCTCTACACCGCTAGATCCTAGCTCCGCACTTTCACCCACCATCCCATCCCCCTCTGCATCCGACTCGGACGGATCCGAATGGTCCTTCTCCGACCATGAGGAGCTCATCACACTCGACTTGGGAACGGAAATGGTTGCAAAACGTGCCCTTCTTGGCTACTCTTCCGGACTCGACTACGTTGAAACTGCACCTTCGGCTGCGCCTACCTCTTCGTCCACTCGAAGCATAAGGTCTTCCCGCAGTACAGAGTCACAGCCAACACAGTCGACGTCGCACTCGGCTCATCTGGGTGCAGGGAAAGAGCTGAGTATTACGGGACTGGAGACCGAAACACCACTGATGAAGATCAACGATACGGTATTGAGGGGCACCACTATGCAAATGTACGGATCAGAGATTGTACTCATCGACGAATTCGATCCAACACGAGATCGAGGCAAGCAGCATCGACTTCAGCCAATACCTCCGTCAGACGGTAGAGCCGATGCAGTCTCCAGCAGCACGAGGAAGAGAATCTTGTTCAGACCTATCTATGATCCCGAATCAAGAGAAACGCAGGGACAGAGTGAGGCATACGAAAAGTTGAAAGACCTGGTGAAAGGTGCAGCAAACGCCAATACTCGTTCGACTCCGAGCCAGATGCAGGATCCGGCTGACGCATCGCTGCGTGTCGCAACAGGAGCAAGCGTTGGTAGGGGCAAGTACAAGCGCAAAGAGATTTCGGAGGAAGAACAGATGATCAGATCCGCTGAGAGGCAGATCAGGAAGGCTGCAAAAGCGCAGCTCAAACAGCAGCAGCAGCAGGCGGCACAGCTCGAGACTTCAGAACAAGCCTCAGAGTCACAAGCAACTGCTCAAGAAGGTCGAGATCCACAGGCTGATGGTTCTATCGCCGACCACGACCGTGTCCTCGATCAGCCAGCAGCATCTTTGGCACAAACCGCCCAACCGCCACCATCATTCAACGATCATCAGCTATGATGTTCGCCGGATCATGATCATCAGGTTGTGACGGCTCATTCGTACCAAACCACAATCTTGCGCCCCTCGCAGGCAGTCTATGATCAAATTCATCCATGTTTGTCTGTCAACTCTTCATTGCGATCCCCGATTGGATTTACGCCCAATCATCGTCGCTGTCATCCATCTCACCGTCGGCGATTTCCGCCGCCAACTCCCGCTCCCGCTCGTGAGCCTCGGCAACGCTATCCAATTCCTTCTTGTGACCGTTCAAAGGGTACCTCATCGCCTTGACACTTTCGTTGTGCAGTTGCAGACAGAATTGGATCCTCTGTTGGAACTGCTGCATCGGCTCGTCCGTCTCGTACAAATCCTTGGTCTCCCTGTTGACCATCTCAGCCTTTTCGTGATCCACCCTCGTGTCTCGGCTGTCGACCACGTTATCCCGGATAGCTTTCGCAACAATGTACTCTGCATCTTCTTCAGACTCAAGGTGGAGCTTCTGCGTGATGTCGGCAAGAGAGATGCGCGAGTACGAGAGCGAGATCATTCGAATGCCCGTCTTGATGACGTTGTGTCGAAGCCGCACGATGAGCGACAGCGTTTTGTCGTTTTGGAACAGTGAGGTATGCTGTTGCAGAGTCGTCTGGAAACGTTGAAGGTCTCCGACACGTACAGCCTGTACGATTTCCATGTAAGGTGCCAAAGCTTTACGCAAGACGGGGGTGCGGAAGATGGATCGCTCTGGAATCTCACCCATCAAGAGCTCGACCACGACCAAAAATTTGTAAGCCGTCTGCAAGAAGCCGGCTGCGGGTTGAGATTGACCGATGGGGACCGAATCTTTCTTGCTACCTTCCTCTTTCTTGTCAGCAGCTGGAGCCGTAGTGGCACCAGCGGCGCCTTCGCTACCGCCAGCACTCGAATCCTGCGGAAGCGAAGCCTGAGGAGCACGACGAATGGCTTGTTGGAGATGCACATGAGCCTGTGTGTAATCGAGCTGTACAGCTCGGATACGTCCGACGTAGTAATCGTATCGGGCCACTTGCGGGTTGCTGGCGCTGGATCGAGGGAAAGGAGCTCGAGCTACCAGCTTGTCCGCCTGATCGTACAAGTTTGCCTCAACAATGTATGACCTGAGCAACAGATTGATGATTGTGGCCTCGGTCTCCGTGTCGTGACGCAGCGAGGCGGTTCGCTGAAGGCTAAGCAGCTGGCTTCGAATGGCAGTCAGACCTCCCTCCTTGGCCTTCGCCTGCTCGGCTTTCAGCTCTTGAGCTCTTCCGAGGTAAAAGATGGTCTTGGCAGCAAGATGATCGAGTGTCCTGCGATTTTGTGTCGTGATGGTCGAGATGGATGCTACTGCCTCGTCCGAGGCTGCGTCGAGCTTCTTGTTGTCAATCAAGTGGACAAGAGCTAGCAAGCGAAGGTACGCAACAAGCTCGGGCTGGGCCTCTGGCTGCCTCTGTACCGGCTTCGAGACGTTTGCCGCAGCAGGAGGCGTGGTCTTTGCGTCTTTGCTCTTGTCGGCTTCGGCCTTTGGCTCGGTAGAGTCGACGTCCATCGCATCCGAATTCGCCGCAGCAGTCGAGCCAGGCTCGCTGGCAGAAGGAGGCTCTGGCTTGTAAGGAGCGGGCAAAAGACCCAGAAGATGCTTCTGGACCGATTGATCATCGAGACCGTTTGCGAGGATGCCCTCTTGCACTGCCAGCGCTAGGACTTCGGGATGAGCGTTGACCTTCCTCCTGACGTAAGGCAGAGTTCGGAGCACACGAGCGGTGAAACGCTGCTCGATATGCGAGACGCTACGCTCGATCAGCAGAAAGTTGTGACGAAGTAGCGCAAGAAGCTGTTCTTTCTCGCTCGGAGGCTTTACAGCAGGAGCATCGCTCTTCTTGGCTGCGGTTGCAAGTGTAGCATCTTCCTTGGATGCCTTGACTGGCTCTGGCATGGCTGGCTGTGAAGCGTCGTGTCTCGTGGATCCTTCGAGAGTGCGTGTGTGTGTGACCCGGGTTCGGCAAGGTCAAGGATATGATCGAAAAACACCGTCGCGATCAAGCTTAGAAACGTAGAGAAGATCGGAGGTGTTGGTTGTGTCGGAGGAGAGTGCGCTGTAACCCCATCGTTCTTTGGCTGAGACGCGCGGTCGGTCGATCACAATTCGATTTCGCGGTCAGACCTCCACCGCTCAAATTTTCGAAAACCTGAGTCTCTACTTGGAGATTTAACACCGAAATCAAGTTCACTAACTTTGGTCAGAAAGCTCTCCGAGACACCATTTATGTCCACAACACCATTCGATGGGACAGAGAAATGCTGTGCAATGTACAAATACAGATACAAGGGGTAGAGCTGGCGGGATGCGAGTCGAAAAGAAGTGATGGGTAGTAGTATGTGAGCAAGCCGGTAAAATCAGCGAGGAGCGCTCTTCATCGGAAGCGAAATGGTGGTGAGCGCAGGTGAGGGCAAGGTGGCTGGCTCTACTGAATCAAGAACATCGTGATAGATAGACGCAAACGAGCTCTCACGCTTGTGCTCTCGTCCCCAGGTTTCTGAGGATGAGAATCTCGGCGTGTCGACAGCGTCGGAGAGGGTTGTCTGGTCGGTGGCCGACGAGCGTCGCCCATCGTCCGATGAGCGAGAGGCGCGGGAGCCGAGTCGTTCGGTAACGGCGTCAGCATAGTCTTCCTGCTCTGAATCTTCGGCCTCTGAGGATGAGTAGTCAGGGGAGCCGGATGAAAGGGGAGCAGGTGCAGTCGAGATGGGCCGAAGCCAGCCTGCACCGTACCAGCCTTTAGAAGCGGCTTCGGAAGGCTCGATGCCACGGTTGCCCTTGGACTGCCTTTCGCGACCAGAAACGCCTTGACTGTCGTGCAGAGGTAATGTACCTGCGCTCGAGCTGGGACGCGATGAAGGACGGCTTGAACGGGCAGCATCTTTGGCAAATTGGCCAATGGCACGACTCGTGCGCTTGAGTCGCTCCAGGCCCACAGCTGTGCTGTTTGACATGCTCTGGGGAATGGAGAGTCCGGCTTGATACAACCCCTTGAGGTCGTTTGAGCTAAGCTTCTTGCCATCTCTGATTGCGCTGGTAGAAGACGAGACACTTCGAAGACTTGCTGTGTCTGCATCCTTGACAGGCTCTGGCCTCAAAGCGGCAGACCCCTTTGCAGAGACCGACGCGGACTTGGCCGCAAACGATTCGTCACTGCTTTGTGCGTTCGTGTCCTTCGCCTTGTTGCTCCTTTCTTCCGAGTCCGTGGTAGCCTTTTCGGCCAGGTTGACTTCTGAAGAGGACGCAGCTGTGATGCCTCCGGCTCGAATCGGAATGTAGGCGTGTTCGATGACAACAGAGGGCGGCGGAGGCATTGCAGCTCGATCGCGTGCTTCCTTTTCATCGAATGTTTCGGCCACAGGAGTCGTTTCCTGCGAAAGCCCAGCTTCACTTGCAGCGTCGTGGTCGTCGCCAAGGGCCCAGCGAATAGATGACATCCTCTTCGCGGTCGACCGTGCTAAATTGGGCGCCACGGCAATGGCCGAGTCGCTGTTGGTGCGAGGAAGAGCTTCCGTCGAGGCCGACGGCGACTCGACCAGCAAGGCAGGTGTAGGATTGCTGGCACCAACGCCGGGCACACTGAGGAGGCCGGCCTGAGTCTTTTCCGTAGAGGAAGGCTCGACATCGGTGGTGGAACTGCTTCTGACAGGCATCTTTGCGTGCCCTTTGCCACTCGACTTGCTGCTCGCCTTGTCCTGTTCCTTGCGTTCCCCTTCCTTCTTCTTGTCCTTGTCCTTTTCCTTGTCCTTGTTTCGGCCGAGTCCGAAAGAAAAGGAGCGTTCCGACTTTTTGGAAAGGCTCGAAGCTGAGCTTATGGTGCGAATGCGTTGACGAATACGTTCTGGCGACTGGCCCGGCTTACGTTGCGCCTGAGGCAACTTTTGCGAATCCGCGGTCGCTGCTGCACGCTCGGCTCGACTTGTGCGAGCGGCAGACGTCTTTGAAGCTGCAGCGCTGACGTTGACACGGCCGTGGTGACTACCGCCAACAGGAATTCCCTTGAAGATGGCATTGACAATATCGTCGGGCGCACGATCGCCCTGGGTGCGACCGGTAAGAAAGGATGGCTCGGATGTCCGCTTTGGCTTTCGCTTTGCGTCGTCGGAACCAGGAGCAGCTGCGACGAGGTTATCCTCAGGAATGCGATTTGTCCACGTCTTTTGGGCATAGATTGAGCGAAGCGGCGGTCCGTAGAGGTTGTGCTGCGATTGGCCCGACTGGAAATTGTGAAGCGAGAGGCTGCTGGCGCTCGGCAGGCCAGAACCCATGAGCTCTCGATTGCGGATGGAGGCGCTCGCACGGATCGGTTCATTGCGAAGGCCACTACTTTCTGAATTGCTGCTCTGCGATGACGCTGGACCGCTCCCGACTTGGCCAGTTGTATTGTCGTGGCTCGACTCGAGCAATGCAGGTGCCATGATGGAACCGAGCCCGTTCACCATGAGACCATTCGAGATGGGTGGCACGTAGTATTCCTTGGCTCCTCCAAGAAAAGTCATGGTGATGGTAATCTTGACCGTCGCATTGGTCTTGCTACCGTTGAGCAAGAACTTTCGCGTCTCTGATCGACACGTACGATCGCGATACGAATGCTCTCCACCGGGCCCGTGCTGATGGCTATGGTGATGATGATGATGATGATGATGATGATGATGATGGCTGTGGTTGTGATGGTGATGATGGTGTTGGCGATGACGCGCGCTGGAGCTGGAAGCTGGAGGATCGGGCGCAAATTCGGAAAGGTCAAGGAGGACGCTGCCCAGGACGTTTGGATGAGTGGTCGACTTGACGTTGGCGGGCATCTCTTGCCTGATGGTGAGTTTGAGTTCCGAGTTGGTGAGGCGACCCCAAGCGGTGGACATGTCGTCGAGATGCTGTTCACGGTGAGCACGGGATCGCAAATCCTTTGAGCTGGATTTGGCCGAGACGGATGGGCTGTCTTGTTGGCTACTCGGAGGAGACGTTCTTGGCTTGCCAATGCCGATGCGCATTCCAACCTGCACCTCTCGTTCCCACTCGACCTTGTGATCGTGCACCTTGACAAAGTCGGTCTCACCTTTCGGCTCTTGCGAGAAGAAGAGGAGCGGATCGACATTGTGTTCGTGCGTCTCTGAGGTCTTGTGCTGTACAAAGTCCCTCACTGACTTTGTGCGCGAATTGGAGGTCTTTCGGCTAGTAATGCTATCCCTTCGGGAACGGGAATGCGTGGAGGCGGCTTCAGCTGTATCAACTGCGGAAAGTGAGACTTGACTGCTGCTGCCAGTTTGAGCGTTTGGAGCAGCCTCTGAATCAGTCTCTGGCCGAACTACTGCTTCATCGTCGTTGCTGCGTTCTGGTTCTTTGTGATGGTGATGGTGATGAGAATGATGTAGGAGGTTTGAGAGGAAAGCGGGCTTATGTGAAGAGTGTTGGGATGCATCTCGGCTAGACTGACTCAAAATGGAAGCGGCGTCTCCACTGGTCGAGCTGCTAGCTTGCCGCTGTGTGTGAGCATGCTCGTGGGGTGGACCGACGGAGAGGTTGTTGGAAGTGCCCGAGTTGTGATCGGTAGCATGAACGCCTTTGGCCGCATCTTTACTGGAAGAGACGTGCGAATTGCGCGCAGCACTGGAAACGACGCGTGAGGTCTGTTGATGAACAGCAGCGGCGGCGGAATGTTGCAAGCTAGCCAAGGAGTGGGAGCCTTTGATCTTCCATTTGCACGAGAAAAGGCCGCTGACGAGGGGAACGTTGGTGAGCTCGTGAATGGTAAGTTCGACGTGGAAGTACGAGTGTTTCTGTCCAAATCCGAATGGCGCGAGCAAGGACATGGTGCTAGGGGCGGACGCGGCTCGGGCGAGAGTCGTTGACCGAGGCGAGCCCAAGGCTGTGCGCTAAGATGACCAGACAGTCGCGGCTACTGGATGAAGGGGTAGAAAGACGACGCTTTGGGATCGTGACGAGCAGAGATTGGAGGGGGGATCCAGCGCTAGGTCAATGGAGGAAAAGCATCGTGGACTCGGCCTTCTTGTAGACAGCCAAAAGGCGAGCTCGAGTCGCAGAAGAGGGAGGCGGAAGGGTCGTGACCTTGCTGTCCCGACACGAGGCTGCGACGAGGTCGACTCAGCGGGAAACGGCCGAAACGACGGTCCGTAGAGGAATGCAAGCTTCGCGCTCAGACGATGATACCGTGTTGGCAAAAAGTGGCGCTTGTGTAGGGCAGAGGTAGCGAAAGCGGGATGTATGCAGGAGCGCGTCCAAGGTGGCTGGGTATGAAGATGGGAGGGCGGACCGATGATGTTGGTGGTGGTGGTGGTGATCGGGGCGGTGGGTCCTATGATGACAGTCAATCAGCAGCCGTTGTCGTACCGCTCTGCACCGTTTGACTGATAGGAAGGATGATGAAGGCTGCGACGGACAAGTCCAGAGGTGTGGAGCATGCACCCATTTCCAAAGGTGTCGGATGAGCCGTTTGAGAGGAGATGACAGAGCGTGTGCGTCTGTGTGAGTCTAAAATGCTCGTGTTCGCTTGTGATTGACCTTGTCCATGAGCCGTTCCTGTCTTTATTGTACATATCATATTAATATTTAACGGTAATCACTATTTATCGGATTTTCAGATGGATTTTTGTGAGAGCTGCTGTGCTGACTATGGTCGTTCGTGTCGATCTCGGACATTAGGAAAGCTGTCTTCCCCTGCTCCCGCTCCTGCTCGTGCTGCTGCTGCTGAGTGACCATACCGTGCAGGGTCACGCAACTCGCTGCAGCTTCACGGCCCGCTCTTGGTTTCACTTCGCCTAATAGACATCTCATGGCTTGCAGCGTGGCCCTTTGCATCAACACAGGAATGATTACTCTTTCTCGTTCAATCCCTCGTACGCCATCAAGGCTTGCCTCAGCTGAGATCGTTCCATCGCTAGCGCAATGCTTCCGAAATGCCATACACACCATGCACCGGGTCGAATGGCGTGCAGCAACATAGGATTGTGGCTCAGCATACTGTATCCTTGTTTTTTTTTCGTGTTGACCAGCTATCTCCATGCCGACCCTGGTTTCAGCTCCTGATGTGGCTTCTAACGGGATCGTGTCGTCCGACGAATCGCTCGACAAGGCAGCCGATTCGGAAGCAGACTTTCTCCAAGAGTCTCAGATAACATATGCATGGCCTTCACCGCATGGTCATGAATATCTCCGGCTGCAACTTGCCGTCAAATAATCTTGCTAATCGAATTTCACTTACAGGAATTCCCACGGATCAGGCCCCTTCCTGCACAGTCTGCCTACAGGACAAGCTCACGCTCTTCTATCCCTTGTCCGCGGACTCACTCGTCGCAGGGTCTAGCAGATCTGACTGCCAGTCACGATTGACGCATTGCCACAAATCGATCTTGAGCAAGCGCACATGCTTTGCCGTTGCTGTAGGAACTGCGTTACTCTTACTGTACATTGTGGACTTGTCATCCTGCCTTTCCGACACCTGGTCTCTGAAGGCTGCCGCTCACATGACAGCAGCCGACTGACGACCGCCTTCCTCTTGATCCTCCCGGAGCATCCGCTCAAACGCCGCGCTCGGGTTCATATCGTTCTCGATGCTCACGCTTGGTCGTTGTGAAGTGCTGCCTCTCGGTGTCGCCTCTTCGGCAGCTCTTGCGCCTGCAGCTCGTCCACCTGCTTCAGCCATCGACCTTCTCTGCGCCTCGGCAAGATCACGCGCCTCTTGCTCCTCTGGGTTCGCCGCCGTTCCGTCCGCGTTTCGGCGACGGCGACGTCTTCTCCTCGGCAGCGTGATGAATTTCGGCATCGGCCGCTTCTCCAGATCCATCGATACGTTGGTCGCAGCCTGCAGCGCCTCGATCCAGTCCACCACGTGTCGATCGCTTCGTGTCTGCAGCAAGAACTGCTCACCCTCGGCTCGTACTCGCACCACATGCCGACGCTTCAGATAGTCGGCAGCGAGGCCGCTCTCGGCAGACTGAAGCGTGTAATTGCGGATCAAGCCATTCTTGGAATCGAACTGTGTCGTAGCCTCCCTGCTCTTGGACGCGTCGCTGCGATGCGCTCCCAAGGACGTATGTGAGATGGCTTCACGTGCAGCAGCACCCAGTCCGATGACGCCAGAGCCAGATCCGTTGGAGCCGTCCTCGTTCATGGGCTCCAGGTGCACGTGAACGCCCTTCATCTCTCCCCACGACCCATTCACCGCGTGACGATCGACGCTGAGATCATTTTTGTAGACACGTAGACTCGTACCGTGCAAAACGAAATACTGTCGCTTCCAGCTGCGGTCCTTGGCCTGCACACCCGGAGCAGAGAATTCCATCTTTCGCGGCAGATAGCCTTCGATGTGGACGCCGCAGCAGTACGTCGGCAGCTTCTCACGGCCTTCTTCCTCGCGCGGCAGGATGATCTGCGGTCCTTCGGGTCGATTGTGGATGATCGAATACTCCGGTGGCTCCGCTCGCATCTCGAACATGGACCTTCGGCGTCCGAGACTCATCGCACCGGGTGAAGCGATCGAAGAAGGCGTAGCGAGGCCCGTGCTGATTGGCGCCAACGTATCCTTCTTGCTGTAGGCTGGTGCTTCCGAGGGCGGACGTGGCGTCGTAGGCGTGCGCAGCGCCTGCAGACCCAAAGGCTCATTGATGACGGGTCGCGTTGGGGAGGCAGTGTCGATCTCGAGTCGCCGCGATGCGGGCCCGAGCAAATCCACCAGCGACTTGGACTTTTGTTGGTAAAAGCTGGGCCGGTCCCTCGATGGTGGGACACCGTCGAGTCCCATTAGCGGCTTTGTTGCCGCTCTCGGGCTCGGTGTTGCCTTTGCCTCATTTCCTCCCGCATCTTGGCGCGAAGCAGGTCGCTCCGACGCCGGTCGATCAATGCTCGGCTCTCTGCTTACGCTGCGTTCACCGGCAGGCACCTGAAGAGGAGTCAAAGTACCCGAAGTGCTCGGTCGACTGCCAGCCAGAGCCCGCGCAGGCGATCTGCTGCGGTCAGCACCGACATTCGAAGCGCCAGAAGCGGTCGAGACCTGTCGTCGCAATGCCAGCGGAGGTAGGGTGCCAACAGGTGGCGGCATGGATCGATTTGGGACGGGCCCAGAACTGACGGATCCGGCGCCAGGCGTGCGAAGCGTCCGCATGCTGGCGGATGAAGGCGCTCGCGATCGGCTGATGATCGATGGCGAGGGTGGTGGTGCGTCTCCGCTCATGCTGCCCGCGGTGGTAGCACGATTGCTGTTGCTGGTACCGGGTCGGGCGGTGAAATAGGACGATTCAGAGGCTTCTTGACGAGCCCTCGGCGTTGGACCTGCGAATCCATTGCTGAATGAATCGGCGCCCCCGAAGCTTGGCGTAGGCGTCTCAAAAGGAGTAAATCCGCTCGAACTGAAGCTAGTCCAAGCGTCGCGGCCTACATTTTGCAGAGCTTCGCCACTGCCGGCACTACCTGCCGATGCGGTGGTCACAGGGGTCTGCGATGCGAGCAAGCTGTTGGTATTTGGAATGAAGGAGGGGGCCGGCGGCAGCACAAGCGACTCGGTTGGGCGATTGCGGTGGAGGCCACCAGAGCTGCCTGTGCTGGCCATAGGAGCCGCAGACATACGACGACTTGCAACGGGAGAGTTTTCATAGTCGGTCTCCTCGTCGGTCTCGGTCTCGTCCAGATCGTGGTAGTCAGAGGTGCTGCCTGTGATGTCCGCTTCGTCCTCGGACTCGCTGGCCTCCTGCTCTTCGTCGCTTGTCTCTGCCGTCGTTGTGGTCCCTGAGCGCACGCGAGACGCGGAAGCGCTACTTCCGTCTTCCATCTGGCCATTGGAGGCAGAAGGGATCGCGCGCATCGAGTCGAGCCGCGGCAAGTGCGACAATGCGTGGCTGGAACGAGAGGGTCTCTGGCGTGAAGCGCTCATATTGTTGCTGGCAGCGGCCATCGCTGGAGACGAGGAAGCACCGCCAGTGACAAGCGTACTTGCAACCGTATCACTGGCCTCTGCTGCATCTTGCTCTTGGTCAATGCCCTGAGACGGACGGCGTTCGGCAAGAATCCCAGGAGTCAACTCAACGACAGGCTTAGGCTGCGCGGCGGAACCATTGACGGCGGAAGAAGCAGGATATGGTGGGATAGAGACGGCAATGGGATCAACATCGTTGGGACCAATGTCGGCCGAGTTGGGGATGCGTGAAGTCGTCGAGGCATTCCAGTTAACGGTCGAAGCCATGCCAGGGTACGCTGCGCTGCCTAGACTTGCGGGCGTGGACGAACCAAAGATGCCATTGCTGAAAAGGGATGGTTCGGCCTCGATGCCCGCGACGGGTTCTAGCCTGGACGGATCTTGCAGCTGTTGCTCAGGTTTGCTACTGCGGCTCCACGTCCTGCCCATAAATGCGCGTGCAAACGAGGATTTTCGCTCGCCGCTAGTGGTATTGTCCGCGTTTGAGTTTGTGCTGGTCGCGCTGGACCGGCGCAGAAAGTTGAGACTAGGGCGACGTCCAGAATTGAGCGAAGGCGACAATGGTTTGTCCGACCTGATCTGAGCCGTCGATATTGGTGGAAGTGCCCTTTTATCAGCCGTGTAGGCAGCAGTGCTGTTGGAAGCCGTTGTGTCGGAAGCATCTCGCGCATCCAGATGGATGAGGTTGGCACGAGGAAGATGCAAACTCTTGCGTGGACGGGTCGCCTCTTCGCGTGCCAGTGCAAGACTGTTGCGCCCTGGCATCTGACCCGGGCCCACACTAAGCACATCTGTAGAGGCGGATGCCCACGGCTGCATCGAGTTGCGCAAACCGCGGCCGTCTTTGGGAGACGTCTGCTGATCGCCGCCTCGAGCTACCCAACCAAAGCTGGCAAAACGGGAGCGAGGCTTGGACTCTGGCGACGAGAGCGGCGACGAATCGGCGGCACTACCGCGACGGCTGCTGCCCGGTAGACCGATGCGCGAGAAGAATTTGGAAGGAGAGCCTGCGGCAGGGGACGAAGCTTGGCGGCTCGAGGCCGAGCTGGCAGCGTGAGGAGGTTGTCCATGGCCCAGTCCTGCCGACGATGCTCTTGGAGAGTTGAGCGACATCTTGGCGTCTGCTGTCGAAAAGCCGCCGAAAATTGACAGTCGGCGAGGATCAAGAGAGACACGGCCCTTTGAGTCGGGTACTGATCGTGAGGCTGGTGCGCTGGACGCGATGGCGACTGACGAGCAATGCGGAGATCGCGAGCCGAGAGGCGAGGCAGCCGACTCGTTGCTGCTGCCACGACGGCTATGGCTGGCAGGGACGCTTCCGTGTGCTGACGATGCGGGAGGCGATGGAAAGTTTGCGCTGGGCTGCTGGTCGGGCTGGATGGACGGACCACTGAGGGATGAAGATCGTGGAGATGGACAAGTGCCTGATGAACTGGGCGGCGTGGCGAGAGGCGCACTGGAGTGACTAGTGCCGATGGATGCAGCGACCACGGAAGCGGTGAGGCTCGTGTTTGCTGCTGCGCTGGCTCTGTGCGAAGGTTGGTCCCGGTCCGCAGTGACTTGATCGCTCAGAGGATGGGTAGACAGCTTCGAAGCATGCTGTGAGGCCAGCCGTGGCTGTTTTGATGACGTCTCGAACAGATCCGTTGGAGGAGAAGAGAACGAGGTCGTCAAGGGAGGCTCTGAGATCAGCTCGAGCGGTGCGAGCTTGGAGGAGCTGTCGAAAGGTGTTGTCGCAGCGGTGGGAAGCGCGCTGGTGTTGGGTGTCGACGAGGATGTCAGCGTGAGGGCGTTGGTGGTGGAAAAGGAGGAGGTCGACGAAAGCGTCGGATGAGCACCGAGCCCGCCAAAGTCAAGGTAGCGCGACGAGGTGCGAGAAGGCAGAGGCGGAGAGGAGGACGGAGGAAGAAGCGATGGAGGAGGAGCACCGTTTGCAGGGACGGCCGATGTGTCCGAAGTCGAAGATTTCTTCGGCGCAGTCGAGTAAGCCGGCACGCTTCCGATGCCAACAACAGGACTCAATGGTAGCGCAGACGAATGGGAGCCTGTCTGCTGCTGCTCCTCCCTGATAGTGGACGGTGACTCAAGGTGAGGCTGAGACTGGGAAAGGGAAAGGGAATAACAATGGGCAGAGGAGTGGGAAGGGGAACAAAAGGGCGGATCGTCCGACACAGTGACGGGATCTTGAATCAGAGAAGGCTCAGCCTGGGGTGCTTGCAAGGTCTGTGTCACAGTGTGGGCAGTCGTCCTGGAAGGGGCGCCGAGGGCAGTGCTAGACGCAATAGGGAAGGGAGAAGAGTGCGGTAGCCGCTCTTGCTGGGGCTGAGGAGTTGCATTCCCGTGCTCTTGCGCAGTTGCTGCCTCCACTGCCTGTGCCTGTGCCGTTTGGCCTGCTGAGGCTGATGGGCGGATGTGTGACGCTGACACTGCCAATTCTGATGCAGATGCAGTTGCAGATGCAGTTGCAGATGCAGAGGCCGCTTCCAAGGGTGCAGAAGTAGATGCAGATGACGCGGGACCAACGACACGAAGACCGCTGTGCGGCTGCTGCTGCTGCTGCTGCTGCTGCTGCCGCTTCTGATCCTGATCCTGATGCTGGATCGATTTGATGAAATTAGTTTGAAATTCGCCAGCCGAAATAGCGCGGCCGTCTGACAAACACTGAGAGCCGTCCGAGTCTGTGGTCTGTTGTGGAGTCGGATTTGCTTTGCCGATCGGACGACCAATTCCAGCCTCGCTTCCAGTCTTCTTCCATGCATCCCCACGCTGCTTCCAGATGGGAATATTTGCCCGAACGCTTTCAGCAGCCGCTGGGGGTGGTGTTGTCGCTGACGGTGACGCTTTTGCCATTGTCGTTGACATTGCACACTGAGCTGCTCTAGCTTTGTGTGCCTCTGATCTTGCTTCTGCAGGGAAAGACAAGTCAGCGTGCGAAGCACGATCCTGGGATTGAAGGTTGAAGAGATCACCGCCTCTGGCCGAAGCGTTGGCTACCTCGGCAGGAGGAACACCGGATTCCATAATTTCTCCGTCTCTTTCTCCACCCCGGGAAGCAAGATTTTGCTGGGATTGCATGAAATTGTTTGGTTTGCCTTTGCTGTCGATGCCTCCCCGAGTGCTGTAGCCTGGGTCGTCGGTTCCCATTTCGTAAGGCTGGCTCGAAGGTAGCTGGCCAGCATCACGGTCAGAAGTGCTCGCTGTGGCAGAGTGCACTGTGTCTGGCTGATCTTCGGAAATGCCGACAGGAAGACCCAAGAACGAGCGTGACGAACGAATGGCGAGGCGCGCTCTGGCGCCCAGCTGGCTTGAACCACGTCGCTGATGCGACTCTGAAGGGCGGTGAGCCGGACTGGCCGGAACAGATGCCGAGCTGCTGGCCGCAGTTGGCGAGGCGGCGCCCATGCTGAAAAACGAAGATGGTCGACTGATTTGCAACGATGGTCTCGAGTTGGACGACGATGGGCCCGCTTGGCCGACGTTGGAGATGATGCTGCCTTCGCTGCGTCTTCGTACCTCTAGCTGCTTGTCCTGTTCATACGTAGGCGGCGTATCTACGCTACCGTGTCGTACGTTGGCAAAGAAACTTGTGGTCTGCGAGAGTCCTGGGGTGGCATTGCCGGAAAAGGCTTCGGCGGCGGCGCCGGTGAGATCGTTGGTGCTCTGCTTGGTCAGTTGAGTTACGCTGCGAAGCACCTGACCCCTCTCCCTGGAGCCAATGGATGAGGCGTAGATGGATCCAAGCCCTTCGCTTCCCCCCACCTGCCGACCCCAGTCGTCGTTTGTTGTCGATGAGAAGGACTTGCCTCTTGGTCGGAGAAACGCATTGCTGAGAAACGTCGAGGTCCTGGATCGATTCGACTTGCGTGCCGGTGCTGTCGGACGCGTGGATGTACTAGGGGGCGATGCAGTCACTGGCGTCGAAGCGACGCCGTCGCCGCTGTCCGAGCCTGAAAGAAGTGCCGGCACAGCAGCTGCATTGGCGTCTGATACAAACTCGGCTTTCGAAGAGACCATGGCGAGATTGCTGCGATCGGCGCTGTTTCGATCGAGTTTCCAGATCTCCGCCTTGTATGGCCGCAGGGCTCGGCTTGAGCAAACGATACTGGCGGTCGTTCTTCGCCAAGATGTATCTCGGAGAGAGCAGATGATCGGTCAAGCGTAAACGACGAGGTGAGCGTACTATACGCGAGCTCGGTGCTATGTTGTTGGCGCCTGCGACAGCGTGACTATGTTGAGAAGAGCAAATGCTAGTGAAGGACGTTGAACGGATCGTTGAGCCGTGTCGGATGACTTGGACTGAAAGACGGAAGGGACTGCAAAATCAGGGCGTGGTTATGAATGATGTATCTTTGCCGATGATGCTTTGCAGCAGGGTCCACGATCCACTCAGTCTGGGGCAAGGAATCTTCTAAAAATTGCCATAATAAAATGGCCACACGACCGCGCCGCGCCCTGCGAGTTTCTAAGATGGTCAGTCATTTCCCATCACGATTTGCCGACTCGAGCCGAGTGTAATCACAATCTCTCTGAATATCGAAGAAGTGACAAGTGATCAATCTGAAAACCGTGCTACGCAGCTCGTTCTGTTTGCAAGAAATCGATCTCGAGCTAAAGGAATGAAAGGAGAATGCCCGTTCATGCGAGGAGAAGGCGGAGTTCAAGCCCAACAAAGCCGTTGTTTGCGACGCGTTATTATTAATATAATATAACTCTGATGAAAGTGCTTCCTCGGCTAGGAAGCGTTGTAGGGGACTAGGAGCTTCGACGACTCGTTCGTCTCTGTCATCGCTGCACAACACTTTACACATACATGACAGAGCTTTGGCGGACGCCCTTTTCATCCAATGCTGATGGTCGTCATCCCCTCGAAGCATACGAGACTTCACGGGCGAGTGCTTGTGCCAGTCACAAAGAACCAGGCAAACCGTAAGACGAAACTTCATTGCATAACCGTAGTCGTTCGCCAAGGAAATCGTGTATAAAGCCTCTGCTTTCCTTCTGGTGTAGCCGCTCGTCTTTGATCGCTGTTGCAGAACCGTGGCGCGGTCATCATCAGCAATGCAAGCGTTCAACCTTGAAGCCCGGAGCGGAGCTTCAACCGCCCTACAAAGGGAGATCAACAAAGCCGCACGATGGCTTCCACATTCGTGTGTCTCGGGTTCAGGAATCGAAGCTCGTCCATCCCTTTCCCGCTATGGAGCCTTTCCCTCACCGAGTCGCCTAATCGGTGCATTGCCAAGCGAACGGCTCGCTTCCTTGGATCGAATCCCTTCTTCTCCCGATATGTCCGCTTTGCCTCGCTACACGTCTCCCACAACTACGGGTTCCGGTCATCACAAGTTGGAGAACGTCTCTAATCAGTCTCTCGACAAAAACCCGAATCAACTTTCTGCGAATGTCTTGCTATCTAACGACGCTTTGTGTGTATTGAGCTGCGAAGGGATGCGCGTCTGCATCATAGACATGGCATGACAGGCCTTGCCGCGGCGCTTCGCATAGGCATGCTCGAAGAAATTTCCCGGCGGAGCAATGCGCAGCAGATGCGCGTCTGCGTCATAGCATCGGAACAATCGATGATGGCTGTCTAGCAGGGAAAAAAAAAATTGAGGATTCATTTAGATAAGTGATCTCACATCTCGAAGCTGACCCAAAAAAAAGTGGATCGACAGTTCAGGGTCCACTGCGACCAGTGATGCAAAAGCGCACGTCCTTGACGACCTTCTTTTCGGCACCTTTCACTCGACTTGCTCTCATTTCCTCATCACAGGGGCGATTGTCCGAAGCGACGAGAGCGAGGGAATCGAGGATGGCTCGTCCATTGGTAGGTCACTGTCTGAAGCAACTGCGAGAAAGGCTCCGACCAACGCTTCTCGCCCTCATCTGGCTGTCCTTCCTGATCCTTCTCAAGCGCATCTGTCTGTCAGAGCGTCCACCGACATGGCCTACGCGAGCACGCTCTTCGCTCGATGCTCGATACGTGCATTCAAGGCGAGACCGGGAAGTGCAGTGGGACCTCGACTCGCTCTGGAAGGATCTCGAATGGGCCTCGTACCGTGTCATTGCCTCTCTATCAACCGTCACGGGACTTCTGCTAGCTTTTCGATCGAACAGTGCGATTGAGAGGTGGAGCACAGCGAGACGCAAATGGTCCGATGTTCAGGCTACTTCGAGGTCCTTGTTGCGGCTGTTGAGTGCTTCACTTCTGACGGCGCAGAGCGGAGAGCACGAAGCCACGGCGACATCTTTGAGAGGATTCGCGCGGAAAGAGGAGGAGAGGAAGAATGTCGAGGCAACACTTGCTACGCTGGTATTCTTCAGTATCAGTTTGATGTGCGAAATGCGTGGTCGGGCGCTGCACATCTTCCCTGGTGACGCACAAGACGGTCTCCTGCGTAGCGATCTGGTCGAGGTTCTTCCACCCTCGCTGATCGCGCTCGCGAGTCGACACCGTCAAGATCAAGATCTGACCAAGGGAACGGCAAGTGATGCAGAGAAGCGCAAGCAGATCGCCAATCTCAACTCTCCGCACAGCATTGGTCAAGCGACCTCCCAGGCCCGCTCGCTCCACTCGGCTCAAGCCGCCAGCAATCTTGCCCTGACATCGCTCGTCCTGCTCCAGCGATCGCTCGACCTCTTCCATTCTTCATCTCACCTAAGCACTCCCGTCTACGCCAATTGCATCACCCTTGTCACCAATCTTTCCTCCCACATGACCGAGCTAGAGCGCATCCGAGACACACCCATTCCTCTGTCCGTATCTCAACACTTTTCGCGCCTTCTCACGATCCATACGATCCTGCTTCCTGTGGTGGTGGTGCAGAGGATGGAGGGGCAACGGTGGTGGTTGTGTGCAGCAGTTGTCGGGGTGGTGACAAGTATGCTGTATGGGGTGGACAGTTTCGCAGCAAGATTGGGCCAGCCGATGGGGTTGGATAGGGAGGATTTGCCGCTGGAAAAGTACGTGCAAGAAGTCCAGGATGAATGGAGGCATGTACGAGGATGTTTCGCTGCCAGTTAAAACTTGACATCATTGTTTGTTGGATTGTGATCAATCGTGCCGTGATGATGTTTGCCAAATGTTGAGCGACCACTGATGGACGCTGCGATGGTTCTCAGGCCTCTGGCTTTTCGGCAATTCGTGCTTCTGTGGTTCTGCTTTAAAGTCGACCTTGACATCTACTAACCGTTCTCCCCTCGGAAGATCGAGCAAGGCTGCGAGGTAGACTTTGTGCTCCGGTCGCATCTCCCCACTCCACTTGCTCACCTCGTTCCTTGAGATCACATCTTGCACGTCGATCCATAATGGCTCCACCTCCTCCGACCTCATTACTTTTCCCACTTTGCACTCCTCCAACTCGACCGTGAATAATGCCATCTTGACCTTTTCTCCGTGTTTCACGTTGATGAGCACTCTACCTGCAAAGTTCAAGTCGGAAGGAGAAAGGCAAAGATCGACTTCTTCTTGGGTCTCCCTCAAGATGCATTCCGTTGCTGTTTCGTTGGCTGTAATCTTGCCCCCAATTCCATTGTATGTCCCTTCTCCAAAGCCTCGAAGCTTGAGTGCCAGCAGGACTCGTAAAGATGCAGACGTCCGGTGAAGTATGAACACCAGGGTATGCGTATAGTCTGGATCTGTATCTTGAGGAACGGCGTCAAATGGTGAAGCTGATCCGTCACAGCTAAATGTCGATCGTGTGGTCGGGTCGAAGTACCAATCGAAGCTCGAAGGCAAGTCCCTTCCGCTGAAGCCCTCGGCACGAAAAGGCGAGGCTGTCATTCTACATGCATCAGGAAAGCCAGCTGCAACGCCGCACAACGCTCCGCAAAACAGCCGGTGCCACAGACGATGGTGGTGCAAAGAAACAAAAACACCGTGTCTGTGCGCGACGTTCCTTCTGTTTCATTTTACGACCTCAGAATCCAAACACAACTTCGATCACTGTTCAGACTGCACCTGTAAGCGATCGACTCTCGCACATCAACAAATACGAACGGGAACAACGCAGAAAGAGAGAAAGAGAGAGGGGGGAGCATCCAAATGATCGGCGTCTATCTATACAAAACCACTCTACGGGATTCCAGCTCTACAATCGAACGTTTAAAGATTTGCCTTGGGCTCGCCATCCTCGACTGTCGCTGATGTTCCAGTCTTTTTGAGCACGGCTTCAGCAATCTTGACTAGCTCCTCCCCTTCGTCACTTGGATCCTTTGCGAGCTCCTCGAAAGATCTCGCTGGCACCGCGGCCTTCGACAGATGGAGCGATGCCTTGAATGCGGTGGCGTCGACCACCTTTTCGGACTTGATCGCGCTCTCCACTTTCACCGCTGCAGGGGCTTCGACAGCACTGGCCTCGGTAAAGGGGAACTGTGTGGCCAGATTGTCTACCAGTTGGAGCATTTGCTTGACGGCTTCGGCTGGCAGAGGAGTTGGGTTCTGAGCCAAGGCCTGCGATGCCATGTCCTTGACCGTTTCAATAGCAGGCTGCTGGGTTCGCAGCGTTTCAAAAGCCTCTTTGGGAACAGGAACGCCTTGAGCATTGACAGCTTGTTCGAGGGCATCAACTGCTTTCGCCGAGAAACGAAGGGCAGGCGATGCGGTCGAAGTGAGGTGGATCGAAAGCTTGCTCCTCGTCGTGCTGCTGGGATGAATGTACTTCATGAAGAGATCCACCACCTGGTCCTTGGTGATTTTATCAATCGCTTCGACATCTGCGTACCTTGCGAAGAAGTCGTAATTGCCGCCAAATACTGGCGACCAGAACCGCGTTGACTCCTCGGCCAGATTCTTCACGGTCTCCAGCTTCTTGTGAATGATGCTGCGCTTATGCCCCTCGAAGTCCTGCTCGGACATCTTTTCCAGAGTGCCCTTGAATCGATCCAGGAAGGCGTCCACGCGTCCCTCGAGGTACGGAGCGTCGCGCTCACTCTGCACAATCACACGCCAGCCAAGACTGCCCGTGTTGCGCCGAACACCGCTAAAGACAAGGTAGCCGAGCTGCTCCTTGGTGCGCAGCTGATCGAAGACGGGCTCGCTGGCGATCTGCGAGAAAAGAGACAGAGTGGCTCGGAGCGGGACGTCGGCAGGATCGCCGATCTGCACGTAGTACTCGATGGCGCTGTTGACGTTGGCCGCATTGGTGACCGGCAAGCTCCAAATTTTGTTGCACTTTTCTGGCAGCAAAAGCGATCGGCGCGACAGAAGTTCCGTCTTGTTGATCGCACGCGACTTGACAGTATTCCAAGCCATGTTGGACAGCTCAATGGCCTCTGCCTTTGCCAAGTTGCCGTGGGCCAAAACTTCAAGGTGCATGCGCTGCAACAGATCAGGCAAGAATTGCTGAACTTCGGCGGCGCTGAGCTGCTCGAGTTCGCGCAGCTTCTCCTGTGGCGTCCACATCTTTTCTTGCAACAGATAGGTGGTGTAGTAATTGGCGTGCTTGTATGGCTCCTCGATGGCAAAGTTTTGGTAAGATCTCTTGACACGGTCCTTGACCAACTCGAAGCGGCGTGGATCGATCTCGAAGTTGGCGAGCTTTTCGAGAATGCTGCGTGCAAGGACTGGGATCTTGTCATTGTATCCGCTCAGGGACAGGGCAAGCGACTGGTCCTGCGAGTCGAGCAAGTAGCTCAAACCTGCAAGCGAAGCGTCATACGAGTACTCGACCAGGGAATCCGAGATGAGCTCCATGAGCATGCGAGTCTTGATGGAAGTGAGGGGTGTGCTATTGATGAGCGGGTTGCGAAGCACGAAGAAGACATTGGCTTTCGGCAGGCCGAAACGGTCATCGAGCTTGTGCCATACACGCATGCTCTCGTTGTCGAGTACGAGCTGAGGACGAGGAGTGGGCTTCTTGCCCTTCGCCTCGGCGAGCGGACCCTTGAAATCGAAGTTGGCGGGAATAAACGAGTTAGGCCGAGGCAGGTGCAGATCCTCAAAGTCCGTGGGCGTCTGCGTCAAGAGCTGTTGTGGCAAGGGCTTGATCGAATACTCAGTGCCGTACCACTTTTCTTTGCTCTCCCACGTGGTGCTGCCGTCTGGCAAAGTCTTGGCCATCACCACAACACGGCAGTTCTGCGGAGTGAGGTGGTCCAGTGTCTGCTTGATCAGGTCACGGTCGAAGTCACGCGTGAGGTAGGCACCAGACAAGATCCACTCTCGAGGGTAGGGCATCTGCATCGTGGTGGCGATGCTAGAGGCGTAGTCGGAGGGGTCGATCTTCTCCTTGAAGCGGAACATGAGCTCGCTGAGCTGGGCAACCTCGTCGTGGGTCCACTGCTCGAGCTTGCTGTTGCGAAGAAGGTGAATGTACTTGAAGACAGACTCAACCACCTTGTCTTGATTTTTCAAGCCTTCCTGCGTGAGATCGATCGAGATCTTGAAAAATTCAAAGCCGTTCGCATCTCCAGTTGCACCGGCCGAGAGGCGGTCGCACCAACCCTTCTTCTTGAGGTGTGAGAGGATGGAGCCCTCGCCTTCGTGACCGACGAAGTGAGACAGAAAGTGACCGGGCTTGGAGCGGAAGTGGGGACCCTGGTCCGGAATGGGGAAGGCGATGCTGAGCTTGCGCATGTCGCGGACTGACTTGGCAAAGATCTGCTTCTGCAGCTCTTGTGCAGTAAGTGGACTGCGGTCAAATTGGGGAGGCTCTCGGCCTGTGTTACGGACGCCGTGAAACTTTTCGACGACCCAGCTAGTCAGCTGGTCGAGATCCTCCTTGCCAAGCACGACGAGCTTCATGACGTTGGCCGAGTAGTACTGATCGTGGAATTTGAGCAGCTCGTCGCGTACGTCTTGACCTCTGCTCTTGGGATCTTCCCACAAGGTCTGGTAATTGCCTGTGCCGAAGTGCGAGTAAGGATGCGAGGGATCCGAGAGTGACTTGTCGAGCTGGAAGCCACGCCACATGTCGCTTTGCAGGTTCTTCTTGTGCTCGCTGTCGACGGCCTTGATTTCTCGCTCGGAACACGAAGGGTCGAAGAGGGGCTCGAGGAAGAACTGGGCGAAACGATCCAGGGCGCCTTCGAAGTGGTCGGGCGAGACGTCAAAGAAGTAGTTGGTGTTGTCCATGCCGGTGTAGGCATTGGAGCCTCCCGAGTGATTTGAGAGATACTCGGAGTATTCGTTCTCGCGAGGATACTTCTTGGTGCCCATGAAGAGCAGATGCTCACAGAAATGAGCGAGACCTTGAAGCTCTTCGGGATCGCTAAGGTGGCCGACGCGGATGTCCATAGCAGCGCTCGACTTGTCAGTCTTGGGATCCTGGATGACGAGCGCCTCTAGACCATTTGCGAGACGGACAAGGCGATATCGCAAGTCATCTTGCGCGGATATTTCGAGATCTTTGGTGAAGACAGCATACTGCGCTGCAGCCTTGGAGCCGTTGAGTGTGTCGCGGATCTCAAATCCGGCGGGCAGGCCTTCGAAAGGTCCGGTGCCAAGTGTTAGGGCCGCCGAAGCGGGTGTCGCCAGCTGGCGAGACGAGCCGGGCATTCCATTGACCGAAGAGGGAGCGACCATATTGCGATGCGTGGTAGGGCGGCTTCGATGCGAGGATGTGAACGAAGTGGAAGAAAGGCTACGAGTCCGAGCTGGAACGGATGCCGTGACGGTAGCCGTGAACGAAGCTGATTTGGGTGCAGACAAGCTCCGCAAAGGCGAGCGGACGAGAGCACGACGAAGAGGCAGCATACAACGTGTATCTATGATGTCCCTTGGCTGAGTACCCCGCGGTGGAGTGGAAGACAGCGAACAAGAAGACGATGGACGGTCGATGGGTACTACAAGAAGGAAGAAGAGAAAAAGGCAGGCAAACTGCCGAAGTGCCGAAACCGTGATTGAAAGCGTTCTACTCTATGGTGAGCAAACAAGCGAGAAGTCAGGTTGATGAAAGGGAGGAGCAGATACCTCTTCGGTTATGGCGTGATACGACCACGGTTGGTGGATCTATAGCTGAGTTTGATCAAAGAACAAAGGGAAGCTGTACGCTCGCCACGCAATTTACCTGCTCAGCTGAGCCAATATTCAGGAGTTCGCTTGGACAGACGGTGAAAGCCCACAATTCAAATTTTTGAAGTGTCAGAGCGCACTTTCTCACAAATCAAAGAAAACTTCTTAGATCCCAATCTTTCATGGAGGCCGAGGAAGGGCATCTTGATAACATACTACAAGTATCAGTCCGCTTGTATTGCCTTGTGAGCTGGCACATGATGATGTTAGAAGACAAATATACATTGTGATGCATTGAGATTGTGTATCGAATCTCTCTCGTCTATCAGTGCCGATAGGTTATGAGCCAGGACAATGGAAGCCTTGACCCGGAAGAGAGCGTATGAGAGCTGGTCCGTAAATATGTGTCCTTAAACCGAGTTGTCGGCGCATGTGAAGGGTGCTTTGATGCTTCCGGTAGCGTAGTTGTCGATGATCGATTGTACACTGACGTAGAGGCCAGGACCGAGAATGAAGAGACCTACAGCAATCAGAACAAATTGAAAGGCTGTCTCGAGCTTTCTGAGCCAAGATTGACCGACCCAAAGTTGACCGCGATACAACTCGAAGAAGGCGAAGGCCCAAAAGATGTATCCAAAGTAGCAATCGAAGAGCGCACTCATCAAGGAAAGCAACGTTCCAAAGAATGGGATACTTTCACCAATGACCCATCCGAGGACCCAAGTGATGGTTACGCATCCGGTCCAGCCAGCCCATCCGATGACGGTGTGATTGTTGTAATGCTTTGTGCCGATGAAGATGCGTCCAAAGAGATACTTGGCGACGACGGAAGCGTACAGGACGCCGATGATGATGGTGGTGGGCAAGACGAAGGCGAAGGCGATCTTCTTGAATACGGGTCGCAGTGTTCCGACAGCAGGGGCGGTGGTGTACTGTCCAGTGTAGCGATATACGACGATGCCGGTCACGCTGAAAAGAATGAATTCGGCGACGGTGACTGCATAGAGCGCCTTGGGGAACTCGCGAGGATCCTTCATTTCGGCGATGAAGGTGGGGTACATGATGTGGCCTATGTGATGGAGAGGAAAGCGGGAAGTAGTGGCGCGCTAGTTAGCATTGATCTTCATCGCTAACAGCTTGTGTGTATGGCGGGGTTGCGCGCTGTCCGCCGTAGCAAGGAGAGAGATCATCGACGAGAAATACTTACCGATCCAAGTAAAGATAATGTTGAGCAAAGCAGAAAAGCCGTTGACGAAGCCAGTGCCCTTTGGAGCAAAGGCGGTGATGTAGACGGGCTCGGAAAAGTCCTCTACAGCGGGGTTAGGGCCCTGAATGCCGGTAAAGATGAGCACCAGCAGGATCGAAATGAACATCGAGACAGCCGAGACGATACCGAGACCAGTAAGCTGCTCGAGCTTGCGCGGCAGGGTCAGGATGATGGAAACGACCATGATCACCAGGGAAAAGACCAAGGAGCAGGTACCGTGCTCGGACAGGGTGTTGAGGATCTCAGAGCCGGTGAGCGTATGAAGACCCATGATGAAGACATTGTTGAGAACGAGAGCGATGGCTGTCAATTCGTAGGCGATCTTGCTCTTGCCAAAGATCTGGTAGCCAATGTCGCAAATGTTGAGCAGTTGAGGATGACGGAGACAGTATCTCCAGAGGGTGAGCGAGGTATAGAGCGCACCGAGGCCGATACCAAAGGTGCCGAGGAGGCCACCTGCCATGCCGAGGTAGCTGTAGGCCCAAGGGAAAGCGAGAATGGCAAGGCACACATACTCTGTGAACAGAAGGATGGCGGCCTTCTGCCAAGAGAGTGTTCGGTAGACGATCGTGCCTCCTTCTTGTGCCTGCTTGACACGAGCAGCAGCGAGAGCCTCCTCCGAGTCAGCCGTGCTGCTCACTTCCACAAGGTCATCATTGACACCGCCATCCTTCTTCTTGGTTGATCGTTCGAGGTCTTCGCTGGATGATCCATCATGCGAGTGAGGTTGAGGAGGCGTGTGTGCCTCCTTCTCGTTTGGTTGTGCGAGAGCAGACATGATGCATTCGGCTGATCAGGATCGTGATGGTGGAGAGAAAAGGTGTATTCTGATCGGACCAACTAGGCATGGCAAGCTCAACGGCTGCTGTACCACGTTGAAATGATCAGGAACATGCATGCAGGGATCTGAGGATGATGTGGCAAAAGACACTGCCGAGATGCCTAGCTCTCACTGCAGCATTTTGCGTGATCAAAACTCAGGGACCTCGATCTTTCGGATCAGAGTGGTAGACTGCATTTCTAGAGCGGCGAATGAACACATGTTGTCGAAAAGGGAGTCTTCTCGGCTGGACGGGAGGGCACTCATGAGGCGCCGCCTTCGCCGGTTTCAGCGGACGTCGCTTAGCTGGATCGCACAAAACTTTTTGTGGAAAGCGGTGAACTGCATTCGGTCTAACCCGTCTTTCGTTATTTGACAGCGGAAGATAGACTTGAGCCAAGAATTTTAGAAAGAGAAAACCGCTCTCGCGGGCGGCGGGTCACGGTTGGGAGACGGCGGAGCGGTGTTTGTACGGCGAAGTGCGGCTTCTCTCTGGGCGCCTGAGCGATCAACAAACGATTTTCGAGAGAGAAAAAAGGATTGCCCGCGTAGAGCGCGCATCATGAATTTTTCCGCTCATGCAAAGCTCGTCATCGCCTGCGACGTTCATCACATCCTTGACGCACGTAGCACGACATCTCTTGTGTCAAGCCCTTCCAACATCGCTTCATCAATTTCGCTTGAGCTGATTGGAGATGCAAGGACAGGGCAAGGACTGGAACGACGAGAGTGAGCTTTGTTCCTTTCGTTGCCGGCTTTGCTTCCGGGTTCACGGGTCGGACAAGCCAGCTCCAGAGGGACGGGAAGCACGACTTTCCGATCCTACATGTGGAAAGCTCGCTTTTCTGCCGGAAAAAGATTCAGCTGGGCGAAATCCCCGCAATCTTTCACACACTCGCTTTGCCCATTTCCGTTGGAAGCAGATCGCACCCTCTCAACCCAGTCCGCGAGCGACCTCGTGTCTGGGTCACACGAGATGTGTTTTACGGTGTCTCAAGGTATCTCGCAGGTGGACCGATAGAAGTTTCATCCCATCCGTGGTGACTAATTTCTCAACTCCAACAATGTTAAGCCGCCTCAGCTAGTACTGTATTTTGCAATTTTGGCCTCCACCTCGGGACCCGGAAGGGCGTTTTTTGGGCGGGAAGCATGCTGTTCCTGATCTTCTTCTGAAGATGCCGAGGCTTCGAAAGACGCTGCGGGACAGTCACTAGCCATCATCTTTGGCGCCCGCAAAGAAACAATGTCGCATTCGTTGCGAGGCGCTGCATACCGCGCTCGGAGCCTCGGCGCTCGACATGCGTCGACCTCTTCGAGCTTATCCGCAGCTTCCTCGTCCAACCGCAGTGCCGCTTCAACAGCAGCAGATGCATCGACGTCTCGACCAAGAGTCATCTTCTCTGGCATTCAGCCCACCGGCATCCCACATCTAGGCAATTATCTCGGCGCACTTCGCAATTGGGTCGATCTGCAAAATGCCTCCCTGTCCAACTCTGATCAGCTCTACTTCAGCATCGTTGGGTTCCACGCCATCACCATGCCGCAGCAACCAGCTCGCTTGCGTTCCGAACGATCCGAAATGATGGCTACGCTTCTCGCTATCGGACTCGATCCGCATCGATGTACCATCTTTCACCAAGACCAGGTTCCCGAGCACACAGAACTTGCCTGGATCCTCAATTGCGTCACAGCAATGGGAAAGCTCAACCGGATGACCACATGGAAATCCAAGTTGGCGACCGCAAAGAATGTTTCCGATTCATCCGAGGTGGATGACAAGGATCTTAGTCTGGGTTTGTTCGCCTATCCGGTGCTGCAAGCAGCTGATATCCTGTTGTACAGAGCAACGCACGTTCCTGTGGGCGAGGATCAGATCCAGCATTTGGAGTTGAGTCGAGATTTGGCGGACGTTTACAATCGACGATTCAGCAACAGGTTCTTCCCGCTACCACAGCACATCATCACACCGACCAAGAGGGTACTGTCGTTGAGAGATCCGACAAGCAAGATGTCCAAGAGCGCACCAGATGTCAATTCGAGGATCTTGATCACCGACACGCCGCAACAGGTGGCGAGCAAGATCAAAAAGGCCGTCACGGATACCCAGAGGTCGCTGAGCTACGATCCGATCAAGAGACCCGCCGTTAGCAACTTGCTATCGATATTGGCAGCTGTCAAACCACAAGCTGCAAAACGAGGATTGGACGGCGAGGGCGAGCAGGATGCACACAATTGGGCGGACCAGCTGAATCAAGAGATCGAAGCAACAGGCGGATCATCTGGTCAGCATCTCAAGGCCACTCTGACCGAGGCTGTGGTGGAGACCTTACGACCGATCCAAACGGAACTGGAAAGATTGCGCAAAGATCCAGGATATCTGCATCAGATCGAACAGCTGGGTAGAGAGAAAGCTCAGACCGTGGCACGGAGGACCATGACTCAGGTGCGGAAGAGCATAGGTCTCGATTAGATTGTCAGCATATTCAATGCAACGGTACAAATACAAATGCGTGGGTATGCGTGGCGCAACTCTGCGTCCAGGTGTGAACATCTTCCGGCTCCAATCACTGATCAGAGTCTCTCGAATTTGGCCTTGATGGCTTCAGCAGCGGTCAGAATCTCCTTGAGATCCTTTTCAATCTGTTCCAAATTCACCTTCTTCTCCTTGTTCTCTCTGGCCACTTCCGCCTTGTCCTGCTGCAAAGTCTGTTTTTCCGCTTCCAGTCGCTTTCGCTCTTGCAACTCGAATCTCAATCTTGCTAGCATGAGCTTGTGTTCGTCTGTCAAGTCCTCTTCCTGCACTGCGCGATCTGGAGACGATGCCTCGGCGTCCATGTCGGTATCTTTATCCGCCGAAGCTGCAGTTTGGACGGCAGATCGAAGCTCATGGAACTCTTCCAGATCATGCAGTTGGATGTCCTGGAAGATGGATTGGAATTCTTGACAGACTTTCACCTCCAGCTCCAACATACTTTCTTCGTACTTGAGATTCTGAAGAGCTAGACGAGCAGTGTCGACCTTGGCCCTTTCATCCCCCACGCGAACCTTTTGCGCGGAAAGATCATTGTAGATCTGCCGATTGACTCGTTTCAATCTCGAGAAGAGTGGTGTGGACGCCGAGAGTAGACGCAGAGCTGACGATGTCGCATCAGATGTGGAAGCTGGGTCGTCAGAGGAGAGAGACGCTTTGAGGTCTGATAGCTCGGACAAGGCTAGAAGCGTCTCTTTGAGTTCCTGGTGGAGGAGGAGGATGCGCGGGAGAGTTCAGAAAGTCAGGACGTCAAGATACGGCTGTGGGCTCACCGTCTAAAGGCATAGGAACTTACTTCTAATGGAGAGGCCATGGTGATCCAGACTCAAATGTCGAACAAGCAAGGACTTGACTGCCCAGGTTGATACTTCGATATCAAGAGTGATGGTTGAAGAGCTGAAAGCCCATGTACGCTTGCGCATTCTCCGAAAGCCGAGACGGCCAAAAAAACCGCGCTTCCGTATTCCGCTCAAACAATTCAACGCCTCTCAGCCAATTCCTTCAGGCCTTCTCAGGCTGCTAGAAGACGACGCTTCCGTTATCACTTCGTCACAGAAGTGTGGAGTTGAGGAGCATATTGAATGCGCAGCCTCATCGCAAAACCAGGGTATCGTACGAATACATAAATGAGAACTGATCATGTAGCTGTGAGTGGCAACAAAACGAAACTAAGCTTGGGCTGAATTTTGAGCCGAGGAAGGACGAGCAGTCTCTCTGACAGGACTGAAGGATTTGAAGGGATGATTCGAGTCGCGCAGGCTCGACATGAACGACAGCTCGTCCGTATCGCTGTCGGTCGCGCCCACCGCTGGCGCTGGTGACTCAGCCTCATTTGCCGTCGTGGATGAGGACGGCTTGTACGTGGGCGATGTTACATCTCCGGCCAAGCTATCCGCATCGACGGCTCGACCTGACGATAGAGCCGCAGAAGGTGCGGCTGGCTGCGACGTCGATCGTGCAAGCACTTCCTGCACCTCACTGGAGTCTGCGGCGGCTCTGGCTAGTTCGAGCTCAGCGCGATCCTGGGCGAGCCTCGCAAACGCGAGGCGATGGTAGGTATGCATGCTCTGCACAAACTTGCGTCCGACCGGATGCCGGCAAAGTCGTAGGAAAAAGTCTACCACAGCATCTCTAGCAGCTGGCGAAGGCTGGAAGAGTCCAAGCGCCAATGGAAGCAATCCACCCGTGTGCGGCGGCAGCAACGCCAAAACCTCGACAATCTGATCGTGCGTAACAACGCTCCTTGCAATCGTTTCAAAGATGAGCTCAGCTTCTCCGGCCAACAGTCTCTTTGCTCTACGCAAGCGTCCGATCTGATGACCCAAGTCGAAGTTGCGAATAGTTTGCGTGTACCCGCCATACTTTTGCAGCTCCATCACGACCAAGTCGTAAGCAATCGTCGAACGAAAGCCTTCGATGCGCATCTGATTTGAAAGAATCTCTCGCATCTCTGCTTCGCGGTCGACGTAGACGGGACCAGATCCCAGCTGACCGTTGAGAAAGGGCTGGCAAGTGGGCGCAAGCGACGTTCGGCCATAAAAATGCTCCTCGTGGCGTGCGACTCGCTGAACAAAGATAGAAACGTACTCTTGCACGCGAGACCGAATGAATCGCTCGCCATAGTGTGCGGCTATGGCGCTCTGCAGCTCTTCCATGAACAAGGCGTTGCTGGTGTCGGAGCGCGAGTCGTAATGTGCAGCGTTGTTCGATCGGTCACGCGATGCGGCAACACCGAGACTCGAAGATTTGTTCGGCAGAGGCGCATTGGAGGTGGCACCGGCAGAGGTCGTGGGAAGTGCACCAAACTGCGCAAGCTCGGAATCGACAGCAGATTTGGCATCGTACCCGCTCGCGGACGAGACACTGCCGAACATGTTGGAGGACGACACGCCAGCACCATCTCGCGGCATGGTCGAAGATCGGGTGAAAGCCTGCGACTGTGCACTGGCAGGCGGCAGAGCGGGAGGAATATCCTTGGCAACCTGGATGCGGCCCGTCTCTACATTCAAGAGCAGGTCCCAGGCGTGCAAGTCTTCGAAACGTGGGTTGGTGACCCCAGCAATGTAGCCCGGCACCTTTTCGAGATCGTCGAGATTGAGCAAGTTGGTGTATGGGAAGGCTCTGGCGGCAAAGCCTTGCAAAACGACGCCACAGCCGGAGCCTAGGGCGCAAGCGGCCAAGACAAAGCTGGCGACGTGATTGGCGGGCTGGCCATAGCCGAGAAAGATGACCCGTTTCTGCGTGACAAGCGCATTGAAGAGAACAATGATGGGATGCGTGGTTGGTCCGTTGGTGTGCAAATGCGGATGCATGGGCCCTGTTGGTGCAGACTGCGGTCCGGAAAAGGTCTGGATGAGGCGGATCAAGGAGTACTCGCCGACTTCCTCCGGAAATGTGGTGAGCGGTACACGGATGGGCAAGGGGACGTTGCGGTAGGTGAGGACGGTATCGAAAAAGTGGGTATCTCGTGGTCTCGCTGAACCAGAAGGGCCGTTGACCGGCACCGATATGGACTTCCTGTCGGGTGCACCGCTCGCGACGCCTGCTATCGAATTGGCGGATGAACCTCGACGAGCTCCCAAAGCGGGTCGCAACGAGGCTGTACTGAGCTTCTTCTTGAGCGATTTGGTCTCGGATGAAAGAGTAGACACGCTGTCCGTACGACGCCGCGAGGAGTCGACGCCACTTGCGCCGGTGGGAGACGAACGAGCTGTCTCGACCTCATCGGCGGATGGCATGGTGGTGATCGAGATGGGATCGAGATCAGCACGTGAGACAGCCACAAAGCGCTCTTCGAACAAGTCGCGACGATCCGAGCCGCGGAGTACCAGCTTCTCTGCTCGACTGAAGGAAGGCGCAGTTGAAAGGTCGAGACGGTTGATTGCATCATACAGACGGGCCAAGCAGTCCAGGCCGGGCTCCTTGAAGTAGTCGTCCAAAGCAAGCAAGAGCGCCGGCTTGAAAATGTCGATGAACGGATAGCGAGTGCCAATGGCCATGGCTTTGACCATAGCTCCGCGACGCACGGTATTGTCGTGCTTCGTGCGGACCAGATTGATGACATAGGTGAGATCGTGTGACAACCACGCTGTCGCATCTGTCTCGGTCTGAAGTTGAGAAACGTCGTCGTGGTTTGCTGCATTTGAAAGAGGGAGACGCTTCCTGTCTGGTGGTTTGAGGAAGAAAAAGGTCCAGTCCTCGGCTCTGGCATGTACTCCGTCAGGAAGCATGAGCTCGGCGAGCATGTGTTCATCGTAGCCTGTGGGAGCAGGATACTGGTGTGAGAGGGTGGAACCGCGGTCAATGTCGAACTCGGCCAGCATGCAAAAGGTGCAGTATCCATTGTTGCTCTTTTGTGCGGTCGAGGTGGACGCACTGGGTTCGTTGGAGTTTTCTGTGATCGACATGGTTGGCTACGATATTTGCTTCGCCGGCACGATCAGTAGTACCATGAGAGAAGATCGGCGAACAAGATGAGCTCGGAACAAAAGCTCGTCGGCTCGCTTGGCCGTACGTACGAATCGTAACGGTCTTCAACAAGTAGACATGGCAAGGAAATGAATTTGGTGGTGACCGAGTTCGCAGCGAGGCAGATATCCTGCTCTTCAACCTTATTTTGACCGTGCCAATCGTTCGAAAGGATCCACGGAGTGAGCCGGCGTGCGAGCAGGGAGCGGGAAGCAAGACAAGAGACCGTCAAGATGCAACAAGACGGTTAGCATCGTTGCAATCCCAGTCAGGCCTTCTCGGAGGGCAAATGTCAAAGCGCACCCGAATACCAAACCAGGACACACGCAGCCGCGCTTTCCACTCGGCTTTCCCGCTCTCCCTGCCAATTGCCCTTGGCTGCTTCCCGTTTCCCTTGCTGTTTGCACCCTGACAACCGGTTCGCACGACCTCACGGTACAATAAGCAACGTTGGCGCGAGACGATGCGCTTTTTTTCAAACTGTTAAGCCATGATACATCACGTGAGCCAACACGACGAGTCCGCGTAATGCCTCTCTTTTTTGGCTTGCAGAGTGGGTGTCTCTCGGAATGGCCGAAGTGTAACTTTCGTGACTCTTCGGCAGGGTTGCCGAAATGTGAGATTCACCTCTGCTGTCCCGTTCTCTCCTTTCCGCGCTCACCGTCATCCTTACGCTCGTCCAGGACACGGTATCATCATGCCTGCCACAGTGGCGACGATGCCTGCTGCCAGGGGCGCTCGCACCACGTCCACAACCAGCGTCGCCCGCAAGCCGGTGGAGAGAACACGGAGTGCTGCTACCGCCGGTGCAACTCGTCGCGCGGCCAGTGCCACACCCTCTGGTAGCACAACAGCCTCGACAGCTTGTGACGCAGCTACGACTATCTATGATGCAGCCAGATCGTCCCGTCCTCCATCTGACAAGCCAAGAGCGAGGACAGCGGCGATCACTTCGTCGGCATCTTCGAGCCGCTCCACTTCCTCGACCGCTCCTTCGACCTCTGCTACGAGGACGGCCTCAGCTGCCACCTCAACGACCTCCGATCGCAGGCATGCTGTCCCTGCGAGCGCGAAAGCGTCCACACAGGTCGTCAAACCTTCCAGTCGCCCTGCGCGGGTACCAACGGCTCCCTCTTCCACCGCCAAGACGGTCCGTAACAGAGCAGAAGCGACAACTCCGTCGGACACAACAACGTCAGTAGCAGCATCAGCATCCGAGCAATCGAGGATCACTATCCATGAGACCTGGACAGAGACGCAGGTGCTAGAGGCACTCGCCGATCCAAAGTCGTTCCCGGTCGCTCTGCCCTCCTATGTGCTGCTTCAGCTAGGCACAACCGCTCAGACTCTCCAGCTAGACACTGAGCTCCCCAATTGCTTCAGCTTCTCCACAGATCCCACCAAGCTGGCTCCTGCCCGTCGCGTCTACTTTGCAAAGCAGCTTGTCAATGCAGGTCTCTCCTTCCTCTCCAGCCTCGCCACATCCAACTGGTCCGCCACTGCCGCTGACACGTCTGCCCACGTCTCACATGTCAGAGCCGCGGTCAACAGTTTTCGCATCGCTTCACGCTTCCTTCTTCTGCCCCGAGACGATGTCACTTCTAAAACGGCATCCAAGCAGAAGGAGCTCGAGGTCGAGACCGTCATCTTACGAACGTGTACCAAACTCAGGACGATTGGACTGACAGATGCTGCTCGTGCCGACCGCGAATACCTGGGACGAATTGCTGTTGCTAGCCTCGACACCATCAGCACGCGCTCGGATGTACCGCCTTCGTCGATGCTGCTGCCTGTCTTCCAAGGTGCATCGCCGGCAAAGATCTCTTTCTTGGTCGACTTGCAATGCAACAGCGCTACCGACACCCTCGAAGCTGCGGACACAGCGTCACTAGACACGATCTTGACTGACCTCAATCACGATCACGGTCCTCTCGCATGGCAGATTTATGCCCGTCGCAACGGCGGAGATGTGCGTGTCTTGGATAGGGCCGCTTTTGCGACGGAACGCGCCATCTCCAAGGCTTTGCAACGACTCGACGCTCCCAACAGTCAGGAGTTCCTCCCGATCCGCACAATGGCCTTGCAGATGCTCGTTCAAGTGAGCGACATCGATCTGACAGCCTTCTGGGAACGGGTCGCGCGGGCTGGTGGCGCTGTGCTCAAGACGGCGCAAAAGGAGGGCGATGATCTTGCAGCTGCCTATCACGCCGTCCAAGACACTTTCGAGACCATCATCGCCACCGCCTGCAACAACGTCGCCGAGAACACGCAATCCAGGTCTAAGCTGCAGGGCGAGGGTTTCCAGCGCTTTTGCGAGTATTGGCTCAGCTTTGCGAGAAAGGCGGGAAGCTCCATGGGAGTCGATCGTGCTACTGCGGTCTTATCTAGTGCGGAGCCATCTACACAGTCTAGCAATCGTCCCGAGTCTGCAATTGCGGACAAAAATCAGGAATCAAGCAGCGTACGAGAGCCTGTCTCGACAGATTCCTCAGCCGAGGTACTCTTGAGCGACAAGGACATCGCAAAGATCTGCGCCATCCTTACAGGAAGCGTGCTGGCCCTCGACAAGGTCCTCGCTGGGAGCCTCGAGGCAGACACGCAGGCGAAGGTCGACGATGCAGCTCGAATTCTCGAAAAACAAGTGTCGGTTTGGCCTGCATCCAGCGCTATGTCCTCACAGCTCAAGCTGTACCGCGTTCTTGACCAACTTCATCGTCGTAGCTGTAGCAAGTTGAGCAGCCAAGGTTGTGATAGCAAGGGACAGCCAAAATTGGACACAACCGGATCTGTCGACGTTGACAGGCTCGCTCGTGCCTGCTTGGTGCTTCTATGCAGCCTCTTCCGACATTGCGAGATCGCCGCATCGCCTTGCGGTTCAGCTGAAGCTGTAGCGAGTTCGACACCAACAAGAAGCATCGCCCTTCCCAGCAGGGACGCCTGTCTCGCAGACATCGTCTACGGCTACAGAGTGCTGGCCAACAAACTTTTCAACGTCACCTCCCGCAGCGCTCGCGATGCAGCACTGGACGAGATGAAAAGATGTCGCAACCTGCTGCACGGCGATTTGGCCCAGTCGCTGCCTCACAAAATCGTCTCGGAACAGCTGCGACTGCTATCGACCAGCTTTTACAACCCAGCAGGCATGCTCTACAACGCAGCCAACTACGTCGAGGCAGCCGTCTTTTTGCAGCTCTCGGTCGATTGTGACGACGAGTCTATACACCTTGTCTGCTTGACGAGAGATCAGCTGTCCGAGGCGGATCCAAGAGAATTCGAAGCAGCACTCAGCAAACGCCGTGATACCGTCAAGAAAAAGCTCGAATATACCGCTGTGGCTTACCGCTTTGCAGGAAGCAAGTCGGAATCATTGCAAACCTACCGCCGACTGCTCTTCTCGCACGCCTCTGCCTTAGGCCAAACGATAGATCGTCTCGCTTCCGCTGGCAGTATCGATCAAGCCTTCAAATCAGCGGAATGCAAGGGCCTGGTCAGCACGATCAAGGCTGTCGTCGATCTTTCCGTGCATGAACTCAGCTTTGACATGGATCTCAACGACCAGGAGCACAGCCTCGCAAAATGGCTGCTCGATAGCACACAGCTCGAGCCAAGCATCAAAGGCGCCATCCTCGAACATGCTGCCGTTCTCCTCGATGCCCGCTCACACCTCTCGATCGTCGTGCGAGCTGTCAGCAACATTCATCAAGCTCTCTTACAGATCTATTTTGCATCCGACTTTCCTCTTCGCCGGGCCCGGACGCTGGCACGAATGTTGGACATAGACGTCTTGTCCCACGCCCTGCTTCTCTCTGAGAATGACGTCGTTGCGTTGGAGGAGGATGCGCTCGCCTGTCTTGATGCTACCGAACCTGGCGATGATAAGGGATTGGTCCAGTTCCGACCACAGTACCGCTGTTCCGTGCTGCTCTCGACAGCATTGCACACTCGCTTACGGCAGCCCTTCGGGAACCCGCAAGACATTGCTGCCAAAGTGGACTTGGCATGCAAAGGCCTGGGGCTCGCATGTACAGCGCACGTAAAGACCGCGCAGCCAGCAACACCGCTCACGTCTAGGAACTCGCCGAATCCTGCAGGGGTGGTGAAAGCGATGTTTCCACGAACAAGCACGGCAACCCGCAAGGCGATAGCACCGCCTGGTAGAACGGCAACAACAAGAAGAGCTCTCACGCAGCGTACAGCCCCATCGCAGTCGGCAGCAACACCTGTCGTCAGCATGACCACTCCGCCTTCAAAAACGGGCAAAGCTATCTTCGACATGTCTGCGTCTACTCTTGCTCGCCAAACGTCTCCGATCCGGAAGCCGGCAAGGGCCGATACACTCGACCGTGCGGAACAATTCTGCCAATCTTTGCTCACTTATCACGAGTCATTTTCGGCGCTCGCTTTGACTCGCTGCAGTGTTCAAATTCTGAAGGCTGTGCGTCAAGCTACGCGGCAAGAAGGAGAGAGTGGATCCGGTCTCGAAGAGCTCTTTTGCCGTGCGTCGATTGATCTCTCTCAGGCATATAGCGCTCTCGGAAAGGTGTCCCGTGCTGACTCTGTCCTCCGTTCGGCCACAAGTTTGCTTTCAAGGAATGAATCGCCGAGCTCGTCTTCTGGCAAGCTGCTTCTCGTCTCGCAAGATGTTCGATTCCGATGTTTCATGGCCCAAGCGGAGCTGCTGGCCCAGGAGCGAGATCTTGCGGGATCCCAGGCGCGATTTGCCGAGGGACTGAAGCTCGCCAAGGCTACTACAAAGTCCGAAAAGCCAGTGTCGGCCTCGATAGACCGTCTTCGTCAGCGCGAGAGGCAGGCAATTGCGTTCTCGGTCAATGCGAGTGTGCAAATGGCACGCGGAGATCTGGCGGCCTGCGTTGAATCTACCACCCTTGCTCTGCGTCAACTGATACGACTGTCCAGTAATCTGTCTCACATTGCAAGCAAGACGCAGTTATCGGAACCCGATCAGGCGCAAAGTCCATCCTCAGATCCGCTTGTTCCATACAGCGACGCGGTCATGGACTCTCGGGACGAGCCGTCAGCAGAGCGAAGGCTGGTCGAACACCAGGAGCAAGCCCTCCCGAAATTCTGTAGTAATACTTTCTCCAGCTTGTTCTGGAGATGCTGCGGTTTATTGATGCAGAACTACATACGTCTCAGCCGATTGCACAGTGTCCGCGGCTCAGCAGTCGATGCAGAGGCGATCGCTGGGGAGAGTATCGACTTTGCCACTTCGCTGCGCTTTGCCCTGCCTTTGGCTCGCGCCCTTGTTCAAAGAGGTGAGCTCCGTTTGCTGCTCCATCGGGCCGATCAGGGGCAAGAAGACCTGTCGCGTTGCCTCGAGGTACTACAAAACACATGGATCCCGGAGGTCGTCTCCCTGTCCTATGTGCAAGGCGACTGTCTGATGCGTATCGAGCAGCTCGGTGAAGCTCTTCGCTCTTACAGCGCGGGCGAGGCGACGCTGCGCTCGCTCAGCTCGGCATTCGCTGAAGCCGAACAGGTTCTACCTTCGCCCAGGCCTCCTGCGCATCACCGAAAAAAATTGAGCGTCTCCTCGCCAGCCTCCTCAATGCATGCGAGGCTCGGCAACAACGGTGCAGGGATGGAATTGGTGCTACCCGAGCTGCAGTCGAGACTCTTGCAAAGGCAGGCTTGGATCTTGCACCTCATGGGTGAAGCGGAAAGAAGTGAGGAGGCAATTGAGAAAGCAGCTTCCATTCGAGACGGCCTTTCCACCGTCGATGCAAGCGTCGATCAATTCGTACTACAGGGGAGGATCGCATTACGACGGGCCCTCGACTATCTCAAGAACGACCACTTCTTCAGCTTGCTACCGGAAGCAGCCATTTCGATCCCCATGGTGCCATCCGTTAGCGTGAGAACGCTGGTCGCGGCGACCGGCTCGCACCAGGCAATCTCGGATGAGACGGTCAAAATCGCGCTGGAGATGCTGGCGCCCGCTGACTCGGCGTTTCGCGAGGCACTCTCTTTAGGCTTGCCTTCCTCGCACTCGCTTGTCCTTCGTGAAGCCTTTGCCAGTCTCGCTCAAGTGCACACGACACAAGCGGCTCTAGGTAAGAATGTCAAGATGGCAGCCAACGCTGCCGCTGCTCTGCTGGACTGGGCTTCGAGTGTGGGGATCCGCCGCAACCTCGTGGTGGCCATCGCCTCCAAGCTGCGCGATCCGCATGCTGCCTTGGAAGAACAAGAGTGGCCCAGAGCCTCGCAAGACGGATCTCCACGCGGCGTGCTCGCTTCTCGCGCTCGGGGCAGGCAAAGCGTGGAAGAAGGAGAGTCAGACGATGAGGAAGCATTGCCGACGCGGCTGGCGAAGCTGTCTCTGAACAAGACCGCTCGAAATCTGCCGGCAGCTCCTGGCGGCTCGAACGGTTCGCTGTCGACTTTTTGGCAGTCGGTCCGCCTGCGCCATCAACAGGGGATGCACGAGCCTGGCTGTGCCCAACATCTGCTTCCTCGCAATTGGACCGTCGTTTCCATCTCGTTGCGAAGCACGGATGTCGAGAATCTAGTCTTGACGCGACAAGAAGGCGGCGGAGGACTGGATGGCTGCACCGCGAAGGAGGCCGTGCTTTACAGCTTGCCGATGAATCGTCGCAGCCAGCGAGATGGAACCGACGAGGAGGAAGGGCAGCTGACGCTCAAAGTGGCGCGAGAGAAGTTGGTCGAGATTGTACGTCTGAGCAACGACGGCATTCACGGCGTCAAAGACGTTCAGAGCATGGATGCGAGGAGACAGTGGTGGACCGAGCGACATCGTCTCGACGACGAGTTGCGTGACCTGCTTCAGTCAATCCAGGATACGTGGCTCGGCGGCTTCAAGGGCGTCTTCTCCGAGCCTATCGCAGATGCCAGGGCCATCTCTGCGCTGCGAACTAGGTTTGAGAAGATCATCCGGCGCGCCTGTTTCCCGACCGCGAACAAGCGACCTGCTAAGCTCAAGCTTGACGATGCAGTCTTTGAATGCTTCGCAGGCCTACCAGCGGACTGCACCGACGAGGACTTGGAGGATCTGGTGCACTATGTCATGGACGCACTGCAGTTCAGCGGATTCCAAGTAGCGGTCGATGAGATCGATTTGGATGAGACTGCGATGGATCTGCGGGGAGCTTTGGAAGAGTTCAATGGCAAGAAGGCTCAGACGTCCCCCAACAAGACGAGCATGGCGTACGTGGCAGTCGATGAGGAAGAGGGATTGCAGGATCACCACCTATTTTTGGTCCTTGACAAGGACACGGCTGCCTTTCCCTGGGAGTCGATGCCGATCCTGCGTAATCGTGCTGTCAGTCGCATCCCATCGGTGGCCTTCTTGCAGGACCGAATCGAACTGGCAAAAGTGTTCGGTCAGAAACCTCGTCCGGGCCAGGACGACGCTGACGAGGAACTGGACGAGCTCGAGCTTAGTCCGCTTCAGAAGGGCAAGCAAGCAGCTCGAACGCGTTCACGATCGCCCGCGAAAGCATCACGATCGGGCAAGGCGTCGACGCTTGGTACCAGCAGCTTCTGTCAACAGCAGATGGATCAGCGTGCGATGCCAGCCGGTTCCGACTCGGCTTGGCAGGTGGCGCTGCGCAACGGCAAGCTGTTCAGCCTGTCGAAGAGCAAGACTTTCTACCTACTCAACCCGGGAGGCGATCTGGTGCAGAGCCAGGAGCGCTTCGAGCCCTGGCTTCAGGGTCGTGCGGCAACTCATGGTTGGAAAGGTATCGTCGGGCGTCAACCGATCGTAGACGAGCTGCCCGATGCACTTTCCACCTCGGACCTCGTGCTGTACTTTGGTCACGGAGGAGCCGAGCAGTTTATCCGGCAATCGAAAGTGCGCGAGCTGCAACGATGTGCTGTCGCCATGCTATGGGGCTGTTCGTCGGCGATGCTTCATGATAATGGTGACTTCGATGGCACTGGAACGCCGCTCAACTATATGTGCGCGGGCGCTCCTGCTATGGTCGGAAATCTGTGGGATATGACGGATCGCGAGCTGGATTCGGTCTGCGAGGGCGTATTCGGCAGGCTCGGACTTATGGAAGCGCGGGAACGAGCTCAGGTGAAAGCGGCTGCGCGCAATATCAAAGTGGACGGTCGTGGAGATCTCGAAGCAAGCCGTGCGCCGACAGAGATGTCGTTAGCTCGAGCTGTTGCTGAGAGTCGCAACGATTGCCGACTGCCGTACCTGACGGGCGCTGCCGCGGTCGTTTACGGGGTTCCCGTCTACTGGCACGAAGGTGCTTGATCATCCTTTCATTGAAGCGGAAATGACATTCTGTCTGCGAGATCAACTCGACTGATAGCTCTGTGTAATGAGTTGGTTCCGTGCGAATGCTCTCTGAAAAGAGTGGCAACAGGAAGCATGGAAAGGGACACTGCACAAATCTGGAACAGAAGAAACGCGCGAAGCAAACCTTTGGGCGACGCGTAGATTAATCAAAAATTCGATTGCGAAAAAGCGGTCGAGAAAAAATGGCGGTAAAAAAGCTTGAAATTGTTGCCACGCTCCATCGACAAAAGAGCTTCTTCTCCCAAGCTTTTTGCGGAGACGGAGAGAACGAGGCACTGCAGCTGTATGCAGGGTCGCAGCTTGTTCTGTTTTTTCATTTTCGGCTCAATTTTTCAGCCGATTGAAAGCTGCACTGCGTGACTGCAAACAAAGCGTACTGCAGACGGCAATTGATTAGACTCTTGACACAGCAAGGAGACGAGAGAGACACACACACCCGCAGCCGGTGGCGAAATTATGGCTGAGTCGCTCGACCAACACTTTGGCAGAGACGAATCGGTCCTTTCTTCTAACTCCCCTCGACACCTCTCGCCACATCTCAACCCCCCTTTCCCCTTCCTATCGTCTCCGCTTCTGTCGACAGGCTTGATCAGCGTCTCGAAGAGAAGTCCTGGTGGGCTGCTTCCTCTGCCCCTTTATATCGGCTTGATTGTCTCACCCGCCACCTGTCTCGCGGAAGTTTCGGCGTGAATAGCTCGCCATCTCAAGGCTAGTCCTTGCCAGTTGCTCTCCGCAGTCCGAAGCAGCAAACCAGCTTCTTCGTCCGCCTCCACCGTTCCCTTCGCTCGTCGCATCATCTTGTCACTTTCCCCCGCATCTCAGCATAAGCTCGCTTCCCTCTGTCGAGTTCTAGTCGCACACTATGCCACCCCGCCGCTCCGCTCGCCAGTCGGTGTCCGCCACCCCCAAACGGGACGAGGTGATCGTCATCTCGTCCGACGAGGAGAAAAAGCCTGCTGCAGTCTCCTCAAGTCGACGTCGGGCTGCGAGCTCGCTGGCTGCGTCCGCCGTCAGCACTCCGGCCACAGCACGATCTTCACGCACCAACTCGACCTATGCCTCTGGCAGTCACACCCCGGACACCTCTGTTGAGGGCGATCACGACGACAAAGACGATGGGGAGGATGACGTCCACACCGAAGAGCTTAAGCCCGGCCTTCGCACTTTTCCGGTTCGCCCGACTCGAGCCAGCAGATCGGCTTCTCTCAAGGCGCAAGCCAAGGTCCCAGCTTCGCCTGTCCCGACTCCTGCTTCGGCAAGCGTCTCGCGCAAGCGCAAAGCCAATGCATCGACCCTTTCTACTTCCAACAAGACGCCCAAGGCCGAAGCTCGCGACACGTCTTTCGTTCGACGACCGTCAGCTCGTGGTCGAGCTGTGCCCACCACTGCGATGAAGGTCTGGAGCCAGGAGGATGAAGACGCTCTCGACGCCCTTCTCGACAAGGAGCTGGGACCGTCGACCGTCACGAGAGTCAAAGCAGAGCCCGCCGGCAGTCGCGCCGGCAGCAAGACACAAAGTAAAGGCAAGGGCAAAGCTGCCGTCAAAGCTCAGCCTGAGCTCAAAGCAGAAGCAAAGATCGAAGACGAAAGCGACGATGTGCTCGACGACCCAGATCTTACCCCACGTTCGCGTCGTTTGCCTCGCCGCAGCGCTTCCTCCGCCGTCAAAGCCGCCAAGCTGTACTTTGACGATTCGGAGCTCGATCAGCTTTCTCTCGACGACGAGGAGATTGACAAGTACGAGGAGGATGACTCTTCGCTAGGCAACCTCAGCAGCGACGATGAGCCGCTCTCGAACAGGAGAAGATGGCCAGCCCAGGCTGCAGCAAGCGCCGTCGCCAGCGGTTCTGGTTCAGCTGACTCCAGCCACTTTGCCTCGCTTCAGGACATCAAATTCGATTCAGACTCTGACGCTACCGACGAGGACGAGGATTTTGAGCCACGCACCGGCAACAACTTTTACGCTGAAGATACTCAGTACGAGACCGCAAAGCAGCGCAAGGCTCGACTCCGCAGCGAGAAGCACCAGGCACGTCTCAAAAAGAAGGACAACCGCACCCAGTATGACAAGAACCTCATCGCGCTCGTCAAGCACCATCCGCAGCTCAAGAACGTCTGGGAGGATCTGCAAAAGACCGTGGCTGTCATCAAGCCCGAAGAGGCCCAACAGCCATCCGGCCTCAACATCAAGCTGCTGCCGTTCCAGCGCGAGGGTCTCTACTGGATGACACGCCAGGAGCAGGGCACTTGGAAGGGCGGCATGCTTGCCGACGAGATGGGCATGGGCAAAACCATCCAGATGATCAGCCTCATGCTTTCGGATCGCAAAAAGCCGTGCTTGGTCGTCGCTCCCACCGTCGCCATCATGCAGTGGCGCAACGAGATTGAGCAGTACACCGAGCCCAAGCTCAAAGTGCTCATGTGGCACGGCGCCAACCGTACGCAGAATCTCAAGGAGCTCAAGGCGGCCGACGTCGTGTTGACGAGTTATGCTGTGCTCGAGAGCAGCTTCCGCAAGCAAGAAACAGGTTTCCGTCGCAAGAATGAGATTCTCAAGGAAAAGTCGGCGCTGCACGCCGTGCACTGGCGTCGCATCATCCTCGACGAGGCGCACAATATCAAGGAGCGCTCCACCAACACCGCCAAGGGCGCTTTTGCATTGCAGGGCGATTTCCGTTGGTGTCTCAGTGGTACGCCGCTCCAGAACCGTGTCGGTGAGCTCTACTCGATGATCCGCTTCCTCGGCGGTGATCCTTTCGCCTACTACTTTTGCAAAAAATGCCCCTGCAAGTCGCTGCACTGGTCGTTCAGTGACAGACGCAATTGCGACTCGTGCGGTCACACGCCTATGCATCACACCTGCTACTGGAACAACGAAATCCTCAAGCCCATTCAGCGCAGCGGTGCCCAGCACGGCGAGGGTCGCGATGCCTTCCGTCGTTTGCGCATTCTGTTGGAGCGCATGATGCTTCGACGCACCAAGCTTGAGCGTGCTGACGACATGGGTTTACCGCCTCGTACCATCGAAGTGCGCCGCGACCTTTTCAACGAAGAAGAAGAAGATCTGTATACGTCGTTGTACACGGACACCACGCGCAAATTCAGCACCTACCTCGACCAGGGAACCGTGCTGAACAACTATTCGAACATCTTCACCTTGTTGACCCGCATGAGGCAGCTTGCCAACCATCCGGACTTGGTGTTGCGATCCAAGACCGGTCTCGCCTCGAAGCTGCTGGGCGAGGACCAGAGCGAGATCCACGTCTGCCGAATCTGCACCGACGAGGCCGAAGACGCCATCATGTCGCGCTGCAAGCACATCTTCTGCCGCGAGTGTGTTCGACAGTATCTCGACTCGGACATTGCCCCCGGCATGGTGCCCGACTGCCCTTACTGCCATGCCACGCTGTCAATTGATCTGGAGGCCGAGGCGCTGGAGCCTCCGCAGAGCACGATTCGGATGAACGACTCTGGCCGTCAGGGTATCCTTTCGCGTCTCGATATGGACAAGTGGCGATCGAGCACCAAGATCGAGGCGCTGGTCGAGGAGTTGACTCAGCTGCGCAGCGAAGACAAGACGATCAAGTCGCTTGTCTTTTCGCAGTTTGTCAACTTTTTGGACCTGATCGCTTTCCGCCTGCAGCGTGCCGGTTTCCAGATCTGCCGACTGGAAGGCAACATGTCGCCCGAGGCGCGTAATCGAACGATCAAGCACTTTATGGAGAATCCAGGCGTGACGGTTTTCCTCGTTTCTCTCAAGGCGGGAGGAGTTGCGCTCAATTTGACTGAAGCGTCGCGGGTTTACCTGATGGACCCCTGGTGGAATCCATCGGTGGAGGTGCAGGCGATGGATCGCATCCACCGACTCGGTCAGCATCGTCCTATTATCGTCAAGCGCATGGTGATCGAGAATAGTATCGAGTCGCGTATCATCGAGCTTCAAAACAAGAAGAGCGCCATGATCGAGGCTGCCATCGGCAAGGACGATGGTGCCATGGGTCGGCTTAGCGTTTCGGACCTGCGCTTCCTCTTCACGCTCTGATGAGAAAGCATGTTCCCAGTTTTGTCTGCCCTCTCGTCTTCTTCTAGCATTGGTTCATGTCCAACCTCATCGCATTATTATTCTTCTGTTGTTATCCATTTCTCTTTCAGCCATCGATCTCCTGCTAGCAATGTTTATTCTCACGCTCTCATTCATGTCGGCGAATGTGACGATTGACGAATGCGACGGTTGAGGATGCTGCGGCGTGTGGGAGGGAAGAAAAGAAGTCTTTTCGGCCTTCTCCGAAAAAGCAGCAATCTGCGTGAAGGAACATTCGTAGCCGGAAAATTTACACAAGCGTACGAGCAAGGTTTGGAAAAGCCGTTTGTCACCCTCTTCTCTTTCTCGTCCGTTGCTCTCTTCGTTCCGCTCCCACCTTCCTACTGGAGCGATGCAGATGCAAGAGCCGAGCGTCAGGTCGAACAGCATAGCCAGGACTCTCACGCGGATCAAATGCATCCTGTTGCAACGTCGAGGTCGAGCACAAGGTTGAGTGGAGCCGTGAGAAGGATCGTTTTGCTGCGTTTTCGGACTTGGCCGAGTGGCCGGAATTTCGGGAAGGTTTAGCGGTAAGCGACATGGCGCTGTGCTGGCCTCGCAAAATTTCCAAGACTCCAGCCAAGGGTCGCTGGTTCGCGCGCCTTAATTGGCAGATAGAGGCACAGTGCACTGTGCACTGTGGGGTGGCAAAAGATAGAGACCCTGCTCGGCTGGGCGACTGTGCTGTCGAACCAGGCACCATGAATTACTGTAGGACCGACAGCTTGGAGAATCAACCTTATCTGCTCGACCCATGCTCACATCTTCGGCTCGTTCCACCCTCCTCCAAGACATCCTTATTACGCCCTGACTCCGCTCCTCACACCATCTCATTCTCGACAAGCTTTCCTTTCGACCTACCCTCCCCGCCTCGTTCGATTCTGATCCTCTCTCGTCGTAGCAGCCGGTCAGCAACAAAGCAATAGTGCACAGGACGACCCCCCGGACCTGACGAAGCGTTGCTAGGTCAAGCCACAATGCCGGTCCCAGCTCCATCTGTCGTCGAGGTCGATGGCTTCGAGCTGCCTAGCCAATTCGCCCGAGCGCCCTCAAAGCTCGTCTTCACCGTCAACAACACTCGCTTCCAGCTCTCTCCGGCCAAAGGCGACGACCTTGATCTCACCCTCCTAGAATTCATTCGAAGCAAAGGCTTCACCGGAACCAAGCTTGGATGTGGTGAGGGTGGATGTGGTGCCTGTACCGTCGTCGTTGGCAAGCTCGATGTTCATCTGTCTGGCGTGTCGTCAACCTCGTCTTTCAAGGCCCCCTATCGATACAAGTCGGTCAACGCATGTTTGCTTCCGCTCGTTGCAGTGCATGGCTGCCATATTCTCACTGTGGAAGGTATCGGCTCTTCGTCCAATCCTCATCCGATCCAAGAGCGTATCGGCAAGCTCTTCGGCTCGCAGTGCGGCTTCTGCACGCCTGGTATCGTCATGTCTCTGTACGCCACCGTGCGCAACGGCTACGGTCAGCTCACCGAAGAGGACATCGAACACTCACTTGACGGCTGTCTCTGTCGCTGCACCGGGTACCGCCCCATTCTCGACGCTGCCAAGTCTTTCGCGACCGTCAAGAGCAACAAGTCGGTTTCCAACGGCGCCAGCGCCTCATCCAGCAACCTCAACAGTGACGACTCGGACGACGCAGAGCCCACCACGCCGCCCGAGGCTGACCTCATCACAAGGACACCCTGCGCCAAGGGCGCAGATTGCTGTATGGTCAACGGCAAATCAAAGGGCTGTGCGCCCACTGCAGGGGCAACCACGCACGGGGTCTCTACCACAGCAGATGCGATTCAGAAGGTGCTCGATCCTGCCCAATTCAACCCCTATGATGCTGCTTCTGAGCTCATCTTTCCACCATACCTAGCAAAAGATACATTTGACTCGCAGGACCTGGTCTTCATCGAAGAGCAGCCAGAATTGGACGACCTCGACGCTGAGACCACCCCAAAGCAGAATTCAGCCCGACAGGTATGGCTTCGACCAGGTTCTCTTCAGTCGCTGGTACAGTGCATGAAGCTGTACGGACTTGACGCTGGTAAAATCCGCAGCGGTAACACCGAGACCGGCATCGAGGTCAAATTCAAGCACCTCAAATACAGTGTCTCGATCTTTGTCTCGGATCACATCAAGGAACTTGCATTCTATCGTTCGGACGAGCGTGGTATCACAGTCGGTGCCAATTTGAGCTTGACCGACCTCGTCCGTCAGCTCAAAGCTGAGACACCTTCCTCGACTTACGCTCAGCAGGTCAAGCGCGCCATCCTGGACAATCTTGCCTACTTTGCCTCTAATCAGATCAGAAATGTTGCCACCTTGGCCGGCAATATTGCCACAGCGTCGCCCATTTCGGATCTCAACCCTGTCTGGGTAGCCACCGGTGCCGAACTTTCGTATATCGATACTGCTTCTTCCGAGGAGAAGAGTGTCAATATGCGCGAGTTCTTCTTGGGCTACCGCAAGACCGCTTTGCCTGCTGGTGCCGTCATCACTAAGCTCTTTGTGCCTTGGTCCGAAGAGGCCGGTAGCGTCGTTCAGGCTTTCAAGCAGTCCAAACGTAAAGATGATGACATTGCCATTGTCAATGCTTGTCTTCGCGTCTCCGTCCGCGAGGACAAGATTGTTGATGCTACGCTGGCATTTGGAGGTATGGGCCCAACTACCATGCAGAGTATCGAGGTGCAGAAGTTCTTGCAAGGTAAACGATTCAGTGCGCCCGAGACACTGGCTGAAGCGCTGCAGATCTTGGCCAAGCAAGATTTCCCCTTGTCCTATGGTGTTCCTGGTGGCATGCCGATCTTCCGCAAGACGCTTGCGCTCGGATTCTTGACTCGCTTCTGGGGTCTCGCTGCGCCCCGACTTGGATTGCCTAAGCTAGCAACAGCTCTTGCAGCACTTCCGGATCTCGAGGAGCTTGCTACCAGCACCGTCGAGCGACCTGCTACTTCTGGACAGCAGGATCTCGAGAACGTCGCCATCAAGCAACCCGTCGGCGAATCGATCCCTCATCTCTCGGCTTTGAAACAGGTGACGGGCGAAGCTGTTTACATTGACGACATGCCGCCTGTCGCCAATGAGCTGCACGCCGGCTTTGTGCTCTCTCAGCGTGCCCATGCGGTCTTGAAAAAGGTCGACGCTGCAGAGGCGCTTCAGATGCCTGGTGTCGTTGATTTCATCACCTATAAGGATATTCCTGAAGGTGGTAGCAACGTCTGGAATCCACCCTCTATGGATGAGACCTTCTTTGCAGAGGATAAAGTATACACCGTTGGTCAGATCATCGGTGTCATCGTCGCCGATACCAAGCGCAATGCGCAGGCCGCGGCGCACAAGGTCAAGATCGATTACGAAGATTTGCCCCACATCTTGACGATCGACGAAGCGATTGCAGCCGAAAGCTTCTTCCAGCCACGTCCGGTGATTCACCACGGCGATTCCTCGGAAGATGGCTGGTCGCAGTACGACCATGTGCTGGAAGGCGAGACTCGCATGGGAGGTCAGGAGCATTTCTATCTCGAGACCAACGCCTGTCTCGTCATCCCAGGCAAGGAAGACTCGGAGATCGAAGTGATTTCTTCGACTCAGAATCCTTCCGAGACCCAGGTGTTTTGCGCTTCGATCCTTGGAATTCCCAACAACCGTGTCGTGACTCGCGTCAAGCGACTGGGAGGTGGATTCGGTGGCAAGGAATCGCGTACCATCGCTTTCGCAGCACCTTTGACGTTGGCTGCCAAGAAACTCGGCCGACCCGTGCGAGTGATGCTCGATCGAGACGAGGATATGCTCACTACCGGTCAGCGTCATCCTTTCCTGTGCAAGTGGAAACTCGCTTTCAGCTCTGCTGGAAAACTCGAGCGCTTGCATGCAAAGGTGTACAACAACGGTGGTTGGAGTCAGGACCTGTCGCAAGCAGTATTGGAACGCGCCATGTTCCACATTGATAACTGCTACAAGATTCCTCACTTGCATGTCGAGGGCTATATTTGCAAGACGAACACGATGTCCAATACGGCCTTCCGAGGATTCGGTGGTCCACAAGGAATGTTTTTCACCGAAGACTTTGTGACCAAAGCAGCCGCGGTGGTTGGTATGCAGCCCGAAACGATGCGAGAGATCAACTTGTACAAGGAGAACGAGGAGACGCATTTCAGGCAGAAATTGGTCGATTGGAACGTGCCTACTCTTTGGGAGCAGCTCAAGAAGTCGGGAGACTTTGAAGGTCGTGCCAAGCAGGTCGAGCAGTTCAATGCCGCGCATCGATACAAGAAGAGAGGCATCGCTATGATTCCGACCAAATTCGGTATTTCCTTCACGGCGATCTTCCTCAATCAAGCTTACGGAGTGGTTCACGTATACCACCACGATGGCAGCGTCCTTTTCTCCCACGGTGGTACAGAGATGGGTCAGGGCTTGCATACCAAGATGGCCCAAGTGGTGGCGACTGAATTCGGCATTCCGGTAAGCATGGTCCATTTGACCGAAACCAACACGACCCAGGCAAGCAACACTTCGGCTACCGCTGCGTCGGCGTCGTCCGATCTCAACGGTATGGCTCTCAAGAATGCATGTGTGCAAATCAACGAGTCGATCGCACAGTTCCGAAGAGATGCAGCTGGAAAAGGTTTGGCTGGAGTAGAGGCTTGGAAGGATGCTGTTCACGCAGCCTACTTCAACCGAGTGCAGTTGTCGGCGATCGGTCATTATCGAACGCCTGGAATCGGGTATAATTGGAAGGACGGGACGGGAACGCCGTTTTACTACTTTACTCAGGGTGTAGCTGTTTCTGAGGTCGAGTTGGATACTATTACTGGCGATCACAGGATCGTGAGGGCTGATATTCATATGGATATAGGCCGATCCATCAATCCTTCCATCGACGTCGGTCAGATCGAAGGTGCTTTCACCCAGGGCTTCGGCTTGTTCACCATGGAGGAGACGTTGTACCTCAACAACGGACAGTTGGCGACCAGGGGTCCTGGAAACTACAAGATTCCTGCTTTCTTGGATACTCCCACCGATATGAGGGTGTCGTTCCTGAAAACCCAGGACCCCAACAATCCCCAGGAAGCAAGGCACAACAAGCACTTGGGGACTATTCAGAGCAGTAAAGGTATCGGTGAGCCGCCGCTGTTCTTGGGAAGTTCGGTCTTCTTTGCTCTCAAGCAAGCCATTGCTGCTGCGAGGGGGCATTACGGCGTGGAGGGAGTCGAGAGGGATGGATTCCATCTGGTCAGTCCGGCTACGGCCGAGAGGATCCGAGTGGCGATTGGTGATCCATTGGTCAAGTTGGCAGAGGAGACGACGCCCAGGAAGGAAGGCGAGAAGGCGTTCTTCGTTAGCATCTCGTAATGCTTCTTGTACAGGTGTATATTTGCTTTGTATGTTCTGCAATGATATCCGGAGTGCACAATGGGATCAAGCTGATTGAGTGAGTCGGTGATGATGATTGATCCGGAAACTCTGCCTGTTGAGCTGTTGTGCTTGGTTGTGACAGACTGATCGAGAGCTGCGCGAATTCACTTTGAGTTACTTTCGGTGTGCATTCGAGACATGCGGGGTCTTGTGAGACCGCCCCGGATTCTAGTGTCGAGACGAGCTCTGGAAATTTGGTGTGTACGATGCGAACGACGCCGAAGGGGACGAAAAAGCGACGCTGTTGATGGATCGTTTTGGTCTGGTCCATCGGGCTGGAGAGTGCCAGAATTGGAAAGTGGGTGACTGTAGCGCTTGACGGACGCTTTGTGATCATGTGTGCGTAGCTCGCAGAGGCTATGAGCGCTGCATCAGAGTTGAAGCTCCTGAAAGCTGCGGACGTCAGTTCCTTGGCGTTTGGCGGGAGCTTGGCTGCGCTGCTCCGACTTGTGGTAGAAGAGCAGCCTTTAGGCTTGAGGTTGCTTTCAGGTCCGTCGATCTCACCGCTGCAGGGGGCGCTGGATAGTCGCGGCACTTGCTTCGGATCTTCCGTGTTACCCTGCGAGATTCAGGGTGGTGACTAAAAGCGTATCACGGCAGGCCCAACATTGTCATGCCTTCGCATTACCGGGTGATAGAGACAGCTGCAGCTTGATGTTCAATGTGAGTTTGCGTGAATGGACGGAAGAGAGTTCTTGGTTGAATCGACACTATGAAACTCAATTCGGAACGTGCGAGCAAGAGGGCCTTTGGACACATGAGAGAGTAATCCCATCCGTGCAAGACAAGATCGAAGTCACGCGGTGCATGTCAGGGCGATCGAGGGGATATATTGCGCGGCCTAGAGATACACGAGACTGACTGAGAGACAAGTATAAACGGTTCGATTCTGAAGTCTACTGATGAGCTAGAGATGGTCTTCGCGGAGCGGCCGTTTGTTGCGAATTGTACAAGCTGGAAATCGGAGGCAAAGTAGGTCTGTTTGCGTGGAACGATCCTGAGCCCGCCGACGAAGAAGACGATGAAGCCGAAGGAGAAGAAATACCACCTACTCTAGCGGCCATAGCTTCGGCGCTCAGGTTGCGACTGATGCTGCCTCTGTGACCATTTGGAGCGGACGGATGCTCCGCGTCGCTGTGCTTGTTCAGAATGCCAGAACCGGCAGCTGAGGAGGAGAAAGGTCGTTCATTGAACACAAAGGGAGTACCCTCCGTGGTGGACGAGGTCGGAGTGGAAGCAAAGCCTTCGCGGCCAGCAGAGGTGGAAGTGGCTACAGAAGATGACGAAGAACGGAATTCGAGGTTGGGTCGTGGACCGTCTTGGATCATGGGGGAAAGTCCGCCTGTGCTTGCACCAGCAGAGCTGAGGTAGTGACCATGACCATTGGTGTGGGGATGAGCATATTGATCTTCGTCCTGATGCCATGCCGATCGCGAGTGGAATTGTGGATGTGGTGGTAGGTGCGAACTGGACAAGTGCAGTTGAGGGATGGGATAGGATCGCGACGATGACTGCGGAGGACCTGCTGCGAGACGCGAGAGACTTGGCAATTGAGGAGCCGACTTTTCTGCACCACGGAATGTTGGGCTGAGACGATGTCCCGAATGAGAGGCCAGAGGTGGCAACATTTCACCACTGTACTCGCGCTCTCCCGAATGAGCCCGATGCGGGATGGGCTTGATCAACTGCGATTGCGATGCTTGCTGAGCAGCCTCTGCATACGGTGATCGCGAGGGCGCGACACCGTACATAGGTGGATGAGAATCGAATTCTCCCGCTGCGTAACTTTGCCTTCTTGCCGCAGTGACTGATCTCTCGTCACCATAATGGAAATCTTCGGGTGACTTACGCTTTTTGGGATTCTGCTTATCGTTTGCCTTCCTCAGCTTGTACTTCATACCTCTGTCTACCAAGGCATCCATGAGCGCCGATGAGGCTGACAGACCAGGATGCTTCCTTCGTTCCTGCACCTCGAATGCATCGCTGTACACCGAGGCGATCTTGAAGATACGCAGACCGACACGGTCGAACAAGTCGAAGCGCAAGCGGTATACACCACGATTGCGTACACCGAGCTCTTTGAAGACAAAGAAGCTCTGGTCCTCACGCGTGTCGATGCGCGAATTGAAGGGACTCTGCAAAGTGTCTCCAACAAGGGGCTCGATTCTTCTGGCATCGGGAAGACACTCTTCGGTCGGTGCATCTCCGCGAACAAGCTGGGCGCGAATGAAGACTTCTGGTAGGGACAGAAGCTGTTCGTCTCCGGAACGGTCGATGAGCAGTTCGCAGACGGGAGGTGGGTCAATGGGCACCGAGCGAGCAGTGCGCAACGACATCTGGCTGTTACCGATGGCAAGACCACGACGGGGCTGCTGACGGATAACCAGAGAGAAGCGAGGTTCAGAGCGACGCTTATCGCCGTACATGTTGAGAGCGTGGCCGACGCTGGGTAGAAGAAGCCACTCGGATCGACTGGCAAGGGGTTTCGATGATGACGAGGTGGAAGCTTCGACTCGCGATGGACGATAGCTCGTCTGGTGCGACATGCGTCGATCAGAAGCAGCCGGCACTTCGAAAGTTAAAGGCGGCGAGCGTGATGGTCCCGAAGAGTAAGCTCGCTCAGCTTCGCGCTGTTGCTGCTGCTGTCGTGATGGAAAGCCATGAGCTTGCTCTGTGTACCGCTGTTGAGGTGGGTACTGACGGTCATATCTGCCAGCTTCAGGGTTGCGGTGAGAATGGCTGCCATTGCCATTGTACTGTCGGCTGGCGTGAGATGTAAGCGACAGAGCATAGTCTTGCCCATTGCGGGATGGGTGACGTAGACTGGCTCTGTCATAGTAGCGATCGTCTTCCATCGGATCGCTGCGCCCAGACTTTGGAAGTCCGTGTGACCAGCTAGAAAGCTGGTGGGTCGAAAGGACGGCGGTAATGGTGAACAACTAGGCGGCCGGATTGCGACCTGCGTGTGGATGATTAGTAGGTGAAGCAGGGGGGCAATGCTGTTAGGTGTCGATTCTAGTCGTCCAAAGATAGGCTACGACGATAGTGGAAGTAATTGGGTGCAGGTCAATCGAGTGTTTAGGGGGGGAAACTGATGATGCAGAGGTCAGATGATGGCAAAGATGAACAAAGATAGTGGTAGTGTGGAGAACAACAGGGACAAGCTGTTCGCGAAAGCACCAGGAGAATGACAGGATGTGATGGAGAGAAAGAAAGTGAGGGCGACAAGTGAAAGAGGCCAAGCAAAGGCTGCCAACACGTCAAAGGAGGACGATCTTGGTACCCCAACTCGAGGCTCAACAAGTGTTTGGTAAAGGGTACACAATTGACAGGCGGCGAATGGTCGACAATGCCATGGCAGCCAGGGGAAGATGTTGGTCGAATCCGTACCTTGCGTGCTGTTCAACCACTTCCAACGGAGACGATTCCCCGAAATCTGGCAGGTCTTGGTATCAATGTACCAAGAAACGAGGGACGACCGATCTGGCAGCAAGTTATCCTCACAGCGTAGGGTCGACTGCAAGGTGTCAGGAATCTGGTCGGAGAATCAAGGGTGCTGCATGGGTCCAGCCACTTTCGAGCGAGAAAACCACAAGGCGGGCTCTAGAAAGACTGCGAGACAATGGTGGGGAAGATACTCGGGGTTGAGAAGTGAGAACAAGAAGAAAACAGTACAGGGCAGCGGACCAAAGACGGACTCTGCATCGTCGAGGGAGGCCGACGGGTGGATCCATGGGAGGGATCCAGGCCTTGGTCGGAGTCGAGCGGGAGGTGAAGAATCAGGTGCTTCCAAACGACTCAGGCGTACCACAGAATCGGTACAAGCACAGAGCAAATCGGTGGGGCGCACGACGGGCGCCTCCCAATCAGGCAGCGAATCTGTGTGGCTTAGCATCCGCGCAGGTTGCGGAATCCGAGTGGAAGCGAGGCCTTTTTGCGACTGCAGTGGATCAATGGAACCTCAGCGGAGATGGAGGTCGGCGAAGGAAATTTATGCCTCCCGGAAGGCAATTGCTCGAGCGAGAATGGGGCCGGCACTGAGCATGCCAAAGAGTGCTGGGATGGAAAGCCGACCTCGGCCTCCTATTATTAATATAATATGTTTCTCTTTTGACAGCTGATCGTCAACCGCCAGGTGCGCATCCGCACTGGAGCAGTCTATCAGGCCCGTATGGCAGGAGAGAAAGAAACTTTACGCGCTGTTTTTAGAAATTGTTTTCAAGCCAAGATGGAACGCCGTAAAGTCGGTGAATGGACTCTTTGTACTTCGCTTACATATCATAGAAGGTTGCAGCGGCGCTTTCCACAGGGTCTTGCGCTTGCCTATATTTTTGGTCTTGTTTAACAACATAATCAAGGCCCAGACCGCAGTGTTCCTCTTCAAGTCCGCTCCCTTACCTTCGCTGCGATTTGCTTCCGTCGAGATGGATCAGATCCACCACCGAATCTTGGCCAAGCGAGGTCGAAACACGCGCCTCGGAGAGTACTTCAACTGGCATCGATCTTAGGTAACGTCGCATGCCAGGGCAAGGACGATTTGAACAATCGACCCAGCAGTCCGAAGCGCTTATACGACACCTTGACCACACACCTTATGATACGAAGCTCGAACACCTGATGAAGGTCCTACAAGATTCAAAAGGTACAGGTTGCTCTTAGACGGGACCCTAAGTCGGACATTGGTATGCGTCGCGGCGGCAAGGATGGTCAAGGCCTAGCCCACGTTTGTCTGATGCATAGAAGTGGCGGGTGATTCAGCTGATCCGCCTTTTGCGTTGACGCACGCCGAACCAAGCAAGGACGACCCGGCGCGCGAAGATTGGGCACATGGCGCGCTCTAAACATCACAGATTTCAAAGTGCGACGGCCTTTCAATCCTAAAATGCAGACGCCGCGTTGCGTGTTCGGATGGGTCCACGATGCGTGTCGAAAATCATCATTACAAAATTTGGATTTCACATTTCAGTTGAAATTTGTATTTATTGTATTGCCGGGTCTAGATCGAGGTCCATGGGTCTTTGAAAAGCAGGTCCGAAAAATCGAAGGCCGGAAAGCCATTCGGAAAGGCGGTCGAATTCGGTGGCTTGACTGCAAGCCATTGTGCTGCACCGTACTGCACGTTTTTGTGCGGGACCGGAACGGATGGGAAGGGACGCATCTGGCCGCGACGCCCTGCTTCAACTTGTCTGTCCTCAAAGTCCTGATCAGCAACTTCGCCTCTTCGATTGGAAACATCGATCAGAGCCTACATGACGCGTTCAAGGGTCAAGCGTTGCTCGCGTTGAGAGCGCGAAAGACTCTCGATGGATGAGCGGAGGACATCGGTAGGGAATAATGTCTGCGCAGATGCTATCCTCGAATATTACCGATTTGTCACGGCAGCTTTCGAAATCATTCTTCATCGTAATGTGAAACCTCTCATAACCTGTTATGGCAGGATCAGAATGCTAATTACAGACATTGGCAGCGTTGGTTTCTGTACAAGATGGTTCTCATGGATTAACGCATCGAGACCAATGCGGGAGCAGCTCTAGATCCGATTCAAAGGCCCGGCGTACTGCAGACATCCTGCTGCAAGCAGACGGAGCCTGAATTTGAGTGGCCTCCGGTGAATGAGTTGACCAGCATGATCAGAGTCTCCCTGCTTTTGCCACGGGACAGCGGGATCGCGCGCGATGCACGGCTGTACCTTACCTTCTCGTTGATGCCATTGACATGGAGCGGTACTGGTACCGCGCCCGACGTAGGCTTGCAGTACGGAGCCGCCGCATGCAAACTGAGCTGAGCTGGTGCTGAGCTTGTACTGTACCACCCACATCAGTTCCCAGTAACCACCCCACACGAAAGCAAACAGCGCGCTTGGCAAGGCCGATCTCGAGGATCGATCGGGTGAGATCGGTCACAGATCGAAAGTGTCTCATTTATCAACGCTTCCGCCTTGGCTTGTCTGACGCGCAGGAGAACCAACGCAGGGTGTCGTTCAAAGCCTCTTGCAAGTGTGTTGCTGTATGTGCGGAGCATGAGCTAGTTGCGGGATAGGAGCATGTAGCAGTGTTGATTGCGCGGCGTGATGTCCTGTTCTTGCTTTCAAAGTTCGGATGTATGTCCTCGCAAAAACGCAGAAATGGACTCTGCGCTCCAACAATTCCGCTCCATTCTACGTCTTTGCTTTTGCTCCATCCGCTCTATCTTGGCAATACCATCTTCAGACTCGTCTTCTCCACTCTCTGCTTCCGACCCGTTCTCGTCTTCCTCGATGTCCGCATCATCGTCTTCGTCCGCTGCGGACAATCTCTCGCGAGTGCTGAGGACATTTCCCTCTTCATCCGGAGCATTCCGAAGATGATACCACATTCGCAACGCTCTGAGTGCTAGCGTATCGTGCTGAGATATCTCGTCCTGAATGTGATTGAGCTCGTCATCAATGCCAGCTTGCGGTCCCGCTCTCGACGCTGCGTCGTAGCTTTCTATCAACTTGCTCTCGTCCTTCAGGATTTCGGCCTCTGGAGCTGTTCGAAGCAGAGCGCCCAGAAAGTTGATATCTTCGTCTGCAATGGGCAGAATTGGATGCGCTAGTAGAAGCGGCAACGGGTTGTCCCGATCATAGAAGCTAAGCTCTGGTAAGCCATCTGCAGTGGCTTTGACGCCGTCATCTGCAGCATTGCCGGAACCTCCGCCCAGAATGCCTCCAAAGAGCGAGGTTGATTCGGCTGCATTGGCGTACAAGTTGGCGTTGGTGGCCTCACCCTCGAGCACTTTGTTGAAGGATGCCAGCTGTGACGGCAGGAAGTGCGGAGAAGCCGACAAGAGCGAAGATGAGAGCGAGTAGGCGTGTGAGAGTAGATTGGTGTATCGATGCAGCAGAGCTGGCCATTCGTCCATTCCAGGGACTACTCCAATCTCTTCTTTCAGGCCGACAACGGATGAGAGCAGCGACTCGAATCTTTGCAACAGAATCTGAAGATGATCGACAGGAACCTGTGCCCGCGACAGTGTCGGCGGTGCCGAAAGGGCTGCGGCTGCGGCTGCTGCCTCTCCCGCTCGTTTTGACGCCATGACACCTGATCCAGACGCTGAGATTCTCAGATCGTCGATGCCAGCAGTGTGGATCGGTAGCGCCGAGATCAATGCTCCTCTTTTTGTACCGCCCACGCCAACGTCTGAAATTGGTACAGTCTGATCACGATAATCTTGTCATCGCTGGCGAGATCAATGGCAGTGTCAGCACCTTCTTCGTGCGAGGGCCTTTCGACTTCTCGATTGTGTGTATACCGTCTCGTGCTCTTGCTGTGTAGGTTTGGACGCGAATGCAAATCGTGATGAGATGCGATGAGGAGAATCGAAATGGTGTCTACAACAGATTTGCGCACAGATCTTTCGTCCAATCCTTATTTTTTCTTGTCGGCTTCGGAAAAGCCGCGCCGTGTATCCGATTGGCACAGGCAGGCGTCGAGTGCCCACGACTGGGACTTGGCGCTCTTGGCAATTGCAGTATTTCTCCTCCACAAGCCAGCGTTCCGAAAATGTGAATGTCAAGTTGATGCACATCTATTGAGTTGCACATCTTCTTGTCCATCACACACAAAGGCAGGGCGAAACTCCCTTCAGCCCTTTAATCGGATCGTAGTCGGGCTGGTCGAATAAGAACAAGTCGTACAATCCCGACAGAGGTCGCCATTCGCAGCTTAGAGGCGCGCTACAACCGACCTGCTCATTCTGCGCAGCATCAAATTCGCAGATCGACAAGCATCGGACCATTCTGAAGATTGGCAACGCCTTGCACAAGCCAAAGTTGTTCATCTCAGCCGGACGTGGTGTCGCGAGACCCACATCGTAGCAATGTCTTCCTCATGGATCAAGTCTCTTCGCGAACGAGCATCGCAAGCGGGTGGATCAAAAGTGCCTGATTCCCTCTTCCAAACTGACTGGTCTCGATCATTGGCAAATGCACATCTCAGTAGTGCAGGCACCTTCAATGAAGGTCTTCTGGCTGGTCTCGCTCTGCCCGGCGAGGTGACCGCCATGGCTTTCGATCCTGTCCAAGGCTTTCTCGCAGTCGGAACCACGCTCGGCACCATCCACCTGTTCGGATCGCCAGCCGTCCATCTTTCCTTCTCGCTTCGGCCAGCACACAAAGTCAACCATCTAGCTTTCAAGTCAGATGCCGCCCTATTGATCTGCATCGACGAAAAGGACAATATCAGCATCTATGACTTGGCACGTCCAGACCCTCAGGTCAGAGCCGCAAGTGGATCCTCCAGTAACCAGTATCGTGCCACAAGCGCTGCAACAGGACACAGCATTACTGGTCCACCTCATCCAGACACACCTCAAAGAGTCGGCATGCATACTGTGCGCAACAAAGTCATCTGTATCGAAGTCTCGTCCGCCCACTCTCACATGTTTCTCGGCCTTCGCGACGGCACCGTCGACTCCTTTGACCTGGAGCGAATGTGTCCTTCTCCTTACCGAGTGCCAAATTTATGGTGGGAGGAAGAGGAAATCCTGCGCAAGTCTGGAGTGCCAGATGCACCCAATCGTCGCCATGTGCCGCTTATCATCGACATCAAGACTCATCCCAAGGATATCAATCAGCTGCTATTGGCCTACGAGGGCGGCACGATACTTCTCGACATCCGCGAGCGTGCTGTTCTAAAAACGTTTCAGCTCAGACTGCTGCCAGGCGCGATGGGTTCCGGGGGGAATCGCGACCTTGTGTGGACTGAACGCGCTCCTCCAGCGACGTGTATCGCTTGGCGCCCAGATGGTGATGTTTTTGCCATGGGACACGAAGACGGTTGCATATCCTTCTGGTGCATTCGCGATGACGACAAGCCCATCATGGTACGGACTCTGGACGGCCTTGATGTAGAGAAACCTGTGACTGATCCAGCTCTTATGGAGGCGCATCGCCCTTCAGTTGAACCCATTTTCAAATTGGCATGGTCTGGATTCCCTGAAAAAGGCTGGATCGACATGGCCAGCGAGAGTGCTGCCAGCTGGCAATCGCAGCCTCGTCAGCGCCAGTCGACACCCAGCGAGCCCGTCGATGGACCCATCAAAGGCACTGTGCTCACGGTTCTGGGTGGCGCTAAAGCCGGCATTGACCCACCGGGCCTCTTCACCTCCGTTCTTCCGCCGTACAGCAGCACGCTGACACTGTGGGGTGGCGGAAGTGTCGAAGGCAATCACAAACTGCGGGTTGCGTTGCACGACTCGCTTGTACCCATATCCGAGGTCGTGTATCCCACTTCGGGCGTTGTCGAGGACTTCATGATGCTGCCTAAAAGCAATCCGCACTATTCTGGCGCTTACGATCCCTCCGCCGTTGTGGTGCTTCTGGCAGCGAACCCGAATCTGCCTACGCTTCCGCCTCCTGCTGCCGCACGGGGACTTGCATGCTTTGCTTTTCCTCCTCGCTTGCCGTCGCCCGCGTCCGGGCAGCCCGTATCCTCGTCTGGCCTTCAACAAGCAGGTCGATTCATTCCATCTGTCGCCAGTCCTTCGAAGGAGTTGCATCTGCCTTTGCCTCTTACGCTATCGGGCGGTGGCGCTATTCTTGGCGCCAAGCTAGAAGAGCTCACGCCGCATGCGTATAGGAAGCTTGTCGGGCCTCTGGACGTGACCGGCTTGAACCAAAAGCAAGAGCAAAAAGCTGCCGGTTCGGCTCTGCGGTCATCGCACAACAATCACAAACCGCCGCTTGCACTCGCAGGCGGCAAAGCATCGGCGTCTTTATCTGGCGAGGGCTCTGACGGCATCCCTGACTTGGCTCGATCGGCCAAGTTTCGCCTTCTCATTACCTGGCATCTCGACGGCACTGTACGCTTCTACGATGCCAGCCCGCATTTGCTGCTTATGGGCTTCGTAGACGAGGCAGACTTGCGCGATAAGTTGGCTGCTCCTCGCGTCTGGTTGCAGAATGGTTTTCCTTCACCTTTGCCGCATCTCACCATCGACACCAAGGGTCTCCTGCGCAGCACTTCGATGACAGGGCATCCTTCCTTTGATCGAGCTCGTGGAAAAGCCAGGGTACAGGAGGTTCAGTTCGCCGCCGAGGTCCTTGAAGCCACCGTGGCGCTCTCGACGGGACAATTGGTGCATTGGCGCTTTGATTTTGCCAAGCTTGGCGAGACCGAAGCAATCCAGGAGCAGGTTGAGCAAGACATTCTCAGGGAAGAAGCGAATCATGCCAACCTCATGATCCCGCCCGTAACGAGCCCACGTCGTGCCGGAAGGTCGTCAATCTCGATGACTTCCCCAAGCTCCACGCACACAGCCGGATTATCGAATCAACTCGATGCCGAAATGTCACAGGCAATGCAAGAAATGGACGTAGGAAGGAATGGTCACGATATCACTAGCGATGCGCCGTCGAAATTCCCATTTGCGCCTGCTCGAACCGCAGGTACGTCGTCCGTCACTCCGCCACCACGACCGCTCCGCGATCCTAAAAGACTCAGTGGGCACCGCACGCCCCAAGACGATCTTGAACGCGAACCACGGCCAGCAGACGGGCCCTCATTCGTGCCTCTGCAAGGCCACCACGCCTCCTCTGCAGCCACGACAGACCATGATGAGGTGGTATTCCTCCACCATCTTGCGGATCCAAGTTACGACGGTTTCAAGCCGAACCTGATGCTGGACCCAATGCGTGGTGAAGTGTCCGCCTTTGCTTCCAGTAACATGGGCTTTCTGGCTGTCGCGTGCGGTACGGCTCTAGCAATCATGGACTTTCGCAGCGCCGAGCTCATTTTGAAAGAAGGTTTTGGCGATCAGAGCGGGGCTTTGTTGAACGATCGCAGTCACGACAAGGCTCTTCGCAAGACATTAGAAGCCGAGTCCAAGAGTCCGATCGTTCGGCTCACCTTCAGCGTCTGCCGCATTGCTCCGGATCCGAGTCTAGCTCCTCGTCTCATTGTCATGCGGGCCAATGGCTTGACCACGGTCTGGACGCTGCAAAAGACACTCGATATGTGGCTGGCAGAGCGCACCATCACGCAGAGACTCGAAGAGATGAGTGACATTCGAGAGATCCACCTTCTTGATCTCGGCGGCCGTACTCAGAACGCGTTTCCTAGCGATCTGCAACAGGCACTGCGAGAGCAGGAGAACGGGCCAGTGGGATCTATGGCGGAATCGACATTGCCAACTGCGGATGTCATGCTGGGCTTCACAGATCGACAAGTCACGCTGCGATATGGTGTAACCGGACCCGTCGTTTTCCGCGCCGACATAGGAGAATCGGTATTGGGCTGCGGCGTCATCGAGCGGCTGCAAGACAGAGCAGCAGCGGTGGTCACACCAACAAGCATTCGGCTGTTGAGCTTGCCTCGATTGGAACCAATTGTTCGTTTGCAGCGACACCACCGGACGGTGGGCGAGGTGCAGGGCGTGAGGCCCTCGATCTCATTCGACCCACACGGCGACTTTGTCGAGGTCTGCAGCAGCCTTGACGTACGCCTGTGGACCACGTTTGCATCTCTGCGTCGTCCGGGCCAGCCGAACCTCACGCTCTTCAATCCGACAAGGAGCCACGCTATGCCAGTGCATCCAAGTGCAGCAGGCTCAGCAGCCGGGGTTGCAACGAGCATTGCAGGCTGGTTTGGTACCAAGACGACAGGCGTGCTCTCTGTGGGAGCGCAGATGGATGCAGTGCTAGCGGGACCCAAGCGACCAGAAGCGCCTAAGCTTGGAGATCCGCTGCCGCCGCGCGACTACCGACCGCCTCCTGCAGTTGCTGGACAGGCCGAAAGCGGGCGAAGCGAGCGGGCGGAGGAACGTCCTGCTGGGTCGAGCCTACCGGCAGTGCGCAGGGACGCGAGCAAGGCCAAGGCGGTTGCGGCCTCGACGGAATCCGCATGGCACACGGGCTACCAGAACATTGATCTCCTCAAGGCACGTGGCGCCATGATGAGCGGCATCGAGGACGGGCTGACTTCGCTGGAACGCGGGGCAAGCGATTTTTTGAAGAGCACACGCGAAGCCGCGGTCAAGGGAGCGGCCAAAGACAAGCTCAACAAGATGTTCTTTTGAGGCTGGTCTGCAGTCAGATGAGCAGAAGGTACGGCTTGCGCTCGCAGCCGTCCAACTTTTGATTTGTATGGTCTGTACCAGAATGCATCAAACAGAGACGCATACTCGCGGAGCGGGACGATGAAAGAAGCGCTGAGGGCCATGCCAAAGTTACCAAGTGCTTGCGAGTCTCGGAGTAGTGAGAACGTGGACTGGAGAGAGATGCACTGGCTGCTAGAATTCCTTTCCAGGATCATTGTCTCCTGTCAAAACGTGTTCATCTGTGGTATTCCGATTTGAATTGGATCTATCCCAACTTAACTTGAATCGCAAGTGAGATTTAACCGCCATTCAAGATTTGTAATTGAATTCTGCGAATTGCTCAACCCGACGGCAGCCATTCCGGCAGACCCTGCTGGGATGTGTGACTTCGCAGGCGGGTATCCAAAGCTGCGAGTGGACCCTCAATCTTCTTTCCTGACTGCCTGTAAGCGAGTTGCGCCTGAGCCCTTCTGGGGCCCTTATTTTTTTTCGGCCAAAATACTCGGAGTGTTCACGCCACCTTTTTTTCCCTTTCTTTTTCGAGCCTCTTCTCTGCTTTGGTTCAAGCTGCCCGCATAAATCGGTACATCCGTCTTGAGTCTTCGGCAGCTGGACCATGAGGGCATCACTGCACCCTTCACCCTCGCCGGCACATCCGCTTTGAAGTGCAGCTCGTCTGAAGAGATCCGCTGATTCGCACACGACAGGCAAGCAAGCTCTGGACAGGGTTCAAACACCATCACTGCCTCCACCATCTTGCCGCAACCGATGTCCGTTCCGGCTCGCTGAGCTGCGGTAGAACCCCATAATTTCAACCGCCACCTTGAACTTCACAGCGCTCTGCGCGCAGCGGTCGAGATGAAGTTCGGCAAGACGTACATGGAGACCATGGCGGACCCTGCCTTCCCGGAGGAATGGAGGAACGGCGCTCTCGAGTATAAGCATCTCAAGAAACTCATCAATGGTGTCGTTGCCGAACTAGAGTCGATTGGACTCGGTGCCGACGTTCTTCGAGAGCTCCTCATCCGACCAGAAGACGATGGCAAGGACTCTCCACACGATTCGCCAAAGGCCACCGTGAAGCCGCTGCCCGGCAATGCCGATGAGACCGAATCCGCGCTGGCAGATGACTCGGGCAATAGCTCAGAACAAGAAGAAGAAGACCAACAGTCCGACAAGCTCACGCCCGCCGGCAAATGGGTCAGCGATTTCTCGGTCGACATGATTCGCAGAGCTTCCTCGCCGGGCAAGAGCGTCGCTGTTGCGAGCGCAAATGGCACAAGCTGCACTGAGGCCGGGCAGGCCATCGCAGACACATCGCTATCTGCCGCAGCCCACCCGCAGCATGAAGGGCAAGGATCCGATTTTCTTGTCGTGCCGAATCCAACAAAGCCACGCAGATACAGTCATGGTGTTGAGGAGCTCAATGACTCTCTGACCAGCGTCGATCTCCAGTCGGAAGCGCGTGGCCGAGCCTCATTCACCGCCGGCGTTCGACCCGATTCGAACAGTTGGGCGGGTCTTGGTCGAAAGGATTTGGCGGCGATGGGTTTGAGCAAGAGAGCCTCAGACGGCAGCGCTGTAGCCGGTCCCAGTCGTTCTCACGATCCCAGTCCGGGAAGGCACGATTGGAGCGCCAGCAAGTGGCGCGAGGAGGCAAAGCTTGACTGGGATCCTAGCTCAAACTTGGCCAGGAACGGGCGTTCCATGCTGTCTCCTCCCGCTGTCTCGCGCCATGAGAGGAGCTCAAGCCCCGCGAGGCATCGCTGGGTCGAGGGCAAATCTGGTCGACGCGCGCGTGCCGAGTACGAGCTAGGTGGAACACCGGATCACCCCGTACCCCGCATTCGACTCTTTATCGAATCCCCCCTACCATCCGACGACGAAGGAGACGACGACGATGCCACGAATGACGATGCTGGCAGCCTCTCGGACGATAACAGCAGCCGCAAGAGTCTTGAGGAGCAAATCATTGAGCTTCCCGCGACTCCAACTCGACGCTTTTCCACCATTCCAGAAGACGGCCCTGAAGGCGAGACTCGCGAGCAGAAGGTACAGCGTCAGAGCGAAATCCGTCGAAAGCGTGGTACTCGTTCCCGCGAGATTGTTATTCCGCTCACAGCAGACACGCAGTTCCTGGACACGCTGACGCATGCGCTTCAAAATCTGTCCAACATCCAGACGCACCAGCGCGACAATTTCGTGCTCGAGACCGAATCGCTGTGCTCGGCGATAGCACGCGCCTCGAGTCCTTTCGCCTCTAAGAACGATCTCTATGTGTGGAGGGAGATCTTTGGACTCTGGGTCGATATGCAGGTGTTTGAAAGTCAACGCGAAAAGGATCGAGGCGAGCTAAGCATCGATGAAAGCGAAGCTCGATTGAAGAGATTTGCGGTTGAGCTGGCTAAGCGCGGTTGGATTCACGATCCAAACTCGCCTGCGCCCACCTCGAGCAAAAAGGGACGACTGGTCAAGCTCAAGCTCGGGTCGGGATCCAGTAGTCAAGGTCTCCACAATCAAGCAAGCGCCGTTGCGATCGAAGACTTCCTGCGTCTCAACTTTGCCTTGCTGGATGTCAAGAAGTTCCAGCGTGTCAACGTTGAGGCCGCGCGCAAGATCCTCAAGAAGCATGACAAGAGGACGGCTCTGACGGCGAGCAATGATCTGCGTGCTTTCATGGCTCAGCAGGAAGCAGCTCGAAGAGCTATGGGGATCAATCCCGTGGGATCGGGAGGAGTGGTCACGATTCCAGCTTCGGCATTGGAGCCTGTGGCAGACGTATCGAAAGGAAACTCGACGGCGCTCGTCTCATCAGCCGCACATCCCTCTCTAGCAGCGCTGCTACCATCAGCCACCACCGGCATCCTTTCGGAATCGCTTCCGCACATATTGCTCTCGCTCGTCACCACCACGCTCCTACCTATTCTGCCAACGGTCGACGATCATAGCTGTGCCATCTGCACGTCGGTCGCATGGAGACCGGTGCGACTCGACTGCTCGCATCTCTTCTGCCTGCGTTGCTTGGTCAAGCTGCAACGACAGGGCAAGGACGACTGTCCGCTTTGCCGAGCTCCCGGTGTGGTCAAGACGGCCGATCGTCGAAACATGGACGAAGAAGCTGACAAGTATCTGCAGACTTGGTTCCCTCGTGAAGTCAAGGAGAAGAACAAGGAGAATGAAAAGGATCGTCGACAGGAAGAGTTGGAGGCAATGGGTCTGCGCGAGAGGGACTGCGTGATCCAATGATTCAGTCGTGCAGAAGAGTTGATTCCTGGTAGGCAGTGTAACATAGTACCCTTCGCATTGTGCAACAGGGCAATGATAACGGTCTGGTGGACGCTTCGTGCGTTGCCACAGCGAATTGTTCAAGTGTGTGGACTGCTGTGCGGATGTGTGTATTGCCATAGGCTCATCGTCTTAGATGAGTTTCTACATGGACTCATATGCATTGTGTGATGTTTCTTTTCCATCTGCGGCCATAGAATGTTGAAAGCACCGCATCCCGTCCGATCTGCGAAGTTAAGCAACATATCGCCTAGTCAGTACTGCGGTGGGGGACCACGCGGGAATCCTAGGTGCTGCAGTTCTTTTTTCTTCTGCTTTTTTTTTTTTTTTTTGTCTTTCCTTCGTCTCTCACTTTTCGGCGAGCTCTGTTGTCCTGCGTTTGTGAGTGTGGAGGACGAAAAGTGGAAATTCAGGGTCCACTCTCGTGACTTTGCACCAAAATTTTGCCTTCTCTCTCTCTCTCTCTCTCTCTCTCTCTCTCTCTCTCTCTCTCTTGTCCCAGTGCCACCATCCTCTTTCCTCTTCTATATATATCGTCTTCGTCCTTCTCTTTGTCAGAGAGCATCGAGATGAGCGTCACGGACTCCATACCCTCCACTTCGACCACATCGATGGAACTTCGAACCGCACCCTCCTATGCTGGACGTTGGACGAAACTCAAACCTTCGCTCTCACCATGGATCCTATCTCTCCTCTCCGACATGGGCTTCAGTCAAATGACGCCTGTACAAGCATCGACGATTCCACTGTTTCTATCGCATAAGGATGTCGTTGTAGAGGCGGTGACGGGCTCGGGAAAGACATTGGCCTTTGTGCTTCCTGTACTGGAGATGTTGTTGAGACGGACGAGCAGGTTGAAGAAGGACGAGGTGGGGGCGTTGGTGGTTTCGCCGACAAGGGAGTTGGCCGAGCAGATACACGGGGTGTTGGCTACTTTCCTGGACGCTCAGAGTCAAGAAGATGCCGAGACCCAATCTCAGAACGAAGAAGAAGAGGAGGAGGAGGATGAGGAGGAGGACAGCGATAGCGATTCAGATGCACCATCTTCTCGCAAAGCAAAGAAACCAGCAGAATCGTCATCCTCAAGCAGAGGAACGCGCATTTCAGGCGCACAGCTGGTCGTAGGAGGGTCGAAATCCACTCCGCTCGACGATTACCGGAGCTTCAGAGATAGCGGACCGGATATCTTGGTTGGAACACCAGGACGATTGGAGGAATTGCTTGCTAGAAAGGGCGTCAAGAAGTCTTGTCTTGAAGTGCTCATTCTCGACGAAGCCGATCGACTCTTGGATCTTGGATTTACCGAGAATCTGCGACGCATGCTGTCGCTCTTACCCAAGCAACGTCGTACTGGTCTATTCAGCGCAACGATGACCGATGCGCTTAGCGAGCTGGTTCGCATGGGTCTACGAAATCCGGTGCGAGTAGCTGTCAAGGTGGAAGCCAAGCACAGGACTGGTTCCGACGAATCGCGGCGTACACCAGCCTCGCTGCAGAACCTCTATCAGGTATCGCGACCGGAAAACAAGTTGTCGCAGCTGATCCGGATCTTGCTCTTTGAGAGTAGCGAAAAGGGGATGTCGGGAGGAGCGAAAAAGGTGATTGTGTACTTTTCCACCTGTGCACAAGTGAATTATTTTCACAGCCTGCTCACGCAACTACCTTGGCTGACGAGCAACAAGATCGAACTCTATGCCTTGCATGGTAAACAGACGCCGAGTAAGCGCAAGAGTATGTATGAATCGTTTGTCAAGGGTGTTTCGGTGCAAGGGAGTACGGTGCTGTTCTGCACGGATGTGGCAGCGAGAGGGTTGGATTTACCGGATGTAGAGGTGGTGGTGCAGTATGATCCGCCTGTGGATCCGAAGGTCTTTTCGCATCGATGTGGACGGACTGCCAGGGCTGGGAGGAAGGGTCGGGCGATTGTCATGTTGCATTCTGGACGCGAACAGGATTTCGTCTCCTACATGGCTGTCAAGAAGATTCCGCTGGCATCCTACCCTTTCCTCTCTTGCCAACTTGAAGCCGCTGTCGAGCCGACGGAACAAGATTTCGAAGCTCGACAGATGGAGTTGCAGGTTCGAGATTTGGCCAAGAACGATAGGGAGGTGTTGGATTTATCGGTGAAAGCGTACGTTTCGTATGTTCGTGCTTACAGCAAGCATGAGATGTCGTACATTTTCCGCTTGTCCGATTTGGATCTAGCAGGTGTGGCAAGATCGTTTGGGTTGATCAGATTACCCAGTATGCCCGAGCTGAAAAGCAGAAAGGCGCATGGAACTTTGGTGTACGATGAAGAACAGGTGGATTTCAGCTCGATTGCATTCAAGGACAAAGCCAAAGAGAAGTTGCGGCAAGCAAAACTGCAAGAGGATCAAGCCAAGCTTTTGCAAAAGCAAAACCAAGGTCACAAGGATGAAAACGGTAGCGCTGATAGCGACGATTCCGATGCTTCGACATCAAAGTCGTCGAAGAAGGGCAGGAAGAGAAAGTTGGACACCGGCACAGCTTGGTCGGCTCAAAAAGAACGCAAGGAACTCCGACTTGCCAAGAGGGAAAAACGTCTACGCAGACGAACTTTCTTGAAATCACAAGCTGCCCAAGAAGCCTGCAACGACCGAACCAATCAAACAGCAGGTCAAGAGGAGAAACAGGAAGAAGAAGAGGAAGAAGATTGGAACGAAGAATATCGGAAATTGCAAAAAGACAAGCGTCAACAACGACAACGCAAACCAAATGGAGATTTCGACAACGACGATCCCATGGGATTTGCAAGCGATAGTGACGACAATGGAGGAAATCAAGGCGCTGATCAGGAACCATTCTTTGTCATTTGACTCCAATCTCACTTCTTCCTACATCCTTTGCGCTGAACACGCCACTTCCATCTCCATCCTTGCCAACATGAGCCAGTCAGTCAGAAAGTTTTGCTGCGTCCAAATGGGTGGATTGTGGCACCAATTTCCAGAGAGTGCGTCGATCAAACCAAAAGCGGAAATAAAACTACATCCCGTGTTAACGAAAACAATGTGAAGAACTCCGGTCGTCTATACTGTGACAAAACGGACAAGGAAGCGAAGCAAGGGATAGCAACCGAAAACAGAGTGATGAAAGAGAAGAAAACCCGGTGACAATAGCAGAAAGGCATGATACAAAAGAATGCAATGGCAAGTGGCAGAGGAATATGCCGGTCAAAGCAGCCGACTGACCTCTCAGGCAGTGACGTGAATACGGCCGCCTTCGGCCTCTGTCAACTCCTCTTCCGGCTTCTCTTCCAAAGGTTCCTGCATCGCCACGCCGAGCGAGGGACCCTCTTGACCGTCTTCCATGGCCCGCACCACTTCGCCCTCCAGGTCGCGTCCCAGCCCGCCCTGTTCACGCGACGATCTTCGAACAAACATCGGCGGCTTGTCGGCCATGGCCAGCTCAGGAGCAGAGAGGATTTTGGATGGCGCCCGTTGCTTGAACGGTAGAACATCCTCGGTAACCACCTTGACCGGACCCTGACGTAGGAGTCTACGTTTGCTGCTCTTTCCCGGTCTTGGCGTCGCCTTGAAGCCCGTGTCCGGGGCAGCAATACCTTCTTCGTCGCTGGTAGCGACGGATGGCTCGTGCGAAAGCGCCTCGAGCACTGGATTCTCGATCTCGGTGTTGAAATCGGCAAACTCGACGGATCGCGACGAAGAGGCGGCTACCGGCGTAGGGCTGGCGGCAATTTCGGCGGCTACGGCTTCGCGTTCGGCAATCGGGTTGAAGGAGCCACGGCGTCCGGACTGGATCGAGCGTGGACCCATCACCGTCTCGGTCGAGTCGCGCTCGATCAACTGGGGCGGTGATCCGCGCTGACCAGGTCCGGGGATCGTCACCTCGAGGCCAGCCTCGGGCCTCTTGATGCCAAAGTAGTCGCCCTGGACGGGCGGCGCAACGTAGCGCGAGAGACTCTGTCGGGTCGAAGGGTCGAACAGCCACTTGACCAGCGTCGATTCGAGCGCAGCGCTCTTGACCGGCTTGGAGAGATAGTCCGACATACCGGCTGCCAGGCACTTTTCCCGATCGCCGCGAATCGCAGAAGCCGTCATGGCAATGATCGGCGTGGTGCGAATGTCGACGCTGTCCGACTTGCGCAAACGTTTGGTGGCCTCGTAGCCGTCGCAGTTGGGCATGTGGCAGTCCATCAAAATCAGATCGTAGGGATGTTTGCCGACCTCGCTGATCGCCTCGAGGCCGTCCTTGGCCACCTTGCAGCTGAAGCCCATCTTCTTGAGCGTCTTGAGGGCAATCTGCGCATTGATGAGATTGTCCTCGGCGACCAGAATCCAAATGTCTTTTCTGGGTCGTTGCAGCGGGTTTTCGCTGACACCCAAACTGCTAGTGGCCTCATCCATCTGGATCTCTGGAATCACCTCCTCGTCGGGCGACGAGTCACCGCTTGACCCGAGCGCTCGCACCTTTTCAAAGGGGATGCTGAACCAGGCGTTGGAGCCCTTGTTCTCGACCGACTCAAGACCGATAGTTCCACCCATGAGGTCAACGAGGTTTTTGCAGATGGAAAGACCAAGACCCGTGCCGCCGAAGCGACGAGCAAAAGAAGGATCGGCCTGGCTGAATGGCTGGAAGAGCTTCTTGAGCGTGATTTGTGAGATACCGCAGCCCGTATCGCGCACCTCGAAATGGACGTGCAAGCTCTTCTGGTCTTCGTACGTCTCGATGACACGAAGCGTGATGGAACCCGCAGCGGTGAACTTGATGGCGTTGGTCAGCAAATTGGTCAGCACTTGTCGCAATCGGCCCGCGTCTCCGACGATCTGGCCTGTGAAGTTGAGCTGGCATTCGTTGCGGAACTCGAGTCCTTTCTTTTGCGTAGCGAATGTCAACATCTTTTGCGTGTCCATGATGACGACGTTGAGATTGAACGCGGTCTTTTCGAGATCCATCTTGCCGAGCTCGAGCTTTTCAAAGTCGAGAATGTCGTTGATGACAGTGAGGAGCGCGTCGGCAGATCGTTGGATGTTCTCGGCAAAGTCACGCTGCTCCTGAGAGAGTGGTGTGTCGCAGAGCAGCTCCGAGAGACCAATGACGCCTGCGATCGGTGTTCGGATTTCGTGACTCATGTTGGCCAAGAACTCGGATTTGATACGGCTGGCCTCTTTGGCGGCAGTCTCGGCGGCAAGTGCGCGCGACCTCTCGTGCATGGATTCCTCGAGCTTGAGTTCGGCGCGTCGACGGTCGGTGATATCCATGGAAGCACCGACGACACCGATGATGGCGGCCTCATTGGCTTCGTGGTCGTACGTTTCCTCGCGCTGAGGTGTGTACTGAGTGCGGAACCAGCGACCCTCGATTTCCATCTCCTGAACGACCGACTCGCCGTTGAGCGCACGACTGATGGCTTCCCGAATGCCGGGTGAGTCCCAGACTTCATAGATGCTGCGGCCGATCATGCTGCGCTGAGAGCTGCGCTTGCCTGGGCCGCTGACTGCGCTCTGGCTGTTGGTCTGCGACTCTGCATCCTTGCTTTCCTCGCTGCGTGCATGGGCGGTTCCGACGCCGAGCGAACCCGACAGAGAATTACCCGAACCGGAGCCGTCGCCGTCCGAGCCGTTGGGCGTGCCAGGAGCTAGTCGCAAAGAGCGCACACCTGGACCTTCGGCAATAGTGATGATGGAATCCCGGTCGATGGCCCAGATGGTGACGTGGGCGTGGTTGATGACGCTTGTGAGCTGTGCTTGTGATTTGCGCGATGCCTCCAGTGCTTTGACTTCGCTGTCGCAGTCGGTGCAGCTGCCATACCACTTTACGATTTTGGTGCCACCTGGCTCACGCACGGGCAGGGCACGACCGAGGAACCACTTCCAGACGCCGTCAAACCTCCTGCATCGGTACATGACTTGATAGGGTTCACCTGTGCGCAAGGCGTGCGACCAGCGCTCGTTGGTCTCGATCATGTCGTCCTCATGGAAGCATTGCTGCCAGCCGACGCTCAGCAGAGTCTCGGTGTCGATACCTGTGAAGCGATGCCAACCTTCATTGAACCAGTCTACGCTGCCGTCGGGAACGGCGGTCCAGAGCATTTGAGGCATGCTGTCGCAGATGGTGCGGAAGTATTCTTCACCCTTCTTTTCGACCTCGAGCCTATACTTTTTGTCCGAGTCCGTTACGTCGATGAGCGTGATGACACCACCAATGTGCTCACCAAAGCCTCCGGCATCGCGCATCGGCTTGGCGGTTATTTCGTAGACTCGACGGACGCCAGTGTCGGTGGCGACGCAACCAATTCGGACAGGCTTGGTGAACTGACCCAGGACGGCGGCGCGGTAGATAGGCCAATTTTGCTCTGGGAAAGGTTCGCTAAAATCTTCAGTGTAGCAGACCATGACGTCGGATAGCCAGGAGAGGTCGACCTCAACACCGTCCTTCTTGGGCTTTGGTGGCTCCTGCTTCTTCCTCTGGGGCTTGTCCTGCGGATTCTTCTTTTCGAACATCTTGAGCATCTCGTCACAGGCGCGGTTGCGGATGACGGTGGAGCCGTCGGACGAGAGAGCCATGATGGCAGTTTCAATGGTGTGAAAGACGCCTTCCTTGAGCTGCTCGGCCTTGTTGATCTGCAAGTCGGCTGGACTCATGCGTCGCTCGGCAAGACGAGTGGGGACGATGCTGATGGTGAAGTAGGACTCGTGTGGGAGCGGTGCGCCCCTGTTTTCCATGGATTCGGAGCGATGAGGTGTACTGGATTGGCTCTGATCGTGCAAATCCTGCTTGTCGGCATCGCTCGAGAGGTTCTTTGCGAAGTGACTGTTGAAAGTTTCGGAAAAGACCTCATCGGTGGGATGCCAGGCTGAGATGGACATGTCGGCTGAAAACATCTTCTGATCGTCCTGGAGGAACGTGAGACGAGTGAGCACGGGTGGCGCCCAGGCAGCGGTGGCGCGGACTTGGGAAGCTTCGGTGATGGCGGTGAAGAAATCAGGACGATGCTTCTCTGCGATCAACTTTTCCATGGACTGACCCATGCAGCTGACACCGGTCATGAGGAAGATGCTCTCGCATGGACGATTCATCATGCGGATACGCCTGTTGTGATCCAAGACGACGATGGGAGTGGGCGCAAAGTAGAGCGCCCTGACGGACTCGTCGAGATCAAACATTCTGGTGGACGAAGCTTCTCCAAAATAGGAGGACGAGTTGGAAGGGAACGGAACGAGGCTTGCTGACGGCGAGCGCGGCTCTACGACGGACAAGTTATACCGACGAGGAGGCGGAGGAGCCGAGCTGGAAGTAGCGGGTGAGTCGGGATTGCTACGAGGCGCCGAGGCAGCGGTGGTGGTGTTGAGCTGCGAGCCGTTGCTGCCGGTGGAGCGAGGAGGATTGATGGTCCTTGGGGAGGAGATGGCGCGGGTGGGAGGCAAGGGAATGTAGTGAGGGCCAGCGAGCGTCTCTTGAAAGGGGGTAAGAGGCGCGCTTGTGTGGGTGGATGGGCTTGCGGTGGAGGCAGAGGGCGAGAAGGGGGCTCCACCGCTCGAGCTCTCGAAGCGGGCCCGCTTTGTGGAAGGCGAGGCGGCGGCGGCGGTAGCTGCCTGGGCAGCTTGAGATGAGGGCAAGACGGCTTGCGACTGGATGGACGTGTCACTGGACGCCTCTGCAACGGGTCGCTTGCGCGACGAAGGGGGTTGGAAGGAATCACGATGATGGGACTGGGCGGAAATGGTGGCAGAAGTGGCAGATACTCCCAAGTTGCTAGAACTGGAGTATCGTTGAGATGAATGCGGATGGGGAAGTGACAAATGGAGTGCGGCGACGACGACGGGCACCCGATCGATCAATTGTCAGGGCCGAGACGGAGACGGAGAATGCTGCAGAGGGACGAGCGGCGGTGTGCGCTAGTGGTAGGAAACAAGACTCTCGATCCAGTCAGGAAACGAGAGATTGGGACGAGTGGTGGGTTGGATCCCTGCTCCCTGAACCGTTCGCGACGAAGCGCAGTAACGATGGTGGAGACGGGGAGGTGCGAGGGTGTGAGATGATGGATGAGGATGAGGAGGAGGAGGAGGAGGAGGAGGATCAGGATCAGGATGATGGACAAGGGCGTCAGATGGCAAGAGCGATGATCACCAGCGTACGACCATGTGTTCGAAGGCGGGCCGCGATCGAAAAAGAGGCAGCCAGAGAAGGAAGGAAGAGAGAGGCGAGCGGCGATGCAGCGTCAAAATACCAAAAAAAAGGAGAGGTGTGAGGTCCCAAACAAAAATCCAGGATGGGGCGCCGGAGCAGGAGGCAGTAGGCAACCGAAAAGCAACGGCGTCGAGATGCCCAGTTTGTGTGGGTGATGGTGTGCGGGTGTGCGGGTGTGCGGGTGTGCGTGTGTGTGTGTGTGAGAGAGAGAGAGGGAGAGAGTGTGGCAGAGGCGGACGTGGCGCACCGGGACAGTCGTGGAAGTACGACGGTTCCCGTACAGCCGTGCAGGGAATCAATGAATGCAAAGTGACAATAAACGTCGGTCATCGGCACCGGCAGCAGCAGCAAGAGCAGCAGAAGAACAGCGGAATCCGAGCATGGGTGTTGACACATCGAAAAAGGAAATGGGAAAGAATTTCGAAACAAAAGAGTCGACGATGTCAGCTTAAGATCGGACAAGAATTCTAAAATCCCATTGTCCGCAGAGCGAATTCCGAAGGCAAACAAGGGCAGACAGCAATAGAAAGGAAGACGAAAAAAAAGAAGAAAAAGGCTGGGAGCTACGACACAGAGAATTGTGCAAGACGACCCAGAACACAGCCAGAGCCGGCAGGATTAGCAGCGAGCCATCTTTCGCGCTGGGTCGTTTTCCAAGGAACAGCAGCACCACAGGAATGGCGAGCGGAGGTCCAAATCTGCTCTCTCCTGCGTTGCTCTGCGAGGTCTGCTGCTGAATCCAATGAGCGTCGCCCTCTCTGCCGAGCTTCAACAAAAGCATTGTGCTTACGAGGCACAGAAGGGAGGGGTATGAGGCGTCTGGGGGCAATCCGAGCCAGTGAATAAGGTGCAGGTGCCACCGTCTTTGGTTCGCTTCCAATGGAGCATGGAGAGAGGCAGCCGACTGGTCCAAAGGATGGCGTCGAAACACAGAGAGCCGACGGAACGGGGCAAAGCGTTATTCCTGGCTTGACTACTTACAGCTTGTGTATGTGCCTTGGAAGCGAATCTGTGCGGCGATCGCGGATGGCGTCTAGCTCGATTCCGGTCGAGATACAGGTCGTGACGAGACCGTTGTGCGCAATAGAAGGTCAAACGTTCTGGATAATCGCTGGGAGCAATCTGGAAAGGCAGCAATAAGAAGTGCAGCAATCCTGCAGAGGTCAGCACCCAGCCCAAGAAAGCAGTCACCACAGTATTAATAAGAGTGATCTCTAACACGATAGAAGTCGACCAACTGCACGAATCACCGGTCAGTCGACAGCACCCTGCGCATCTGTCACCCGAACGGTGAGACGCCATACTGAGAACGTGTGCAAGGCATCTTCATCCTGCTCAATCCCGCAAAGAGTGGGAAGAGGAGCAGCGAGAAGGTACCGCTCCACACCGCTATCGGTCTGATCCTCGTATGTCCGTTGCCGAACCAATCATCAGAGAGGCGGACCAACTCGCTTGCGCTTTTTGCATTACACGCGTCGAGCACCGGTAGCTCTTTTGCGAGAGAGGCCAGCGCAATTACGGCCATCTCGGTCTCGCCGGAGCTTTTCATGCTTCAAAGGACGAGACGCATCCCCAGGAATTCAAGTGAGCTACTTACTTTTTTAGACTTGGAGTGTGCGAGACTTGTCCAGCGATGTGTCGGTTTTGATGGCAGCCTGCAGGTTCCCTTTCGGCTGCCTGGTCACCCCGGAAGCGACGGAAGCGTCGTCCAAAGGAAGGATTGGGCGGAACGAATCGAAAATTCGAAAGCAGCCAGAAAGTGTGGACACAAAAATGGCACAAATGTTAGTGTTGGCTGTTCCCCGTTTGTGTGGCACTCGAGACTTGCAAGGGCATCAGCAATCTCGGATGCCGTTGAATGCCTTGAGCGCGGACAAGGCGAACCCAGAAGGCACCGTGGAGGCACGGCCGATTTGGTCGGTCGTGTATCCCGATCGGATGTTGATCGCCTTGCCGCCGAACTGCTCGACAGACCGACAAGACGAGCCTGTCCTGACGGAACATGACCATGTCCTGCTTCCGCGAAAGCGTTGCCGAGCAATGCACAAGTCGGGCCGGACATGTGCGTCGAAACAATGTAGGTGCCAAGTTCAACCATAGCAGGAAACACTTACGAACGAGGCTATGGCAGCAAGTGACTCCAGAAAGAAGACTGTACACAGTGCAGGCAGAGGAAAGAGCTGCCGATCAAAGAAAGATTGCAACGATGTCGAAATGAATGCGAAGACTGACGAGTGAATGGCTCGCTGTCGTCGTGTGTGCTGCCGCTGAATTCCAACCGGTCTCGTCGGGTCGCTGAGGATATGGCCAGAATGGGGTCGGCTGTACTGAGTGTGTTGGTGAGATGTATGCGTTGGAGCTAACGGGTAAGAGGTGGCAAGACGATGGTTTCTAATGATATCGATGATGGCGATGAAGAGCAAAGGAGCATTCAATGTCGGAAAGACGCACAACGACGTGAATGGCTTCTTCCAGAACTTGCTTCGCTTGCGACAAGGACGGACCAAACACCAGCCTCATACGAGTCAGACTTTTGACAGTGGCGGGGAACGAGTTCATGCAGTCACCGCCCGGATTCCAGTATACTGTAGCACTTAAGCTTCTCTTTCGGCAATGCCGAGCTGGTATGCCTGCCCCTCTCTTAATGCCATGATGCGACGCATTCTCTGCCACACCTTGTACAAAGCCACATGGCTCGCCAGGAATTCTCATGGCTATCCAATATTAACAGTTCTGCCTGTCACCTTTGGGAAGACAGCATGATGAAAGCATGAGGATGAAAACCCTTGAGGGTCGGACGAGACGCGTGTTTCCTGCCACCTGATCCACTCTCTCTGCCAAAGTGCCTTTCCCTGCTTTGGACTTTGCTAGAAAAGGTCGAGACCCTGCCGGGAATTTGGTTGCTTACCTCGAGACTCCCTCATTTCGCCTCAATCGGTCCTGTTCGAACGTGGTCTGAGCGAAGCCTGTCCACGTTCGGTACTTCCGCTGCACGCCTGCATTGACTTCTCAGCCTTTCTTTCAAGCCACACTCTGGGTTCTTCAGCTCAAAGCTTGCCCGGTCATAGGCAATGCAGCGGCTGGTGATCTCGGAATCCATTGTCGACGCACGAACACACGTCTGCTGTGAGGAACAACGGTCGGTTGCATACATTACACGAAAGACAGATAAAGGGGACAACAGACGAACTCCGACAGCATGATCATCCCTTGCACGCTTAGATACGGGCAGGTGCGTGCTGGTGAGGGAGGTGAGAGTAGAGGGCCGAGGTGAGGAACTCATCTGGTGCAGGTGCACGCAGCTGGTCCGAAATGTATCGCTTGGCCTTGTCGACGCTGGCGCCAATCTTGGATACCTTGGCGGCCTCCTCGTCGAGGATGCGGTCGACGTAGGCGGGCGTGATGGCATTGCCCTCGGCCGTCTTCTGCTTGTGGTATACCCACGACCACAGACCGAGACGCGAGATCTCTCCCGTAGCAGCGTCCTCCATCATGTTGGCCACGGGAACACAGCCGAGACCGTTGAGCCAGTTGGCACAGTAGACCAGCAAGGCGGCCACGTTGGCACGCACACCAGCCTCGGTGATCTGACCAGGCACATTCGAGTTGAGCAGGTCCAGCGCCGAAACCTTGACCTCCTCACGACGCACGTGGTATTGGTTGGGGCCGAGCATGTTCTTGTCAAAGATCTCGAGCGCGATCTTGACCAGCGCTGGGTGGGCGACCCAGGTGCCGTCGTGACCGGCCTGAACCTCGCGAAGCTTGTCGGCGCGCACCTTCTCCATGGCAGCGTCGTTGGCTTGCGGGTTGTCCTTGATGGGGATTTGAGCAGCCATACCACCAATGGCGGCGACACCACGCTTGTGGCAAGTCTGGATGAGAAGATTGACGTACGCCTGCATGAAGGGCACCGTCATGGTAACGGCGGAACGGTCGGGGAGGATCGATCCGCTGTTGTAGCGCTGACGCTTGATGAACGAAAAGATGTAGTCCCATCGACCACAGTTGAGACCCGAAGAGTGCTGACGCAGCTCGTACAGAATCTCGTCCATCTCGAAGGCGGCCGTGATGGTCTCGATCAGAACGGTACCGCGGATGGTGCCACGGGGCATCTTGATGTAGTCCTGCGACAGGTTGAAGACGTCGTTCCAAAGACGAGCCTCGAGGTGGCTCTCCATCTTGGGCAGGTAAAAGTAAGGACCGAAGCCGGTTCGGACAAGCTCGTGGGCATTGTGGAAGAAGTAGAGACCAAAGTCGACGAGCGAGCCGGACATGGGCTTGCCATCGACGACAATGTGCTCTTCGTTGAGGTGCCAGCCACGGGGACGGACGAGGAGCACGGCGGTCTGACCAAGAGGCTTGAGCTTGTACTCCTTGCCGTTGCTCTGCTTGAAGTCGATGGTGCGGTGAATGGCGGCGCGCATGTTGACCTGACCATCCATAAGGTTGGCCCAAGTGGGCGAGGTCGAGTCCTCAAAATCGGCCATGTAGGTGTAGGCGCCCGAGTTGAGAGCGTTGATCACCATCTTCTTGTCGACAGGGCCGGTGATCTCGACACGACGGTCGCGGAGACCAGGTGCGGGGGGAGCACATTGCCAAGTGGCGTTGTCACGGATGTGTGCGGTCTCGGGGAGGAAGTCAGGGAGGGCTCCACCGTCGAATCTCGCCTGTCGAAGCTGACGAGCCTTGAGGAGCGACTGACGGGTGCTCTCGAAGGATCGGTGGAGCACAGAGAGGAAGCGAAGAGCCTCGGGGGTGAGGATGGAGGCCTGCTCGCCCTCGATCTTGCCTGTTACAGCGAACGAACCAAAGCGATCGATCAAGCGTTACGGGAAAGAGTCAGCATACTGCAGCGTTAGAGCAAAGCGGAGGCAATCGACGATGCGTGTAACAATGGATACTCACCAAGCACACGGACGCCTTCGACGGACATGGTGAGTGTTTGCTTTGGGTCGGAAAAGGTGTTATGCAATGATGTGATCTTTGTGCGGTAGTTTTCTTAGCAGCAGTCGAGAAATGATACGGAAGGGGAGACGGCTGCAGCACAAGGTGAGTGTGGTAGGGAGAAGCGAAGCGGTCGATGGAAGGATCGCTTCTGGCCTATATACATACAGGCAGCTCACGGTTGGATGACGCTTTGTGCGAACCAAATCGGTCTTGTGTGTGTGCGTGCGTATGTGTGACAAAGCTCATCACAGAACATTTGGCTGGCTGCTGAACAGTCCAAAGCGAGAGTGCGGAGAAGAGGCGCATACTAGCTTTCCGGCTCTCGAGCCGGTTGTGATTCCTGTGTAGCAAAGCAGTGCGTTCCAGTGCCTGCTGGACCGCCCGTCACGGCCAAAATCGGCAATTGCGATGAAAGTGAACAGGCAAGGGCAAGAGCGTGAGCGTGAAATCAGGCGCTGAAAGCGGTAGAGCCATCTGCAACCAGCAGCCAAAAAGTATTCTCATTTAGAAAAATAACCTCCACCAAAAGCAAAGCAGCAGGAAGACACTGCTCTGACGCCTCTGGATTTTTTGGCGGGGTCAAATGGAAATAATGTCCCTCTGCAACGTCTACTCGCCCGCTTGAGCGCCTGCAGAGTGGCATCCAGCAACGTAGCTTTCAAGGCTTGTGACAAACAGGCATCAAGACAATCTCCTCTCCGGCATCCATCTTCAGCCGGAAAGTCGCCCGATCAAACAACAGCAGATAGGAGAGCAGAGGCATAAGCTTGCTCATCATCGAGCGACCCTCCGAGGCTCGAACGAACGTTTCGAGGCCCACTGATATCATCACCTCTGAAGCGATGTGGTTTCGATCTCTTCTGCTTGAACAGATGTCGACTCTGAGGTGTAGTCAGCAGCAGCGTGACCTGAAGCCTTTCAAAATCCCAGAGAGCGGGGCAACGAAAATGTCAATGCTGTACGAATGGAACAAATCGCACCGTCGGCGGAGGCCGACCAATTACTTCTGCAGAAAAGACAGATCTTCGTTGCAGACTTGGCTACTGTATCGTGCTCCAAAGAGGGCGCGCTCGATCCGGTCCAATAAGCCTTGGCAGAGGCCGTCTGAACCGAAACCTCCGTAGCTAGAGGGCGAAATGCTTCGCAACCGAGACGGTGTCGACGTCAGAGCCCTTTGGCGGTCTCCTCAAAGGGAAGGCGCATGACTACCGTATTCTGGACCGTACAGCGCCAATTTTCAAGCCTTTTGTGGCAGAGGGCCGCTCAAGGCGAGGCTACACACTTCGGAGCACGCGTGAAACAGCGCAGGGTCGAAGCGGCTCAAATTGCATCTCCGGGATTCCCGACTGGTCCCTTCCAGCCAAGGCGAGATTCTGACGAGATATTGATTTATGTTAGATCATGGGTTGAATTCCACTCTTGTCGTACGAAGTGGCCAGCTAGGAACAGCTCATCTTGCGATTTTGGGCCAGGCAATTCCCGATCAGATTGCATCCAGAAGCGTTGCCTCCCATCTCGCATGCTTGCTTTGCCTCGAGGCTTCCTGCCGAAAGCCTTGAAACATTGAAGCAAGTCATCGTGATATTATAAGATAAGTGCTCCTGAGATCAAGTTCTCGAAGTTGCGGACGTATCGTCGTGACGATCAACGACCTTCTGCTACGGTATGAGACATTGAAGCATGCGACCAACGCATCAATTACCTTTTTCAGTGCAGGCCGCTGGAGCACAGAAAAGATTGGATGCCTCGCATCAAAGATTTCGCTGATGGCTCAAAGAGAAAGAGGAAAGATTTTGGTTCTTTTGAAAGCATGTGCCAGCGTTGTATATGTCTAGCTCTTACACCAAAAGTACCGTTCGACAGGCGCAAGCGGCAGGAAATCTGCAAACTTATACTTTCGAAAGCTGCTTGTCGTTTCTGAATACTTGGGAGCAATCTAGGATATGGTACCGCTCTGAAAAGCGACAGAAAAGTCAAATCAGAGTTCAGAGATGGCTTGCTTGTGGGAGTAAGAGGCAGAAGGGTAGAGAAGTGTGTCAGCGAGGGGGCTCGAGGGAGTGCGTTATCCTGAACGCCGACCGATGCATCTCGCTGTTCAAAGCGAGGGAATGAATGCCTGTCTCGTTCGCCATCATCATGCACAATGGCGCCGTGACCTGCGATGCGTCGATATGTCATCATTTCCGTCTCCATCAGGCGTGAACTTACCTGCAGAGCCTGGGGGTTGGCACCGACGACCTGCTTGATGTTTTTACCACCCTGGAAAACGACAAAGGTGGGCATGGCCTTGATGCCGACCTCGGCGGCGATCTTGTCCTGTTCGTCTACATCTACCTTGTAAAAGCCAACCTTGTCCCCAGCGGGCGTGTCCGAGATCTTCTCGAAGATGGGGCCGATGACCTTGCAAGGGCCGCACCAGGTGGCCCAGAAGTCGATGATGACCGGCTTGTCGCCGTTGATGAGGGTCTGGAACTCCTCGTAAGACTGGATAGACTTGACGACCATGTTGAAATTGTGTCCGTGGGTATGAATATGACGGGTTGTTGGTGGTAGTAGTGTGACGAGCCAAACGGCGGTGTCGACTGTTCTCGAGATTTTATAACGCGGTTCGAATCCTTCCCAAGATTGGCTCTGTGCATGCATGCAAAAGCGGCATCTGTGCGCCATCCTTCTCCCCTTCCAAATCGCGTTCCTAAGAAGGACCAACGTTTTCTGATCGGCAACTCATCGTCCTCGCGTTGAGCACGTCAGAGCGCAAAAAAAGGCTGAGCACCGATCGGACTTTAGGCTGAATTTTTTGATAGTGTTAGACCCAGGGAACTGATCTGCAGGTGTATTGGCGACGCCTTCTCTTTGGCTGAGCGTTTGCATTGCCGCCTCGAGAGCAACACATTTTGCCGTCCATCATTTCTCATCAGACGCATCTCACCCTCTCATTTCAGCTTCAAGTCTGTACTCAAAGGAAACGCTCTAGAGGCATCTCAAAGCCTCTCTGATCTGACGAGGCTCTGCGCTACTTGGCGAGCATGGAGATTGGAACGCACTGCACCCTTTCCACGTGCGGGCGATTATCTTTCCTACCCATTTCTTGTCCGCTCTGCACCACAGCCTTCTGCGCGTCGCACTTTCTACCCGAGCAGCATAGATGTAGCAAAGCCCTAGCATCGAGCAGAGCTCTCAATGACGATGACGACGAACTGCTCAAGCGTATTGCAACTACGGGCTCCTCTGGTCGGTTACCCTGTCAAAAGCAAGGCTGTGGCAAGCTTAGTTTCGAAGTGCAAAAGCAGCCATCAGATCCGATAGCGCAAGGAGCGACAAGAAAGACTTTCACACAAGCAGCGCCGCGTTGCGATCGATGCAGGGGTCTCTTCTGTGCCAATCACCGCTCAGCGCTCAGCCACGGATGTACGGCGCCACCGCCCATGACAGAAGGACAGCTCAAGCTCAAGGCGATGGAAGATCGCAAGAAAAAGGCGGCTGCCTTGATTGCTAAGAACTTTCCTCATCGCAAAACATAGCGCTGACGACGGGACTTGGTCCTCCATCAGCTGCTGCCCTTTTGTCTCTTGCATTGTATCTCACTGTCTTTGCTCAATGATACCCGTCTCGTTATTGCATCCCTTCATGGCTTCATAGCGCGTCATCACAGCACCGAGGTCACATGTCGCACCAAAGTTGGTCTATGGAACCCATCATCTGATGGTTGTCTGTCGAAAATAGCGGGCAAGCGATCATGCCTTACCGTCGAGAATCTGTTGAACCTCATCACAGCTGTCGGCAGTTACGCAGAAAGTTCCCCCGAGGTCCAACGCTGCATCGACACCATCGAATGTCCCGCCTGCTCGTTGTACGTGGTCCTTTGCGTTCGAGCTCGTATCCTTGTAAGAGCAGCGAATCTGTTGTGGGAAAGGGCAAGGGCAGTGCGATGGCTTCGCAACGCAAGAGAGGGTACGAGGACACAAGTACTGGGTGCATTGTGCTGCATCTACCCGCGCTTCGAACCAACTGGCATCACCAGACTGCATCGGTAAGAGCAGAAGATTAGATTGTCACGGTCAGCGATTCGTACTTCGCAGCTGCAGGCTCTAGTAGAGACACTCTTCGAGTTGACCTACCGGTGGAGGCTCTTGCTCTCTTTGCCCGAACATGGATCCGCCTCCATTGCCTCCGAAGAATTGCTGGAAGAATTGGCCTCGGGCCGGCGTCAAAAGAAGCAGAAGCTGGACAACCACAAGCAGCGTCAGCGTGCGAGTGTGATGGTATCTTCTGGTCATGATGGGATCGGCCCGGATCTGCTGTTGTAGTGATGATCGCAGCCTGATGTTGAGGAGACCTCGAAGGCAACTCACGAGGATGGTCTGTGTGAATCATGTCCAACGTGGAAGCCGGCATACGTGACCGGCTTCCGAGATTTCGGCTGTCAAACCCTGAAATTTTGGAAAAAATTCCACGCAACGAAGGCGCACACAATTCAAATCTGAAAGCAAAGAAGAATCTCCTCCTCTGACTGTCCTCGTCTTCCGTTTTCGTTCTCTCCAACATTGTCCATCGTTCATCATGTCAGAAGCGGAGACGGATCTGCAGACAACGAGCACAGACTCGAGCATCCCGCCACATCTGAAAGCCTCTGCTGACGAAGCCTTCGTTGAGGACAAGGAGTTCGAAGCGTCACAACACCCAGCAAAAGACGTCGAAGCACAGCAGACGACATCAGAAGCTTGCCAAGAAGGCCCTATAAGCAGCGATGGAACCGGAAAGCAGACCGGTGAGCCAAGTATGGCATCACCCAGCTTTGAAGACGACACAGCAGAGCTGCTCGCTCCGGCAATAGAAGAGGACACAGAGTTTGTGCCTCCGGATATGGAGCACATTGTAACCACTGGCGCTGCACAAGATGGTGCCTCATCAATGCAAGCGCTACGCGAGCTCGTTGCGCAAGCGAGGGCATCTACTGGACAACCACGTGAGGCCTTGCCGCCTGGATTTGGTGATGACGGTGATGACGAAGCAGAAATTGCCACCTCGACGCCGGCTCAGACGCAACGAGGCGAGAAGCGCAAGGCAGAAGACGAGCTGGAAGAGTTGGTTCGTTCCAGCGCTGGGATCGACGAAGTCAAAGCCGCTGCTGAGAACAGCCAGCATCCTGAGACGCGTAACCTGCTGCAAAAGGCGCTCTCCTCCATATCTGGCCTCGTCTCGCGGCGTACGAAAGCTGGTTCGGCTGCGGCGAACCCGGTGTCGGTTGGCTCCGACGAGAAGGACGCTGAAGTGAATGGCAAAGACGTTGTGGGGAGCCGACAAGGCGATTCGGACGACGCCAGTGACTCGAGCTCAGATTCCGGATCTTCGGACAGCGACTCGTCGGATGATGAAGACGATCGGCCCGGAGCTGCGGCGGATGAGGCAGGCATCGAAGTCGCGGGCGACGACGATGACGACGAAGAAGGTGGCGGCCCAAGTGTCGCACCGGTCACCAAGAATGAGATTCTGGCGCCCGACGTGGAGCAGCCAACAATCCAAGAGGTCACAGCAGACGAAAAACGAACATTGCGGAAGCTGGGCAAGGTGCATTCCATTGTCGACAGCGTGATCGTCGTGGAGCAAGACGTGCAGAGATCCAATTCAGCAGAAGGTGCATCCGCCAACATTGCTCCAGCTCCTGTCGACAGTACGGGCCGACAAGGCGAACGTCAGGGCGAGTACAGTGTGCTTGATACTGGCAGCTTGCTCTGCTTTGAAGATGGCAAGGTGCTGGGACTCGTCTTTGAGACCTTTGGATCGATTCACAACCCAATGTACTCCATCCGATTCGCTTCCGCCGCGGCGATTGACCGGAATCTGGTCAGCGCTGGCAAGGAAGTCTTTTATCTGCCACAGCAGAGCACCTACGTCCTCACCCAGCTGCTTCGATCTTTCAAAGGCAGCGACGCGAGCAATCAGTGGGACGAAGAAGTGGCAGAGGACGAGATCGACTATTCCGACGATGAGCAGGAAGCCGAGGCAAAGCGCAGAGCAAAGGCGATACGCTCTGGCAAAGTTGATGACCAGGGCAATCCCCTTCCTGCCTCTTCGGTACGTGGCAACAAACGTCAGAAACAACATAGCGACGGGCAGGGCACCTCCGTGCCTCCTCGACCCCCCGCGAGCGTATTTCCTCAACAGCGCCCGGGTCAACACGGCTCGCAATCACGCTCGGCCAGCAGCGCGCCAGCACCCCTGCCCAAACGCAATGTTGGTCCAGCTAGCCTGCCTCTGCCGCCCACACCAGCTGCTTGTACGGCGTTGGCACCTGCCTTCCCGCACGCAATTGCCTCTTTACCTCCAAGACCTTCAGCAGGTCTTCCCTCAAGACCCAGCTTTTCTTCCGAAGTCTCCAAGCCTAGTCAGTCGACCAATCCTCCATCATCCGCAGGACCGAGATCAAGGACGGCCACCGCAGAAGGTAATCCGAGCGGTCTCCCGCCCAGCAGAAAGAGCAGCGCGTCAGCGAGCAGCCTGCCTGCCAAACCCGTCGACGCAGTAGCAGCCGCAGCAGCCGCCGCTGCTGCGTCGTCCTCTGCCGTAGGCAAACCAAACACAGCTGTCGCATCGCCGTACCGAACTCCGTCGGCGGTCGTGGGAGCCTCGTCACCACCACATGCTTCTGGTAGTGCCTCGATGAGGCTGATCCCGCCCGTGTCAGCCGGAGCTCATCCAAATCAAGGCTCACCTATTTATTATGCTGGAACGACCCCGACTCCTTCCAGCATGCCTCTATCACCGGCCACATCCTCTCGGACCACTCCAACGCATGGCTCCGCCTACAGCCCTGGAACTGGAGCTGGTGCGCCAGTGCCAGCTCAGGGTGGTGGTCATTTTAACCCTGCTTACGCGGCTCACTGGCAGCAGTCGTACGCCCCCGCAGCGACCTCGGCGCCATATGGCCATCACGCTGCCAGCGGGCCCGCATGGAACAGAGCGCAATCGTACCGCACTCATCCTCTGCACATGGCACCGGGGATGATGAGTCAACAAGCGTATGGAAGCTACGGAGGCGTTCACACTGGTTACGCCTCTCCGCCGATCGCATCGAGCGCAGCATGGTCGGGCCAGAGTTATCCCGGCTCGCACTATCCCGGCTACAACGATCGACAATACCATGCATCGGCTTTGAACGCCGCGAACGCTGCCGGTGCCTCGACAGTCGGCACCGCTCACGCCGGCCAATACCCGTATGCTCCCCCATCTCAAGGGTATGCCCATACCAATTACTCGAACCTAGGTTCTACCGCTGATCCCTACAATGGCTACACGTATACGCCACCAAGCACGCATGCAGCATCTACGGCCAACGCTTCAGCACCCTCAACATCATCGGAAAGCTATGACCCGAGAAGTCCTTTGATGGGAGGCGGCAGCAGCAACAATGGCGGCGGCAGCGGCAGCAATGCTTAGGACCAGCATGTTGCTTGGGGCGGATTGTCACGCGGGCGACCGAGCGGCACTTGCAATGCCAAATCATGCTCAACCTTACATGATAGACTTGCCGCAGCTAGCTCTAATCTCGCCGTCGATCGCAACTGCCCTGAAACGCGCTCCATTGAAGATGCGCGCACGTTGTTCAGACGCACTCTAGTTTCCGTATGATCACGCCAAAGGCATGTTCGAAAGCATGGGTCTCTCATACGCAAGCGGCTTGTTCCGCCGCCCGTCCATAATTCTGTCAAGGCTTCTCGACGGTTCAAAGCTTGTATTTGTACGCGAGCAGAGCATTCAATTTCTTCGATACTTTCATCCTTTTCTTCCACGCTACACGGTTGCCAGCGAACTTCATTTGCGTTTGCGTTCTAATGAATAGCGGCGGCATTTGTGAGAGAATGATAAAAGCATTCCATCGGTGCGCATTTTGGAATGAAACACTGAAATAAGCTCACAGTGTGAGTAAGTCAAAGCGAGGGTGAGAAGGGAGAAAAGTGAGGCTCAGTTGGAGAATGGTGATTTCTCGCAGATCTCGCGTGTGGGATTCCCTTTGATTGTGCAGCATGCGCAGCGACGCGAGGTGACAAAACGCTCATCCCTCTCCTCTCTCGTTGTTCTCCCTTTTTATCGCAAGAAAGCCGATCATGGCTTAGCGATCCAGATCAGCCTTTGACAGCGTCTCTGCCTCTTCCCTTCTTTCGCCTATTATCCCATCGAGCCTCTTCTGAAGTATTGCAACGCCATTAGTCTGTTCGGGTCGCTGCAACCGCCATGAGTGGTCGCCACAGCAACCGTCAAGCCTCTCAATCAGCGCCATCCTATGGACGCCAGGCGTATGAATTGCCTTCGGTTATAGCTCAGCGTCCCCCCATAGCCGAATTTGTTGATCCTCTCGTAACCGTCCAACGACCACAAGGCTATCCCGAACGGGATCGCGGATGGGGGAATCGACGTTGTTCTAGCTCAACAGGCCATGAGCCACCTCTTCCGAGAGAGAATCAGTGCAATGTTGCACCGACTCCTCGCAATGACCCAACCGACTTTCATGCGCCAACATCCCAATTTCAGTCGAGATTGCCCAACTATGGCTGGGCACACCAGATCTTGCAGCCTTTGCACATGCAGTCCACCACTCAGGACCCAAGACCGAATGCACCTGCCTCTCAACGTCCCAGTCTTCTCCGTCATCTGTCACCTCCAGCACCTGCCATCGAGGTTCCTGACAAAGAGCGCAAGCTCGAATTCTTGCTTCGAACAATTGAAGGACGCCTCGAGAAAGAGCTGATGAAGGTTGATCTGAGCTGGGATCGCATGGACACGCATCTTCTTTGTCAGCTGATTGAGGAGCACAACAAGGCTGGCAAGGACAGCACTATGGTTCTACGAACGATGAATACCGCCTGGAAGCACTACCGCATCCTGCTCCAGTGCCAGAATAAAGCCCAAAGAGCCGGTTCAAGTGCAACAGATGCTTTTGACGTCATGCGAAGCGGCTTACAGAATATTGTCTGGGACATTGCGGAGGACAGACATGTTCACATCCGCAAAAAGGGCTACAAAGTCATGATGGAGCTTAGCCGAGGAGATTTAACGCTCCTGAAGAGCAATCTCTCGGCCTTGGTGCAGCTATTGGAGAACGACGCCGGCGACTCTGAGGAGCGCAGCTTGATCCGCAAAATGCTCTATCAGCATTTGGCGCTTGCAACGGCGGAAAGACACCCGTCCATATCCCTGAACGATTGCTTGCAGCTTGTTTTTTGCGACCATCCGAAGCTCCGGGGTCTGGTGATTGACTTCTTCTCGTCTGATTGGGGACAAAAGACATTGGATCTGGTCATTGGAGAGCCTTCTCACGAAGCCGTCTTGGCCAAGCAGCTGGCCATGGCTCTACCTCACGTTTCGGAATCCCATGCACTCGAGATTGTCACTCTCCTTCACAAGCTTCAGAGCATATGGATGACAACACAGGATGAAACGATCCCCGACACAGACCTGTCAGCTGCTCGGGAGGCACAGATTGCGGTACTCTGGAATTTAGGACGTCTTCTCATGTTGAGAGGTCAAGCGTATACATTTCCAACAGCAAGCGACGAGCAACTTATGCTTTCTGTAGAACTCACAGAGCTTCTCTGTGGAGTGGGTCCAACATCGACGTCCGTCATCATCCAAGACGGCCTACAGATCTTTGATAAATTGGTCGGCGTGGTACACAAGACAATTCGAGACCGGTGCGAGAGATTGGAGTATGCACAGGCTCAGGGACACTCGGAGGCGAAACAGTTTCTGGACGAGCTCGAGGACTCGATCGCCTATCTCTTTTGTTATCTTCCTCTGGGTCCCAAAGTCGAGCCACCCGAGCTCATCGTCAATCATTTCAGTGGCATTCAAACGATCGTCCTTTATAGATCAGCAGCAAACCTGGCAGCACGCGTGGCATCAGCTGCGAGGCAATGCCCGGCGGATCTCGCCTTTCCTGGGCTTCAGTGTGCCTCTGAAATCGCACAAATACTCTCACGAGCGCTCAAGTCGCTGAAGGTAAGAACGACAGTAGATCAGCATCTCCGCCTAGTCTCACATTTGCTGATTGATCATGACGATGTTGCTACATTAGGTACCTGCCCTCAACCGCTTCAAACCAATCGGCAAAAGCAAGGAAAGTAGCACGCTCTGGCCAGACTTGAAGGCTCAGAAAGCCTACACAATCTTGGCTGCCGAAGCGCTCCTGACTGCGATCCACCACTGCAAATCCTGCGAGTCTGCCTTGCGGCATGGAACGAGTACCACCCTGACTGGCAACGATCTTCGTGACGAGGTAGAGAAGCTGGTCATGCTTGCTAAAGAGATCGTAGAGACATACGAGGGCCCACGAGAAGTTCTGCAGGCGGCGAGGGTGGCGCTCGACTTGGGGCAGGAACACTCGCTGTCACCAGCGTGGCTCATGCCTCCTCCACTTATGCCTGGGTGGGTCAAGCCAGCAGCGATTGCTATTCCAACCTCACCCAAAGCGAGTCACAGAAAGGAAGAGCGGACGAAGCGACGCAGGAGTGAAGCGAACCCGGAAGAAGGCACCGAGCAAAGGCGTGTCCGCGGTCGTGGCGAGGTGCATGCTTACAAACAAGATGATCCATACGACGAACGGAGCACAGCTGTCGAGAAAAAAGCTTCAACTGCTCAGCACGTTGATACCGGCATCAACATTCGCGGTGCAAGTCAACGGGACCAACGCTCGCCGTTATCGCGCCAAGCAGACTGCTACCGTCCAGCACCGCCGGTAGGGGTTCGTCGAGAATCATCTATCACGCCGCTGTCGAAGCGCATGGACGGCCGACGAGCGTCAGATGCGTACGCGGAATCGTCGCATTCGAGGGACAGGGACAGAACGCCGCGGTCTTCACGGGATGAGAGACGTTCGCGCGAAGGACGTAATAAACCTGAACCTAATGACAGACACGTCGATTCCCGCGGTGGCTATGGCTGGAGTCGCTGACGTACTTGTAGACCACGCATGTTGATCTGCTAGATGGCACGAATAAGCATTGCAATCTTTTTCGGCCACTCATTCGCTTTCGTCTCCGTCGCTGCTACTTTCCTCCTCCTTGCCTTCCTCTTCATCGTCGTATCCATCATCCTCGTCGTCATCCCAGTCGTTCACACCAGCGACATAGTCATCATCCTCAGGCGCCGAGTCGTCCAAATATCGACCAAAATCATGTGCAGCTTCTTCATCATCGTCGTCGCTTTCGTCCAAGAACGAATCCAAGTCCTTGTACCTCTGCTGAGCCTGTGTTGAAGGAGTGTTGGTCTCCAATTCGATTGGTGTCGAGGCACCACGAGAGGTTGGTGTAGCGGGTCCTTTTGCAGGGGTCAAGACGATGGGGGATGAGTTGGGAGGTGATGGGGTGGCGAAGTCGGATGAAGAGAACGATTTCAGGTTGGCCAGTGAGGTATTTTGAAGAGAAGGGTGGGTGGGAGTTGAAATTGATGGAGGTTCGCGTATGCTCGGTGGGGTTGGAGTGGATGTCCAGATGGGTAGGGAGGAGTCGAGCCAGCCTTTAATGAGTTTTCCTCCCAAAACGAGCGAAAGAGAAGCGATTTCGGGATTGGATGCAGTAGAAGCGTCACCTTTTGAATCCCTGGAAGCGGTAGAATGGACAGAGGTGGGAGAAGGAAGTGATTTGCCCTCGAAAAGGACGTGGATGACTTGCTCCCTTCGCAAACGCACACCTTTGAGATCTGCATCGCCTTCCTCGCTTGCGCCTTCACCGACCGAACGAGCCGCCTTATTGATCGCTGCTTGAATCGTGTCTCCTTGCACCTTTTCATCCGTAGTGTCGGAGCTTTCACTTGCATTGCCTTCGCCAACACTGCCCGACTTGCGCATCGCAATCAAAGGCGCCGTCAATCCCTTCAGGAAGCGTGCGCGATCCCTCACGTCAAAATCTGCATCGTATCGAGCCAACTTCAACAGGTAGAAATGCAACACCGTCACCGCATATACCAAGCGCTCCGACTTGCCCTGATGCCCTTCGTCCAGTGCTGGCGTTGGAGTGAGCACTGACGGCAAGAATGCAAAGGCCTTGCTCGACATGGTGAGCATCTGCAGCTTGACAATCGACGACTCGTTGGTAAAGTTGATGGCACACCGACGGAGGATGTCGGGCACGATGAGTTCGGCAAGTGTCTTGCTCTCCTGATCCGAGTTCTTCGGAAGCGATGCCGAGACCTTGTCCGAGATAGAGATGGTCTGACGTGCGTGTTGTCCAAGCAGCCAAAGAATGCTCGCTCTTGCCTCTGGATGGAGGATGGCACCTTTCCCGATCACTTTGGCTCTCGATTTGCGCTTTTGCTTATCGTCCGCTGCGCTTTTCGAAGCTGTGCCGAAGAGCAAAGCTGCCAAACGGTATACAATAGCAGACGTTCTCTTTGACTCGGTCGCATCATCGCCCATGGCGGATTCTTGAGCCAGTTGCAAAAGATTCTTTATCACCAACACCGCGCGAGCGATGGTCGAGTCGTGTATACGAGGCCCCGATCTGCGCTTGCGGAGTAGGTCAAGCAGAATAGCCAGACACCTGGAGCTTGCGTCCAGATCCTTTCTGAGAGCCAGATCGCCAAGGGACGAGACGGCATGCTCGGCAATGGCTGCATCTGCAGATCGCATGTGACTCGCGATCTCTGTCAAGACCAAGTCGAGATTGGTAGGATTGCAGACGATGACCAATGTCTCAAGCTTGAGGAGGGATAGGAAGATCGGCTCTTCGTGTGATGCGCCGAGGAGGAACGATGTGACGTACGGTGCAAAGAGCGAGCTATTCTGACGGGCGATGGCGACGACATTGAGCAAGATCAAGTAGCTGATATCAGGAGGCGATCTGAGCAGCCTAACGAGTGGACGAACGAGCATGACATGGTCGGACGCTGGCGCAAGGTATAGGATCAAACGTGCCACCGCCAACACAACGGCTGGGTTTTGGCTGTGGAGCAAGCCTTGTGATTTGGTGAGAAGCAGCTCCAAGTCCCGATCGAGGTTCGAAGATGGGCCCGGCATCGATTTCGTGAGCATTCCTGCCTCGTCACTACCGGCGCGTTCGCTGGCCAAGACGGATGCAGCTGCCTCGCCTGACAGGAAGGCTTCGAGACCATCGACATCGCCTTGCTTCGTGCTACCGGGACGCGACCGGTCTTTTGATGCAGTGTCAGGAGTGAGCGCAGCTGACGTGGGCTTGCTATTTGACAAGACTGTTGCCGACGCCACTGGTTGGCGATCCTCTGCGCTTGGTCGGGTGAGGTTCGCTCTTGCATAGCGAGAAAGAACCTGGAGCGCAACGATCTGAGCCCATTCGTCCATGTCGGATAGTGCATGGCAGATCCTGCGATAGTTGTGGTGAAGCAGCTGCCAGTCTGTCGGACAGAGGCGCTGAAAGGCGGAGAGAGCGGCGCCCAAGACGAAGGGGGAACGGTCTGCCAAGAGGGTCGCAAGAACTTGCTGGAGACTGTCTGACTGGGATCGGTCGATCTGATAGCATTTGGGGATGGCGAGCGCGGCAATCTTCCGCACATAGAGGTTGGGGTCTCGAGAGGCTTTTGTGACCGCCATGATGACGATAGGAGCCACCATGGCGACTTTGATGCTACTGAGCACTCGGAGCGCCATTGCACGGATGAGAGGACTGGGGTCGGAGAGGTCTCGTTGGAAGCTATTGATACTGAGGAGAGTCAAGTCAGGATTGCTGCTTGCGTATCGCAAGAGGACAATATATACGAGCTTGCGGACGTCGAGGTTGGAAGACGAGGTGAGCTTCAAGACAGCGGGTAGGAAGGAGGAAGCATCGCGACCTTTGGACACCATAGCGACGATCCTTGTAAGAGCAGCGATGCGGTCTTCATCCCTGTTTGAGTCGATCTGGACACTAATAGTGGAGAGCTTATCCTCCGAGGTGTCGAGATACTTGGCGGAGCCAGCTCCACCGACGAGACCCTTGAGTGCGGCGATGGCATCTTCCGAGGTCTCGGAGAGGAAGGCAAGCGCTCGCGACGAGTTTGAGTAAGCTGCACTCATGGTGGGCAGTCAGCTTGTGTGGCTCGGTGGAGCAATGTCGAGAGTATTGCCTGCAGCGAGTGCGACCAAACCTCGACGCTGAGACTACCTGGTAGTGAAGGGTACGAGGAGGAATGAGGAGGGTGAGAATGAGCGGAAGTGTGAGTGTTGGTCTTGGCTTTTCCTTTTTCTTTCATTTGGTGGAGGTTTCTGAGGCTTTCCGCAACGTTGTCTATTTTGCGCTCATCTCACATAGCTTGCACTGCCATGACTTTTCCCAATACTGCACCAGAGAGCAGTCGGATCGTTCGTCACTGCTCTTTCGGATACTCTGCAGACCAAGATTAAGCAGTTTCTTGATTCAACTGATATCAGTTCGAAGTATTTGGGCACCCAGGTGAAACTATTCACGCCCTTTTGACAAGACATGCCCTCCAAGGCTGGTCTCTCTTTCAGTCCAGAGAACGGCAGAGACAGGATTGCGATTGTATCTGACAGGAGCATCGAGAAGTGCAAAGCAAATGGCTCTGGCTGATCGTACAAGATGAGGAGAAGAGGATCTGGTGTGCAATCGCGATTTGAACAAGCTTTGGCCAGCCGAGCCGATTTCAGGGTCGTGCCCTGGCACGCGCACTTTGCGCCTCGAATTTCCTGCCGTGACTCTTCTAGTGTATGCTGTGCTTCTTCGTCTGGCAAGCGCGTGTGCTCAGGCCCACCACGCATCAGCATCCAAACATCATTCTCAACACCATCACCTCGACATGGTCGCACCGACGGCCGCATCTGCATTTCCGCTTCTTTTGACTCGCTCTTGATCCTACTTTCGTGGAGCCTGACCGCTGTCGATGACCACCCAATCGACTCCTCCGCCTCTGTCGGCCATAAGGATGCCGCAAGACCAACGCGATCCAGCCACGGTTCAAGTGCTAGGCATGGACGTCTCATCCGCTCGACCCTACAACCGAAAGCATTCCAATGCCAGCGACATCTCCCTGACATCAGGCACATCCACTCCTCAGATGCATGGCGATTATGCCTTGTTACGTAACTACATACCCTCGCACGCCTCCACCACTTCGCATTTGCACAAGCAGTCTTCCTTTAGTACAGGCACTTCGCACAGTTCCGAAAGCAGCGAGGCGCATGAGGAGCTATCTAACTTCCCATCACGCTCTGCAAGCCACTACGACTCGCCCTCTCTCCGACTCGCCGGCCCTTCCGAATCATCCTCCTCACGTAGATCACACTTTTCCCACGCCAACCGCGTCTTGAGTCACAAGGACTCCTTCGGAGGTTCCTACGCCATGAACTCTGGCAACGAGCTCACGCAAAACTCAGCAGACGAAGCGATCGCATCGCCTTATCTCGACGGCTCTAAGCAATTGTCCGACACCAATCAGCACCAACAAGCTGTGGAGAGCCATCAGCGAGCCATTTCTCTCTCTCAACCGGCGCAACTAGCCCATCGAAGCGTGCAACGTTCACAGCCATCCGGATCGCAGCATTACCAAGATGACAGTGGAGCTTCAGATCTTACCGAGCCCGTCGAGGTCCTGGGCCGTCATTCTCTTCGGCCACATTTGCCGGCCTCCGACTCCTCCAGCTCGAGGCATTCGACCCTCACCACCTCCCGCTCTCGCGCCGCTCTATCCGCCGCCGCCGAAGCCGCCTCTGCGCGCCTCGATGACCCCGCAGATACCACTTTTGCGGCCCAGTTTGACCAAGCATTGATCTTCAATGCTTCCGATCGCTACGAAAAGCCATTCGACGTGCCCGTGGCCGTCACTGCAGCCAGCTCCACCGCATCGTCCTCGACTCCGCAACCTTCAAAAGCCAGCGAACCGCTTCACGAACAGGCTTCTGCATCGCCCGCTAGCTACAGGCCCGCTCGAGGCTCGGCACCACATAGCGACGACGTTGACCCGCGAATGGCAGCAAGAATCAAGGATTCTCCGCCAGTCTCCCAGCAAACATCTCAGCCTAAGGATCGACGCGACAAGGACGACAGCGAAAGTGCTGCAATCTCGGCAGGCAAGAGACCAACCTCGAGCCGTCCGCGCGAGCCCGCCCCCTCAGCCAGCTCAACCCGTCCAGATATCAACAGCTCCACCGTCCGCTCACTCAAGACGTCCCATCGCACGCTTCCGCAGCTCCCCTCGGCTACAGGCGTTCGGCCGGCCCCACCACCAGCCATGTACTGGTCCAAAGCACCTGTACATGGTAGTGTGCCTCGTCGCAGCTTCCGCGCACACACTGCAAATCTATGCGACGAGGTGCTCTGGCTCTTTGGAGGATGCGACAACCGCGGCTGCTTCCGTGACCTGTGGTGCTTTGATACCGAGACAATGTGCTGGTCCAAACCAAAAGTCACAGGCGATCTTCCCCCTGCTCGTCGTGCTCATTCGGCCATCATGGTCAATAAGCGTCTTTTCGTATTTGCGGGAGGCGATGGTCCTCATTACTTCAACGACCTTTACATCTTTGATACCGTCTCGCTCAAATGGTCCAAGCCTGAAGTGGGCGGTACCGCCCCCAGTCCCAGACGCGCTCATACGTGCAACTATCACGAAGGCCGGCTCATCGTCTTTGGCGGAGGAAACGGTGTCGGTGCCCTCAACGATGTGCACACCATGGACGTCAGCGATCTGTCTCGCCTCGAGTGGCGCAAGATGGAGTGCGGCGGCAAGGTGCCCATTGGCCGCGGATACCACACTTCCAATCTGGTCGATGGCAAACTCATCGTCATCGGCGGCAGCGATGGACACATGTCGTTCAACGACATTCACATTCTCCGTCTCGATACGCGTACCTGGTATCAAGTAAAGACAGATGAGATCCACAACCGTCTAGGCCATACTGCAACCCAGGTCGGCTCGTATCTTTTTATCTTTGGCGGCCACGATAGCAAGACCTATACGTCCGAGCTGCTCACCCTCAACCTCGTCAACCTGCAGTGGGAGCCACGCAAGGTCTGCGGTAAGAAGCCTCAGGGTCGAGGTTATCATCAAGCTTGGCTCAAGGATTCCAGATTGTTTGTCCACGGCGGTTTCGATGGCAAGGACATCTTTGACGATTTGCACTACCTCGATCTTGCTGCTTGTGCCTATCTACCGCAGATCACCAGCTTCAGCGTAGAACTGGATGACGACGAGTAATTCACACGTACTTTGCTCCGCTTGATCGATGCAGGTGACGGTGTACGTATCCCATGTGCGCCACGCGATGATCCGCGCCAAGTCGCGCACTCGACTCGAATCAACATCAATTGCAATGTATACCCATCGTCATCTATTGTCTAGATGGATCGGCGCGGTTGTCAATCCGGCGTCAAGCTGGCGGCTGTGTGACAACGCTGGCTGGTGTGCCACCGGCCTTCAACATTGATGGCATTCTTGCTCAATTGTGGGTGTGCTTCCGGCCCGCCGCAGATGCACGAAGGCTCTGGCGTTTCCGCATGACATGATGAGATGAACACCGACTGCAGCTCATCTTGCCTTCAATACGCATCGGCAACACCCATGCGTATTACAGTGCAACGGTTCTACTTTGTACAGCTCGCATCACACTCTTCGGCGACCAACCCACGCATACACCCTTGCAACGCCAACAAAACGGGACCGACGAATCTTCGAGCAACGCTTCGAGTCAAGCGGATCTTGCACGGTGTCCGAGAGCGTAGCCGAGCGCCAGGGGACCGTCCTTCATTTTTCATGTGACAAAGTGGGATGGCGACGACTTCGAGACCGACTCTTTGTTTACGTGGGCTCACAAGCAAAAGTCATCGAGCTCCGCGTTCAGGACGGACCGCATCTGACCCTTTCGAGCAATTGACTTGATCAGCGTCAGGGACGCTGGAAAGTCTTGCTTGACTGACAGCTTGTATTGCCCTTACTGGCGAGGATCGGTGCACTGTAGCCTAGAATCGCGTGCTGCAGTGAGAGAATCTCTTCTTGTCCTCATGCTGGTGGGCAAGCAATCAGTGATCCGCCACTGCTCAGCCCTAAGGCCAGGGTCGTACAGTACCTTTATTCGAAGCACACTTGCCCCACATCGAGGCCTTCTTGATGACAGCACAGATCCACGCTTGGTTGTCGGTCTCTCACGATCGTCATCTCAGGGGCCCTAGCGTGGAATTCCCCCCTTTCAAGTCATCCTCTTCATTTCGGTCTGTGCCACAGAAACAGCCTCGCACTCGGTCTCGCCCACATCGCGGCTCGCCTTTACACAATGAAGGAAGGAGAAATTTGGCAGCAAGCCCTTTAAGAGAACCATTTCGAAACAACATTCACAACACCGCACGCTTTTTCTGCCTTGTCAGCCACCGGTGTTGCATCTTCATCAACAAATGAGATGGGGCCCACGCCACTGTCGACCTGGCTGCAATCGGCCTTTCTCTGCCTCTGCAAGGCAGTGCAGACACACTCGATTCTCATCAGTGAAAGAAGCGGTGGGCTCTGCCATCCTGCCCTTTGGTTGACAGCCGTTTCTTCGGAAGCAACCTCTCTCACGCTCGAGATAGGATATAAGAAAGGACCGCCAATCAATTTCTCGGTCTCGTCCTCTCAATTCTCCTCGCATTCTCTCATTTCCCCTCCCTTATTTCGATCATTCTCTCCCTCTCTCGTATACTTTCGTCCTTGAAACCTTCTGGCAAGTGTTCTCAGGTCGTCGATTCACATCCGTCTTTACAAGATGAAGTTTCAAGCCTGCTTTGTGACGCTTCTGGTCGTCGTCAGCGCCGCGATTTCGGTCGCTGACGCAAAGATTCCTATTCCCAATAAGCGTCCTGCCAACCTCAACCGTCGCGATGAGGCTGCAGCTCTTCAGAAGCGTGGCGGCCTCGGTGGCTTTGCCAACCGCTTCTTCCGTCGTGATGGCGGTGCCTACGGAAGCGGCAACCAGGACGCAGATGGAAGCATCTCAGCACCTGGCGGTGGAGACGACGGTAGCAAGCAGCAGGACTACAGTCAGAACGCAGGTCAGGGCGGTGATCAGTCCGGTCAACCCGGCCAAGGAGGTCAGGATGGTCAGGGCAACCAGGGTCAACCTCAGGGTTACGGCAACGACCAGCAGCCTGGTCAAGGCGGTCAAGGTGGTGATCAATCTGGCCAACCCGGTCAAGGCGGTCAGAGCAACCAGGGTCAGCCCGGTCAAGGTGGTCAGGGTGGTGATCAGTCTGGTCAGCCTCAAGGTTATGGCAACGGTCAGCAGCCCGGTCAAGGTGGTCAGGGTGGTGATCAGTCCGGTCAGCCCGGCCAAGGCGGTCAGGGTGGTGATCAATCCGGTCAGCCCGGCCAAGGCGGTCAAGGTGGTGATCAGTCGGGTCAGCCAGGTCAAGGTGGCCAGGGTGGCGATCAATCCGGCCAGCCCGACCAAGGCCAGCCTCAAGGCTACGGCAATGACCAGCAGCCTCAGGGTCAACAGCCCCAGGCTCAGACACAGCAGCAGCAGCAGGACCAGCAGAAGCACCAAAAGGACCAGCAGAAGCAGCAACAGGAGGATGCTAAGCGCCAGCAGAAGGAGCAGGAGCGCATTCAGAAGGATATGCAGAAGGCGCAGCAGCAATCTCAAGGCGGCGGCCAGGGTGGTCAGGGTGGTGACCAGGGCGGTCAGCCCGATCAGACTACCATGCCTGTCACCTCCGGCAATGGTGGCCAGCCTCTTTCCCCTGCTGAGATGGCTCAGAGCCCAATTCCTGTCAACGCCGACCAAGGCTCTGGTTCTGACAAGTGCCCCACTTTCCCTAAGAAAGGTGGCGGCCAGACCGATCACGCTCCATGCTTCTCCAAGGATGCCAAGCGCAAGGACATCTGCTCCGCCATGAAGCAGTTCGGTATCGACACTGACGCCGTCGGCTGCTCCAAGGATGACTGCAGCGAAGATGCTAAGGACTTCTCGAGCCACGCTTGCGACAAGAAGAAGAAGTGCGACTTTGGTTGGGACAACAGCTGCGACTTCTACCTTCACATGGGCTTCAGCAGCGTCGCTCAGTTTGGCTGCAGTGCCTCTGGTCAGCCCGGTCAGCCTGGCAGCGGCGACAACCAGCCCGGTCAGCCTCAAGACGGTGATAACTCACCCGGTCAACCTGGTAGTGGCGGTGACAACCAGCCTGGTCAGCCTCAAGGCGGTGATAACTCACCCGGTCAACCTGGTAGTGGCGGTGACAACCAGCCCGGTCAGCCTCAAGGCGGTGATAACTCACCCGGTCAACCTGGTAGCGGCGGCGACAACCAGCCGGGTCAGCCCGGTGGCAGCGACGATCAGGAATGCGACGACGAGGACGGCAAGGGAGGTGATGCCGGCGGTGATCAAGGCGGTAACGGCTCTTCTGGCAACGGCTCCTCTGGCGGTTATGGCGGAGGCAACGACGCCGATCAAGGCGGTAATGGCTCTTCCGGCAATGGCTCTTCTGGCAACGGCCCTTCTGGCAATGGCTCTCCTGACAATGGCTCTTCTGGCAATGGCTCTTCCGGCAATGGCTCTTCTGACAATGGCTCTTCCGGCAACGGCTCTTCTGGCAACGGCTCTTCTGGTAGCTACGGCGGAGGCAACGACGCTGATCAAGGCGGTAATGGCTCTCCTGACAATGGCTCTTCCGGCAACGGCTCTCCTGACAATGGCTCTTCCGGCAACGGCTCTCCTGACAACGGCTCTTCCGGCAACGGCTCTTCTGGCAACGGCTCTTCTGGTGGCTACGGCGGAGGCAACGACGCTGATCAAAATGGTAACAGCCCTTCTGGCGGTTATGGCGGAGGAAGCGACGCTGATCAAAACGGCAACGCCCCTTCTGGTAACGGAAACTCTGGTCAGCCAGGTGGCGATGACAACTGTGACAAGAGCGGTAATGGTCAGGGTGGCAGTGGCAACGGCAGCTCTGGCGGTCAGAACGGTGATCAGCCTCAAGGTGGCGATCAATCGGGTCAGCCTGGTCAAGGCGGTCAGGGTGGTGATCAGTCCGGTCAGCCTCAGGGCTACGGCAACGGTCAGCAGCCCGGTCAAGATGGCCAGGGTGGTGATCAATCCGGCCAGCCAGGTCAAGGCGGTCAAGGTGGTGATCAGTCTGGCCAACCCGGTCAAGGCGGCCAGGATGGTCAGGGCAACCAGGGTCAGCCTCAGGGCTACGGCAACGAGTAAGCGACTTTGCTGCTCTTCAATACAATTCATAGTCGTGTAGATGCCTCGTCTCATTATCTTTACTGCATTTCTCTATGGCTGTCGACGAGTTGGACAGCTTTTCATGTTTTGCTCGTCGAGACGATCTCATTCTCTTTCTCCGGCCCCCTTTTTAAAATGCACTCTTTCTCCCTTCTTTCTGATCGCTTCGCTTTGTGAGTGGTCTTGAAAGCGTGTGAGGCTCGGATGACCGAACGTTGTCTTCATCACGATGAGTTGTGGCGGACTTTCGGTGATCAGTGTCGATCAAAGTACGGACTGAAGGGTCCGGTTAGAGCTCCTCTGGAAATAACCGAATTTCAGACGTTCCCATGCTTTTTGGCTCGCTTCTCCGGGCCGAGCGCGCTTCCGCGGATTCCCAATTTCAACCTTTGCTTGCACGATCATTGTCGTTTGCTTATCACCACCACCACCATCACCGTTACCAGTGCCATCGATCACGCTTGAGCTTTTTCAAGAGCGAAGATGCAGATCAAAGATCGAGTGTTTTACATCACGGGAGGAGCTTCTGGGTTAGGAGCTGCGACTGTTTCGCATCTTCACTCCTTGGGTGCATACGTGGCTATTATGGATATCCAACTCGAAGCTGCGCGAAACTTGGCTCAATCGCTTAACGCTGCTGGTGCAGGGGACAAGCGTGCAGAGGCGTTCGAAGTGGATGTTTGTTCGGAAGACGATGTCGTCAATGCGATTGACGGGGTGGATAAGCTTTGGCCCAACGTACAGGTGGGAGGATGTGTGAATTGCGGTGGAGTAGGAATGGCCGGCAAGATTATTTCGCAGGATGGAGAACCTTTTGATTTGGATACCTTTCGCAAAACCGTTGAAATCAACCTGATTGGTACGTTCAACGTCTCTCGACTGACGGCAGCTAGACTGGTTCGAGACGTAAGCAAACCCATCCCGAAACCGACGGAACAAACCTCGGATCTAGGCGTCATCATCAACACGGCTTCAGCAGCAGCCCTCGAAGGCCAAGCAGGTCAATGCTCCTACTCTGCCTCCAAAGGCGGTGTTCTAGCCCTCAGTCTCCCCATGGCTAGAGACCTGGCTTGGTTTGGTATTCGAGTCATGACACTGGTTCCGACCTTGTTCGAAACTCCCATGATGCAACAACTGCCCGAAAGAGCAAGACAGAAGATTCTCACTCAGTGCGAGTATCCGGCCAGATTCGGAAAACCAGAGGAATTCGCCCACAGCGTACAGAGCGTCATCGAAAATCCCATGCTCAACGGCTCCTATATCAGGTTGGATGGCGCTTCAAGATTGGGTAAGCTCTAAGCAAGCACAAGGACAAGGCTGATGGAGGATGATGATGGGTTGTGCAGTGTATGCGATGCATGCGAGAAAATGTGGAACAGATCCGAATTTCCATTTCCAGCAGCACACATGTTTCTCATTTCGTTCCTTCTGTCATCACTTCAAAACATCACATCATCTCACCAATCTCACGCACCTCTCACATCCGAACTGGATCAGCGAAAGAAAGTCTAACTGTGCATTCAACCTCAGCCCTTACTGCATCTTGCCCATCTAACTCAATCGTCGTCGTCAAACTTGATCGAGTGGGAACCATACACGTCGATCGCGCCACCTCGATAGCTACCGCGCTTTTTCTTGTTCTTCTCCTTGGTGAAACCTTTACCTCTCGTAACGATGAGGTCGCGACTTGCACGTGCCCCGTATTCGTCACCGCTGACACCTGCCTTGCCTGCGTACGACATGTCGCGCATTCCCTCGTGAAGGTAGGTGACTTTGTCCGCCTTGACTCGTTGGAAGGGAGTGTTTTGGGTCGAACTGGGCTGCGGTTTGCGGGACGAGGATGGTGTTGCTGCGGCAGAGGTGGCGGTGGTAGCATCGGCTGCGCGAGGAGCAGGGGTGGGGGTGGCAGGTGGAGAAGTGACCTTTTGGCGTTTGGCCGGAGGACCTTTTGGTGAGGGCGAGCTGGAACTGCTTGACGACGATGAGGAGGAAGAGGAAGAGCTGTCGCTGTCAGAGCCAGAGTCGGATGATGAAGATGACCCACTGCTGCTAGAGCCCGATCCGGATTCGGAATCAGAATCTGAGTCTGAGTCTGAAGAGTCGTCCTCGTCACTGCCGCTGCTGTCAGACGAGTCGCCGTCGTCGTCGCCGCCCTTTCCAGCGCTGGCGGCTGGCATTTCGTCATCGCTTGACGAGTCGTCAGAGTCCGAGTCGGCGTCAGAATCAGAGCTGGATCCCGAATCATCGGAATCAGACTGTGCAGAATCCGTGACAGTCACATCAACCTTCTTGATGACAGGCCTGTCCTCCTCATCATCGTCACTGTCATCATCGCTGTCGTCCGAGTCGCTGGACTCGTCGTCGCTGTCCTCGTCCTCTTCGCTGCTGCTGTCCTGATCGCTGTCGTCGCTGTCGCTGCTCTCATCGTCACTGTCTTCGGAGCTGGAATCCGAGCTAGAATCGTCGGAAGGAGTAGCTTCGCGTTTGCGCTTGTTCACTGCTGGAGCAGCGGACGAAGCTCGTGTAGGAGTAGCGACGCCTTTGCTTGGCAGCTCGGCTTCTGCTTCGTCCTGCGAATCAGAAACAACCGTAGAAGAGGCAGCTTCGGTGTCTTGATGGGGTGGATCCTGCTGAGCAGCTTTGAGCTTCTTGTCGTCCTCGTCATCGGATTCATCATCATCTTGATCCTCATCCGAGGAGTCGTCGTCAGAATCGCTGCTATCGCTGTCGCTATCACTGTCATCCGAATCACTGCTACCACTGCTACCACTGCTACCACTGCTGCTGCTGCTGTCACTGCTGTCTGAGTCGCTATCGGAGCTGTCCGAGTCGGAATCCTCGTCCATGGGCGCGGGAGAAGCGGGTTCGGCTGCCTGCTGAGACACCAAGCCAGGCCAAGACCTTCTAGGAGAGTTTCGAACGTGATCGATCAAAGCAGAGGCCAAAGTCCTTGGTGGAGCTGGCGAGTCGGGCAAAGTGGAAGCGAGCTGTTGAGCTGCTTGAGGCGCGTGCTCTGCCAAGAAGGCATGGACGATCTGGAAAGTGTTGCGCAGGGCCTCGTCGGCCGCAGCGGATGTCGAATTGGGGTTGATCTGTGGCATGTTGATGTTGAGTGTAGATGTCTCGCAATTCTTTTTCAACCAGCGCCGCTTTGTGAGGGGAGTAGGATACCAGTGATTCGCCGGCGTTGGTGGTTGTAAGCAGGATATGGATGCGACTTTGCCGCGCGTCACCTTGAGGAATGGTGTGAGCCGATAAGATGGAGAAGAGAAGCAATCTTGAAGCTGCCACTCTGTGAGACAGCGTTTCGCTATCTTTGGTCGAAACAAAGCTTTTTTCTCTTGGCCACCACTCAGAGGAAGAAAGGGTTCACCGCCACCCTTTTTTGTCTAGCCGAAACACCAAGGAAAGAGGAAAAGTTTCAACCGCTGCGCGGGCCTTGCCCGAAAAAGAATCCCACACAAAGAAGGAAGAAAAAAACCTTGAACCCTGAAATTCGAGCAGAGCAAGCGCCAGATAAAGCTTTTCCGTCGTCTGCAGGCTAGTCATGCTTATGTACGCCGGCGATCCAACTTGAAAGTCACAGTGCAAAAGCCGGCAATGAATGCCTCCACACTTTGGCTGAAAGGGTCACGATCTTCTTGACGCTCGGACCGGCCGATCCTTCTCACACACATCAAACACTCTTCCAACCTCAGCGCAGAGCCGGGCATCATGTCGGATACAGCATCATCGTCAGCGGCGGACACAGCGGCGGACACACCGTTGTCAGCGCTCAGCACCTCCACACTCGGTTCGGCGCCGAAAAGAATACGACATCGAGAAACTCAGATTGAATCGGCCTACGAACTGCAGCGAGTAAGTTCCTCCACCGTTCCAACACCCTCTCGTCATCTTCCTCTTCATACAGCTTCACTGATGCTCTCTTTCGAAAGTGTAGAATGCGGCCATGAAAGGCGCTCTCATGTACACAGCGTTAGGTGCATCAAGTTGTTTCATGGCACACCATCTCTTTCCTGGATTTCGAAGACAAACTCTGGCCCTCAAAGGATTCATCACCTCGGGCTTCACCATTTTCGGCTTCGTAGTAGGCGCAGATACCGTCTTACTCAGTCATGAATCCCAACAGAGATCGGAAGAGAACATGGTTCGAAGTAGAGCAAGAGCTGAATTGGGCAAAAAGGGAATCGTAGCAAGCGAAAAGGAGATCGAGAAATGGAAGGACGAGTATATCCAGCAAAAGCTGCAAGAGAGGAAGTTGAGGAGAGAAGTCGCGTTGAGACAGCTGGAACAAGAGCGAGACGAAGCGACACTCAAGGAGAGATCAAGGGTTTGAGGAAGCAATACAAACGACTTTGACAGAAAACACACTTCGTCTGGCAACTGAGTTTGATTCGACGTGCTGTGAAAATGCAGCTACAACAGGGGTATAGGGCTCGCACTGACCGCTCGAACAACGTCCGTACCTGGCTCACGCATCAATACCAGAAAGCTGGTCTCGATCGGGTTCCGCGACCTCCTCCTCCCTTTACCCGCCTCCCCTCTCAACGCCGCCAACCTCTGCTCCCGATCTTGCAGCTCCAACCAGCCACGCAAGGAAACCGCTCCGATCCCAAACCCCTTGCCATTCCCCAACGAATAGTCGCCATCCAGCACTGTACCGACAGCATGATTCCAATCGGCGCTCTGTTCGTGCAGCTCTTCCGGATCAGCAGCCGTGGCGACATACTGAGACCAAGCGCTGGCAGAGACAGATGCGGGGATGTTGTGCTTTGGTTGGAAGGTCGACGTTTGAGGTGCGCTACGTCCCAACTGCATGATTTCGCAGCGTCGTTCGATGAGTGCTTTCAGATGCTGCTTGTCGATCTTGGCTGTCCTGTCGGCATTGCGGTTGGCAACGGCAGCAGGATGATCGATGGGATCCAAATGGTGTACCCAGCTGAGGTGAGCCTCGAACGTCGGCGCCAGCATCAAGCTGCTCAATGGCATGACGGTGCCCTTGCGAACAGCATGCAATTTGACAGCTACCATCGCCGATGCGAGGTTTGGCGCTGATAGTGCGACATTCTTTGCAAGGCTGGCTGCAGATGCGATCAGCCAAGGCTGCTGTATCGTTGCTTCTGCACAAGGCTCTCCAGATGCATCGCCAAACAGCCTCTCCGAGTTGCCGAGAATCCATTCCCAATGATGCGACCCGCCAAACGGATATGGCCGAGCTACACCAATTCGATCTCTTGATAATCTCGTCGCAATCTGTTCGGCACCGTGAGTCTTCTGAAAAGCCTCCCAATCTTTGTGCAAAGGAAACATATATTCCATTCTTTTGCCCTTCGGTCTCCTGCTCCACACCTCATGCCTTGTCGCCGCTGCCTCCTTCTCGCTCACCGCGTACGCTTGCGTGCCCAGCCAATTGTGGGGGTAGCTGAGCATGTCCGCTTTCGCCGTCTGCTCCTGCCCGCCAACCGCCGCAGAAAGCGCCGCCAGTTCGAGTTTTTGATGCCTGAGCTGGTGCTGACCTAGCACTCTTGCTCCACGTGAGGCGCCCGATTGATGTGTGGCGATGAGCGACAGGAAGAATGCGGTACCCCAACCACGCGGAACGATAAGTGTAAAGCGGTCCAGCGCTGGACGTTGAACGAGTCGATCGCGAATGAGCACGACGGGAACAACATCGTCGCGTGCATCGGGTTGCAGCCGGGCTCCCTTCACAATATTGAGCGCTCGTCTCGAGTCGATTTCACCTTTGCTGAATCGAGGTGGCTTTGCTCCCATCCAGAACAGACTGTCGGCGTTCGAATTGCTGGACGTGCTCTTCTCCGATTGAGAGGATGCAACGTGCTTAGTTGACAGAGGCTTGACCTTGGGAGGATACGAGAGACGTGGATCGTTGACGTGGACTTCGGTCATTGAAGGTAAGTCCCCTCTTGGCTGGCTCAACAGTTGCCTAAGATTGAGCTCCTCAGCTTGGTACGCATCCACATGCGCCAACCGGAGCACGGCTTGCAGCAGAACAGCGGCACGAGGCCCGATGAGCTCAAAGGTGTTGAAGCCTTGGCTACGCATCAGCGTCGTTTTGCCGTCGAGCACCATAGCTTCCTTTGCGACGTCCTCGGAAGCGGCCTTCTCGTGTTCCAGTGCAGCTTTCTTGCTTCCAACGTGGTAGGCTTGTCGCCGTCTCTTCTTTTCGAGCCTGGAGAAAGCGCTATCCTTACCTCCTGCTGCAAGCCATGGATCAGGTGCCGAGTCCAGCTGAAAGGCGTACGTGTCGACTGTCCGTGCGACCGGCGCTTCAAGCTTCAAGAGAGCGTTCTTCTTTTCGTCGATCGTGACGATGCCAGCTGCCTTGAGGGCGCGGCGTATGTGCAGGTCAGCTGCAGGATGGGCAAAGATGAGTGCCTCTTTGCAATCGAATGTGTTCGGTCCTCCTAGCGGTGAAGACTGTGCGCAGCGGCGAGTTCCATGTAGCAGAACGATGCGCGCCGGTGCGAGAGCAGCGGATTGCGAAGTCGATGGGCGATCGCCATTTGCAATACTACTCTGGGGATCACACTTTGACTGGGTCAGCACGGTGTCGAGAACGCGAGCTGAAACAGACCCTTTGTCTGCAAGTTTGACGACGCCAACGAAGCCTGCCCTTTCCAGGCTGTCTCGCAGCTGCTTCAGCAACAGTTCGTCGACCTCGTTACCATCCGCAGAGTCACAGCCAGCTAGACGAACGCCGACGCGAAAGACCGAATAGTAGCTGGCGTCGTGCACCGTGACATACTCCTTTGCACTCCTCCAACTTGCCCGGTGACTCTTCATCATGGTTGTCTCTGGCAACACAAATCCCCATCTTCCTGACTCGTTGCCCTGATCTCTCTCCTTGCCTTTGCCCTTCTCCGTTGTCATTCGAAACCTCTTCGCATGCCACAAGTGTGTTTCGAGCCATCTTCGCTGAGGATGCGACGCACGTTCTGCAAGCTTTTTGCGCCTCAAAGTTGCCCGTATGACGCCATGACTAGGCAGTCTTTTACGAATGTCGGATCGAGAGCGAGCCTGTGTAGTACTACTGCGAAGTTCAGCAAGAGCTTTTGAGCGGAGCCGTGATGGAAGCCGAAGCAGATTATGCGAGGCTGCCCGCCTTCGTGCATGTCGAGGAAGCAGTTGCCAAGCTCTCGTTGTGGTTGCTGACTTGGCCGATTTGATCGACCGCAAAAAGCTCTGGATCTGAAAGGCGCGTGATGATACTAGTGATTCCAATTCGACGCTAGTTGGTAGACTCGAGGCTGAAGGGGCTGGAATGGGCGTTGAAGATTTTGAGGCTGATTGTGAGCTGTGAGCGGAGGACGTAAATGTTGCGGGAGCTTGCGTTTGAATGAAGCGAGCTGTTTGTGCTCTTTCTTGTTTACGTTTCTTCCAGTTTGGACCTTGACCACTGGCGAGGTCAGCGGTGGAGGCATGAGCGGATTTCGAGCTCGAAGCAGCCGACGGCGCCGGTCTTTTTTGAGCGACCATGGCAGCTTTCGCCGCAGAAATGTGCTGTGCCAGTAGTGGAGATGACGACAATGATGATGGTGTCTGTGTCATTCTGGAAGAAACGGTGCTCATTCTCGAGGTGCAGCTCGAAAAAAGTATAAAATCAAGGGTCCAATGCACGCTTCGATGTATCCGGCCGACAAATTCGCTTCTCTCAATTGAGACGCGAGACGCTTTGGGCAGGCAGACAGACACAAGGCACAGGGGCGACCGAAACAAACACAGACAAACTGTCACACCTCTCACCGCTCAATCCACATCTTCTTCCCGTCGAGCCTCTTCGTCGTCGAGCTGCAGCTTAGCTGTCACCTCGCAGACCTTTCACGTCATCAACCGTCGTCATTGCACCCCACCGGTTCAACGAACATACAGTATCTGGACCTGCACAGCGGCGTTCAGTAGGCGCTCTTCTCGGTAAACATGGCTTCGACACAGAGCAGCGGTCTTCAAAGGCGTAGAGGAGCAGGGGCTGCTTCTGCCTCTGCGGGTCCCAGCACCTCTGCCAATCGTATCGATGACGATGACTTCACACCTTCGCGTACCTCGTCACCGGCACTAGGACGAGCAGCCACACCGACCAACTCTTCCCGCACTCCTGCCGGTGTACCTGCTTCCTCCTACGGCTCACGCTCGGCAACTGGATCGGTGACGACCTATGACGAGTCTACTGGTCACCGAGTCGCATATGATCCTCGAGATCTGAACGACGAGAAGGAGATCGGTGAGAATCCTCGACTTACCTTGATGGAAGAAATTCTACTCTTGGGCTTGAAAGATCGACAAGGTTACCTATCGTTCTGGAACGACAACATCTCGTACACGCTTCGAGGATGTATCCTGATCGAGCTCGCTCTACGTCGTCGGATCGCAATCACCAAAGACCCTATGCGCAAAAGGTACGGCTTAACGGAACGAGTTGTCGAGGTGATCGATGGAAAGATGACGGGCGAGGTACTGTTGGACGAAGCGCTGAAAATGATGAAGGGAAGCGATAGCATGTCGGTTGCACAATGGGTGGATCTGATGAGTGGAGAGACGTGGAACGTCATGAAGATCGGCTACCAACTCAAACAAGTTCGAGAGCGTTTGGCGAAAGGCTTGGTGGACAAGGGCATCCTTCGAACCGAGAAGCGCAACTTTTTGTTATTCGACATGGCCACTCATCCGCTCAACGATACCAGTTGCAAAGATGCTGTTTTGCGGCGCGTCTTGGCATTGCTCACGTCCAACTCTCCCACGGTGCACGCCAACAGTTTCTACAGAGAAGACTCGTCTTCCAGCGGTCGACCTGTGGCACTTCGCGTTACAAGAGCATTGTGTTTGCTATGCTGCAGTTTCTCAGCCAACGTTCTCGAAAATGCGTTGAATCACCTTTCGTATGAAGCGAGGGAATCGGCGTTTCAAAAAGCAGACGATATTCTGGAGGAATTCGCCAATTGGCCTATGGCTCCAAGTTCAGGGTTGACCGGCGGTGGTGTAGGTGGCGGTGGAAACGGTGGTGTTACCACGAGTATTTCGTCCAATGGACCAAGATCAAAGGCGAATGGGGGAGCGAGGATTGGCGAAGGATCCATGTTGAATGAGAAAGCGTATGATGAGGTGGGAAATGTGGGTGCTTCGGTGCCCGAGTTGGCGAAAGCACTGCAAAAAGAGTTGGAACAGGAAGGTGATGCTTTCATGTTTGAATGCATCGCTGCTGTCTTGCATGTTTTGAGCAGGATGGATTCGCTTTTGTAACCGTCAATCACATCGCATCAACTAGCAAGCATTCCTCATCACAGCCCTACGTAGGATCAAGATGGTTCTGTAATAGAGGTGTATTGAATGCCAAGAGAAAAGCGAGATCAGATCGACATCATATCATCATCCTCGTCTACTGGTTCTTCCAACATTTCGCCTCTGGCCGAAGCTGTTAGCAATTCCCTCCTAACCTCTGGTGAGATGCCTTCGTGTTTCTGAACTCTCAAGAGATCCAACAAGGCTGATTTCTGATCGGGAGTCAAATCCTGTTTGTATCTCTGAGCGAAAACGAGCATGCTCTGATGCCACAAAACGGGCATTCTCCTTTCCCTGGTGATCTTGTCCAACTCGACGCCCGAATTGGGTTCCGCAAATCGCAAATAGTGAAAGACGAGTGAATCGACGACTTTGTAAGGCAATGCGTACTTTTTGTCGAGCAAGACTCGAATGAAAAGAGAAGTGGGTCCCGAATACTCCATCTCGGCCAATCGAAGGAGTGCTGCAGCAGAGTGCAGTACGGGAATGGACACTTTGGCGAGAACCGAAGAGACAATGGCCGCTTCCTTCAACGTAAGGGTCCCCGATTCGCACATTGGGAACAGGAATCCTTTGAAGAAGGCAGCAGGTTTGTAAATGGCCTTCTTCATGGCTTCATAGGTATGATAAGAGACTTTTCCATCATCCTGAATTTCGTCTCGCACCTTATCGAGTAGGACGAGTTCGTAGAATCGTTGCATTTGGTCGGCTTTCATGGTCGAGACGAAAATGCGAACGGCTGCAAGAGTGGCGTGCGGTGTCCAAGAGGCCGGATCGGTGATGTAGAGAATGGATTCCCAGGCTGGTAGAGACGGAACGATCTTGAATGCCTTGGGCAAGGGACCCGATTTGTAGCGGGAGAGAAGCTCGCCAACTTTGCGATAGACTTCAATGACTTTGGGATTGATGCCCGGGGGCATACGACGCTCTTCGAGCTCTTGTGCGGACGGACGATCGCCTGAAGCTTCTGCCGCTTCGATCTTCTCCATGATAAGATCGGCAAGGGTCTTGTTGCCTCTACCTCCAAAGCCATCTGCACCCATGGTGGCGTCCCTGTCAGCACGGTCGTCGTCACCGTCATCACCACGATGCTCGGCTTCGAACTTGTCCAGAAGCGCACGATCCGAAGGGTCGATCTCGAGATTGGCATCGTACGAGTTCCAACCGTCTGCACCCATCTCTGCCTCATCGTCGTCTAGCTCTCCCAAATCGTCGAGGTCAGCGTCTTCGTCATCCGAGTCGTCGGGCATTGCTGCTGCTGTAGCACGAGCTGTCATTGCGTCGGAAGCAGAGGTGGAAGCCGTTGCCGAAGAAGTAGGATTTCGAAGCTCCAACTCTTCTCGTTCGATCTCTTCCTGTTGTTGACGTGCGAGCCTGAGAATGTTTCTCGATAGTTTTGGATCGATGTACTTTTTCTGTGTATTGGATCCTCCTGCTCCTGATTTGCCGCCAGTGACCATTCCCTTGGGGGCAGCATAACGTTTTTGGTCCTCCTCATCGTCGGAAGCAGATTGGGGTTTGGCCGACTTTTTGGATCGACGACCTGGTGCAGAGACGAGACCGAACTTGGAGGTGAGCTGATCTTGTTGCAGCTGCTGTGGGAGCGGATTGTGACGCTGTGAGGCGCCACCCTTTGCCAGTTTGGCGGTAGGGATTCGAGGCATGGTGATTTTGCGAGTGCCGGGTCAGAGTCGAGCTGGATATTGCTTCCGTTGAGCCAGTCAAGTCGCAATGATGGGGGGCCGGTCGAGGAAGTCGGGGAGTCGAGGAGAAAGGGTATGAGCGAAAGGGTTCAGAGAACAAGAAGAAGCACGACCTGAGGTTGCATCATTCAAACATTGCACAAGAAAATTCTCAAATTTTGCAGAACCAACGCCTTTTTTTGGTTGGTGACCACAGTCCGAAAGCCGGAAATTGAGGTGGTTTCAAAAAGAGAATGTTAGCTTTCAACGCTTGACATGAATGTATTTTTTCGAGGCTTCCGAAATGCGAAAGGGCCCCGGTTGATGCAGGCAGGCTAGTCTTGAGTGTTGGTGGGTTTGCTGCTCTCAGACAGCCACGGACCAAGCTCCGTTGACTCAAAAAAGGGGGAGAAAAATGATTTCATATACGGTCAAACGGTCGATAGAACTTGAACGCCCTCTCTCTGCTTTGATGCGCCCTTCGGCTCGTTGGGCCGACGATCGACCACGTCGCGCTGCCCAGTATACTGTAGAGCCTCTCGCTCCTTCATGCCTTTTTTTTTATTAAATTGATAAATAAATATTTCGGCTGGAATCCCGTGCAGGCTGTCTGCGCAACGGAAATGAGTAGCAGAGGCCGATGATTCGCGCTCGCAAGCAGAGTACAGGAGCAGAGAGAGCGAGAGAGACAGAGAGAGAGCAAAGAAAGCTCGAGCCGTCGTTTGCGTCTTTTCATCTATTGTGCGTGCTTGCTTGCTTGCGTCTGCGCTAATGCGGCTGGGTCCGTGTGGCTTCTGAGATCGTGCTTCGGTTTCTGATTCTGTTTCTGCTTCCGCTTGCGCTTCTGCTTGCGCTTCCGCCTTCTACGAGCCTCTCTCTTGCCTGTCATCGCTCGCTTCCAGAAGGGCGCGTGTCGGTGTGCAAGAGCGGTAGCGGATCTGATCGCATCTCTATTCCACTCGACTGTCTCGACCTTCGACTTCGGCGCTTGCTGCCCTCCTTTTTTTCTCTTCTCTTTGCACTGCACGCTGTAGACTGCAACTTCCCGATGGATTGAGCGATTGTTTGATTGACTCGATCGCAGCTATCACATCCGCTCGATTCATTCAAGATTCACAGAATTCCTCCTCCCTCTCTCATTTCCGCACTCCCATCGACCCTTCCCCTCTTACCACCGCGCCTCAATTACATCCTCTCGACAATCATCGTCTCCGTCTTCAGCAATCGCGTCGTCTTCACTCTCGTTCACACGTCACCACACATTCGACCCCTTGACGACGCATTGCTCGTGGCAGTCGAGCCACATCTTCCAACATCCTCTTCTCCGTCGTTTCCAAAGGTGCACATCGTATCAACACTCCCCACTCACCTCTCTACATCAAGCGTTTCTGGCACAGGTTGCGTTCACCCCGCATCGGACACCTTGGCGGTACTCGGGATCGATCCACAAGCTTTCACTGCACAGAAAAAGCTGTGGCCGCTTTCAGCCTAGCTTCCAGGTAGAAAACTAGATCAGTTCCATCCACCTCACCTCGTCATTCGCCCGCTGCCGCTTTCCTCCGCCGAATCTGTATTGTCACTTCCAATCTGCTCAAACCGTCCAAAATGTATTCTCACCGATCCATCGTACCTTCCGCTGGCTCTCAGGGTCCTCCTTCGGGTCCGCCTCCGCCCGGTCCAGGTGGTGCTGGCCCTTCACAAGCAGCTGCTGCTGCCGCCGCTGCCGCTGCAGCAGCACAGCAAGCTCCTCATCCAGGAGGTCCTGTAGCCGGTGGACCTGGCGGTCCCGCTCCAACCGGTCCTCCCGGAGCAACTGCAGTTCCACCTGGCGCACCTCCCCCCGCCGGTGCTCCTCATACTAGCTCAGCCAGACTCGCCGACCTCCTCGACTTTGTTCGTCACGAATTTGATCTTCTCGGCAACGACACTGCACAATTCAAGGCGCAACGCGACGAGATGGAACACAGAGGTACGTACACATCCGTCAACTCGCCATGCAAACACAGCAACGCACTGACTCACCTGTTCCTTCCCCCTTTCCCCACATGGTTTCGTACTGACAGTCACATCACAAGTCAGCGAGGTCAACATGATGCAGAACCACTTTTACGAGCTGGAGAAGCGTCATGCACAAATCATCCAACAGTAAGTGCCTCCAAGTGCTCAAACTCGCGTCGACCTTACCCCATCATCATCTGACTTTCCCTTTCCTCTGCATCCTCCCAACAGATACGAAGAAGAAGTCAAGCGTCTTCGCAGCATCCTCGACTCTCGAGGTCTTTCCTCCGAACATGGAGCACCTCCTGCAGCCGGTCCCATGAGTGGGCCTCCTCACCTCCCTGCTTCCGCCACTTCCGGCCCCTTGCCCATCGCCTCGGCTGGCGGGCCACCCCCTCCCGGTGGTCCAGGCGGTGCTGGCTCAGCCGCCATGTTTGGTGGTCCGAACGGTAACGGCTCACTCGGCGGGCCTGGCTCCGACTACGCACGCGGTCCCAACGGTTTCGATCGAGAACGTGAACCTCCACGCGGTCCTACTCCTGGCGGCAAAGATTCCAAACGCATGCGCGTCGAAGGTCCGGGCTCGCACTACAGCGGTCCGCCGAGCCCTGGAGCAGAACGGGAACGCGACTGGATCAAGAAAGAGGAGCGCGTCGGCGATCGAGGTGCACCTCCCGCTCTTCGCGGCGACGACAAGTGGGATCGCGATCAGCGCGCTGGTCCTCTCGGTGGCGGTGGTGGCGCGCTTTTGGGTCCTGGGCCAGCACAATCTCCGCACGGCGCTCCGCCTCTTCCGCCTTCGCAATCGTACAACCGCGAAATGCACCGCGATGCGAGGGAGCGCGATTCTCGCCCCTCGGAAGCGCCCGGTGCCGAGTCTCCCGGCACGGCGGCGGCGGCGGCTGGCAATGTCTCGCTCGCAAGCTTGAGCGATATGGATCCGGACGAGATCCCCAAGGAGTTGAAAAAGGAGGGACCCGATTGGCTGGCCATCTTCAATCCAAAGGTGAAGCGCAGTTTGGATGTGAATTTGGTCCATACGTTTTTGCACGAGTCGGTGGTTTGTTGCGTTCGATTCAGCGCGGATGGCAAGTACCTCGCTACGGGATGCAACAAGTCTGCGCAGATCTTTGATACCAAGACGGGCGTCAAGACGTGCGTTTTGACGGATCAGTCGGCCAATTCCAAGGGGGACTTGTACATTCGATCGGTGTGTTTCAGTCCTGATGGCAAGAATCTGGCGACGGGAGCCGAGGATCGACAGATTCGGATTTGGGATATTGGTAAGAAGAAGGTCAAGCATTTGTTTTCGGGACACAAGCAGGAGATATACTCGTTGGACTATTCCAAGGATGGTCGCATCATTGCTAGTGGATCGGGGGACAAGACGGTGAGGATCTGGGATGTGGAGAATGGGCAGTTGTTGCATACCTTGTATACCTCGCCTGGGTTGGAGCATGGGCCTAGTGAGGCTGGGGTGACGAGTGTTAGTATCAGCAGTGATAACCGGTTGGTGGCGGCGGGCGCGTTGGATACCTTGGTCCGGGTGTGGGATGCTCAGACGGGTAAGCAACTGGAGAGGTTGAAGAGTCACAAGGATTCGATCTACAGTGTTAGTTTTGCGCCCGACGGCAAATCGTTGGTTTCAGGATCGCTGGATAAGACGTTGAAACTGTGGGATCTGACGGCGACGGCCAAGGCGGTTCAGGAGAATCGAGCAGAGGAGAAGGGCGGGCATGCCAATTGCGCAACCACTTTCGTAGGTCATAAGGATTACGTCCTGAGTGTCAGCTGCAGTCCCGACGGTCAGTGGGTCGCCAGCGGAAGCAAAGATCGAGGCGTCCAGTTCTGGGATCCAAAGACCGCCCAGGCTCAATTCGTCTTGCAAGGTCATAAAAATTCCGTCATTGCCATCAACCTGAGTCCAGCAGGTGGATTGTTGGCTACCGGAAGCGGCGATTTCAACGCAAGGATCTGGAGCTATGATCGCATCCCCTAATCCTACCCAAAACATCCCGTCTTTCTTCTTCCCCCTTCCCCCTTCGCACTTTGCCACTTTGCCACTTTGACAAAGAAACGACATCTTTGTCTTGTTCTCATTCTTCAACTTTGACTCTCACAACACCACCCTTTTGTACTCTGACACGCTGTTTCCACACACCACAAGAAAAAAAAGTTTCCTCGAATGAATGTCAACACGATGAAACAGATCTAATGACGACCACCCAATACCTCTCTGACGAGAACGAATCCCACCCCTGCGCCCAACCCCAACATGTACGCTGGAATCGCACCGATACTCAGCAGATGCTTCTCCTGCTCCGATTCCGGCCTGCCAAGCAGAGCGTAGAAGTTCAACTCTTCCTCCTGTCCCTCCACCGAGCTAGCCGTATCGGTCGGATGGGAGGGTTGAGCGTAGTATGGGTTGAGAGAGGATAGATAAGATGTCCAGGAGGACGGGTTGATGAGCGAACGCCATCCTGATCTTGGTGAAGTGGCGACGGCTGTAGCTTGCTCTTCCTCCATTTCAAATGTCTGCATCCTGCTCTGCGAAGCAGTGTGTTCTTTGATCGATGAAGGGATAGCAGCCGTAGCCGCAAGGATCTCCTCCAACACTTGATCCTCATCTTCCACCATTTCTCCCTCCTCGACTTCGACAGGATCAAACATACTCCTCAATCCACTTCCACTTCCTTTCACACTACTTCCCCGACTCGCTGAGCTACAAGTAGGAGGACGATCCAACGACTCTAATTGAGCCTCGAGATCTGTCATCCTACGCGCTAGGCTTTCGAATCTTTTCCGATCAACGAGCACCATGGATCGTTTCTTGATACTTCCCGTTCCAGAAGGATGTGGCTCGACCACGGTCAACGGAACCAATAATTGGGGCTCTGTGGAGGTACCGGAGGACGTAGGAGGCCGAGTGTCGGGTTCAGCGTCGACAATTTCGAATGGCTCCTCCAGTGGAGAGGTGACAGGAGCTTCGACACAGATGACATCTGAGGGACCAGCTGGCATCATATCAGCATCGCATCGAGGGATTCGTTCGACGTCGATTCCCGAAGCATTGCTGATCACGTTCGTGTCGATCGATTCTTCCGAGCTTCCGCCTGCTGGAGCCTCAGCAGCAGGAGCGAGCTCAAGTGCCTGTACCTGCTCTGAAGCGACAGCTGGTTCTCGCAGGTCTTGGCCCTGGACTTCATCCAAGACGTCTGCCTCTTCAGGATCGTTTGCGAGCTGAGAAGCTCTTCCGTCTATTATGACTGGAAGAGTTTGCGCTTCCGCTTCTTCCATGACCTGGACTTGGACGTCACTCTGTCCATCCGACCCTTCTACTGGAATTTCGACGAGAGCGACGCTAGCGTCATCCGCTGCAGAAACATCCATCCCCTGGTCGAACAGCGACGAAAGACGCTCTTCCACCGACGTCCTGCGATGCATGCCATCGTGCTCATCACTTTCTGCCAGCGTCGTCTCGTCATACCGCTCGATAGGCACTTGCACGTCTTGCACTGCTGCGAGCTCCGTTTGCTCCTTGTCAAAGGTCTTGGCATGCATAGCTTCAGCCTCGGCTTCACTGGCGACTCGCTCCAGACCGCGCTTGCGCAATGCCAAAGGTGGTTGAGCCGTCGCCGTGTCAAAGACACCGACCAGACTCTTTCGGTTCGAGCTGCGACCAAGCGTGCCGCCCCAGCCTTCTTCGTCTTCTGCACTCGCACTTGTGTTTTGTCGGAGCGATGAGGCGCTAGCGCGAGAAGAAAAGGGCTCGCTGTGCTCCGAATCAGAGTTGAGGAGGGAGAGTATGGCCTTACCGCGCTTGCTGCCAAAGGTGGCTTTCTGCCCTGCTGTGCGTCGAATCGAATTGGCGGCACTACGGAGAGGAGCGTCTGGTAGGGTGAAGACATAGCCATCGGCGTCCTCGTCAGCCTTCATTGCAGAGATCTGCTGCTGCTGCTGTTGCTGCTGCGCTACCGACAAAGCCTGCTCGAAACAAGGAAGTGAAGGTGCGTCAAGCACCTTTTGCTCGGCAGAACGCAGACGAGCGGTGCCGAAACCCGGTTCGAACTTTCCATCATTATCGACACGGCCTGATGATATGAGCCCCTCGATGAGCTCGCGCGAGCTCTCGGTTCTGGTATGGAGACCGCTCTGGTCCAAAGCAGCCAGCTCGTCGTCTGTGTACAGAGAAGCGCGGTAGGGATGGCTGGGTCTCATGATCGAGGCGGTGGTGTGCGATCGAGTCAACTGGCTCTTGGTCGGTGCTGATTCGAGGCGGACTTGACCTTGATCTGCCGGAAGCTCTTCGTCACCATCAAGGATGGCGCGAATAATATCTTCATCGAGTACGCTGTACCGAGATTTGTGGCCTGCTTCTTGATCGTCGCCAAGCTCGCTCTCCGTACCACTGCATTCAGACAGCGAGGTGTCGCCCTCGACCGAGGTGCTGTCGGCAGACGCATGACCGATGAGAGTGGGCATCATTAGCATGTCATCCTCAGCACTCTCGGCGGAAGCCTCTCTGCACGAACGACCGTCTTGAAGAGCTCGATTGACAGCGTCTGCATCCTGTAGATTGCTAATGCCGAGTTCGTCAGCAAGCTGATGAGCCTCTTGCTCCGAGAGATTAGCTAGCATGGATTCGATGTCCTCTGGCTTAGCAGCAAAGGCATTCTCGAGCCAAGGAAAATCGGCAGTCGACCTCCGAGGACGCAGAGGTCGGCGTAGCGAGAGCTTCTTTTCTTCGGCCTCCGACAGGATCTGCTGCGCTTGATCGCGCACATAGCCATGACCGAAGGGAGCGTCGACAGAAGTGTTGCTCAAAGGAACGTCTTGCTTTTCTGGTGAGGTCTGGAAGGCCTGGATCATTCCGCGTACCTTGCGACTGTCGCGCATGCGCTTCAGAGTGAGCTTGCTGATTGTCTTTGAGTTACGTGCCATGCCGTCCGCTTGTGTGGGAGACTGATCATCCTGGGCGATATCTTGTTCTTCCTCCGCCTCCTCCCGCTCGAAATCTTCTGCCGACTTGGGCCAGCGGAGAGAACCTGATTCGTAGCCCCAGATACGACCGCGCAGAGCGTCGCGTCGCAGTTTGCGTCCGGCTTCGATCATGAGCTTACGCCATTTGAGATTGAGACCCTGACGCTCGAGGTCCTTGTCGCTGAGTCGAATGAAAGCGCGACCGCTCATTCTGGAACTCCGTACGTAGGCAGTCAAGTCTTGGACGACGGGGCGAGGAACTAGGCCGAGGACATGTGTGAGATAGAGAGCCACTTGCGAGGGAAGCCAAGTCTTTGGATTGTTGGGAAGATCTGCAACTGCTTGAGCTAGACGATCTGCTTCTGATTCGGAAGGAGGATAGGCAGAGGAAATAACGCCCAAATCGGGCGTGCTGATGGAGGTTGGCATTCGATGAATGGTTTTGCTGCGCTGTGGAAGGTCGAATGTGTTTTTAGAAGGGCTAGTGAGAGGTGAGATGGCCACACGTGGAAGCTGCGGCGAGGAAGGGAATGCGAGAGGCTTTTGAGGCAAGATTGCGGCAGGCGGAGCACCGACGTCGTTAGACGTGCTCTGCAAGCCTTTGGGTCGCGAGCGAGTCGATGTGGACATGGATGTCGAGCGAGAGAGGTACGAGTAGCCTTCAAAGACCTGACCGCCCGGGCTGAAGCCAGCGACGTTGTGCGTCGATGCGGCATTGGTAGTGAAGGTTCCGCTACGTTTGGAAGCGAGAGAGTAGCGAGGGCGAGAGGGCGTCGAGATGGCAGGTGGGTCGACGTTTGCCATGTTGAGAGAATGCACGGAGTGCTCAAGAGATGAGTGGTGTTGCTACAATGTGAAAAATGTCGGATAGCAGCGGTCACGAGGTTATGTGATCCGAGAGGTCTGTGGATAGGACGTGAATGTGATGGTGATTGATTCGTTATAAGCGTCAAGTCATGAATGATGGATGATGGTAGGGGCAATGGTGGGAGATACAACACGTTGAGGAGACTCTAGATGAAGGACAGGAGAGTTCTCGGCAGACTTTCCGAAAGCCCTCTTCGTTCTCGTTGTGCCGAGTAGGATCTGCTCAGGAGCCAAAGCGGATCAAGGAGGAGGAGAGGAAGAGCAAGCAATTGAACTCTACACTCTCATTTCACGTCGGCTTGTGTTGGTTTCAAGTGTGCGTCGTTGTAGCCCCTTTTTGGCAAAGTGTTGATTATTTTCTCTCGTCTTGTGTCTAAGCGCCTCGGCGGCTGTGTGCAGGAAGAAGGCGAATTTATGCAGGGTCGTGTTGGATGATGAGCCCCTAAACTCGAATCACAATCACATTTCGATAACATCACCGCGGCCAAGTCAGGCACATCAGAGTCGTCTCGGCGGACTGTACCTGTTTTGCATCTTGCGAAGCATGCTCAGGGGCCAGAGGAGCTCAAGCTTGCCCATACTCGATCTTTGACAGGGGTCTCGGCTTTGGTCCGATGAGAAGAATGCTTTCCGACATCGCCATCTGATGCCCTACATTTTCGCTTTTTCTTCTTGGAACTTTGTGCCGATCCGAATCAAGAGCAAAAAGAAATAGTATAATCACTCCACGCCTCAGCACGGACCTGCAGGCTGATCCTCACTCGTATTCCCATTGGAGCCCCTAACCGCTTCACAAGCTCTGCCCTCCGAGATCGATCTCACGCTGGTACAACCAAGTGACAGGAGAGAGTACCAAGCTGCAGCGCTTTGATGGCGCATCCTCGCCAAGCATGGCGTCACCCATTCGGCTCGCCAGCATGGGCATGTTCATCATCGACGCATTTCAGTATCTCGACCCAGTCACAGGGGCTGATCTAGGCAACAGGGGTCTGCAAGATCAGATCGGCGGAGGCGGCTGCTACTTTGCTATTGGTGCAAGAGTATGGATGTCGCCTGCGCAGATTCAGATGATCATCGATCGTGGAGTCGATTGGCGACCTTCAGATCAGGCCGTCTTGGACCAATTCAACCGCACTCCTTCCTCCTCGAATCCACAGTCAACGTCCATGTGGCACTTCAGATCAAGACCCGACCGCACAACCAGAGCTGTCAATATCTACAAGGGCGAGCATCGTGGATTCGATTACTTGTCGCCCAAGATCAGGCTGGAACCAATCGATCTTTTGAAATGCTCGCCTAGCGTTCCACCAACGCTTCCCGAATGGATCCACCTCATCTGCTCACCAGAGCGTGCTCTCGAGACCATCTCGCAAATCAAAACTCTACTCGGACAGCATCGGGAAGAGCAAACCTTTCCGAAAGTCGTCTACGAACCAATACCTGACTCTTGCATCTATCAAAATCTTGATGATTGTCTCGAGGTCTTGCCGAGACTCGCGGTGTTCAGTCCAAATCACGAGGAGGCCGCTCATTTGCTTGGATTGTATGATGAGTGGCAAGAATTGCTCGGACGGGCTTCAGACAGTCAGGCAGCGTCAAAGAAATCAGTCGTGCATTTCATCTCGGACAGGCTTGCTGGGGGATTTGCGAGACATCTGACTTCACTCATGCCGGATGCAACCAAATGCGATGACCCATTTGGACCGATCATTTGCATCCGAAGTGGAGCATGGGGCTCTGTGGTAGGTCAAGCAGGTCTTGGCTTCCATCACGTACCGGCGTGGCATACATCGACAGAGAGCATCAAGGACGTGACCGGTGCCGGCAATTCGTTCCTCGGCGGGTTCAGTGCTTTTCTCATCCAAGCCGAGAACGACAGTGCGCTGGATGCCGCGAGCAGAGCGAAGGGGGCAGCAATGCACGGTGCTGTCTCTGCTTCGCTCATCATCGAGCAGCTTGGACTTCCCAGCTTCGATGTGCAAGCAGGCGAAGAGCTGTGGAATGGCTCTATAGCTGCCGAACGCCTTGAGTCTCTTCGCGCCAGACTCTCATCGACATGACTCGGAAGATTCTGTATATTACTCACACAATCAGAGGCATCCGCACGGCAACCCATTGATGATATGGTGTCTTGTTTTGAAAAGATTCTTATTTCCAATCATCGGATTGAGGTAACTCTTCAAAAAGATGGTCGAGAAATTCGACCAGAAGATCTGATACTGTTTCGCCTCGCGTGCTAACATTGCCGCGCAAAAAAAAATATGAGACGCTTTATCCGCCACCAACTTTTCGTCGTGTGATTGGCACGGATCAAGCAGCGCCGAACGACATTGCCGATCCTGCAAGAAGATATCGCTGCGAGTCTTAATCCACCTTGACTCACTTGGACGTCGATTGAGCTCCTTCACCCTCCGCACCACCATCGGATCTTGGATTGCTCAACCGGGATCATGGCGCATCCACAATCTGCTTTCGCCTCGCCTCAGAGCGCTGGAGCTACCATGTTTTCGGCGTTCAACATCATCTGGCTTCTTCACGCCGCGACGGAAGCTCCGGTTGCTTTTATCGGTCTCTTCTTCACTCGTAGTTTGCACTTCAAAGACGAGATGACCAACACTACAGCTGTTATCATCAAGGTGGGTTTTGGATCCTTCGAATGTGTACTCAGCGCTAGAGGCTGACAGATCTATGTTTTTGTGCAACACACAGCTTTATGCAACCCTCTCGCTTTCTCTCTCTATCATTTGCATCTTGCTGTACGGCCTTCCCGATTACCTTCCGGGTAAACGAGCTGCCGCCATCATGTTGCTGCTCTACCACGGTGTGGCATCGTCCGTTTTGCTCAACGCCGAACCGTTCATCGACTTTGCTTTTGCTGACATCCTCGCGAAACACGGCGTCAGGGTGGAAACTGTAGCAGGCGTAGCTCATGGTTTCATGTCGTTGATGACCGTTTCTTGGTGGCAATCTAGTTTGGGCGCTGTTCGCGCCTACGGTAGCGGTGCGGCTGGTCCAACGGCTGCTGCCACTCCCATAAAGAAGGGTGGAAAGAAGAAGTGAACACGTGCACAAGAGTCGCGCCGTTTAGCTTTCAGATGTAGAAACGTCGAGATGATTTTGCAAGCTTGTGTTTGTATGCACAGGATCCACCATCAGGAACACTTTGACCGTGAAATGAGTCGTCTCATCAGCTGCTGATCGGCAAGATCCAGCATCAGTATTCTTGTAGATCTTTCCGCCAGATCAGCGATCTTTTCGAAACGAAGGCTTGGATGCTTTGATTGCGGTCGTTGAGCGTACGCAAAGCTTTGCAGTTGGCTGGCAGGAGGGGCACAGGAAGCGAAAACTTTTCGGCGAAGCCGGAGGTGGTTTAGACCGGCGGTCGGCTTGGAAGCCTGACGCGCCAACTCGAGGTGCCGAAGGCGGTGTCCGTTCTCAAATTTCCACCCGCCAAGTCGCAGATTGCATGTCTTCCGCGTCGGTTCAGTCTGGTCAGTAGCCTTCTCTCTCTCTCCTTTCTTTGGACCGAATGCAGTTCGCTACAGCGTCCCCAGATGATGCTACAAGCTGAAGGCCTGACCGTTTGTACGTACGGCAACTAAAATCCATCTGTTTCCCCTCAACACCCTGCTTCCATTGCCAGATAATACAGTCCATGTTTCAAATGATCCGCAATGTCAGCTGAATCGGCGTGACAAAGACACGTGTGATGAACGAGGGGCACGACATCCTTCGGCTTCGATCATCAGCGTAAGAGTGAGGACATGGTGATCATGATGATGGTACACACTGTCTTGAGATTGCTCGGCTCAACAGAAAATTGACTCAAGTACATCGAAAACGCCCAACCCGTATGAATCACGTCGAATCGCACGCCCTGCAGATCAGACATCACGACGATAATCAGATGAAAAGGAACTACTAGTCAAGACAAGCAGGATCCGAGACCATCTAGCGTGCAGTGCGAGGGTTGGCGAAGCGGACGTGTTGCTCGTAAAACGTGATGACTTTCTGCGGGCAACGCTCGTTGACCACCTCGTTGTCCACCCAGATCTTGGGTCCCTGGTCGCCTTGCGCCTCTTCTGGCAGGCCAATGGATTCCATCGCCTTGATCCACGACTTGTTCTGAAGAAACGAGACGAAGCTCTGCAGACGGCTGTCGTCCTCGCTGCGCTGCATGTTGAGGACGCTGACCACTTCGCCTTCCCAATCGTCGCTCTTCATGTAGTGGTCCAAGAATCGGCTGCGCACCTTGTCCAGAGCTCGCATCTTTTCTTCCGAACGGACACTAGACTTGTCGTCTCGAGCGTCCGCCTCTTCTTCGTCCGTCCCCTCCGATGATGAAGCGCGACGCCGGTTGGACGTCGAGGTGCGTGGCCTTTTTGCTGGGCTCGGATTCTTTGAGGAAGCAGCACTTTTGCGACCGTTCTTGGCTTTACCCTTGCTGCTCGACGAGACTTCGACTTCGGATTCGCTGCCTTCGGTGACTTCGACGTCGTCGTCGTACTTTGAGGTGCGCTGCTTCACTTGCTCGAACTTCCTGGGTTGCGACTTGGAAGGCTGAGTCTTCCAGAAGTCGTCGATGAGCTCGCGCCCGAGGTTGGTCTCGGGCTCCCAAGTGTTTTGTTCTTCCGGGTAGCCCTTCCACTTGATGAGGTACTCAAAGTTCCACTGGAGTAAAAAGGGAAAACAAATGAGAGTAACGGCAATGTCAGTTGAAAGAGTCGGTCAAATGTCTTGAAGTCTGGATTGAAAACTTACAGCATCTGCTCCTTTGAGTGGACGGTGCTTGCGGATAGCTTCCACCTCGTATTCCTCGTCTTCGTCGTCATCGTCTTCGTCATCCTCATCGTCGTCGATCGCGATGGCCTCGTCTTCTGGCTTTGTGTTTGCGGACCTTGCTCTCTTTGCCGGCTTCTTGTCTTGTTCGACCTCGCTCTCGTCGTCCGAGAGATCGAGAGCGATGCGTGCGGGTGCTCTTCGGCCATTTAATTTCGACGGCGACTGGCTCGCCGAAGCGCTCCTTCCCCTTCGAGGCGTCAAAGCCATATCTGCGGTTGATAGATCTGAGACTCTAGAGGCAGTGAGCGTCCGCGATGATGTGGACGCTGACGCGGGGTCGCCTTGCTGCGTGTGGGATCGATCTGCAGCGGCTGATTTGCTCCTGAAGGGAGAGACGGCTTCGAGGATTGCTGAAAACAGCTTGGGCGACAAGAGCAGCGAGCGACGCGGTGAAGAGCGCCGGGGACGATTTGGTTGATGCTACGTGCGTCTAGGCCAATGCGCTTGACGATGACAGGTCTTGGCAGTGTGTCTTTGAAAGATGGCAGCTTGAAAGCGTCGTGCAGAAAAGACCTTTCGAAGGCTGCGCACGAGGGCAGACGGCAGACGTTTGGATGAGTCGAGAGAGCGTGATTCAATGCACTAGCCGCTGAGCTCAAAGAGAGATTGCTGATGATGCGCAGTGTAAGTGGGAAGCGAGCCGTGACGATGAGGAAAGAAAGTGTCGATAGTCTGTTCCAACCCAGCCGATACTTGCCAACTTCCTGCTTGACCTTTCGTCACGCCTTTCAATCTTCAAAGGCCCCTGCGCTGACCACGCTGAGGGAAAAAAGAGACGCAGAGAGAAACAGAGAGACAACTCCACGACGCGACCTTCGAAGGGGAAATCCCAGGCCGAGGCGCGACGCAATCGCCGATTTTCACCAGAGACTCGCGACCCTGATCCAGTCTGGATCGGAGCAGTCGAAGCGTGCCAAGCATAAAGCCGTCCACCGACGATTCCGGTATGTGCGCCTCATGCTGGGTTGCGCAGGAACGACGCACCCTCGTTGGGCTTTCATACAGCTCAGGCATACATATCGCCTACGATGATCGACTACATTGCTCGATAGGCTCGAGCTGGAATGATGACAGAGAGGGAATCGCACTGTAAGCTACTACAATCGAGGAGCCTCCTTTCTCGTTCACTATCACAATTCAGGGTCCAGCCTCGTGCCGCTTCAAAAAGTCCAAGAAGCAAGTGCATTGCAACAAGGCTGTGTGTGGGTGACGCAGAAGCAAAGAACGCGTGGTCTGTGTGCAACTTGTCCACTTCATGGCACATCATACCCTTCAGAGCCAGATCCTCCTGTTCGTTCAGCACGGAACAAAGGCCACGACGTCTCAGCTCTGCCTCGGCTCATACCTATCACGTTTAGCGTAAGGCAGGATTCAAAGTTCGTGCCCAGACAGCGGGCTTTCGAACCACATGTGTGCTGCTAAGTGACGCGGCTACGACCCACCAACCTTCGCTCTCACACCGCAGTCCCTTTCCAGCTTTCTGCCACCGTCATACAGCGAAGCAGATCAAGAGGCTGCTGGGAATACAACATGTCATCTCTCGAGAATGCCGCTGAGGGATCGGAAGAGGGTGGTTCTGCAGTCTCCGCCAATCACGATTCGCCCCAGCTCGCGGACCAAAGCGGCCAAACTAGACCAGGTCAAGACGACAGGCAGGACTCTGAAGGACCAAATCTTCGTTCAAGTCCAGATGAGGCTGCCGACACTGAAATCTCATCATCGATACCGACAAGCCAGCACTTGCACTCAGACCCCGAAACGTCTCAGCAAGAAGCGTCTGTCGCTTCAGATGCTGACGAGGATGATGGCGACATCTCTCTTGTAGGCTCACCAAAGGTTGCCGATACTGCGTCAGCGGCCAGATCGTCATTTCATCGTCGCATCGACTCGGTTCCTCCTCAAAAGTACGACCTCACCCGTGATGTGACCTCTTCCTTGTCCACTAGGCTCGCCTCTACGTCTTTGCAGACGCCTGTCGAAGAAGAGGAAGCCGATATCTTCGGCAATCATCCGCCAGAGAGCGCAGACATGAGCTCAAATTCCTCTTCAGCGCAGAGGAACCACCATGCGGAATCGCTTCTTGCCACAAACACCATCGACAAGGCAGATCTCAATTTTGTCGACATCACACTAGATGCCCCGGACCAGCTACTCCAGTCTGACGCGAATGTTCACGAGCAAATCAGTGCACTGGCCGGATCGGCAAGGACTGCAGAGCAAATCCGTAGCGACAACGTCAGCAGTCAAGACATTCAAGTCGGCGCAGCACCTGCTTCACCTGCAGTCGAGGCCGAACAGGATGCCGTGCTTGCCGCCAATGCTCGTCTTCCAGGGAGTGGACAAAGTCCGCCTCTGAGTCCCAGTTTAGGCGATATGCGAGACAGACGAAGCGTAGAAGGCCGCTATCGTGGTCGTGTCAGTACACCTACTAGTAGAGCGGTCAGTCCAACACGTTCACCCAGTACCAGCACACCACGCCGTTTTTCGAGGGCTCCATCGCAGGGACCGGATCTTGCTTCCGAGGCTGGTCGATCCTTGGCGCCAAGCGGTCAATCCGATACATCTGCACCAGTTCTACTGGCTGCAGATGATCAGGGCAACATCAGTGTGATGTCGGACATTCCGTTAAGCCCGCGAAGCGCACCGACAGCGCTATCTGAGCAGGATGATGACGCAAGTGCATCAACAGAAGATTCACCTGCAGGACGACCGACACAGCAATCTGGACCGTCGCCATCTCGACCGGATGGGAAAGCGGCCGCATCAATATCGGACGAAGTTCAAGCTGCTGATGCGGCCGAAACGTCCGCAGTGGCCGAGGTCGACCAGGACAATGCCGCAACGTCGTCCTCGATGCCGACAACCGACGCCGCCAGGCCTCGCGCCGATGCAGCTCCCGGATTGTCTGACAAGGCGGACCAGATCGATCCGAAAAAGCGCCGCAAGTCGTCCTCAGCCGGCGCAGATCCAGTTGAATCTCGGACACGTATGACTACACTACCCGCCAAAACAAAGACGGAGGAGATCAAGCACCGTGCCGACTTTGAACGCATGATGATAGCTGCTAAAGAGGCTGAGCGCAAGAAACGTGACGAGGAGGAAGAGCGCAAACGTAAGCGCCAGGATGAGCAGCGCGAGGCGCTTGCTCGCTGGGAGAAGGAGATCTTGCCATCCTGGTCTCGTGCACGCAAAGATCCAGAGTTGGAAAAGCTGTGGTGGCAAGGTGCTCCGCCGAGCATTCGAGGTCGCGTCTGGGCGCTCGCCATTGGCAATCCACTCATGCTTCCGCGCAACCTGCTCGACCAGCACGAAAAGAAGGCGGCTGGAAAAGACAATAGGCCGATCGAGGACACGATCCCGCTTCGTGTTCTGGATCAGATTGACGAGGATGTTGAAGACACGCTGCCGTCTCTGAAGCTTTTCCAAGTGAACGGTCCATTGCATGATGACCTTGTCCGACTTTGTCGAGCCTTTGTCCTCGTGCGGATCGAGCAAGTCGCCGAGCTTGACGGTGCAGGAGATGCCAACCAAGCTGCTGCCCGCCATCAGAATGCCAGTCCTGTTCATGGCAAGGTGAACCTTCCTGCGGTTGACCATTCGAATGCAACGGATGTTGAAGACGAGCCGCAGGATGAGTACGCCAGACGAGGCATTGACCTCTACCAGCCAGGACTTGCCAGTCTCGCCGCAGTTCTGCTCATCAACATGTCGATCAACACTGCCTTCATCGCACTTCTCAACTTGCTTCACTCGAAACCTTGGTTGAAGGCGCTGTACTCTTTGCTACCTAACGTCCTTCCATCTGATGGTGCGACAAGTATTCAACAACCGAGCCTGGCATCGGCTGCGCGCAAACCGGGGAGCGCCTACCAGTTGCCGCCGAAGGAGAAGGCGATTCGAGGGTTCGAGCGGGTCTTTGAAACATTGCTGACCGATCAGATGCCCAAAGTGTTCGCAAATCTGCTGGCGCATAATGTCAAGCTTTACCGCATTGTGCTGCGCGATTGGGTTTCCACCTTGTGGACGAGGTGGCTGGACGTGGATACCGTGATGCGTCTGTGGGACGTCGTGCTGCTCGACGAGACTGATGCGATGATCTACAGGACGTGTGTAGCTTTGGTCCAGACTCTCGAGTCGAGGTTGTATGTGCCGGACCAGGAGGAGTTGGAATCAGTGTTGAGAGGTACGAACAAGGCAGCGTTGGCTATTTGGAGGAGAGACAAGGAGATGAAGGGAGAATTGGAGGTGCATGCGCAGCGAGGATTGGGTGCTCCACGGCACAGTCGGTCGTCCATCTCCTCCAGCGGTGCTTCACATCCCTTGGCCGTTGATGCTACCTCTCCTTCGATACGGACTGCACCATCTACCGCATCGATAGCTTCAAGTCAAAGCGAAGAGCAAGCTAGCAATGCTACTGCAGCAGCGACATCATCAACGCCAACGGCACGAAGCAGCTCCATTGCCTCCAACTCACCACCACCACCGCAGCAGCACCAGCTCATCCCACCTACACCCGCCCAACCCGACCAGTCAGCAGACACGGTCATACCGCGAGACTACATCTACGAGCAATACGCCATCCAGGAACATCACGTCTTCGAAACGCTCGAGGCACAAGAGGCTTGGTGGAAACCATCGACTCTTCAGCGACTGCTCGATCGAGAGCTGAGCGAGTAAAGCGGACGATTGGGCGTTTTCAGATCGAAGCCCGCTTTTGTTATGGTCTCTCCTCTCATCAGATGGGTCACTTATCAGTGCGAAGGGTCGAAACAACGATTCTTCTGTCTCCACACGAGGCTGTATGAACTTCGAAATCGTATTCTCTTCAAAATCTTTGATCAATCGTATCCAAATCAGCTGTTCTAGTATGCGGAAACACGACCTATATATGTGCACGACTTAACCTACCCTCATCGCATACTCAAAGCGCTTCTGGTGGGACTTGCCAAAACGCCCATTTCGCCGGCTACACTTGCGCCCCTCCCTCTTCCGACGCTACTCTTCAAGCTTTTCGCCTGTCTTTCCAGCTCCATGGTGCTGGACTTCCAAGACTCCATGTGCTTATCTGCTTGACTCTTGTATTTTTCCAGGGTACTTTGAAGACTTTCAATCATACCCTCGTCTACACCTGCTTCTTGGATCAAGGATTGATAGGCTGCTGCTAGGTGGTCGTATCTCAACTCGGTCTCGTCCAATCCAGCTTGAAGGTCTCTGATTTGCGTCACGAGTTGGCCCATCTGCTGCTGAGAGTGGCGTTGGGTCTGAAGCGATTCGTTGTAGGCTCGAGTCATTTCGGCAAGCTTGGATTCCAGTTCTTGCGTCGTTGCCGAGCTGGAATTGGAGGAAGAGGATCCATTGAGCGATCGAGGTTTGTCATAGACGTAGTAACTGCTCGAGCCTCTCGTCGGCGCTTGAACGGCAGCCCCGCCCTTGTGATTCCTCAACAAATCGCTCTTCGCAGCAATATCCTGCTCCAATTCTTCGTGCCCTCTCCTCAACTCATCCAAGATCTGATGCCTCAATCCATCGCTCGCTCCACCCGTAACCTGAGGCGAACCGTGCCCGGCCAGAATCAGCTCCTCCAAGTTGGTCATCGTTGTACTTCGTGCAATCTGAGAATTTTTCAACTGTCTCTCCAACTCCTGCACTTGCGACTCAAACTGTCGGCGAGTGCGCGAAACCATCTCGTCCGCCTGCAGATCCTTTCTGCGAGCATTGGACAAGGCTTCGTCCCTTTGCTGTTGCGCTTGCTTGAGCGAAGAGGTCAATTCCGAAATCTTGTCTTCCAGCTTCTTGACTGTCTTGGCGTCCCCGGCACCAGGTGCCACGTTGCCGTAAGTCGTAACGGCTCCGCGGAGACCATTGCTGACGGTGGGAGAGGCAGCTGATCCTGCCGCTGCCGAACCGCCAGCCGCGCGTTGAAGCCTAGTCACCTCGCGCGTCAGGTCCTCATTCTCATTGGCAAGTCGAGTCTTGCTCTTCTCCAGTGTCTTTGTATAGTGCGCCAGCTCTTGCAATTTCGACTGGGCGTCCGCGAGTTGACGATCCGTGTACTTCTTAGCTTCCTCTAGGACGTGGACGTGCTCGACGATGGTCTTGTTCTGCATAGATTGCAGCTTGCGCATCTCCTGCTGCGCCAAGGTGAGCTCGTGCTTGAGTCCGCTGATCTCTTTGTCTTTGCCAGCAACGAGCTGCTGCAGACTGTTGGCATTGCGCTCAGCTTGCTTGTGCGCCTGTTCGAGCAGCTCGCGTCGCTTGGACTCAGCACTGAGTTCAACGGCCACTTGATCGGCTTTGTGCTTCCAATTGGCTTCGTTCCGCTCCAGTTCCAAGAGGGCGTCTTCTAGATCCTGATGCTTAACAGCGGATGCCTGCAGCTGCTTTTCGAGCGTGTCTCTGTTCTTCAGAGCGTCTTGCAGACCGCGGTTGATGACGGCGGACTTGCTCTGAGCTTCCTGTAGCAGAGACTCTGCTTCGCGCTTGGCTTTCTCAGCGGCCGTAACCTTAGCATCGGCTTCTCGAACGCGCACTTCGGCTTCTCGCACTTGCGTTTCGGCGTTCTGTCGGGCTGTACCATGCGCTTGGGCTTCCTTTTGAGCTGCAGAAATCTCTGCCCGCAACGCCGAGATCTGCTCCAGACTCGAGTGCTTGGTTTCGGTTAGCTCTCTCTGAACGCTGGCCATCTGTTCTCGCAACGACTGGAGCTCCTGCTCCTTCATGCGATGAATCTCCTTGGTCTTGACATCTTCCGAGCTCTTGGCCTCCATGAGACGTCTGGTCTCATCCAACTCCTTCTGCAGGGCAGCTTTGGCCTCACTGGTCTTGGCGTGCTCGTCATTGGCCGACTTGACATCGAATGTCAGAGTGTTGAGCTTGAGACCGAGATCATCCAATTGCTTGGTCAGAGACTCGCGCTCTCGAGAGAGGTCCGCGATCTGCTTTTGCAATTGACTGACCTCCTGCTCCTTGTCCTTGACACGGGTTTCATGTCCAGCAGCGATGCGCTGGAGCTCTGACAGCTGATACGAAGACTGGCGAGATTGATCCTCGAGCTGTAAAGCACGCTTCTGTTCCTCTTGGCGGCCATTGGTCTCGGCAAGTAGCTTGGCTTCGACTTCCTGTACAGCAGCGAGCATACGTTTGTGGGCGCGGTCGACATCCTGCTCCTTCTCCTGCAATTTGCGCGAAAGGTCGTCCCTCTCTGCAGCAAAAGCTTGACGCTCGGAACGGAATTGCTCTGCGTTGGTGCTGTGCTTGCTGAGATCGCGCATGAAGGAGTCTTCCTTGTCTTTCCACGCCTTTTGCTCTGCTTCCAGCCGCAAGAGGTGATCAGCGGCCTGGTCGAAGGCAAGCTTGAGTTCCGCATGCGCTTGCTCTGTCGCCTTCTGCGAGGCTAGAGCTTTCTCAAGCTGACCTTCGAGCAGGTCGACGTCGCCTTGAAGTGCTGCTAGGTCATCCTCAAGAGCCGACTCGCGCTCCTTGGAGCGAGCCAGAACCTGATCCTTGTCGAGGAGCAAACTCCTTTCAGATTGGAGCTGCTCCTCGATCTTGCGCTTTTCGGCCTCAAGCTGGAACTTGAGGGCCTCGAGCGCTTCCCGCTCCTTTTGATCGCGCTCGGCGCGTTCAGTGACCAAAGCAAGCTCGAGCTGCTTGCGCTTGAGCTCCTCGTCGTGCCTAGTGGCCGTCAGAAGCGGACGAACACGCGTGTAGAGCTGCCACCATGGCCATTCGCGAAGTTCGACGTAGAGTCGGGCGTTGCGCTGGACTGTTCGCACTGCAGCAGCACGGTTGAGGATTTTCTTCATCTGACGGCGAGCAGTGTACATACGACAGGCGGCACCGAAACGGCTGAAGATATCGTAGAGGTGCGAGTCTCTGCGCTCCTCCATCTCGGCAAGGACACCGGCCTTGAAAAAGATCTTGGAAGTACCGATCTTGAACGTGGACTTGTCGAGCTCGAGCGCTTCGACCATTCTTTGGCAAGCTTTGCGGCCGTCCATGTAGCCAGGAGGAATGATGCCTGGAGTCAAGACCTCGTAGCGATTTCTGAACTCGGAGAAGAGAAGTCTGTTTGGATATCCTAGACGAGCAATACGGATGCCTTCGAGGACACCGTTGCATCGGAGCTGTTCAAGGACGAGAGGCACGTTCATCTTACCTGGTTTCTTCTCGGGGTTGGGAACGATGCAACGGACGAAATGAGGCTGCGTGGACGACAGCTGGCCCATAAGCGAGTTGAGCTGCTCCTTGTGTCTCTGGCCGACGGTTCGGAAAGCACCACGCTTGACGCGACGCTTTGGTGCCGAGGCGAGCGACGTCTCTTCGTCCACTTCGGCGTACTCTGCAAAGAGCGAGGCGATGAAGCGGTCTGTGGACTCGGCCATGACACGGGTGAGGTTGTCGTTGAGAGGATCCTTGTTCTTGTCGAGCCATCCATCGGTGCGGTACTCGACGTCGCCAGCATAATGCTTGACGACAAAGCCCTGGGCGAAGCGAGTTCGGGCATACTTGGTGGAACCGTGAGCGAGGCCCTTCTCTGCAGCCATGGCAGCGCCTGCTGCGTCGATGGCCGAGCCATCCTTGTTGGTGCCCCAGATACGATTGAGCTTCTCGGTGAAGGTGAGATCCGTGGCCTTGGGCATGATGCATTCCTCGTCGAGACACGAGAGAATGCCGATGGGGGTTGTCGATTCGATGAGGTCGATGGTGGGTTGAAGATCGAGGCCAAAGTTGACAAAGTCCCACTCGATGTTTTCGCGTGCATACTCTTCCTGTTCGAGAACAAACATGTGGTGATTGAAGAATTGCTGGAGCTTTTCGTTGGTATAGTTGATGCAGAGCTGTTCAAAGCTGTTGACGTCGAAAATTTCGAAACCTGCGATATCAAGAACGCCAATGAAGCTGCTCTTGCTGGTAGGTCGATCGAGGGCCTTGTTGATGCGGTCGACGAGCCAGCCGAACGCTTTCTCGTAGAGAGTCTTGCTGAGAGCAGCCATCTCCTCCGAGACTTGGCGCATGGTCCTGGAAGATGTTACCCATTCTCGACCGGCCTTGACGCGTGGTCGCAGAAGTGCTTTGGAGAATTCTTGCTCTGGCAGGCCGAGTACGTGGCAGATCTTTTCGACCTGGGGCATGTTGGTGATGCGAGCCTGTTCGGAACGGTCAGTTGCCAGCTGGATGTTGCCGATCTGCAAAATGGCAGCGGCGACGCGGAAGAGATTGAGCTGCTCGTCGGGAGTGAAGCCGACCGTGTTGAGAGCTTCGCGGAGCAACCTCCATTCGGCGCTATCATCGACACCCTCGACATGCTTGCGAGTACCCTTGAGGTAGGCATAGTCATCTGGAGAGCTGGTCAGGAGAAGTTTCTGCTTGAGCTCGGGCTCGGCGCCGCGAAGAAGCTGGTAGAAGATGTGGAAACTTCGCTCATTTTCGCTTCGGATGGCAACTCTGCTCTTTTCCAAGAGATACCAGTCGATGTTGGCACCGGCGATGGCGCCTACCGAAGTGAATTCGATGCGGACGAACTTGCCGAAACGACTCGAGTTGTTGTTGCGAATGGTTTGTGCATTGCCAAAGGCTTCAAGGATAGGGTTTGCTTGGAGAATCTGACGCTCGAGAAGGCCGAGACGCTTGGTATTGATCGGCTCGACGCCGTTGATGCGGTCGAGGACCTCTCGGGACGAGGAAGGAGTCAATGAGTTGGCGGGCGACTGCGAAGCAAGGGCAGCGGGATCGGCGGCAATGGCAGCGAGATACTGAATCACCTTTTTGGTGTTTTCGGTCTTACCTGCACCGGATTCGCCGGTGATGAGAAGACTCTGATTCTCGCGATTGTCGATCATGTTGCGCATAGCCTCGTCTGCGAGGGCAAATACGTGAGGAGCATTCTCTTGGCGCCTGCGGCCCTTGTAGGCTGCTACGATGGCGTCAGTGTAGATGGGCAAGGAGTGATACGGGTTGACTGCGACCAAGAAGAGACCCGAGTATGTGTAGATGAGCGAGCTGAAGTATCTCTGCCGCAAGTTGTGGACGACACTGGCTTCGTTGAGAAAAGTGAGGTCGGCAATGTCTTCGACCTTGTCGAATTTGGGAGGATTCATCTTGCTAAGCTCGAATGTGGGGATTGTGCGGTTAGAACCATCTTGCAAGGCGCAGATTGAGTGGTCGCCTTCTTCCTTGATGACCCAGGCGGATAAGTAGCCGACATTGGGGTCTGGGATCCAGACGTACTTCTTGGATGCGAACTCGGCAGCTGAGGCAGCATCTGAAGCCGATTGGCCGACGCCTCTCGAGGGACGAGACATAGCTGCAGCTAGTTGTGCTGCATTTGTAGCTTCTACCGATGGCGAAGCACGATGTGAAGGGCGAAAGAGATTCGACTTTGTGCGCCCGACGTCGGCCATCTTGGCGATATTACAGGTGCGTGTTGCACGCCGGAAAGGGAATGTTTACGATAGAGCGATGAATTTCAAAGAGAGATGCGTTTTGGCAGTTGATTCTGGCCAATGCGTTGAGGATGTGGGCACATGCAGCCCCGGGACGATGCTGACTCTGAGTGTCGCTTCACGGTGCAAAGGGCGCAGTAGATGCTGCTGTAACAGCGGAGGTGTATTTAGAAGAAGGACTGTCGGAAGAGAGGAGAGGAGCGGAATGTAGTAGGTCTTGGTGGTGATGATGATGGCGACGTGCTTGGAGTTGTCGATGGAAGCGAGGAGCCTAGTAGTAAAGATGACGGACAGCAGCAACAAAGAAAGACATCAAAGAGGTGAAGTGTGCACAGAAGTGTAGACTGCGTGAAGGTGCAGCAGCCAAAGCTAAAAAGGTGACACGAGAGAGCGACCGAGTAGAAGAGGAGAACAACACTTTGTGCTCTTGAACGCTTTCCTTCCGCTTCTGCTCCACACTGCCTCTGTGAGGCCAGATTCGAGCCGGGAAAGGGTTCATTTCAGCTGTTTCCAAAAAGAGAGACACACAGGCCCCTGAACGTATTTCGCGATTCAAATCTGCCCCAATTTGACTGGGATTTCAGCGCAATTGCTGGAAATCCAAACAAACAAGACACAAGCTTCCCAGCCGACAGGGGCTTTCCCTTTTCGCCTTGCCGCGCTCAGTCTTTCTTTATATCTGCTCATGTACCCCCTAACCAACGCGGAGATCCTTTTCCGTTGGTCTTGTCGACTACAGCATACCTTCCTATGAGCGCCCAAAGGGTCGAGCCTTCTTGAACACTCGACGGCAAGCACAATGCAGATGGGCTGGCGGAGATGAGGTCATCCTGCTCGGGCTGTGTACACTGTACGCAAGGTGCTCCCTCGCCTTTCCAGTGACGAGGAGAGACCAACACTCGACTCCGAGACGCGCGTGTGACTGGACTGAAAGAGTCTGAGTGCAGCAAATCAACACTCGAGTCCACCACTGGAGACGCGTCTCGGCTGCTCATTCGACGTGTGACTCTTTTTCCAATTCACCCGCACGGGAGCACTTCACGTCACAACCATTTCTTCTGGTGTAGCTTTCTCAAAAGACAGACAAACCAGGGTTTGCGATTCTGTCGAGCAAAGAAGAGCAACGGCGGACTCATGACTGCTTTGGTTGTCTGACTGACCGACCAACTGATTCAATGCTGGACCCTGCATGCACAAGTCTGAAACTCGAATCAAAGACTGAGCGGCTCTTTCTTCGGGTCTGTGTCATAGTGTCTTGCACCTTCTCTTCCGATCTCGTTTTCAGCTATGGCATCGAGGCGTTAGCGAGCAGCATGCCTCTGCCTGCAGTCGGAACAATCAGGAAAGGGTCTCGAGTTTCGTCTGGCAGATCATCAACGCCAGGCTCTGTTCACCCATCGCGACCACGCTGGTAGCGAGACTTGTCGATCCGGTCGGCCCCATTCGAAATAGCGTTCGGGCCACGCTCTGCTTCGTCCGGACGACGAGCTGACATCCTGGTGCATCATTAATTGTACACGCATCGACGCTGAACATCGGAAGACAGCAGATCATCGTCGAAAGAATAATACAAAGATTCGTCTGCTAAATCTTTCAACGACACTCCCAAGCCCATGCAAGCCTTGTTGGCTCAACGCAAAGCTGCTAGACAAAATCATCAAGGCACATATTCTACCTTCAGATTGGTACGATTTAGAAGTAGCTCGGGCTGCGGTTGCTCGCAGCGTAGCAACCATCTCAGCCTCTTCCCCTCCTGCGAAAACAAATTTGAAACCCTCCGGGTGCATCGGCCCCTCAAGGCCACTTCGTATTCGTCAAAAAGCAACGATTGTTCCAAGCAGCGTTCAATCCACCGACAAGGATGAGTGGACAAATCGGGCAAGAGTCAATCGACCTCGTGCTTCAAGAAGACATGACCGGCCCGTCTTCTTCCCAGCAAGTTCATACCAACGCCTATCGCCCCGGTTCGCGCTCTTCCATGTATCCCGAGCTCTTCCAGCAGATGGTCTGCGCCGTGCTCGAGTCCGAATCCTACCTCTTTTCCAATGCCGAGCTCGACATACTCTCGGCTTTTTTCATGCTTTCGTACCCCGCTCGCTACCTCTTCGTACGCCTGCTACAACGCAAAAAGGACACCTGGTATCGCCTTGATCGACTGGAAGCCTACCGCTCAGAGGTCCACGATCTCAAGGCAGCAACTCTTGAGCTTGCAACTCTCATCTCCCAACCACCATCTGATGGGCCAAAGGTCGAGACTGCTCGAGTCGAAGAACAAGATCGACGCAACCTGGCCCTGGATACTGACAAAGAGAACTCCATCCTCACGCTCCCCGGGCTTCAGCGCCAACTAAAGCTCGATGAAGAGACCGGCCTACCTCGCACCTCTACATACCGACACAAGCAACCCCTCACCGAGTCATCTATACCTGTCAACGGTGCTGCAAGCGTCGGCGCCAAGAAACCGCGATCAGAACCACAGGAACCTCTGCTGGATCGATTTGTACTCACCGACCGCGACATGAAAGGCGGAATCTCTGAATCGCTCTCGCTTCTCACCATCGAGGAGCTCAAGCTCATCGCCAAGAACATGGGCATCGCCAAAATTGGCACCACACGAGCTCAGATTGTCGCTACACTTTCAGCAACAAAATCCCAGTCCACGCTTTTCAAGAGTCCCACCAAGCAGGTGTCTCCATTGCATACTCCAGCGCCGAGCAGTGGCTCCAAGCAACTTACTTTGAACTTTGGCAGTCCGCAAAAGGGTCAAGCTCAAGCATCAAGGCTCAAAGACGAGCTCTCAGCAGCGCTCGGAGGCGGATGTGTCCAGATTCTTCCTGCAGTTCGCTCGCTCGTCGATCGCGTCGCTCTCGTCTACTATAGAGGCAATCTTCTCGGAAGTGCTGCGCTCACCACTGCCATTCTATCTCGCTCGCGAATTCGCAACTATCCTAAATACGAGTACAGACGCACCAGCTTTCTCTTCCCATCGCGAGATCATCTCATTGCTTTTGAACGCGCGCTTGGCATCGAGGCAGAGATGGAGTACTTGATCCAATTCGGCAAGTCTGAAGCCGACTTTCAGGCCGCACTTGGCCTCTTCGAATCTGTCTGGGCAGAGTGGAAGTCCTGTGTGCAGGAATGCATTTCAGCGCATCCTGAGGGCATTGACAAGATGGTCTACCATCGCATGCGATTCCATCCCGGCTGGGTTCTCACACGCGTCGTCTACAAAGGCGCTACCGTATTGGCCAGATTCAAGCTTCGAGAGCGCGAGAAGGAGGTGCTGCAGGCATTGCTCGCTCAGAAAGTTTTCCGACGCGGTCGTCGTGGCGACTGGTACGATCGTTTGGCGCTCATAACCGCACTGTACTCGGACGATCAACGCAAGGGCAAGAAACGAGCACTCGAGATCAGCGTGCAAGGTCTGCAGGATCCCGATACGCATCTCATCTATCACGATACGCTGCAGCGTCGTGTTGCCAGGCTCGAGTCACAGCTTCGTGTCCCTCGATCTGAGCAACACGACTTTTCCTACACCAAGCTCAAAAAGACCTCCGAGGTCGAATTCAAGGGGATTAGATTGGACGCAATGGCTGAGACCGACATTCGCACCAACGAGCCAATGACGGCTCTGTCGAAGTTCTTGCAAACAGGCAATTCGCCGCCAACGTCGCCGGACGAACCCCGTTCTGCAGGAAATACACCTCCAAGGCCAGGCTCGCGTAGTAGCAGCAGCAGCCCGTCAAAAGGATCGCCTGTCAAACGCTCATCGTCTGGATTCGAGATCCGCAAACCTCTGTTCAAGCGCGTCAAAATCGAGTCGTTTGCCGACGCTGTGGATGTCAAAGTCGATCCAGAACCTGTCAAAGCCGAGTCTCAAGAGGCAACTGGCGACGGTGAAGACAAAGTGACACCAGGAGCAGATACATCCGACGAGTTGATCACAGTGAAAAAAGAGGATCTGGATGACATCTCATGGGACGAAATGACGGCGCCAGCACCTGATCCAACAACACTCTCCATGATGTCCGGCGGCGAAGCACCTGCCTCTGTCACCACCTCCACTCGCCGATCGATGCGCAGTGTCTGGCGAGGCTTGGACAATCGACCTTGTCACGTCGAGCAGCTCTGTCTGCAACACTACGCTCTACAAGGTTTCAAAGGATATCATTGCGAAGGCAAGCTGCTCACCATGATCTTTGTGCTGGTCATGTGGGATGTCATCTTCATGCAAAACGTTGCGGGTTCGTTTGAAACACCCTATCAATCTGCGCCGCTCGACCTTGCATCTGATTCCTTCGCGATTGTACGAAGCCAACAGATCCGCGAACGTCTCGATCACATTGAACGCACCGGAGGCCTCGACCTGATCGACGCAGTAGACGATCGTGAACGAGCGAACAAGACCTGGGCAGTGGGTTGTCGATGGGATCTGTTCAGCAAGCAAGATCTGTTGCAAGTGGCAGAGTGTTTGGGCGGCCATTCCATCAGCATTGTCTGTCAGATGTTGGTCGAGGAGTGGGATCATTGTAGCTCAGGTATGCCTGATTTGGTCATTTGGAGGATGGAGGATAAGGTGGTCAGATTCGTAGAGGTCAAGGGTCCAGGAGATAGATTGAGCGAGACGCAAAAGGTGTGGATTGACGTGCTTTTGCGGGCTGGTGTCGAGGTTCAGGTGGGTCTCGTTAGGGAAGGGTGACACCGGCGGGAGATTCTGGTTCAATCGAATCCTGCTTGGTGATGCATCTGCTATTAAGTGTGAATGTGGAATGTGACTGAAATGGATGTGTGATGTACATGCAGCGCCGTGCCGCAAAGCTAGGATCATTCCTAGTCTTCGTCCATGAGCTGATCCGCACCCTCATCGTCTTGCTCGTCTTCCTCATCATCTCCGCCAGCTCGACCCGCCAGACTACGTTTCAACAAGCTCGCATCACCCTGTTCCCCTTCCTCATCATCACCCACAGCCATCGACTCGTCCCCGCCATCTCCCTCGTCAGCGTCCAGTCTACTGACGTCGGCCTCATCTCCGTCTGCTGTCTCTCCACTCTTGCCCGTCGATTTCTCCGACTTCTTCCTCTGAACACCTTCTCTGAAAGCTTTCAATCCATCTTTGAGCTCCTTGATACTCTCTTGGTCGTCTGCTAGACCGATTTCTCTGAATGCTTCCAACACATGTTCGGGTAAGATGTTCTTTTTCTTCTTCCTCCTGGCTGTGTCATGAGCAGTTGCTGTTAGATAGCTGATGAAAACACTTGCTGATCTGACCAGGGCTGATTGAACGTCTTTTCTCAACATGACGTTATCGGGTAGGGACGATTTGGCCAACTTGATGAGAGGACCTCGGGGTAGTTCGAAGGATTCGATACCTTTCAATGCGACTTCTTGTTGTTTCAAAACGGCTTTCGTCGAAGGTGGGACTACGAGGGTACTTGAGGACGGTTCGGTAGTGTCGAGCGATGGCGATCCAGCAGTATTGGTGCTTCCATTGAGGGATTTCCGTCCAGCCTTGACCGGCGTTTCACCAGAAGACCCCGTCAGTCCTCCAGTCGATTTGCGTGGCATGATGAGCAGTTCACCAATTAGGGAAAGATGCACCGAGATCTTTCTGATCTGAAAGTCTCCAAGATGTTGTTCAAGATCACAATGGTGTGTAAAAGAGAACGTAGTTTCAACCGCATCAAGGTGTTCATCTTCAAAGCTTGTAACCAAACTACGCAAAAGCAACACCTTACAGACACACAAGGCGAAGAAAAGCGCTTTACGCGACTCACACCAGCGCGTGCTGCACCACAGCGCGCGCATTCTCCTTCCGTGTTAAATCGTACCTGTCAGGAAGCCGTCTCACGACTACTCACACAACTTCATCACGCTTCAAATAGCCAGACTGGGCGTGATGAAGGATGGATTGAGAGGAGGAAAGACGACTTCGCGGTGAGGAATGCGACTCTTCGCAGAGACGTCTGATGATGATCGTACATGGATGAAGAAGAGCTTAGGAGGAAGACAAAGAGGAGCGAGTGAAAGGGGAATCAGACGGAATTGGGAAAAGGTGTGGGTATGTACCTTTGCCGATAGCGCGCTAGGAAGTTGTGCACACCGCAGTGTAGATTGTTGGCTTGCGAGAGAATGATACGTTGAGGTGAATCGGATGCACAGTTGCAGCGCGCGACTGAAGCGCAATCGAAACCCTTATGGCGATGATGAGTCCGTTGTCGATTGCCGCAAGATGCCATTGAGCGGGGGCGGCTTGACATGATGATGCGTGTTGCATGAGCTTCGTTCGTGCGGACAGCTGGTGGATAGCCGAGATGGCAGTGAAAAGTTGGAAGCTGTAAAAACGCAATGGATGCCGGGAGACACTGACGTGAATGTGCGAGAAACAATACTGATACAAGACGACATGCGATGCAAACAACAAGAGTACAGCCATCCCGTGGCAGAACGAAGAGACACAACAGTCCAGAGCGAGAAATTGGATGGAGCGTGTTAGGGAAGATAGTCTTGACGAAGCCAAGAGAAGTAGGAGCACGATGTTTGAGTGTGCTATCGAGAGTGAGAGACGGAACAAGTGCCGGGCAAGCATGCCGGAAGCATCGCATCGCGCCCGTCAACTTGCGGCCAGGGCGCTTCAAAATTTGACGCGCTGGCCTGTCAAAAACGTAGCCGAGACGATACGAAAACGAGGAGACGGAGAAAGGGACTGAGGCCCCGAGTATAAGGGGATGCAGGCTGCAAAGAACAGTAACTCTGCGATCGCCGACGCAGCAAGTCGCCGCAACAGAAAATCACCGAAGCCAGAGCATGATCCCGTGGTGGACTGAATTTCAGTTGAGTTTGGTGCCACCAAGCATACGGGCCAGAAGGCTTTCGACCGTAGCACCGGGCTGGATGCTTGGCTTCGTCGCGGGTGACTCGGCAGCAGCAGTGTTGTGAGAGGGAACAGCTGCAGGCGCAGGTGCCTTCGAAGGCGTCGAAGTCATCTCGGCTGGAGCGGTGATGCCGCGCACACCGCGAGTCAGCTGCTCGACCTCATCGTCGCTGCCGCCTGACTCTCCGCTACTACCCGTTGCGAGCGACGAAGGTCGCATGTTTCCTCTGTCAAGTTCTGAGCTGTTCTTGGCGGCACGGTTCTGAAACTTGGGAGCGGGAAGACTGGCAGGCGAAGGCGAATTGTGGAAGTTAGGGCCGGCGTAGGCAATGGCGGCTGCGACAGCAGCATGCTGCGGGTTGGCGTTGTTGTTGGTCGCCTTCTTGACCGGAGTGGAAGGTGCAATATGGATAGGTGCGCCGTGAGAGGGATACTGGGGTTGCAGATGAGCGGCGCTGCTAGCACCGCCAGCATTTCGCTGAGATTGGGCCGATTTGGATTTCGTCATGGGATCGGCTTTGACAGACTCAAATAGATCGTCAATATGAAGCGGCACGTCGTTGCCGCGACCTTTGCTGGCGCCCTTGCCGATCTTCTGTCCTCCCGAGCCAAAGCTGCCAGCCCTTGTTCGTCTCTTTGCGGCTTTGCCGTTGGAGTTCCCATGAACCTGAGCAGGGCCATCTTCGGCTCCGAAGGTCTCGACATCGCGCGCATCAGCAAACACATCGAAGTGAGGTCCTGTGCGCTTCTTGGCACCGAGCAGCTCTTGCTGCCAAGTGAGAGCGGGCGAATCGCGGCCGTCTTGCACTTTCTGGGGCTGGGCCAAGTTGCCGTCGTGCTTTGTGCCAGCGTGATTGACTTTCTTGCTGTTTCGCTTGGAGCCATTACCCTGATGCGAGAGATCGACATTGGACTTCGAGGCGTTCTTGAACATCTCTTGCTGCCAGGTGAGGGCGGATACCTGTTCAGTGCTGTTGACGTCTTGCTGGTTCTGTGCAGGCTCGTGGGCATGCGCAAGGGGAGCAGAAGGAGCGGATTTGGAGAGCAACATCTCCGATGTGTCGGCTTTGGGTGACGTCTTGGACTTCTTGGACCGCGAAGTCTTGACTGGGGTGGACGGGGCTTCGTTTGCGGCGAACTTAGCCTCTTTGACCTTCTTGGATTTCGAACTGCCGTTCTGCTGCTTTGATGCCTGCATTTCTTCAGAGAGAGGTTTGCTTAATGTGATGAGACCAGGAACGGGAGAAGCCTTGCCGCCCATCTTTGCGAGCTCGCCATTCTGTTGCGATTTGGCCACTTTCTTGGTAGCTGACGCCTTCTTGCCAGAGACTCCATTGGCGACGTTGGAAGCAGCCTTGGCAGCGAGCTTGTCGTTCTTGGATTGCGCAGAGGGCGATGCGACGGCGGATGCTGGATTGTGGGACGAGTTGCGTGAGCTTGGTCTCGAGTGGATGGAAGGCGCGGTTGGGTGCGCATGTGATGGCCTCATTGCAGCGATCATGCTTCGTTTCTGGACGCGTGAGAGAGACAGAGGACGGAGCTTGGGGGAGACGGTTCAAAGCTTGATGTGGAGTAAGGATGGAAAAATCAATCTTGCCAGTGAAGGAAATTTTGAGAACGAAAGAGAGGGCAGATGCTGTCCTTGGTTGTGCAGATTGCTGACGAGTGTATGCGATGGAATCGATAGGTCAACAGGGTGGAAGGACTGAACAAGACAACCTGCGAGATCAAGATGTGAGCTCGGAATCGCTTGATGGAAATGAAAAGCGGATGATATGAGATGCGAAGCGCGCTCGAGAGGAGAGTGAAAACAGAGGATGCGTGAAAGGTAAGTTCGAGATGATGGTGGGAACGATGAACCTGCACAAAGGGGAGCAATGCAGGACAAAGAAGCCGAGGCTCGGATTCAGCCATGTCGACTCTGAGCTAAAATCGCTGCGCTCTTGTGGCTTGCAGGCCGCTCTGATTTTGTGGAAGTAGTGAACGAGAGCTAGCGCAACGCCATTTGGCTCTCGATGCTCTCTCAACTCTCGAGCCGCCTCAGACTGAATATGGTACCTGTATGCGTATGTGGCACTTTGCCACAACAGGATGAATTTCGACCGTCTTCCACACTGTGAGATTTTCAGAAATGACGCAGACTGTCTCATTTTCCCTCGTTGACAACCATGTTGGAGTTGCTATTTTCACTCGTACGATAGAAGACGCTCTGTCGCCTGTTTGACTTCGGATGTATTCCCCCACCCACATCTCTCACGATTGTGACAAGACAGAGACATAGCTTTGTTCGCCAAATGAAGGGATGTCAGGGAGCAGCGTGATGCGCTGGGATACAGGGGCGGCGCAAGCGCGGCGCTCAGAAGCCTCGCTTCGGCCACCCTGTCAGTAGCGTTGAGCATTCAGGGACGCTCCAGATACCGAACAAGCCGGGATCAGTCGAGGTTCTGCGTTTGAGCAGCCGATGAGACGGCCGTCGAACCTCTGCAAATGGTTCCCGAGTCATGCCGCAAAACCAGGATATCGAATCACAAGCTTTCGCGTGGAATAGCGATCATGCGACAGTTGCGATAGCTCGGACGAGATGATAATGTTACAAATGCGGAAAAAGAAAGATGAGGGCATACGATGAGCAATGACAACAACCGTCACCCGGTTGCATGACGTGAATGATCAATCGACGGGATCGATGATTCCCTCGGGACCGATGGCAAAGACCGCATCAGCCTCGGGCAGGCAGGGTGAATCGGCAATACGGCAAATACGCTGGTTGCCGCGGCCCTTTCGCAGCGACAAGCGCGTGGTCGATGCATGCGCGACAATGTTGCCACCGATGGGCTTCTTGGCATCCGCGGTGAACGCGGTGGCTCCATCGACCTGAGCGACGACCTGATTCGTGATCACGACGGCGACACCAAACTCGTCCGCCAATCGCATCAAGCCTCGCAAGAACTTTGCAAGATGCATCTGTCGGGCTGAAAGCTCACCTCGACCGGAGAAGTCGGTACGGTAGAGCGAGGTGAGCGAGTCGACGATCAGCAGCGAGAAGCGCGACTCGGCCATCATGGCGGAAGCCTGCATGAGCAGCTGGAGTTGATGGTCTGCGTTGTAAGCACGCGCATAGGCGACGTTGTCGAGCACCTCTTCTCCGTTAAGACCGTATCGCTCCGCTACGGCAAGGAGACGAGTAGGTCGGAAGGTGCTCTCCGTGTCGATGTAGAGGCATTTGCCCTCGCCACCTCCCATGTCAACGGGCAGTTGGCAGGTCACAGCCAAGGTATGACACAGCTGACTCTTGCCCGTTCGGAATTCGCCGTACAGTTCCGTGATGCTTCCCGTCTCCATACCTCCGCCAAGGATCGCGTCCAGATTCTTCGACCCCGTGGTGATCGAGATGAGCTCGTTCCGGCGTGCGTGGAACTCGGTCGCAGTGGTGAAGCCCATGGGTACCAATTTGGCGGCTTCGGAGAGGATCTTGTCCGCCTTTGCCTCGGAAATGCCCTTGACGAGCAGAAGTTGCTTTTTCGGGGTGAAGGCGATGCTCTCCACAGTGTTGTAGCCAGATTCGGCGAGCTTCTTGCAGTCAGAGCTCGAGATACCAAAGTCCTAGCAACAGGCCAAAGTTAAGATTGCATCAAGGTCAGGCTGAGCTTCACGTCGTGTCATCTCCTCGCAGGGTGACTTACCTCGAGCTTTCCGACCGGAAGAGGTCCAAAGGCCTCGCCCATATCATCTTCGCCCATTTGAGCAGGATCCTGGACGCTTTGCGACATGTTGATTTGACACAGTGGACTTTCTTTTTGACGAGTTCAGTCTAGGAAATGAGGCGGAGGGAATAGGCAGAGAGATCGCAAGTCTTGGCCTGTTTCTGCCCTTCTCTGAGAGTCGATGGCAGTGATACGACAGGTGGTCGAGTGTGGTGGCGGACGGTCTGGCTGCAGTGGAGGTATCGAGAATAGGTCTTGTACGGAGCGAGAGATACAAATGCTGACCGCAAACAGGGTCGGAGGAAGTGAGGTGGGATGGAATCGATGAGGGGAGATGGTCGGTGAGGTGGCGACTCAGCGGGGCTTTTTGCACACTACACCTCTGAGCTCTCTTTCGGGCCTCTTCGCGCAGAGAAAGCGTTTGGTGTGCTTCTTGCTGTCTGGTGTTGGTCTCGATGCAACGCGTGAGGCAAGGCCCGCGTAAAGTGACCTGTGACTTTTGCAAAAATTGGCGTTCGACCGACTCAGCCATTTCGTCAGACTAAATTTCATTGAAGGTGATTTTGCCGGTCTGACATTTTGGCCATTAAATCGCTGAGCTGTTGCTCCAATGCGATGGACTTTCTCGATGTCTGGCACAGACATACTAACCATGACTTCGCCATGCCATCTATGACGGCGTGGAGATAGGTCATTATTCTCCTGAACGGAAAGGGCTTCGATTTTTTACTGCAGTACAAGCAGGGGAGGAGAGATGCGCTGTCTTTCCTGTGCGCCTGCCTCAATAAGGCCGGAGTGATCGTCCTCGGAAAAGGCAGTCGAGGACTCTTTGTATCTAGTCGATCGATGAGAGCTCCATGCAGTGTTCCATTCATCGCTGTTGAACCATCCGATGTAATGCTCGTCTCCAAAGCCGCCCACCCAATAGACTTTGTCGACGTTGAAGGTGGCCCAGAACGGAACGTGGGGAGACTCGGTAGCATTGGGTGCCCAGTGGCCCGCGTCAGGGTGTTGATTGAGGTAGCAATTCAGCGCATCGTCCGCCAGCTCTGGATGACGGGTGGCATTGAGGACGTCGAAATGACCAAACAGAGTGACTCGCCCCTTGGAGGGCATGCCACGACGCCAGGAAGGTCGGTCATCCTGCCAATGACCCGGGCGACGCTTCGAGGAATGCCGCGGATCTGCAATCACTGGATTGGGGCTGGGAGCGATGCTGACCGTCGCGTTCTTGCTTTTGCTGTTCAGCACATTCTTCCATGTTTGCGACACCGTCAAACCTAGGTAGAGGAGGGAGCCAGTCTTCCGATCGCACGGCGCAAAGTATTCAGGACCTGAAATGATGCCCCCCGCCAGATCGATGACTGGAAGATCGGATGGATACGCTGTCGAGAGTGTGGACACGCCGAAGTGGCCGGGATCGTGGACCAGCTCAACGGCCTGTGTAAGGGCTTGCTCTTTGGTCTCCCAAGCGGATCCGCCAAGACAGCAGAGCGTGAGCAAAGCGATGATGGTGGTCAGGCAACTGCAACCAGATCCTGACAATCGATGTCGTGGAATCATGTCCCCTTATTAATGGTGATGTTCGCGATTTCTAGATAGATGGTGGTTTGTGGTCGAAGTGCAGGAAAGGGCGAGGCAGCCACACTTGATCTGATAAAGCCTGCCATTTCACATGCTGCTTTATCAGGAGGCCGGGGAGAAGGCAGTCCAAAAGGGCGACCCGATCCGAGCGGGATTGGATTCAGAAAGCGACTTCAGGGTCCATCCCCGCCAGTGCGTGAAGACGCTCAATCTCGTTGCCTCGTGTCCTAGTGTCGTTCCTACCAGATTCGGAGTAAGGTCGACCTTCAACGCATGCTTGCTTGCTGACTGGCTTGCTTGCCTAGGGCGATTGTCCCTGCAGCGCCACTTCGAATACGAACAAGTCACCAAAAACCATCTTCATATGGACGTGGCATGTATGTATCCGGAAGAGCAGGCGACAGCGACAAGTCAAATGTTCGGCGCGTGCGCACGACGTGTAAATTCGCCTGTCAGACGACACGCCTCAAGGTCGAGCAGTTATAAAGTCACTTGCTTTCGTACCGTCAAAGGCGTTCGCATCCTTCTATCACAACACTATTGTCGTCCTGATCGACGTTTCTTGCTTCCTCTAACCTGCGCACGACTGCAGGAGAAGGAAACGGCTTTCCGTCACAGCTACCTTACCGCACTCTACCATGGGCGAGGACAACAAAGCTTCTGCTTCCTCGTCGAGCGTACCGGCTACCGAAGCCACTTCACAATCTTCGGTAACAGCTTCACTTCCTGATCCGTCGCTACCGGCACCAAACCTAGGCGAAGATGAAGTTGGCTTCACTGCAGCTGACCTGATCGCTCAACAATCCAAGCTCGAGGCACAAGCAAACGAGGCTATTCCGTTCCAGTTCGACACTTGCACCCACGAACGTGGCTACATTCGGCAGCCGGTCTATGCCTGCCGGACGTGCGGCGGTGGAGGCGTATGTGCAGGATGTAGTGTATCGTGTCATGCCGAGCATGATCTGGTCGAACTGTTCAATAAGCGCAAGTTCCGCTGTGACTGCGGCACCCCCAATCTGTACCGCCAGCAAGAGCCCAATCACGCCGCCTGTGTCACCCGGCTGACAGCACAACTCGTCTATCCGGATGGAGCTAAGCCGTGTAGTCTGCGTAAACCAGGCTTCAGTCCGCAAAATGACGCGAACGTCTACAATCACAACTTCGATGGCGGCTTCTGCTACTGCGAAAGAGGCAAGACGTACGATCCGGAAAAGGAGGACGAGACCATGTTCCAGTGTATCGTGTGCGAAGAGTGGCTGCACGAGAGCTGCACTTCGCTACGACCAAGCGCAGCAGCAGCACAGCAATCTACGGAGGGCACGATTGCTGCTAATCACAGCGACAACGCAGCAAGCGCAGAAACAGAGGCTCCTCTGATTGATCATGACCTCTTTGACTTGATGATCTGCGATGCTTGCGTTCGAAGGCCAGGGAACGACATTCTCCGACGCTACGCTGGTGCCAAAGGCTGGATTGTGCTAGCGCCAAGCCAAGACGTAGCCGACATTGCGGAGCACGACACGATCGCAAGAATCCAGGTCCCGACGGCGGAGGAGCTGCGTGAAGGAGGGGGTCCGTATCGTGATGGCCGCAGTTGGCAGATCTTTGGTTTAGCCGTAGAACAGGAAAGGGAGTTGACGCAGACTGATGTGGCTGCCGCCGCTGACGGAGCTCTGCTGTCTTCGGTAGCCGACCTGGCTCGGTCGACCATGGCATCAGCCTCGGAGATGCTGGGAGGGCCTTCAGCAGCTGTAGAGGCAACGACTATGAAGAACGAGAAGGAGAAAACTAGTGAATCGGTCGACGACAGCCACGAGAGGGGAGAGAGCAAGCGACGCGCCGATGAAGATGCTGCGCAAAGCGAGATCAAACGGGTTAAGGTCGAAGACGAAGGCGTCAACGAAGATGACAAGACTGCAGAGGCTGGTGCTAGCACCGCTGCGAAGGACGTAGAGCGAAAATCGTCATGTACGCTGCCAGAGGCGCTACCTGTCATCGCTTCGCTTCCTGACTCTCAGGTAGATGAGTGGACGCCAGCTTTGAGCGAGCCAGCTAGCACGGCAGACGCCGCACAGCAGCGGTACGACATTTTCTTGAGCGAGGACTTTCGCAATCGCATCTGTCGCTGTTCGACGTGTCTGGCCAAATGGGCACATCTTCCTCATGTCTTGGACGCAGAAGAGACATATGCTCCGCCGTCGGATCCACAAGCATCGGTGCGCGAAGATGATGCGGCCTCGATCACGTCGTCGACGTATGATCTGGGCATGGCAGCATTGCGTTCGATGCCGAGGGAAAAGATGATCAACTCGTTGCATGCATACAGCAAATTCCGGGATGCGCTGTGGGAGCATCTCAAGCCCTTCGCAGGCACAGGCAAGGTGGTGCGCGAAGAAGACGTACGGGCCTTCTTTCAAAAGAAGCTCAATGCCGAGCAATGATGCGTCTCGATCTGCACAAAGACAAAGTTGTCGAACGACACTGCATCCGCAGAATGAATGATAGGCACGTGGTAATATTTGCAAAGGAGGGCAACATTGATCTGAGCTGATGCCATGTGTTCACGTGGTCTTCACGAGAGGTTCCACATCGAGAAGAGCCACAGGACCCGAACAGTTACTTTGCCGGTGGTGATGAACTGTGTGGGCGAGGTGGGCCGGATCGGACAACGCCTTGTGTTCTGATCTGTTCTCGGAGGCTCAAAGCCGTTAATGGGCTGCTGAAAAGGCGCGATTGACCGTGCAGCTGAAGATCTGTCAACTCCGTGGCGAAGGATCCTCGGTAAAGAGAAGCAGCACTGCCCCTAATGAAAGTAGACCAAACCAAATTTAGGAGCAAATCAGCTAGTTGTATTCGTCCATTTGAGAGAAAAGACTAACAATCAAAGCTGCCAAGGCTGACAATCTCCGGGAGGTTGTGAGGGATATTAATATTTCGCTTGCTTGTGCCACACACTGCTGCTCTTGCTGCTGCTGCACGTCAATCACAAGCTGCACGTCGAAAGCGGAGAATAGAATCTGACCCTGTACTGACCGAGAGAGCGACACGACATGACATGCAGGATGACCGCTGTGCAGTGTGAGATTTTCTTTGTACACCGGCTGCAGCAATTCGCGGAGGGGTTGTTGTTTTGAAGGAGAAAGAGAGGTGTGTGTGTATGTCTGACAAATTGAGTTTTGGCTTTCTGGTTTTTTTTTTGCTATTCCCGGCTGCCAAATTCCGAGAGTGCACAAGCAAAGCCCACTTGTGCAAAACCTCACAACGAACTGTCTCTCGCTCTCTTTCTTTCTGTGTCCATCGAGGCTTCTCTTTGCTGTGTCTTGTAGTTGTAGCTTGTTTGAGAAAATAAACTGGAACGCAATCAAGCGACGGTATCTGGTTGTGGTGGCCAGCTTGATGGGCGGCTGAGAGGGTCCGAAGGGCAGGGATGCACATCGAGCAATCACAGAAGGTCTTTCGTGAGAGACCTGCGTATTGTTTGTGTGGCTGTCCAAGATTGTCAGCCTCTGTACCGCGGTGAACGATGAGTCTTGAAATCACAAAAATCCAAGAGCCGGCACGTTGTCTCTCTCTTCCTTCTCGGCTAGGCTCCGCTCCATGTAACTTCACTCTCACCGTCACCACCATCACCATCTCCTCCTCCTCTCCTTCTCTCCCTACCCTCGGCATCATCGGCGTGCAAGGACCTTCGACGAGCGATTCGTTCCATTGCCGACATCGTAAGCAAGCGATAAGCTCCCGGCAGTCGGCTAGTTGGAAGCGAACATCTCACGCAACTCTATTCAGTCGCAGCAAAGCTTCGCAGCAGCCCTTTGCTCGGCCTTAGCCTCGCTCTTCTCTGCCCAAAGCCAGCCTCGTTCCATCCTTGTTGGTTTGAACCTCTGAACCTCCCCCGCAAAGACTCGTACAGCACAAGCCAGTTGTCACCCCGAGGCTTCATTCACGCGGGTCCTGCAAACGAGAGCCGGCGTTGCAACTGCATTTCATTACAATCTTGTCGTGCACTCCCTGTGCGACACCACGCTCCAACCTCGTAAGGCGCAAGTCGTCCTTCAGGTACCCCGCGTCGGGTGACCGCTCGCATCGAACGCCCCTCCCTCCGTGAGCACGCGAATCTCGGTCGCTTCACCTGCTCTGCTCACCATGTTTGGCAAGCGTGCTTCCAAGAAGTCGCCGGCGGGGCGTGATGCCTCGCAACAAGGCAGGCTCGCGTCCTTGCGTGCCCAATTTGCCAACTTCAGTCTCGATCCCGACACCGTTTTCAAGAAAAAGAGGCCACCACCTGCCCCTCGCTCCGTCTACTTCAATGAGCCCTTGCCCGAACAAGCCTTCGATGCAAAGGGACATCCGCAATACCCCTACGTCTTCGCCAGCAACCAAGTCTTGACCGCCAAATATACCATCTACAACTTTGTCTTCAAGAACTTGCTCGAGCAGTTTCGTCGTGTCGCCAACCTTTTCTTCTTGCTCATCGTCATCCTCCAATTCTTCCCGCAATTCACCACCATCAATCCCGGTGTATCCATGCTTCCGCTTCTCGCCGTGCTCGGCATCACCATGATCAAGGATGGCTACGAGGATTTCAAGCGTCATCAGTCCGATCGCAACATCAACCGTCTCAAGGTTAAAACCCTCACCGGTGGCGGTTGGCAGAATCCAAATGTGATGGAGCCCAACGGCAGAAGCATCGCCGCCTGGCTCACCTCCTTCAAGGACAGATTCCTCGGCGGCAAGAAGAATCAGTCCTCCAAGCTCCAAAAGGAGATGACCGAAAAAGCCGAGGTTGCCGCCGAAGAAGGTCACGCCCATCAAACAGCCTCGCCCATCCCTCCTTCCGCCGATGCGCCCGGCGGTGGAGGAACCACCCAGCTAACAGGCGACATTCCCGTGCCTGGAGAAGCCAACTTGCCCATCCGTGCCTCGCATCAGCTGGCACGACGCTCAACAACACGTCACAGCCACTTTGATTCCGAATATGAGCAGCTCGAAGACGGTCGCGTCATGCACAATGGCCGCGTTCTCAACGCCGACGAGGAGCATGCCTTCTTTTCCAAGAAAGCCCCGCGCTGGAAACCAAAAATGTGGGAGAATTTGGCCGTCGGCGACTTTGTCTACCTCACCAACAACGATTCTATCCCTGCTGATATCATCATTTGTTCCACCAGCGAGGAGGAAGACGCCTGCTTCATCGAGACCAAGAATCTGGATGGTGAAACCAATCTCAAGGCTCGACACGCCGTTCCCGAACTCTCTTCGCTCCGCTCACCCGAGGAATGCGCACGCGCTTCGCTCCGTATCGATGCTGAGCCCCAGGATACCAACATGTACCGTCTCAATGCCAGTGTCGTCTTGAACGACCGTTTCGACAAGCACGGCAACCCCCTCCAGTGCCCCGTTACCCTCAATCAGATCCTCCTCCGTGGATGCAACGTCCGCAACACAAAGTGGATTATTGGTGTCGTCATCATGACTGGCTGGGATACCAAGATCATCGCCAACTCGGGCGTTACTCCCTCGAAGCGCTCCATGATTGAAAAGCAGATGAACCCCATGGTCTACTTCAATTTGGCCATCTTGGCTTGCGTTTCCGTCGCTTGTGCCATCGCCGACTCCTTGCTCGAGCAATACTACTTTGATCGCCAAGCCTACTGGGAGTACGGCGCCATCTACAGCGACGACAATCCTCGCATCAACGGTCTGGTCGCCTTTGCCAACTCGCTCATCACTTTCCAGAATATCGTGCCCATCTCGCTCTACATTTCGTTCGAGTTTGTCCGTCTCGCGCAGGCTTACTTTATCTACGATGACTATGACATTTGGTACGAGAAGACCAATCGTCGCACCACCGCCAAATCGTGGAATCTTTCGGATGATCTCGGTCAGATCGAATACATCTTCAGTGACAAGACTGGCACGCTCACCCAGAATGTCATGATTTTCCGCGAATGTGCCGTGGCCGGCGTCGTCTACCATGGAGATGCCTCCTCTCCTCACATCGGCACTTCCGACACGACGACAACCGACGTGCCGACTGCCAAGAACTCTGAAAAAGATGACGGTTCTACCAACGAGGGTTCCGGCGTCAAGGGATCCGGATCTTATCACGCCACCAACTCCAAGGTCACCGTCAAGCCGCTCAACCCCGACATTCCACCCTTCCGCGACCAGAGGCTCACCGAAGCGTTGCGAGACGCCGACTCTGCACAGGCCAAACAGCTCGGGAAGTTTTTCCGCTGTCTCGCCCTCTGTCACACTGTCCTCGTCGACGATCTTGATGACGGCAGCATCGAGTACCAAGCGCAGAGTCCTGACGAGCAGGCGCTCGTGCAGGCTGCCGCCGACGCGGGATTCGTCTTTCTTGGCAAAGAACGTCAGTCCCTCCGAATCGTGACACCGTACTCTAAGGAACCCGAGGTCTACGAATTGCTGGTCGTCAATGAATTCTCGTCTGCGCGCAAGAGGATGAGTGTCATCGTACGTCGTGAATCCGACGGCCAGCTGCTTATGCTGGCCAAGGGCGCCGACAGTATCATGTTTGAACGCGCCCGAGCAGGACAGGAAGAGCTCAAGCAGGAAACTGACGCTGCGCTCGAGGAGTTTGCCAACAAGGGTCTGCGAACCCTCTGTCTCGGCGGGAAGGAGCTCACTCATGACTATTACGAAGACTGGCAGCATCGATTCCATCTAGCATCCGTCTCGATCCAGGATCGCGAGGAAAAGATGGAAGCACTCGCAAGCGAGCTTGAAAAGGACTTCGATCTGTACGGTGCCACCGCCATCGAAGACAAATTGCAGGACGGCGTGCCCGAAACCATCGCCGACCTTAAACGCGCGGGCATCAATGTTTGGGTTGCGACCGGTGACAAGCTCGAGACGGCGATCGCCATCGGCTACTCGACCATGCTGCTCACCGAAGACATGAACCTCGTCGTGGTACGCGGAGGCGAGTACGGACAGCCCAACTCAGCCTATGAACAGCTTCGCAAAGCTGTGATTCGCTTCTTCGGTGGACCTGACGTACTTAAGGAGATGGACCACCAGCCACCCGGAGAGGAGTCGGAGAGTCGTCGATCTTCGTTCATGTCGCGCAGACCTTCCTATAACAGGAATCGCCGTAGCAGCGTCAGCCAAGCTTCGCTCGTAGGCGAGGACAATGGACAGCGCACAGGAGGCTTTGCACTAGTCATTGAAGGAACTGCACTGGGACACGCGCTCAGCGAAGATTTCAGCAAGGATCTCTTGCTGCGCATCTCGACGCAGTGCAAAGCTGTCATCTGCTGCCGTGTTTCGCCTCTACAAAAGGCTTTGATTGTAAGACTCATCAAGGACGGTCTCGGTGTCATGACGCTTGCCATCGGTGACGGTGCCAACGACGTCAGTATGATTCAAGCGGCTCACGTCGGTGTCGGTATCGCTGGTGAGGAAGGCTTGCAAGCCGTCAACTCGTCCGACTACGCTATCGCGCAGTTCCGCTACCTTAAACGTCTCGTGCTGGTACATGGTCATTGGTCGTACTACCGAAATTCGGTCATGATCACCAACTTTTTCTACAAGCAGTTCATCCAAGTCGGCACGCTTTTCTGGTTCCAAATCTACTGCGCTTGGTCTACGACGCAGGCCATCGACTACGTCTACATTTTGCTGTGGAATGCGGTATGGACTGTCGCCGCTGTCATCTTCCTCGGCATCTTCGACCGCAACATCAATGACAAGGTGCTAATGCAGGTGCCCGAGCTTTATCATCAGGCACGCAAGCGCGCTTACTTTGGCCTCAAGCCATTCCTGATCTACTTCCTCGACGGTATTTATCAGTCGGTGATCCTATTCTTCTTTTTTGCCTATTCCTACAACACCACGACGGCGCGCAACGACGGTTACGACACTGGCTTGTATGAATGGTCGACGGGCATGGCGATTGCATCGGTGTTGGTTGCTAATTTGTTTGTCGGTTTCAATGCACGCGCGTGGACTTGGTTCATCTTTGTCGGTGTTTGGGCCGGTACGGTGGTCATGTTTTGTTTTGCGCCGATCTATGCGGCCTTCACGTCGACATACTCGTATGGCAACAACCACTATTTGTACGCATCGATTCAGTTCTGGACGTTGGGCTTCCTCACGTGTTTCTTGGCGCTCTTGCCTCGCCTCTTGGCAAAATGCTTCCGACAGTCATACTACCCGACCGACGTGGACATCTTGCGATTCGTCGACAAGAAGGACAACGATCACGACTTCACTCGCGATCCGGCGATTCCGCACGCGCATGCCGATGGTGCCGTCTACTCCGATGCTGCTGGTCGACCCAGCATGACACACCATACGTTCGCACCGTTGGTTCGTGCAGCTACGTCTACCTCGAGGTTCGACAACACGACAGATGCTGCGTCAGCGGGAGGTGTGCAGATGCACGAATTGCGTCCGACGGAATCGAGAGCCAGCAGTACGCACTACGACATGCTTACTGGCGAGCAGAGGCCCAACCGCGGATACACCTTCTCGTCAGATGAACCCAGGTCTCTTCAAAAGAGGAAGAGCGTTGCAGATCGTCTCGTGCCGGACGTATTCAAGAGGAGTTTGAAGAAGAACAAGGATCACAAAAAGCGATTGACCATGATCAACCAGGAAGAAGACGACGCTGCTCAAGAGCCTGCCCCGACATCGTAACGCTGCAGGCAACGATCTATAAATACATTTCTTTATTCGTCCAGGGATATGGTCTCTCGCTCTTTTGTTTTTTCTCTCTTGTTACGAATATAATCAGGACTTGCATACTAGATGCGTCTGCAAGCTTGAGTGTTGTGGGGCGACATTGTTGTGTGAGACGTGGACCTCGGTGGGCTACGAGCAGCAACGCGGTGGGCATGCAGTTGTCGGCAGACCGAAGCAATGTTGAAGAGGCAAGGACCACAACGTGTGGGTCGGGCGTTGATGCTTCTCTGCGCCCAAAGATGGTACAGCCACAGCCCCTGTTGTCGGTTGGTGCTTTGAGCCGGACTGGATCCGGGTCGGCCGGACCTCACCGTGGTGATCGCGAGATGAAGAATTTGATTTTCGTGGTGCGAATTTCGGACCGCCTTTTTGTTTTAAAAATTGGGATTTTCCCAGCGGCGGCTGTTCAAAACGATTGCAAAGTCCCCATTTCATACGAAGGTTCCCAGCCTTCAACGGGCAAGCAATGCTAAACGCCGCTCGCTTCTTTCGGTGGGCTCATCTCTGTGCAGGATAGGTGATGCAAAGGCGGTGCCGGTTGCCAACTGAGGGAAATGAGGTGTCGACCTTCACAACGCGCACGGTGTCCAGAGACGGCGTCGTGCGTCGGGAGGGGTTTAACCTGTGACCCACCCCCTTCGCTTGCTCCTCTCTCTCTCTTTTCAATCGCACGAAGTCAGTGGGTTGTTGGTTTCAGATAGGTACATATAACAGCCACTGCGACCGTCGCACCGCCCTGCGTCCAAGCTAGTCAGGAATCGAGATTTCTCGCTCCCTTACCATTCACGCAGAAACATTCGCTCAATTCCTCTCCTACACATCTCTGGACAAGATGTTGGTCAAGTCGACCTCTGCACTGATCCTCACAGCCCTTGCCGTCTTCTCCCAGTCGATGCAGGCGTCGGCCGACTCTTCATTCTCATCGTCCTCGCTCACGGTCCTCCTTCCTTGCGGTGAAAACTCAGACTCAGGCCATGCTGTAGTCCCCGACGCTACTTGCCAGCAGATCTCTGCCAGTGGCGCCTTCACCATTGCTCAGTTGGGTAGAGTCGAATCGGGCACCAAGATCGGCTTCTCTGCCACCTCGGATTGCAAAGATACTTACACACCAGAGTGGAAAGATCTGATCGCATTGCAGAAGAACCAGATTTGCAGGAACTATGTGGTACAGGATCAGGGAATTCATATCTTGATGGACGACAAAGGTAGTGAGAAGAAGGACGGTGAACAGCAACAGCAGCAGCCGCCTCCTCAGCAAGGAGTGATCAAGCGTGCTGTTGGCGGATTCCTGCTCAAGAGGATGGTTGGAGCCGATGGCAAACCGACACCTCTGAACTACGTGATGCTCGTCAAAGCCTGACTTCCGGGTGGATCAATCTAGTGGAAGAACGCACGCGTGACGACTTATTCCTCTTGCTTAGCCTTTCACACCCTCCCGCTGTCACATCGCCGATCGGATTTCTGCCCGTCCATTTTGAAGAGCTCGACCCTCTCTTCGAAATCACATTCTCTGCATGCTCTTTGAATTAGTATCTTGCGGGTTTCAATCCTCATAAGCTCGTGAATCGGCCAGTCAAGCCATCTACATGTCTTGCGAACTGCTGCCTGTACCTTCGGAGCAACTTTTTCGTTCGGGAAGAAGGCAGACATCTTGTTCAGGGGTACAAAAGTCCGAAATGTTGACGACTGTACAGAGTGTGCCTGCCAACAAAGGCTGCCGCTCAGGCATACATTGCGCCTGTATGCACAATATGCGTCTGTACCACAAGTGAAACTTGGTCGTGTGAACATTCCGATCCGGAGGCTGCTAATTCCACGTTGGAGATATCAGGCAGAAATCCAGCCAAAAAGGTGGAAAAAGACTGCCGCCTGCAAAACGATGCCGAAGCATCTGCAAGGAAATTTTCAGGGCTTGTCACGAATCCAATCTCGACTTGACGCGTCTCTCGTCTCTGTTCACGCGTCGGGCAAACAAAGGAGAAATGGAGCGGAAACTCTCCTGCCGAGAGCAACACTTGGGCTCCGAAATTCACTCTTAGAAATTCATCCTCTGATTCGGTACACTCTCACTCCACCCTGCAAAAGCTGCTTGGTCGGACCATCAAGCGATTTCGAAAGGAAACCTTGGCAAATGTTATTAATAAAAGGGCTTGCAAGCACGGTGCACTGTGATGACAATGGAAAAGGGCTCGCCGCGTTGTGCGGAGTTTGATCCGCCGCCACACGTAAAAGAGCTGCAAGTAATCGATACCGGGACGAAACTTGCTGCGTTGATTGATAAAAGGAGGACGAAGTTCTCTTCGAAAGCCAGTCCCTCTTGCGCTGAACGGCTTGACCAGCATCGCGCCATGCCTTCGCTGCGAGGGATGATGTGGTGATCGAGCATAACGGACCTTGCACATCCCTGTGGATCCAGGGGACAGGGAAACAAGCAAGGTATCGTCCAGGAAGCGAAGCGAGCTCTCCCTAGTGATCGTGTCCGTCCTGATCAGATCAAAGCGAGAAACGACGGCCCTACAGGACAAGCGAGACAGGACGAAAGACGGAATGTGTGGCTCTCAAAGCGCTTTTGACCATTTGTGCTCGTGAGCTGTCGTTGTCAATGTGGGCATGCAAGGATGCATCTTCTTGTAATGAGGCTCGGCGTTGTTTGATAGCAACCGCCTCCATTTTTGTAATTGCAATACAACTGTCATTATTGGACGTCAAGCGCATAGTGTGTCGGTGTTGATATTTTTTGACTTTTTTCCTGCCTTTCTCCCACTTCGGAAGCGCTCACTTGCGCCTTGTCTGACACAAGAAGCGCAAAAAAAAGCCGGTTGGCATTCATTCGACTCCCAACCTCGCAATCACGACGTCAAATGTCACATTCCCGCTTGGCATCCCTCACGTTTGTTTTTCGCTTGCAACATGCTACGGGATGAACTCGCCTATTGGTGTTGGAGCTTTAGACGTGCGTTCCCCTCGCTTGTTGGTTCCACGGCGAACGGCGATTTATAAGTCCTTCGAGCTCATCGAGACGCAACAGGTGCATCTCGAGGTTGAAAGACCTTCTTTCGAATGGGAAGCATCGGACAGAAACGATCGTATCGTCTAAGCCTCGGAGTAGCTGGGCGATGGTGAACATTGGATTCTAGGGATGCACGAGGTCTAGCCCCGCTCAAATTCATGCTGTCATACGGCATGATTCCTGTGCGCTTTTCCTCGTTTTGCTTGCCGCGGTGTCTACTTCTCGTTTCATTGCCTCCGAAGGCACGCCTTACCAAGAGAAGGCTGCCCCTCGTCTGCGGGTCAGGAGACGAGTGCATTTGATTGCGTCCCCCTCTGACACTCTCAAGCTCTTGAGCTTGCCTGCCTCTAAAGTTTGCCGTTGTACGCTACCTTTTGAACACGAATCTGCTTGCAGCCACCACCGCCGCCACCTCCCTGCAAACATCCTTAGACCTCTGAAGGTTTCCTTTCTGTTCTTGTTCTTTTTGTCCTCCAGCTAACGTTCAGGCTCCGCTCCAAACACCGTCCATCTCCATCTCTATCTCTCGCTGCCCAGTCGTGTACACTCCGATCTGTCTCTCTTTCTCTCGCTCTTCCCCAAGCGCTTCCGGCTACAAGCACCGTCTCGCCGTCAATTGAGGACGAACGCGATTTTTTTGACGCCTCTGCCTCCTTCTCTACCTTTGCTCACCTCCTCTCTCGATCTGAGGTCGCTGCTATCATAGACAGCCATTGCCGCCATTCGTGGTCTATCTTCAGCTCAATTAGTTGGTTGACTTCCAACATCTGCTTCTTGAAGTTCGGCACACACCATTTCTTGCCTTCAAACATCGACATTCGCAGCCTCAATCGCGCATACACTCAAGGCCCATCAGAGTTAGATTCAGGTATAGCACAAAGTTGTGTAGCACCGTCGAGTCTGTTTTATCCGCCAGAACCTTGTCCTTCCATCAGCGCATCTCTCAATCATTCCAGCACTGCATCTCACCCACTGCCTCTGAATGCCTCAGTGAAAAGGAAAACGCATACAGCCATCCTTTTGCATCCGTGCCAGAGCCTGACAAGCCTGCACACTACATAAAGTCTCTAGCAAGATGGGTTCCAAGCACAAGACGAATCTTTCTCAGAGTTCCAACTCGAGCTCGGAGGATGCTAGCTCTAGCAGCCACGCACAGCCCTCGACTTCGCAACCAGCCATGAGTCGTTGGGAACGTCTCCGTCGACCTTCTGCCGCCAGCTCCACCAAACGGCCCAACTTCAGCGACGCCAGTCGCAGCAACAGCACTCACAGCAGCACTGTCACTTCGCCAACCACGCCCTTCTTTCCACTTCCGAGCCCACTCGGTGGTTCCTCTCAAGAAATGATGCGTACTGCAAGCGATGACAGCTATATGCACATTTTGGCAGCCTCCGCTGCCGCACGGAGGGCTGCGATGGAGTCCGGAGCCGTCACGTCAGATACCGCTTCAGTCATGTCCTTCACCTGCTCTCTCAGCAAAGAGTTTGATCGTCAACGAACCGATGCGCGCTCCTTGAATGCCTCGATGCACGATCTTCCTTCGGCCATGGCTGCTGCCAATCAATCCTTTCACTTGCAAGCACAGGGCCTCGACAACAAGCAGGCTTGGCTGGACACCGCATTCAACAAGCTCAGTGCGAGGTATCGTGCGCCCAAGAAAGGTGCCATGAACAAAGCTCCGCCTCGACCCAGTAAGCCCCACTTTCTCGATCTCAGCTCCATCATCTGCCCGAGGCCTGCCCCATCGAGAACTGTTGCGACAGAGGATGAAGGCGAAGCTGGTGATCGTTCGTCGTCCTCATCCAGCTCGTTCAACTCCGGCCCAGATTCGTCCTTTGAAGCCTTGTCGGGCTGGGACGACTCATCCGCAGACACTAGCGTTGAATTGAGGACTCCACAGAACGAAGAGGATCGCCAACTTTGCAGCAGTGCCTACGATTTCACCACGCCTCGTCCATCACAGATGCAGCGTTTCGCGTCTGCTCAGAGTGCCGCTGCTGCTTCCGAGGGTTCCAGCATGCGATTGCCTTCCCTACCTCTCGTCTCTCCGCTCATGCCCAACTTTGCGCTTCCAGGCTCAGGCGCTTCAACACCTGGATTTGCCCCACACAGCGCCGACAACTACGGCTTTCCCGTCCCTCCGCAGATGGTTGGTCGCGGCGTAACTGTCGACGACATTCAGCACAAGCCTACGAGCATTGCGACGCATTCCAACACGTCTGCCGGTCTTGCTCCGCCTGGTCCGCAACCGCTTACGCGCCAGCTTCGCAAGCAGAAGTCGTTTGACAACCCAGCGGAGCTGCGTCGTCGACAGAAGCAGGAGTGGGCTGTTGGTGGTCCTAAGCCGCCTGGGTTTGGTGGGAATCCCAAACTTACGATTGGTATTCCGCAGCCTGGCCAGTTCCAGCAATCGCAGCGTGGCATGCTATCTCCACAGAGCGCAACGAGCCCGCCGATGTCGATGCTTCCGCTGGATGCTCGTCAGCGTGCTCATTCGCGGGTCCGATCGCCACCTTCCAGCCATGCCATGCTACCCCCACAAGCGCATGAGCACAGTCGTGTTGCCAAGATGCAGGCCAAGCCATCGCCCATGCAGCGGGGCTTCAGTCATGACCCTGCTGTTGCGAACAGCTCGCTGTCTCCGCCGCAGCGACCGGCTCTGTTGCCTACGGCATCGACAGGCATGATTCGTACTCTTCACAGCGCTCGGGCACCTGCTGTCAGCGATTTGGATGCTGCCTCATCTACCGGCTTCTCGACAACTTCTCGACAACCTCGACGAGACCATGGCCGCTCCACCGATGGTCGACGTATCGCGTCCCCTCTCCAGTCGCCTGTAGGAGGACCAGTTCCGCTACCTCCTCTGCTGCCCGCGTCCTCACGCGAATCTTATGGCTCCTCTGTCGGCACTGAGTCCCTCCCAGCCACACCGCTGTCAGCAACGTTCTTGCGTGGCTTGCCCGCGTCGGCCGGCGATGATCGAGTTAAACCACCTAGTCCACCTCGCGATGCCCGCCTTGCTCGCGATGTTCAGCAGATGCCTGCTTTGGGTTCGGCGCTCGGTCTGGTGCCGGGCAAGATGGTTCGCGCGTATTCCGACTTCTCCCACGCCATGCCGGCTGAGCAACCCCCTCAAATGCGTAATGGATCGCGTCTACGCGATGAGAGTATCAGCAGCCAGGACAAGCGCGACATGGAAGTCATGCGTCGCCCTCAGGCATACGCTACGCAGACTACACCAAGGCAGAAGATTCGACCGGAACTGCGTCGCGAACACACTTCAAATGCGATCTTGACCAGCCCGCCCAAGGGGCAGCAGTCCTTGAACGGCGGTCGGGAAGACTATTTGCGAGGAGGCGTGGTCGAGTCTCCGCGCTCAGTCTCGGCAGCTTCGGCCACGATTACACCAAGATCCTCCAGCCTCAAAGACCTGCTAGCTGCTGGAATGGGAGAAGGTGAAGTTCGACAAGACGAAAGCAAAGCTTCGTCGGCGTCTCGAGCCAGCATAGATTCGGAAGATTCCGAATCCAGCCTCGCCTACACGAAACCTTCGCCTCTGATCCCCCAGCCCTCGGAATGTCAAACCGCCTTTTCGAGGTCAAACAGCAGCAACATCACGCCAACCAACTCGTACCGTACCGACCTGACTGTTCGAGCAGGAGGGGTAGCTTCGCCAATGGACGGCCCTGGATCCAAGTGGAGCCCGGACAACAGTCCTGCTGCCATCAAGACGAGCTCGGGCAGACAACGGGCGAATTCTCGTGCGGACGAATGGGCCGCCAATCTGCGCAAGTTGACGACTCGAGGAGCTGCTGCTCAGCCTTTGCCGACTGCCGCCGGGGGAAGCAAGTGACAGATTCCCCTGCTGTGATTCTTCTGCAGCCTCGTCATATCATCACTCTACTGTATTTTTATCTCTGAGCCACCTTCGTTGAAAAGATTACGCTCTGTCCACTGTATCACCTGCTATCTACATTTGTTCTAATCAGGTTTGCTGGGTTGAGGATGCTCCTGGCTGCGACCTTCTGAGTGGCTGGAGTCCGGTGAAGTCATGTGAGCGACGTGTTGCGACTCTCAAGGCGATGCTAGAAACGCTTACGTCTGATGAGTAGCCTATTGGTCTTTCCTAAGACTTGATAAGTGCTTTCGCGCGAAAGGTGACACAATCCCTTTCCGGCGCCTCCGCCAGGAAGGACGTGCGTGAACACTCGATTTGGGCATGAGAAGAACATTTAAGCTTGAGCGAGCCGAAGCAGCTCAAATTGCGTGATTGAATTGTCCAATACGATCTTGCGAATTTTCATCAAGGCCAACGAGCCTCAAATCAGGGAAAAACTTTATTAATGAACGGACAAAGACGGCTCTTTGGAGACTCTCGACAAAAGAGGAAATTTTGTGGTACAGCCCCGGACGCGTGTCAACTAACCAACGTGACCGACAATGTACGCTCGGCAGCTGTTGAGGCCATCAAGACAGTGGCCATGAGTATTTTTTCCCCTTAACCGAGAGCTGTTTTCTTCAATTCGGTGCAGAGCAGAAGCTCGATCGTCGCGGAGAGAGAGTTTTAAGTTATCAATCAATAATTTGGGAGTCAGGCGCACAAGCACATGGGTCTACACCAGCCAAGAATAGAGCTGGCCGAAGGCAGATGCCGGTGACGTCTATGAACGCACCTCTGGATCGGAAATCGTATTTGCAAAGCCATGAATTCATGGAATGCGCATCCGATCGTGCTGGTAGCCAAGCAGATCCTGGGTCGCCACCTTTTGTTTCGTTCTGCTAGAAACGTGCAGGGTTGCAGAGAAGCGGAGCGTAGAAACGAAAGTTTGTCCTTGCCGAGATGCAGCCAACCTTCCCCTTTGTAAAGGTTTGCTCTCTGTTCAATCGTCAACGCTCGTATGAATGTGTACAAGTAGACAGTGCAACGACACCGGTCACTCTGCCAAGGGTTGTCGGCATGATCGGTGATGCAGTAGTGAGAAGGGAAGGGAGGCGGGAATACCCCTTTCTGTCACGATTCTGAACGATCCACTGTAGCACCTTTGTCTCGGTCTCGCCGAGCAGCTCGATAGCATCTCCGCGACTTTCCAGATCGATCAACAACAACCACAGCGCATTTTGCTTGTATGCTTCGTGTGAAGAAGGCGGCGATAAGCGCAAATATCTCTCCCGAACTCTCGACGCTATTCTTGAAGGGTACTTCACATCGCGCTCCTCCACGAAACGCCACATTGTAGATTTCAGTACGTAAATCTCTGCTTTGCTTTGCCGAGACCCACCGGTGGCATGAGGCGCTGAAGCACGCGGATTCTCAACAGCATTCGGTTGCCAAGGAGTCGGCATCATGCATGCTCCGCCCTTTGAAAAGTACGGGCATGGGAAACCGTAGATGTGAGGAGCAAGCAAAAGGCGTTTGGTTGTCTTCCGCATTCGCCGCGACGGCATTTGCGAGTCTCATTGTGCGCCACAGCCTTTTCCAGTTGCACGCAGATAGTCAGATGCCACAAGGCGCCTAGCACATGGTAGGTTCGCCCATAGCAGTCTAAGGGTCGCATGGACTGTCGACCGTAAAAATGATGCGGATCAAAGCAGACCAGGAAGCAGCAACGAAGATAGACGCCAATTGAGGAAGACGTCAAGGATGAAAACGATGGCGACTGTCTACGACAAGCTCTTCGGATCTCATCGGAATGTAGAGAAAGATGCAGATTTCGAAGCTCTTCCAGCTCGAGCCGCTCCTGGCCGCGTGGTATCAACTGGCGGCGCCCATCACCACATATGCAGTTTACCGGCCATTTGCAGGATTTTGGGCGCCAAGTTCACCGCGCATCGGTGCTTCGATTGGTTGGCGACGACGGCACGGCAAATGTCTCTGCAATGCCGTACACAGCAACCTGATAAGTGGAGCACAGACGTTAGAACGACGATCGTATCAATACCTTGTGTTCTCAGAAAACGGGGTCCTCGTGACGGCCGATCGTAATTACGGATCCTCGACATGCCAAGTATTCGTATCGACCCTTTCGAGCATCGGTCTGAGCTTGGTATGTCCCTGTTTGGCTTCCGAGGCCGATGCGGCTGCCGGTGCGAGCTTGGTCACGGCAAACAAGGAGTTTATTTGCTCAATCTCTCTCAGCTCAAAGCAGGCCCAGTACCGCTTGGGGGGGGGGGGGGCGCAACGTTGCAAGGCTCCGTTTGACCTCCACGTCGCTCAGGCACTTTGCAGCGCCTGCAAGCCGCGTCGAAAGTGGGACGGGTCTCGTCGTCTTCCCTGCCTTTTGTTGAAGAACTTCATCGAGATTTTTTCTCTGTAGAGTGGATCGAAGAAGATTGTTGTCCGGATCAAGACGTGCATCATTCTGCATTTGCGCGCAAGGCCGGTGTGACTGGCATTTCGGTGCCTACACGTTGCTTTGCAAGGGTTGTAATTCGAATTCAAATGTTGTATTATGAAAAGCACCCTTTGCACTTTAACTAAAACATGTGAGCCCTGAATGTCCATTGCAATGGTACAAGCACCGACGCTCTACCGGATTTCCAGCTCTCGTAGCCTTTGCTTTTGTATCCGCTCCCAAGACCCGCTCGCTAACGGTGCTGAGCGCAAAATTTTACCGTGAGGCGAACGTCATGACGGGTCGAAGCGATTGAGCTGGAGCAGTGATCCTTGTTTCCTGAAATCGGCGTCGCAGCGTCTTGATCTATCAATCCGCCGTGCAAATCTTCTGCTATCGTGGCTCTTCCATTTTGCAAAGATACGCAGTCACGCCGCCCAACGATCGAGCGGCGTGCTACGCATGTCCCTCGACAGACTGGATACTACGTCGCATCGTGGATCTGTCTCACCTCCTTCCGCATTGTGCTGTGACAGACAGATGAAATGCCTCCACCCGCAGGGAACGAGAGCGTTTCGCCACGCTTTGCGAGAACCAGAGGGGCGATCGCGCGGCAAATTTAGCGAATCCATCCAGGGTCGGCTGCCCCGCTGGCTGAAGCATGGCTGGTTGGTTGCTACGAGATTTTCGAGGGTCAGGTGCAAAGGAAAACAGCCGACTCAGTTACCGACTCAGCATTCTGTGTGTCACAACCGTCTTTTGGGAGCGGAGCGTTTTGCTCGACACTCCACCAGGTCGGAACGTCGACGGGCTTGTTCGAATGGTCATTCACTACTCTTGTCATCCAACTATCCGAGATTTCTTTCTGGGCTGTTCTTTTTGGTGATGCTCGAACCGCTCTGCCCAGATACATACATATAATTTTCTTCTTCCCGTAGATCGAAACCCGGATCAGGTCCGTTCGTTGCTTTGTGTTGTGGACTGTATTTGCTCTGATGGGACGCTGGTAGCTGGACAGTCAAGCCACAAGTACAGCGACCAGTTTTCATAATAGACACTCGTCATCCTCGTCCCTCCACACTGACCCTGTTGTCTTCGCTTCCCTTTTGCATCTGTCCGCTTGTGTCCGTGCCTTCTGCACCCTGTCGGTGCGCCTCAAACGAATCCTATTTGCTCGGCTCGAGATCTCGTCCTCCTTCTCGCCTGCCCTGCCTGTCCGAGACTTGTGGTGTACTGTCGTCTCATAACGATTCGGAAGGCACGAGGCGCACTCACAGGACTCCTGCACATGCGAGTTCGATCCAGCTTCTGACGCAACGGATTCCATCTGGAGGAAACGCCACCGATCTTGTCGCCGCATCGACGCTGGTTCCGTCTGGCTCTGCAGGCTGCTCCGGCGACAATAAGAGATCCGAGTCTCGGAAAGGCATGCTACAGAGCTGTCCGGCGTTCAAGCAGCATCGGACGGGCCCTCTTCGAGACAGTCGATGGCCAGAGCCAAAAGCCTGTGCGCTTTCCTGGTCAAAGTCTGAGTTTCTCGCCTTTTGGCTTCATCCAGTCTCGTCCTCTCTCCTTGATTGCCATCCGCCCTTACCGCTACTGCCCTGGCCCATCAGCTTCATTTGTGCTTCCCTTTCCGACCGCAGAGATCCGACCTTGGCTTCGTTCGCCCGCTGCCCTTGCCGAAGACGCTCACTAGCTCGGCTCGTACTGCCTTTTCCTCTTCACATCCCTCGCCCTGTCTTCTGTCACCCTCTCGCCGACCATCTTCCTCCGACTTTCCCTTCCGCTTCGACTTTCTTGAAAACTTTGATCCTCTTTGGCACATACGCCCAAACACATTTGATCTCTCTGCGACATTCATCGTCATTTCGTGCTCGGCTGCTTCGACTCAGTCGGTAACGCCACAGTTCTGTTCAGGGCTCTCCCACGCCCCAGTCGCTGCTCCGTCTTCTTTTCGTCGCTGGGTCACGCTCGCTTCTTTTGATTGACGTTCCGTGGCTGCAACTTGGCGATTGCGCCGTAACGCGGACATTCGACTGCAGCGGGCTGATCGCCACCACCACAGTTTTTCGTCACTGCACTGAAGTGAATCGGCTGGTCGATCCTTCTTATAAGTCGTCAGGTCTGCAAGCCTCCCAGACGACTCCGCCTTCCGGCTGGAGCCACCCTTTCACCCCGCCTCACTTCCCCTTCCTGTCGCTCATTTCACATCTTCTTGCCGTCAAACTTTGCCACTTCCTTCCCTTCTCTCATTCTCTGACCGGCCCAAGACCATCTGCATCGACCTCATTATCCACCATTTCGTCGTCCTTGCCGCAGTTGCAAAGCTTGATACGAACAAATCGCATTTCCCGGTCATCCATTCGAGTCGTCATCAGATTCTAGGACTCACTGCGCCCGTCCGTTGCGCATCATATTATCTGATCTCTCCAAAGTCTCAACGCGATCTTTCGTGCTGTTGAAGCAACTCGCCCCTAAGCGTTGTTCATCATCTTGTCGTTCCAGTCCCTCATCAACTATCATCAGCCTCGATCGATCCTTGACCTCCATGCCATTGATCATGCGCCCTCCCACTCAGAACAACGACGATATGCTCGACGCTGAGCGTCTGCGACAGGTCGCGCGTCGCAAGGAGCAGAATCGCAATGCTCAGCGTCGACTTCGCGAGCGCAAGGAGGAATACACCATGCAACTCGAGGCACAACTTGCCGAGCTCCATCGTCGATCCCAGAGCCAAGAGGAGGAAAGTCACTATCTCAGAGAAGCGCTCGCTCGCATGCGTGTCGAGAATCAGACCCTGGCCGATCAGATCGCCATGATTCATCAGGCTGTCCCTTCGACTCAATCATCACATCCTTTGCCACAGCGAGCCTCGATCGATCTCGGCGTTGATCACTTTGCCCCTCTCAACCGTCATCGAAACCGTTCGCAAAGCGTCACGACTTCGATCATGCCCCACTTTGCCTTCGGACACGCGGCGGCTCCTTGGTCTACCTCGTCACAGCCTCCCATCTCTGGGATGCAGGCGCCTTTTGGAGCAACCATCGCCCCCGGTGCCACTCATCGCATGTCCTTCTCGACCGCTTCTCCCCTGCCAGGCGCCTCGGCCTTTGCACCTGGCGGACTGCCAATTCCTCAGCAGAATGGCATCGAGAACGTCGCCATGCCTCGATCGCAAGAAGCAAGTCGCACTAGTTCGGTGTCTCCAGCATCTCAACGACGCGACCCCAATGTCGTCAGTCCTTTCGACCTGAGATCCAGTCTTTCCCGTCACGGAAGTGGGCAGACGGAGCTCACGCTGCCTTCGGAACAGTCCGAGATCGAGACTGGACCGAGTGCCAAAATCCGTCGCGTATCTGATTCTGGCACAGGCGAGACCGTTAAGGCCTCAACGTCTCCGTCTCTTGAGTCTGCGGCGATCCCATCGAGAACAATGGCACCAGTTACTACGTCGCCAGCTCGGGAAGCCAAAGCCAGTACCACCGATCCGGCCAACGAATCGGACGGTGTCATGGCAAGCTGCCTCGAGAGCATTCACTCTATCCCGCAGGCCAGTGCGCAGCGGTCCAATTTCGACAATGCATCTTCGTGGATGTCTTCCGCCCACGAGATTCCTGGCCAGCTGGCCTTGCCCGACTTCCGTCACTCTGACTTGTCCAATATGCCGAGACCGATGGGTCTGACTCCGGGCGCGCTCGGACTATCCAACATGATGCATGGCAGCGGCGCTGCTAGTGACGGATGGTCCATCTCACCTTGGATCAACATGGCCCAGACGCCTTCCGCTGGTGCAGCTGCCGAGGTGGATCATAGCGCCTTCCGAGGTCAACCTGATGGCTACAGTCTGGATACAGTCATGGCGTTCGATGCCAAAAAGTCGTTGGCTTCTCGTCGCGGGTTCTCAGGTAGCCTCAAATTTGAGGCCCCCGCAGGCTGAAGCTGGAATGTCTCGATCGTCTATTTGTTTCCATCAAGCCTCTGGTCCTCCAGTCCAAAGCCACTGGCAGTGGCGTCAGCGCGCCTCCCAGCGCGTCGTTACGCGTACTTCTTCGAGCACCGCTTTTCGCTGCCGGCCCCGCAGTTTTGCGCGCTTCCTTAGCTGCGCAACATGTCTCGTCTCATGATTCCTGATTCGTCGCTCGAGTTCGCCATGTCCCGAAAGCAGCATCTGTACCACTACCACACATACTCGAAGGTTCCCTCACACACTGGTTGCTTCCCTGCATTTTCGTCACTCATGGCTTCCGTTTTCTGTCGCTCGCTCCCCCACACACTGGTGAATATGCACGCCCCACCTGTCACCCGCTATTTCTTTTCCTCCCTCTGCTGCCGCACCACGCGCCTGTCTCGCGCCTTTCGCGAGGGTAGGGCGTGGTCGCTGCGGCTGCACTGATTGTTTCATTCTCCCACTGTCTAGTATTCTTTCTTATCTTTGTATCACTCGCATCGCATCTCGTTCGCATCTTTGCATTGGTCTCTAATCATACTCGTAAGGGACGCTGCAGGCTTGCAGCCTGGATCTCCGTTTTCTCTCGTCTTGCATTTCGAGTGATAGTTTGTGACGAGCGTTTATTCAAAAGATGGACGGATACTGAGCGGCGAGTGTTTTTGAGCAGAGCAGACAATTTGACTTGTTAGAGCGCGAGTTGAACGGAGAAGAAAGAAAATGACGGAGGGGTTTGACCCCCTCTGTCGGCAAACCGGAGTCGAGCGTGAACCGGAAATTCAGGGACAAGCGTGAAAGAGCCTGCCAGCAACGTGCTGAGCTGCTGAGCTGCTGAGCTGCTGAACCGCGCCTCTCCACACTTTGACGATCGGAACAAAAGGGACGCAGACAGCTACTCACTGTTTGGAAGACCCCATCTTGGGGCTCGGCTCGGCTCAAGCGGACTTTTGAGGTTGTCGCGCGAAGAACTTCTTTCCTGTCCGTCGCCTTGATTCAGTCTGCCTTCACACCATCAACACCCGAGGTCCTCTGCTGGTCAAGGAATCACACACGCCGACGACGCCTAGCATCTCTCAATTTCCTTCATTCTCCTAGAGATATACTATTACAATGGCCAGTCAAGCATTCATCGTCGCAGCCAAGCGAACCCCCTTTGGAGCCTTCGGTGGTAAGCTTTCGGGCTTCACTGCATCTCAGCTCGGTGGCCTTGCTTCCAAAGCCGCTCTCGCCGAGTTGCCATCCTCGACCAAGGTGGATGCTACCATCTTTGGTAACGTTCACGCCAGTGACAACACTGCCGCCTACCTGGCACGCCACGTTGGACACCATGCTGGACTACCCGTTACTGTGCCTGCATTGACCGTCAACCGATTGTGCGGTTCTGGATTCCAGAGTATCATCAATGCGGTTCACGAAATCCGCGTCGGAGATTCCGATGTCGTTCTCACCGGTGGTACCGAAAGCATGTCGCAGGCGCCCTACACTTTGTCCGGTGTCAGGTTTGGAAACACTCGTTATGGTCAGGATCTGAAGTTGGTCGATTCGCTGGCTGCTGCGCTGACGGATCAGGTTCCCACGCCAACACCGATGGGTATCACTGCCGAGAACCTGGCTGCCAAGTACGGTATCACTCGACAGCAGTGTGACGAGTATGCACTGCAGACCCAACAGCGTTACCAAAAGGCACTTGCCGAGGGTGCCTTCAAAGACGAAATCGTCCCTGTTGAGATCAAGTCGAAGAAGGCTACCGAGAGCTTTGAAGCTGACGAGCACCCGCGTGCCAAGACCACCGTCGAAAGCCTGGGCAAGCTTCCCAGCGTCTTCAAAAAGGAGGGTACCGTTTCGGCTGGTAATGCTAGCGGTATCTGCGATGGTGCAGCAGCCAATGTCGTTGCTTCGGAAGAAGCCGTCAAGAAGTTCGGACTCAAGCCGCTCGCTCGTATCATTTCGTACGGTGTCACAGCCTGCGAACCTAGCATTATGGGTATTGGCCCCGTCGAGGCTTCCAAGATGGCCCTCGGTCGCGCCGGTCTCAAGGTATCGGACATGGATCTGATTGAAGTCAACGAGGCTTTCGCCGCTCAATTCTTGTCCGTTCAGAAGGAGCTGGAGCTGCCGAATGAAAAGACAAACGTGTTCGGTGGTGCCATTGCTCTCGGTCACCCATTGGGCGCAAGTGGTGCTAGGATCATGGCCAACTTGACCCACAACCTCATCAGGTTGGATAAGAAGTACGCTCTTGGAGCCGCTTGCATCGGTGGTGGACAGGGCATCGCCATCGTCATCGAGCGTGTGTAATACGTTTTGCAGCAACGCTTCAGAGTTGTTCAGTGTCAGTGATAATGTCATAGAAGCAAAGAAAATTGATCATTCTAACAGATGCGAAAGCAAGAACGAACGTGCCCCTTGAACATCTGAACCTGTCACTGTCGACAGGAGACATGTGAGCTGAGGCCGCGACATCCCCTGCGATTCAGAAGGAATCTCATCGGTGCCCGTTGCAGAGGTGTCTCTGTGATTGAAGTTTGCTGTCATTCCCGCAGCTGACAGCACCAAGATTGATTCGTCGTCACCATTTCACGAATGAATCCACAATCTTAGATTGCCAACAAAGCGACGCCAATGACCATGTTCATTCTTGTTTTTTTTTTTGGAATGCATCGCATGCACAACGGGAGCAGTCGGTGGAGTCTAGAATCGATCTGGCATACATAATTCTCCGGATGCTTAACAAGATCTATATCCTAGCCGACTGGCTAGCTAGTCAAGCATTAGCGTTGACAATGTCAACGAATTCTGGCTTGAGCGAGGCACCTCCGACCAAGAATCCGTCGATGTCGGGTTGCTGAGCGAGCTCCTTGCAGTTCTTACCGGCGACGGAACCGCCGTAGATGATTCTGAGCTTGTCAGCGGTTTCCTGACCGAGCTTCTCGCCAGCCCATTTACGGATAGCAGCGTGAACCTCTTGAGCTTGTTCCGAGGTGGCTACCTTACCAGTTCCGATGGCCCAGACGGGTTCGTAAGCAACGACAATCTTGGACCAGTCCTTGACCTGGTCGGCAACGGCGTTGAGTTGACGAACGACTACGTTGACAGTGTCGTTGGCTTCGCGCTGCTCCAGAGTTTCGCCAATGCAGAGGATGACCGAGAGGTTCTCAGCAAGGGCAGCGGCGGTCTTTTCGGCAACATTGGCGTCCGACTCGTGGAAGAGAGTACGACGTTCAGAATGACCGAGAATGACCCAAGGAATCGAAGCGTCCTTGAGCATGGAAACGGAGACCTCGCCAGTGAAAGCACCGCTAGCCTTGTGGTAGGCATTCTGGGCAGAAACAGCGACCTTGGAGCCCTTGAGCTGCTCCTGGACGGTAAGCAGGTGGAGGGCGGGGGGAGCAACGACGACCTCTGTAAAGGGCATTCAGGATCGAGACCAGATACCGTCAGCTTCTTGATGGATGCGATCCAGCGCCGAAGCAAAGAGGAGACACTTACCAACGTTGGAGTCGAGCTTGGCTTGTGTCAAGGTCTGTGTAAGAGACTTGGTCGACTCAAGAGAGCCGTTCATCTTCCAGTTACCGCCGACGAAGAAAGTGCGAGCCATTTTGTCAAGTACCGAGGGGTGTGTTGAATATGTGCTAGATGATGTGGTTGTTATGGATCGAAGTGCGAAGCGAAGCATGCAAACACCAATACAGTATTTCGAGTGGATCGAAGAGAGAGTTGACTTGCAGCTCACCAACTTCTTCCGAAAGCTCACGATCAAAAAATAAAGAGATCAAGATTGATAGAGACAGAGCGATCTCAGGCACCAACGGAAAGATCCCGGACGAACCTTTTCTCAGCCAAATTGCGTGCGGTTAAGCAGGATGCCGCGCGGTTGTCGACCGGTCCTTGCCTCTCATACGCGTCGATGTAGCATCGTCCTCCACTTGTCACACTTTCAAAACACACAATCTGACGCACCAGCTTTTGTGTGGACGTCAGCATCCTAGTAATGGTGACTCTGGTGAGCTGTGCGGCACACGCGCATGGACCACTTGGCCTTTTGTGCGTGTTCCTTGCGCACCCCGTACTTTCGTCCGGGAAGCGTGCACGCCCCTGTCCGCAAATTACCAGGTCATCTTCCGAAACCAACACTATCCACAGAGGCTGTACGCATCACCACACTTCCCTCAACAACACCACAACCCTCGAACAACTTACGCACTTCATTCACAATGTCTTGGCAGGGATACGTAGACACCAACCTTGTAGGCACCGGCAAGATCAGCCAGGCTGCAATCATCGGACTGAAAGGTGGTGTATGGGCGACGAGCCCTGATTTCAACGTAAGTGGTCGACGTCAATATCAAGGCAGCATGGCAGTGAAGCAGAACGGCTTGCAGATGATGGTGGATGACTGGTAGATGGAATTCATTTCCTCTCGTTCAGCTTGGTGGCCTTCGAAGCTAGGACATTAGCTAGGTTCAATGACGTTTGCTACTCGGATCGCACCCTTCTCCAGTCCTGAGTCTATCCAACTGACCAAGGTCCTTCTCCCTTTTCTTGACTTTCGTACATGCCGCCTTTTCGCTACGCTCTACTGCCGCGATTAGGTCACTGCTGAAGAGCAAAAAGCGATAATCGCGGGTTTCGACGATCCCTCGGGTTTGCAAGCCGGTGGGGTTCGTGCAAACGGCAAAAAGTTCTTCACGCTCGGTGTAACACCAAGGACCATTTACGGAAAGCAGGGTGTAAGTCTTGTCACTATGATAGGCTCGGGCCAAGTTTGAGACTTGCACTGACATCTTGCTGCTTACTTGCTCTGTTTGCGGTTTGCGCATTGTTCTCGAATGATAGGGCGATGGTCTGGTAGCAGTCAAGACCAACCAAGCTGTCCTCGTATGCGTCTACTTGGCACCAATCATCCCCGGCGAGGCCAACAAGGTCGCCGAAGGTCTCGGTGATTACCTTGTAAGCGTCGGGTACTAGGTTGAGGACAAGCCTCGCAATGTCATGTAATGATCTTTTCCACCTGCAACACGGCGAATCCCAAGAGCTCTTCATCTGGAGAAGAAAAATAAAAAAAGCGGAGCTTCACTTGATTGCGTGTCGAGGACAAACCGAAGCTTCTGTCCAGCCCATGCGGTGGCAACGAGAGACGAAAAGAAAGCATAACGGCGTAAAAGGAACAAGATGTCCAGCGCCACCATCTGCTTGATTGTACCCTCAAGGTCCCGCCGCTGCTCTTTCGTACAAGGTCACAGTTCCAGATGAGCGACGATTTCGTTTGATCATGTGTCTATAAAATTGCTAGATTGATTGCCTCCGGTGCTGCTGCTATATTTTGACAGCATCCGAAATTGCTTTCTTGTTGGCCTTGACATCTCTTCATTGGCATGCCTTCCATTCACCTCCTAGGAGCTTGCATTTTATGGAGGTGATCCGGCCTCACCTGCACCGAGCGCAACTTCATCCAGCGGCACCACGACCGTGGTGCCATCAGCCAGCGTTCGTTGCAGTTTGCCCTCTTCAGTCTGCGAGACTGTCGTCGAGATACCAGGCCCAAGCGGGTCCTCGGTGTCCGTCACCTCAGATATCTCTGGTCCAGAAGTGCCAAGCGAGCCACGACGACGGTTGGCAGAAGCTTGATCTCCGCCTCCGAGGTCGGCGGCTTCAAGTTGCCCGAGTGAAGGGCGGCGTGCATGTGCTTTGCTTACCACATCGGAGCCGGCTGCGAGTGTGGGGGCGCTGACAGCCTTCGATGGTGACAGGGGGCTTGCGCTGAGCGCTGATGCGTCTTTGGCTTCATCGCTCGACGTCTTCGCTGGGATCGCGATCGGGACAGCCTCAGCGGCACTGGGATCCTCTTCGTCGTCCTCCTCGTCGTCGTCATCGCCATCCGAGTCATTGACAGGTCGTGAGCCGTTCTCATCGAACTCTCTTCGGAAGTGTGCCGACCAGTCGGCAGGAGTCAGATTTTCCGCAAAAGGATTTGCGCTGTTGCCGCCAGCAGCAGCGCCGCCAGACGAGGTAAAGTCGAAACTCTGCGTAGCTACACCGGCATTGGTCTCGCTGGGATCAGCGAACGGTCCCCAATCGTCGTCTTCATTATCATCGCCCAGTTCGCCACCGCCGCTAACCGATCCGTCCATTGGTGCGAATGCATCTTCGAAGCCACTACCTTCCTTCCCACCACGCTTCATCTCACTCGACAGCCATGAAGCCTCGTCATCGCTGTCGTCGTCGTCGGAACCAGCGGCGCCGCCAATTTGAGACGAGAGGTAGCTAGCGAATGAGCTGCTGCCAGCTCCACCGATGCCTCCGTCATCGTCATCGTCGTCAGCGCCGGAGCCAAAGGACATCGACATGCCATCATGGCCACGATTGAATGCAAGCGGCCCTCCTTCCTTCTCTCGAATTTCCTCCAATGTCTCGGATACGACTTTACGCCACTCGTCGCGCTCGGTGAACGCTTCGACCGGACGGGCAATTTCGAGAGGATAGCGCTCGAGCAGTTTCACGGTTTCCTCAGCGATGAGGTTCATGTGCCCCATGTATCCCAAACGGATCCGACGAGGACCCGCTACGGATGCCTCGTTGCGCTTGCGTCCTTCCACTATGCGGGAGGTGAGATTGCCTTGCTCAAAGACTGCGACAGTGAGTTTTCGATTGAGACCTGCATCCATGCGTCCGTTGAAGCACTGCTGAAGGATGTCATACACCACGTTGTGCAGGAAGTTGTTCCAAGGGTAGTCGAAGAACAAGTCGAGCAGGGACGGAAGGATGCCGCATTCAAGGAACTTTCTCTTGAGCATGTCACCGACGACATAATCCTTGCCCTCATCGATCGGGCTAGGCGGACCCGAAAGTCTGGGGGCGGTCAGCTCGGCAAGGGAGAGTCCAGACAGCGCCGAATGGATCGAGGCCGCGTCAGTCTTGTCCTCCTCAAGCGAGTCGCTTGTCGTGACACGCGGGCTTTCGTCATGCGAGTGTTTGCCTTGAGGCTCGGACGCTGCCTCGAGATTGTCGCTGCCTTCGGCCGTTCCACTCGCTTTGTCACCGAGAGAGACTTCGTTCAGGAGGGCCTCATCTTCAGCCTCATCAGTAGAGCCCGTGGAAGCTCCAGTGCTGGACTGGTCACGACCGTGTCCCGGAGCATGGGGCGCCGAAGGGCCTTCTGCCACCTCGTTGCTCGAGGCGGCTGCGGTCTCGATCTTGGACGACGTCTCTTGGGGTGTGGCAGCGTCTGCGCCTGCGGCCTCAGCGCCCACAGAGGTGTCTGCGACCTCGAGGCCGTCGCCGCTCTGCAACGTCCTGGCCAGCGTTTGAAGGCCCTCAAGGCCGCCTGCCAGCACACCGTCTTCCGAGTATTGCGGTCCCTCGCCCGGTGCACGGTTGAGCAAAGCCATGTTAGAACAATGAAGCAGCTCGGCGTAAAGCTCGGTGATTCGGTACCTCTCGAAGGTGAGCGGAGCTACGTCTCCAACGGAGGTCGGAATGGTCACATTGCGCTCCCGCGGTTCGTTGATGAGCTGCTGGAAGTCAGATAAACGCTCTGACAGGACTCGAAGCATTGGGCCAAGGTGAACCAGGCCCATCTTGTCGACAATCTCGGCCATGGCCTCTTCCATACCTTGCACGTCTTCCTCTTCTTCATCCAAAGCGTCAATGGCAGCCTCCGGATCATCTAGCTTCTCTGCGGCTGCGGTTTCGCCACTCTTCAGGCCTTCTTGTTGGGGACGATTGGACGCGGCGGCCTCTTCCTCTTCCTTCTTTTGGAGACGCTTCTCTGTCAGCTCGCTCTGCCTCTTCACAAGATGATTGTGCAAGGTACGCAGGAGGTGTTGCTCAAAGTAATCGCTGTTGTTCTTGCGGATGAGCTCGATGAAGACGCCAATGCATGTGACGAGCGTCGAGCTGCAGGTTTCGGTCGTGATGGGAACGGTAGGTGCCGAGACGGGTGGTTGCAAATTGTCGGGGCGAACAGTTGCCGTGGAGCCTCGATGGTCAAATTGCCCTGGCGATCGAGATTCGGAAGCAGGGAATTCGCGAGGATTGAGCGGTCGTGCAAAAGACTCGTCATCGTCGTCATCGTCTTCGAGGGCGGACGAAGACGCAATGCCCTCCTGAAGCGTCGAAAGCGAGGCGTCGCGTCGCTGGGAAGGTTTGCGAAGCTCGTTTATCGAAAGCTGCGACAGCTGCTCATCAGCTACGTCGGTCAATCGTCGATGCAATTGTCTTGGCATCTGCGAATCGAGCATATAACCGACCATTTTGCGGACGATGGGTTCGCTGGCAAGCTCGCGCACGAGCCGGTTGTTGATACCTGCAGCATTTTCCTGCGGATCCCCCAAAGTACCGCCCATCTCCTGGCCTTGGCCCTGGTTGAGGGCGGCAGGCGAAGGAGCGGAAAGAGCGATGATGGCCTTGAGCAGCTCGGAGACAGTGTTGTGAATGTCGACCGAATAGTTGGGCGCAAGAAGGTCGACGGTGCGGGCTATCAAGTCCTGCGATGAGAGCCAGTCGATGATGTCGGTGGTCTGTACAGGGGTGCGCATGGTCTCCTCCATTTGAATGATTCGGAAGAGCAGATCGACGACGGCGGGAGTCTCGAGGTGGGCGACAAAGCGTTCTACAATTCGGGGCTGATCCTTGATGAACTCGAGCATCTCGAGGGGTTTGCGTTCGAGATAGGCGCCGTTCACCTTGGCCCAGTAGCCGGCGAGCACCCCGCGCCCAGGTCCATTGTCTAGCGCGCTGGTGGCACGCAGCCGGCCCTCAGCTTCAGATTCCGAGTCTGACGAAGACCGTGAGCCGGCGGCGTTACCCGACGCAGAGTTTTGGAAATCGGAAAAGTTGGTGACGCTTAGGTGTGGAGAAGGCGATGTGGAACTGGAAGAGGTTGCGGAGGCGGAAGAGGCATCCTCGGCAAACAACGGATGCGAGTGCATGGGTAAGGGTGCCAGCGATGGGGATGGGCTTGACGTCAAGACAGCGTTCCAGAAGGGGACAAGGTATTCTTGAGGATCTGAAAAGATGGCATCGATGATCGGCCACACTTCGCTGCAACTGAGCACTTCTGAAGCCACATACGGATACTTGAACTTGACCTTTTCCTCCCATTCCTTGCCCCCGGTTCCTCCGACAGTGGCCGTGCCGACGACATGTTCCATCAGCCTCTTGACGATGCGTGGTTGTCGAAGAAAGTTGATCAACTTTTGATTTTGTGATTTGCATTCCTGAAGCAAGTCGTCCTCATCAAGAACGTCTTCGAGGGTGACATTCGGCTTGTCGAGCAGAGTCTCGAGCGTCGAGACCGACGAGAAGCCGAATCGCCAGAACATAGTGCCTCTGCTTCGTGTGGACGTGCGAGGTGTCGGCAGAGCTTGCACGCTGAGACGGACGTGCAAAGGCCGATTTGGGCGAGCTGAACAGTGCTGTCTGCAGCAAATTCAAGTTTGAAGCGGCAGAAGCTGCAGTATTGCGGAACAATTCAGGCTGATAAGGGTCGGATCGAGTCTACTCCAATTGCCATGGCCAAATGAAGTCGGAAAATGCACCCAAGATAGGATCAGGCACGGGCCAGAGTACGTCCGCCGAGCGCCGATCGCTCCACAGAATGAGCGTTACAGCAACAAGAAAGCTAGACAACGGCCAAACGAGTGAGAAACGCGCAATATCAAGTGCGCAGGCCGGACGAGCTACGGTGACCGGTCGAAACCAACAACGGTGTCGAGAAAAAGTTGACTGGTGTTCTGCCAGACAAAGGACCAGTTCGAGAAAGATCCTTGCACTTGTGTTTTGCAGAAACAATCCAGGTGGTCGGTGAGGCCGGGATGGTGGTGGTGCTGATGACGAGATTTGATCAGATGCAAAGGATACGAACAGGGCGTTCGGTCGAAACAAGCCAGTGTGACACGCCAACTCAGAATCACCACGGAAGTGCTTCGATCAACGCTTAGACCCGTCAAAATCAAGACACGCAAATCTCCGTTTCGCCAAACATAAAGAGCAGCACGACAAGAAAGAAGAAAAGAAAAAGGGTCCTCACCAACTCTCACTTCGCACGCAGAAAATGTAGCAGCTTGGTCCGATGTATTAATAGCTTCCCAACCGTAGCCATAGCCAGTCGTAAAATACAGGCTGTCAAGCTCTTCCAATAGCTTCAGCCTTTGAAGCGTCATGGCGTCACGCTAAGCAACACACGCAACTTTCGAGAAATCACAACGAACTACTGTAATTTACTCTACTCTTGCTTCGCACGTCTTCGATTTCGATGAATTTCAATCCTTTCTTGAATTCTCGACACTTGAAACTTCGCCGCAGCGCTTAGTGTAGCCTGACGCAAATCTTGGCCGACGCATCATTGTCAGCCGTTCATCGGGGTTGGAGATAGTGGTCTCACCATGGTAGAAGGGATTTGTCTTCTTCGTCACTAACTGAAATGGCTGTATTGGTACAAACGGGGCAGGGAGTAGTACAGAGTGGATTCATTGAGCGAGTAAAAAGAGCGGCAGGTGTTGGAGCAGCGCTCAGATTTCTTCCAGAGCAGGATCGTCGCTTCCTGGCGCATCCTCGTCGCTCCCGTCGGCATCTTCATCGCCAAAATCGTAGCCTGAATCGCAGGTGTCGAGCGTCGATACGGCAGTATCGCGCGCCCGCCATGGACTTGCCACTCCCATCGGAAATCCAGCAAGAGTCGAGTCGTGATTTCCTGCGTTGCCCGACGCCCCCGAGCTTGCTGCAAGCACTCGTCGAAGGTGTTCGGGGTCGATGGGTAGTCGTGCCATCTCGGACGCCGTCATTGAGACTGGTTCCCATTGAGGCGGAACAGCGGCAACGTCTTGCTGCTGTTTGTCGGCTTCGTAGTTGCCGTCCGGATCACAGTCCGCATCTGCGTCTCCCTCTGCATCCATGTCCTCATCCGAGCGATTGACTGCGAACGTGGTGACGCGGCCAGCTTCGACTGCGTGCGAGGCGGTGTTATCTTGGCTTGCATGCAAGGAGCTGGCTAGGCCCGAGACTCGTCCGCCTTGACTTGGTTGATCGCTTTGTGTGCCCTCCAGCTGCTCCAAGGCGCCTGGATACAGCGCACTTACACCCAGAAGTGCCGGTCTATAGCGCTTCTTGTGTGGTGACGGTGTCGATATCTTGTTCGAGAATTGGCCTGGACTGTCGCGCCCAGACGAGTAAGCCGCCTCTTCGGCATCAGCTGCGGCCGGACTCGCCGCTGAAGAGACTGCGTGTGCGGCGATGGGTCGACCAGCTCCGGCAGCCGGGCTCACACGCGCGCTTGCTGCACCGGGCCGACCAGGCGTCTTTGGCAACTGGTTCAGTACCGAATATCCCAGGTTGGCCATCATCTCGGCTGGTGTGAATGTCCCGCTTGCGGATGGAGCCGGCGTTCCGTTGGACTGCCAGCCGCTTGATCCGGCGCTCAATGTGTTGTTGAGGCTTGGTATAGGCTGCAGGAAAGACCGAGACACCAGGAAGGGCGTCCACTTGAGCTTGTCAGCGCGCACCTTGAGGTAGCCTTTTGATTCATAGTTCTTCAAATGGGCGATAACGTAGTCACGATCGAAATGGATACGATAATCACGAGGAAGTGAAGCCGCCACATTCTTGTCCCGGTCCTTGTAGGAAGGTAATTCGGCTGCAGGTGGCGGTCTGGGTTGCAACGGCGGCCTGCCGCGTTTACGTGCTTGCGGTTCGAGAGAAGCAGAGCTACCGCTCGCCAAAGCAGCGCCAGTAGAAGCTGCGCTGGCATTGCCTTCTCTAGCCCGATACTTGCTCGTCGCGGGCGTTCGGCTGTTTGCATTCATTCCATCGTATACGATAATCATGTCCTTCTCGGCAAGCACGTAGTAGATGTCCTCCAACTGCATAGCTGTAGCTCGGCTAATGTCGTCCATAGTCACTTCGTCCGGTGCTATGCGCAAGTAGTAAAAAACAGCCAGCGTCCAATAATTTCGGTAGCTCAGCAAACCAAGATCACTGAGTGGCTTCTCTGGTGAGCCGGTGCGTCCTTCCTTTTTGGACAGAAGGAAGCTGATGTCGATCAAAAAGTTTCCCCAACCCCTTCTCTGACGCACTGGTAACGTCATGATACACGAGACGTTGTAATTCATCGGACTGCGCTTCTCCTTGCTGAAATATCCCACAAAATGATCGCCCGTGCTGTCGCCTTCCGTGACTATGTAGAAGAGGAAAGGTTCGACGTCATAGTAGAGCGTCTTGTGATCCAGGAACATCTTGGCAAGAAGACAAAGATTCTGGCAATAAATCTTGTTCTTCCTACCGTCGACCTCATAGACGCAGATGTTGCCATCTCGGTAGATCTCGTCGCCTGGTGGATGCCGCATCTTGCATTTGAGTCGGTGGCGCTGCGCCATGAAGCGGCTCTTCATGTACTTCAAGCAGAATTCGCAGATCCAAAGACGTCCATCGGGCACCATGCTATACTCTTCTGGATAAGGCGCTTGATACCAGGTGTCGATGTCAAAGTCGCCAAAGCGGATGCATTTGATCGGAGAAGCGGTACCGCTTTCGGCGCTACTAGCCGCAGTGGTCATTTCGACCTGCGGCATTGCTGAAGTGCCAGATGGGGAATGGCGAGGCACGAGCTGAGCGCGAGAGATCCGGGACGTACTGGTAGGGGAGTCCGCAGGTGGTATTGAGCTAGAGTGGCGCGGTGAGGCCGCTACAGAGCTCAAGCTCGCGATCGGGGTTGGGCCAGGCCGTCTGATCACACGGCTGCCTGCGGCCGATGATAGGTCGACCAAGGATCCACCAAGCTTGTCGTGGGCGGCTTTTCGCGCTCGTTGAAAGCGTTCCGTATCCTGGGGTGTTGGTTTGTAGGGCAACGTAAGTGCGTCGGGCCCTTCGAGCACGCCTCCAAATGGATCTTCCTCTTCGCTGCTCTTGGCGGCATCTCGGTCGCCGGCAGCATCGTCATCATCTTCCTCTTTCATCGCCTTTGCCGAGTCTCCGTCGTGCATGCCATGCTCCGAACCACGTTCGCCATCGGAAGAGCCTGAGCCATCTCGATCGCCATAGTGGGCACTCCTGCTGCTGCCATTATGTCGAACTGCGCCGTAGAGGCTTGCACCTGACCGTTGATTCGACCGCGGTGTCCCAGCAGACTTCCTGGGACGGCCTCGTTTGGTGCCGCTCGCACTGCTTCCGCCGGTGCCGGCTGCCTTCTTTGAGTGGTTTTTCAGGGAGGACGGCATGATGCAATTCTGTGTTGCCGAATGTGAAGACCATGAAGAGGTGGGCGCAAAGTTGAGTAGCGATCCCGCCGCGCTGAGGAGCCCATTTCTGAGCGTGTTTACCACGGCGAAGTTCGGGACTGCCGAAAATTCTGCATCTCTGGCTTGCTGCAATGAGGCCTGTGCCGTGAGAAGCGAATCGATGCTCCTGTCTGGGTTGGAGGGCTTACTCTGCCTACCAGAGCTTGAGATGCGCATCTTGTTATTTTGTTGCAATACCTGGGCGGAGTCTGAAGGTGTGGCATGCGTCGACAACGATCTCTGCTGGGCTCGGTCCGTCGCTTCGCAGGTCGGGCAGTGCCATTGCCCTTTGGGTGGTTTCAAAAGAGCAGGGGTGAGGCAGTAGAGGTGCCAACCACGGTCGCATCGGTCGCAGAACATGAGCTGTGCCTGCAGATTTTTTGGTGAAAGAAAGGAGAAAGGATAGAGAGGTCAGTGTCGTTCGGACGAAATGAAGTCTGATGCGGTATTGCATCTGGGTGGAGCTACAATGCAGTGCATCGGGAGAGAGAGAGCGATGAACTTACATCGTCGCCTTTGTCGCGACAAACTTCGCACTTTTTGCATTCGATACAACGCCAATCATAGGACAAAGCCTTGCGCACCTTGGTTGAGCTGCGACCCCACTTGAGGCATGCCGGATGCCCGCTGCTGCCGCATTCATAGCACGATATGAGCAACTTTGGCGTGTCACCTTTCGGTCGGTCAACGGTCTGCAGGCAGAAGGCGCAGATCTCTTGAGGCGGTACCCGATGGATTACGGCACTTGCTGCATTGGTCGGTCTCCTCTTGACGGCCGGCGGGGTCGCAAGCCTGCGTTTCTTTGTCGGACTAACCGACGGCTCTGCAAGCAGCGTTGAGTGGCCTTTTTTTGACGGAGACGCAGAGGACCTACTTGTGAACGAAGCAGTTGCCGAACTGACTGGCTGAACTGTCATCATCGCTCTACTGTCGGATGTGGAACGGTGAAAGAGCATGACATGGTGGGTCGCTTTTCACACAATGGCGTAGTTCGAAGGCGCTGCTGCCAAAATCTCGTGGCTAGTTCAAGTGCTGATCCGTGGTCGTGAGACAGCTGCAATGACTGAATGCGACGGCCTCGTCCGCAAAGGCACAGCCGACGTCTCGATTCTGGTCCGGGACAGCGTCAGCTTGTGTGCACTGATCGGCTTGCGGTCAAGTCTTCGAGAGCAATACAGCCTTCAGCCGCGTGCAAGCGGTCAAGCAGCAAACGAAGGACGCTACTTGGTTTGCGAAGATCGATGTCTCGTCCGCTTGTCGGAGGTGCCGAAGACGTTGCCGCTGGACGAAGCGATGCGAGGCGCTGCCAGAGGTTGTTCGCTGGACGATCCCGAAAAGACCTGAAGCGATCTGTGCGTTGCGTATCCGCTCAGACAGCGCTGGAGCCGTGTAGAAACAGATCGGGTTGAAGAGATGAAAGATGAAAAGACGAGAAGGTAGTTAAGCTTCATACGCGGTGAGAGCGAGAAGCTCGCTACCTCTCCGAGCTCGTTGGTATGCAGCAGCCGCGGAGGCACTCAGCAGAAAAATGTCGAAGCAATCCGCGACTCTACTCTCTCTCCACACAAGCCTTGATTTCTCGACCGTGCGCGTTATGGACGCAACTGCGCCATTCCAACTCTGCCCCTGGCGTTGCTCAACTCCAGACGCGCTTTGTGAGACCCTGTAGCTCAGTGTCATCCGTTTTTTGGCAAAAACATTTTGTTATACGGTCTAATAATTGCAGATTTTTCGCGGCGACGATCATCACGAGTCGTGACACTCCTGGTTACAATACAATTTTTCGCTGCTCGCACGTATTGCGAACTCGATCGCAAAAGCCAAGAAGCTGATCTGAGCAGACGGAAGTGAGGGACGGCAAATACTGCATTGAGGAGACAAAGACAAACCATCTCAGTAGCGCATATCGGACCACGCCAGAGCATCCAAAAGACCCTGCCATTTGGCTCGCACGTAGTCGTGTTCTTGGAGGACGCGATCGGCCTGCGTTGCGCGTTGCGTCTCTACCACTGCTTTGGCTGCGATGCGGCCAATTTGGTCGTCCACATTGATTTTGAGCCCTTCGACGAGCCGGTCAAGAACCTTGCGCTGACGCTCGCATTCCAGACGAAAACTCTCGCGCTTGTTCTCGGATTCCATAAAGCTTGCCGAGATGTCTGCAGATACGGAGACGTCGATCGATCTCGCGTCGAACCCTTCATCTTGGCCCATCGCTGTACTCTCAACATCCATCGCGACGACCTCGCCCAGCTCGTAGTCTGGCTGTTTTTGCTCCTCATCCCGCTCGTCCTCGTCCTCGTTGTGATCGTCTTCTTCTCCCTCTTCCTCGTTCTCCTCGGCAATCGCTCCCAGCGGTGCTCCTTCTTGCTTCGCCTTCTCGCGCCGCTTTTTGCGACGTTCGCGCCGCCTTCTTCGATCAAGACGGTCTTCTTCTTGGCTGCTTGTGCCAATGAATCGCTCGTAGTTGTTGACAATCTCGGTTCCAATTCGCCACGTGGCGTCGAAGAGATCCTTGACCTTTGTCTGCTCTTTTCTATGGAAGCACAGCATCTCCATCTGACCGAGTGCCTCCGTGTGAAGCTGGATGGCGCTGTCAATCGAGTCGATACCTTTCAAATCCGAAGAGAGACGCTCACCGCTGTCCGCGACGATGTCGCTCTGGATGAAGTCGATGAGCACTCGGACCAGCCACTCCGCCTGACGTCGCAGCGACCAGAACTTGCGCATGTGCATCGTTTCGGGTCTGGCCAGCTTGAGCGTCCCCGACAGCTTCCACTGTGCATACTTCGCCTGTAACAACGTCGTAAAGATGGACTGGTAGAAGTGCATGCAAGCCAGCGAGAACACAAATGTGAGCGGCCACGGCACCTCGTACTCGACCTGCACATCGGCGAGGCGTCGGGTTCTGGTTCTCTGTTGTGTTGCTGCAGCACTCTCCGCGCCATCGTCGCCTGTGCGAAAGCGAACCAGATTGACGTCGATCCATGTCTCGCCCCCCGCGCTCCGCCGGTGCGCTTCGAGCGCATCATTGAAGCCGGAGTTGAGGCGATGAGGGTTGATGGCACGTGTTGCGCCATTTCGTCGATCGAGATCCAAAAAGAGCGAGTCCATCCAGCTGGCCATCTCTGGGCCTCGCTGCATGAAAAAGAGGCCATAGCACGCTCGAAGATGCGACTGCAATTCATACCCACCTTCGATGGCCGGAGACGTGAGCACTTCGGTCAGGCGTTTGCGAACGATGGCAGAAATAGGGGAGAGGTGCTCTTGCAGCGATCGGCCCAGCATCGGCTCAAGAAGTCGATGCGATAGATGTTGCTGCTCATTTGAGGCTCGTGACACCCAGAGCGGCTCAGAGTCTGGCTGCGAGAGGGGCGTCTGAGGCAATACGTCTTCGATCTGCTGACCGCTTTGGTCTTGGTCTTGGCGTTCAACGCTGTTCTTGAACAGCAGATGTCGCAGGTTTGCTTCTGCCGTGTGTACCGAGGCCAGCAGTGGTACAGGTTTGCTTTGTTTGACGGATCTCGCCTCGTATTCGTCGGATGTGCGCGTCAGGGACGTTCTGAGCAGACCAGACGTTGGCTGCACCGTTGGCGCTTGCAGGCCGAGGATATGATCGAGATTGGCATTTGGCTGAACGTCTCCAAGCGCGTCAAGACCTAGGCTGCGAAGAAGTCCGACGCCCTTTGCAGTTGTGAGAACATCCTGCATGACGGACTGCAAGAATGCCGGCGGACTGTACGCTTGCTCCACCAGGCTGCATGCGACAGCGTCGCCGTTGCCGCGATACACCACATAGCCTGCCGTCCAGAAAGCACTGTCGGATGTAGATATGGACGTGTCATGTCGGACCATGTGTTGGACAAGTCGATCATCGAAGAGCACATCATTTTCTCTGCGGATGGCAAAGCTCAGCCCTCTCTGGATTAGATGGCAAACGGACCTCCATGCGGGCCGACATGCAGCCAGCAGACAGAGGCTCAGATCCGAGAGGACAGCGTCGCTGTGTGCTATCGCGTCCTGCTGATGCACAAAGGCCAACGAAGCTTGTAGTCCGTCGATGAGCGCTCGGTCGCTAAAGGTGCGTGGAATAGGACTTAGATCAATGCCGGTGTCAATGTTGGAGATGAATCCCATCTCTTTTAGCAGACGAGCCAAGAGCATCACGGAGGCGGCTTCGCGATGTACGAATTCGAGAAGTTGCGTCATGGTAGTGTATCTGTCGACACGTATCGCTGCTTTGTAAGCTGACATGCCTGCAACCGAGATATCGGCTTCCATTTCGGACAAGCTGATGCGCAAACGCTCGAGCAAAGTCTGAAGCTGCTCTGCGAAAGCTTCAATGGCTGGTGTCCTGGTAAGGGCGTCGACTGCGTGGACACTTTGTGAGACAGTCGTTGAGACAAAGTCTCGGAGTGATGAAAGGGTACTAGCCAGCAACGCGACTGCTTCCAGCTGCTCTGTCAGACCGTGTACGATGGGATGCTGGCCGTCTTGTCTGAGCGTGATCCGCCCGGGAGTGTGATGAGAAAAGAGCACGTTCGAGAACCCCATCAGAGCAGAGAGACTTTCGCGAACGGCATCGGCTTCGGTGAGCTGTTGAGCATCCGCATCCCGCAAGCTGTCATCCTTGAGTTCCTTCAGTGCACCGAGTCGCAAGTGACGTTGCTCGCTCCACTGCTCGCGTTGTCGGAAATCGTGATGGGACGAGGGCAAAGGTTGCGTTGACGCTATGATCGCTGAGAGTCGTTCATGACGTTTGCGAACCTCTTTATCGCTGTCATAGCCCTGCTCCAGCCTTGCTCTTTGCTCGTCTTCCGAGTCGAGGCTCCAGTCGGACAAGTCTGAAGTGTCCTGTTTGAGATCTTGCTCGATCCAGGCGTCGCCTGCTAACGGCTCGTCGACCAAGATGGAGAGCCATTGGCTTTTTTCTGCTTGTCTCTGCTGTTCAGGAGTCAGGTACTGTGCTCGACTCGAATGAGTGGCGTTGAGCATAAGATTTGCCGCCGTTCGTGCCGTGACATCGGCGGGCCTGGATAGCTGTAGCAGGAAATGTAAAGCGTCAGAGATATTGTCGGGGCGAAGCAGAGGGGGCGCCACATTTCGGCCGTGTTTGCCGCGCCGCTTCTCGGCTTGACGGGCTTGTTCGTCAAGTCTTACGGACCGCTCAGTTGACATTAAAAGCTGCGAGTGGCATCGTCGTATGGCGGTCGCAAGCTCGTAGTCGAGTTGTATGCTGTGCCTGAGCGAGAGACCCTGTAACGCCGCATCGACTTCATCGATGTCGGCCGGTGACCAGGAGTCCTTGTCGATGACTTGTATGGCCCGGGCTTTTCGTAGGGTTCTGCTGGAGGACAAAGCCGATGCTCTGTCTGTGAACGTATCTAGGAGGGTGTCGAGGATGCGTTCTTGATCGATGCGTTTGTTGGTCTTTGGTCTGCTTACCACCCTTGTCATGTTGGGTTTGGCAGCTCGATCCGTGGTAGGACCAGTGGAAGGGCCGGCGACAGGCGCCATGGTGAATCGACACTTGGACGATCAGCTGCTCATTGGCTGCTTTGTCGTCGCCATGACCAAATGAAGCAGCAATGACGGTCGGTGTCCGAGGAGGGAGCGGCTCGGCATGTCCAACGTCATCAAAGTAAGATACTGTGCGACTCGTCAACCGAGCTTTGGCGCGGCTCTTCAGACCAACACTTTTTGGATTCATCAACTCAACGCGTGCTCCCTTTTTTCGCGTAACTTTCACATGTCAGACTCTAGGAAGACAACATGTGGTAAGTTGAAAAAGGTGCTCTGTTGCCGCGACATTCTGGCCGATGCGTGCATGCAGCATCCCGTCCAAGGCATTCACTTGACTGCGGACAGGGAATGTTCCACGCCGCATTCAACTCCGGACAGGCTGCAAATGGAGGATGAAGACAAGAAGTTGCACGCTCTGGATGTGCATGCTGTGCTGCTGCGAGAATAAGCTCCATCAACACAGCCAGTGATAGTCAGCTTCCGAATCGGCTTTCAAGCGAGATGAATTTGACGCAGAATGGAAGGCAATCAGGGGCCGTGCGCGTGTCCGAAGGTTGAGAAGAAGCAAACTTGCATCATCTGTCGATGGTTCAGGCGAGCAAAGCGAGCCGATGCCGCTGCGTGGGGCATTCCGACAGCGAAAACATCACATCGCGGGAAGGTCACACACACGCACACACGCACAAACACGTCTGAGTTGGCTAGGTGTCTCAGCCGAGAAGAATGTTGGCCCAATTAGAGCTTTCTTCGTCCGAGCCGACTGAGCAAGCAGAGATGTGGAGAGAGTTGATTCATATAAGTAGGCGACACCTCTGACAATCATCTTACTTTGTGACGACACAGAAGACAGCCACACTTTCCGCTCGCACAAGCATTCGACACTAACTCACAATGTCCGGATTCGACCTCAACCAGATTGGCAACATGGCCCAAGGTTTCTTGAACAACCAGGGCGGCAACAACAGCGAGAACCGCGGCGACAACCAGCAGCAGCAGCAGCACGGCGACGGCGGCTTCGACTTTGGTCAGCTGGCCGGACTCGCACAGAACTTCAGCTCTGGCAACCACGACAGTTCCTTGTTCTCGCAGGCCGCTTCCTTCGTCCAGAACCAGGGTGGCAACCAGAACGTTGATGAGCAGAGGCTGCTGCAGGACCACGACGAGGTCAACAACCAGTCCGGCGCTAACTCTTCGAGCCAGATCGGCAACGCTGCAGCGTAAGTAAAGGTTTGAGCAATGGCCCAAAGCACAGCTCGATCCACTGCTAACGTTCTACATTGCTTTGTGCCTGACAGGCTTTCGGCCATCAAGTCGATCCTTGGCGGAGGCGGACAGCAGCAGCAAGGCGGCAGCTTCCAACAGAAGATCATGAGCGCGGCTATGAGCCATGCTGCCGACTTGTACGACCAGAAGGATGCTCAGGGTCAAGCTCAGGGCAACAAGCAGGATGCTGTCAACCAGGCAGCCCAGATGGCAATGGGTCTCGCCATGAAGAACCCTTCGATGCTCGCCGGTCTGATTGGTGGAGGTAACTCGGGAGGTCTCGGTGCCCTTGCTGGTATGCTCAAGTAGAAAACAGAACGGTTTTATTGAGCCGTTATTTGCTGTAGTTTGAGTCTCTCTATGTCTGGTGGGCGCCAAGTCGGATGGTACGACCAGAAAGCCGATGTTGGCATACGGCAAATGAGTGTGCTCATTGATCTTGTGCTCGGAGCTAGATTGAGTGACTGCGTAGAAGAGCTCTCATGATGCACAGATGAGATGCTGAACGAGCACAGAGCGTGTCAAGAGCTTCCGAGGGCCACTAGCTGAGGTCAAGAGGCGGACTGAGATGCGGCTTTCGACTTCGAAACGTTGTGACAAGGCTTGACAGAAGGCGCTCGCCTAGCTGAGTCGGATGGCGCTTGCGTCTCGACCTTGAATCGTTGCAGCCGTCCTTCGACTGGCCCGAAAGCCTGTTTGGATCTCCCAGACCTCGAACTCCTTTGCGAGCAGGGAAAAAGGCGTGTTTGTCTTCTCACAGTCCTACAGCGATCGATCGAAGACAGAAGGAAGTTTGCAGCGGGTTGCATACCCACTCGGTACTCGGACCCTATACAGTCGGAGCCAGAGCGGTGGGTCGACTGATGGTCACGGGCGAATGCAGTGGATTTGCAATCGAGCATGTGAGTAGACGATCAGCAATCTAGCGGCAGTCATCCAATTGGAAGTGCCTCCCCGAAGCTAAAACGGAGAAGCATATCGACAGAGCAGCGAGGATAGAGCGATGAGCAAGCCAATGAAACGAGGATGTTGCTGTGTGATGTTTTGTCCGTCTTCTGTGTCCGGAAAAAGAATAATATTCATCAAATTCTGCTGGAATTGCTGCATCCGAAAGGAAAAGAAGGAGGATCTCGCGCGCACGCTGTCGAGATGCCTCGCGTGTATCGGACAGCAAACCTAAAACGCCTTTACAGCACAAAAATTCTAGATTTTCGCCATGCAGCAAAGATCCCACGCCGGCATCTGCGCTGTCAAAGGGAAAGAAAGCGCTAAGTTGAGAGCAGCCAAAAATGTCCAAATTAGGATCGGCTCTAGGCTATCACAGAAAAGGGCGCTTGTGCTCGTCTCGTCGAGAGTGACAGCTTGCTCACTGCTCACGGCTCACTGCTCACGGCTCACGGTCCACCCGCTACGGGCACAACACACGCTTGCGGAGCACAGCTCCACACCAAAACAGACTCACACTCGGAGACATACCTCTGGACACACGCTTGTTGCACTTCTTCATCCTTTGATTCTTGCTTGGCTGTCGACCACCGTTCTTCAATCGCATCGCCCGCGTTGCTTACCCTTTGACTGCTACCACCGTCATCATCACCATCACCTCCTCCGATCCTGGAACCATCGCGGATGAAAGTAGCTTGATTGGCATTCAGAGCCCACCCTCTACGCCCCGCTTAGATTCGGGCCGGAAACGCATACACAACAACGAAGCGCCGTCTGCTTTGGAATCAATCGGATCAAGCTAGAACGTTTCAAAGCGAGAGCCTATCAAGCGAAGCAAAGCATACATTCAAGACACCCCGGAATTCGCATCCTCAAATCAGCGCAAGTCGTCTGTCAGCATGTCACAGCAACCGAATCACTCGACCACCTTCAAAGTGGGCGAGACATACAAAGTCGTCGATGTAGTCGGTGAAGGAGCCTACGGTGTCGTGTGCTCTGCCATTCACGTTCCTTCTAGCTCCCGTGTCGCCATCAAGAAAATCACACCTTTCGACCATTCGATGTTCTGTCTTCGTACATTGCGCGAGATCAAGCTTCTTCGTCATTTCAACCACGAAAACATCATCTCCATCCTCGACATTGTCAAGCCTGACGATTACGATAGCTTTTCCGAAGTGTACCTGATTCAAGAACTCATGGAGACCGACATGCATCGCGTGATTCGCACCCAGGAACTTTCGGATGATCACTGTCAATATTTCATCTATCAAACGCTTCGTGGATTGAAAGCGCTTCATTCGGCTCAGGTGCTGCATCGAGACTTGAAACCATCGAACCTTTTGTTGAACGCCAACTGTGATCTTAAAATTTGCGATTTCGGTCTCGCAAGATCCGCCAATCAACCGGAAGCCGAAGGAACTGGTTTCATGACGGAATATGTGGCCACGCGATGGTACAGGGCACCTGAAATCATGTTGACTTTCAAAGAGTACACAAAGGCAATCGATGTTTGGTCGGTTGGATGCATCCTGGCCGAAATGCTGTCCGGCAAGCCTTTGTTCCCTGGCAGGGATTATCATCATCAACTTTCGCTGACCCTCGAGATCTTGGGTACGCCTTCGTTGGACGATTTCTACGCCATCACTTCAACCAGGTCAAGAGATTACATCAGAGCATTACCCTTCAGAAAGAGGCGCAATTTCTCTCAGATGTTCCCCAACGCCAATCCTCTGGCAGTGGATTTGATGGAGAAGTGCTTGACATTCAGCCCGAGAAAGAGGATCACAGTAGAAGAGGCTCTGGCTCACCCCTACTTGGAACCCTATCACGATCCAGAGGACGAACCAACCGCAGAGCCATTGGATCCCAGCTTTTTCGATTTTGACTATTGCAAGGAGCAGTTGTCAAGAAGCGAGCTCAAGAGGTTGATCTACAACGAGATCATGCGCTAGACAGTATACTGTAGGAGGCAGCATCAGTCTGCTTCTACGCCCTTGTCGTTCATTCCTTCACTGTTCCGTTTTGCAATGCACTCACTTCCTCCTCACAACGCAGCATGGAGATCACGAGCAGGCTCCACACTTCAGAGCAGGAGGGACATGCAGACGCGATTTGAACAAAATGAGCTAAGACGAAAGAACGGACCGTGGGATGTTTCGCGAACAATGCAGGAGTCTCTGTGTGTTGTTTTCTGGTCAGATGGTATCAGAACATGATCTCGGCATCCTGTCGGAAGAGCTGCGAAATGGATTCTCCATGATGCGATCTTCGAATGGTCTCGCCAATGACCGCAGAAACGTCCATGATCTCCAACTTGCCCTCGCTCGCCTTCGCCTTCTCCGCGTTCGCGATGGTATTTGTGACGACCAGGCGTTCCAAGCTGAGTTTCCGGAGCAAGTCGATCGATTGTCCACTCAGCAAACCGTGCGTGATAATCGCGTAGACCTTGGCGGCACCGGCGGCTTCCAACGTCTTTGCTGCGAGGGCAAGCGTTCGGCCGGTGTCTACCATGTCGTCGACCAAGATGGCTACTTTGCCTTTGACGTCTCCGACGAGAATTTCCATACGGGACGAGTTTTCATCTTCAGAGTCGTCCTCTGCCGAGGTGCGTGACTCGCCGGGAATGTCGCGCTTGGATCGTCCACTGCGAACCAGGTGACCCTGCTCGTCGGTCATGATCCATTCGCCTGTTTCGTCACACTTGATGCCGTTGGCGACTTCGCTGTAGACGTGTTTCGAGCTGCTTGATTGGATCGTCGAGCTGGACGATTGAGATTCAGCAGAAACGCTGAGGGCGTTGAGCTTGTCGGTTGCTTGACCGACAGTCGCCTTGGAGTTGAGACCGGTGCCGTCGAGAAGGTAGGAGCTCGACATGGGAGTGCTGACGCCGGAACGGAGATCGTCGAAGGACGAACGGCTCGAAAGGCCGAGGGCGCTCTTCTGTGCGGCGCGGATACGCTTGTGCTGTTCGCGGCGACGATTGCGGTTGATCAGGGCAAAGTCAACGCCCAAGGAATCAGAGAGGGCAGTAGCACGCTTGGCACCACCGGCGTCGGGACTGACGATGATGGCGTCTCTCCAGTTTTCCACCTTGGAGCGAATCCACCGAGCTACACTGGGCTCACTGGTGAGATTGTCGACGGGAATATCAAAGAAGCCCTGAATCTGACTGGCGTGAAGATCCATGGTAATGACATGGTCTGCGCCAGCAACGGTGAGCATGTTGGCGACGAGTTTGGCGGTGATGGGGGCGCGGCTCTTGTCCTTCTTGTCATGGCGCGAATAAGGGAAGGATGGAATGACAGCTGTGATGCGGCGAGCTGAGGCAGTCTTACAGGCTGAAAGGATGATGAGAAGCTCCATCAACGAGTCATTGGGGTCGGTGTATGGCGAGTTGCCCGTCTGGAGGACGTAGACGTCTTCGTCTCGTACTGAGCTGCCGATGCGGACGTCGATGGACTGATCCGCGAACTTTTTGCAGACGCAAGGGGTGAGTGGAATGCCGAGACGATCAGCCACTTGCTGAGCGAGCTCAGGATGACTGTTGCCGGTCAAGAGCTTGATCGAGTTGACACCAGGCATGTTGTCTCGTCGCTGAAGTGTTGCCCAAACTCTCGACGCAGTGGTTGTGGCGGTGTGACTCGGTATATGAATGATCGGTGATGATGTGGATCTGCAGAGGCGGTAGCGAGCCAAAGCCGAGCGAAACGCAAAGGAGCCGTGGTGGTCAGTGACGTTCGGACAGAAGGAGCGTAGCACGAAACACCCGCAAAGGTCGTATGAAATCTTCCTGGCCGGGTCACCATTTCAGTTTCATGCTGCTCTCTTGCCCACACTTTAGAGCTTTTTTTCCCTTCCTGAGGATTTGGTACAACACCTCTTGAAAACCCAAGAAAAAGCAACACCAGACAGGCTATCTCGTTCAGACATTCGAACCCACACCCTTTGAATTTTTTATCTACTCGGCACCGACTCACTATCCCCGCAAAAATGCTTGTTAGGTGCAATCGGGTCTCACATCGGGCGATTGGAAGAAAGTCGTTTGAACCCTTGATTCATTAATAGTTGGTTGCCAGAAGAGGGGTTTTAAAACACCACCAAAAGCATAGACCAGTCTCGAGTCAACTGAGATCTCGTTAGCAACGTTGCTTCCAACCCATACCCCAAGATGGCTTCGACCTCGGCAGCATCAGCGCTTCGCATCGCGAAGCGAAATTTGCGTAAATCAATGGCACAGACGCTCGCCAACATGCGGCCAGACGAGGTTGCGAGCCAGTCGAGAAAAGTAGCGGAGCAAGTGCTCAAATCGCAGACGTATGCTCGCGCCAGATCCATCAGCGTCTACATTCACATGGATGTCGGCGAAGTTGCAACAGATGAGATATGCCGATCGATACTCAAAGATGGCAAGCGACTCTATGTGCCACTGTTCGCATCACCGGCTGCTCCGGCTGCAGCATCTGGACCGACGGTATCAGCAGCTCCGGTATCATCCACGACAGAGTTTGCGACAGACATGGTCATGCTTCGACTACGCGATGTGTTGGAATACGAGTCCATGGCAGCAAATCGATGGGGCATCCGCGAGCCTGCATTAACGTACGCCGATGGAAGTATCCGGGAACAGGGTGAGTGACAAAGATTGCTTCCTCGAGTCTCGCATGACATAGGTTACTCACGCTCAACTCTGTGATAACAGCTCTCGACGAAACGACAGGTGGGGATGGACTCGATCTAATTCTTGCGCCAGGTGTCGCCTTTGACAAGGAAGGTGGCAGGCTGGGTCACGGTAAAGGCTACTACGACCGGTACCTTACCCGCGCCGAAGAATGGGCATCTCTGAGGGGTGTATCCCCGCCCGTGACGGTGGCATTAGCACTACGCGAACAGGTGCTGCCATCCACTGAGCGTGTGCCGGCCGACGAGCATGATCGTATCCTCGACGGTATCATTTCGCCTGATGGCACAATTCTGCCCCCGACTTCCTCACGTTGGTGTCCATGAAATGGCAGATTATCGCCCTGGCTAGAAATGCAGACTGCATACGCTCCGAGCAGAACAAGAGGCTTGCTCGATGATGGCGAAGTTCCGGCCAATTCGCCGGGCAAGGACTTCATGAGACTAGCCACCTCTCGGCTATGGTGGCTGTTGCGGACAAGACATTATGACGAATGAGCCAAAGCTACAGCCGGCACCGGATTCGACATCGGAAGCACGCGTGCCGCCGCCGGCTGCTGCTTCCTTGTGCTTGGCTAATGTCATGCAGATCTGCAGTGTCCAGGAACAAAAGAAGAAGCCGGTCATTGGTCGATACTAATATTGTCGGAGCAACGACGTCCGGCAGAAGCAGTCAGAAGACTGCTCCCTGCCAATTTGTGCGAAACCAGGAAGATGCACCAAAGAAAAAATCAAACTTGCCCCCCCCGCCGCGGTACAGTATTTCGTGCGGCGATTTTTTATGCAGTATTCTGGGTTGTTGAGCTATTACAGTGCAGGCAACGCGCTCGAGCCGTCCTCTCCAATTAGAGTTTTGTTCCGTATCCTCCTCATCTTTGTTCTCACCACAACCTCAGCAATGCTACCTTGTCGACTAGCGTTGCGACCCGCATCATCCAATCTCAAGAGCACCACCATCGCTTCCACATTCTACCAACGAGTTGCCAACTCTACAACTACCGTCTCTCTGCACAGAACAGTTATGTCGTCCTCGGCCGCAAAATCGCTCGCTGGTGTCGTCGTCGGTGTCGACACCAATGGCGCCTCCACCGCCAGCAAGGTCGACGTCTCCGCTCATTGGAAGGCTTCGCGCGCATCCTCATCACGCAGCAACGAGCTTCGCGTCTTCTACCCGGACAACAGCGCTCCTGTAGCTGCTGTATCGCTCGGTGAGCAAAAGGCCGCCCCCACAACCACACCGGATCTCACCCCTTCCGAGAAGGTCTTCCTCCGCAACGAGCAGCTCGAGCGTGTGCGCCTTGCCGCTGCCAAAGGTGTCAAGGCGATCCGTGACCTCGGCGCTGGTCCCGAGGATAAGGGCGATGTCCCTGTCCAGAGATCCGTCGGCCTCGACACCATGTCGAGCCCCCACGCTGCCGCCACGGGTGCCAACCTCGGCCTCTGGACGGTCAACCATTTCAAGACTCGCGGCAAGAACGCTGCTCACGGCAAGGAGGCTGGTCTTCAAGGCGGAAAGGAGATCAACGTCGTCCCCTTCGACGGTGCTGCCGACGAGACCGCCAAGAAGCAGCTCAAGGACGCTGGCGACGACGTCCCCAGCGTCGCTCCTCTCAGCTGGTACACCGGTGAGATCTACGCCGAGGCACAGAACTGGGCTCGCGAGCTCAAGGAGACACCTGCCAACCTCATGACCCCCACCATCTTCGGTCAGCGAGTCACCGCTGCCTTCAAGAACGTCCCCAACACCACGGTCATCGTCCACGATGAGGACTGGGCGCGCGAGCAGCGCATGAACTCGTTCCTTTCGGTCGCTGCTGGAACCGACGAGCCCGCCAAATTCGTCGAAATTATCTACAAGGGCGCTCCTGACAACGAGGCCCGCAGCGTCGGCTACGTTGGAAAAGGTATCGTCTTTGACTCTGGTGGAATCAGCCTCAAGCCCCCCGCTGGCATGGAGGCCATGCGTGCCGACATGGGCGGCGCCGCGGCTGTCGTCGCCACCACACTTGCCATCGCTAAGCTCGGTCTGCCCATCAATGTCGTCTGCGCCACCCCGTTGACCGAAAACATGCCCTCGGGCAAGGCAACCAAGCCTGGCGACATCATCGTCGCTCGCAACGGCCTCTCGATTCAGGTTTCCAATACCGACGCTGAGGGACGTCTCGTATTGGCTGATGCGCTCACGTACGTGACAGAGACCTACAAGCCTCACACGCTCATCGATGTCGCCACCTTGACGGGTGCCTGCATGATCGCTGTGGGTGATGTCTACTCGGCTGCTTTTACCGAATCTGACAGCCTCTGGAACGAGCTACGTGTCGCCGGAGAGGCAGAGAACGACCTCTTCTGGCGTCTTCCGCTCAGTGACGCATATCTCAAGCAGATCTCGTCGTCCAACGCCGATCTCTGCAATACGGGTGGTCGTCTGGCAGGGGCTTCCACTGCTGCCATCTTTCTCAAGCAGTTTGTTGTCGGCCTTGGCGAGCGTGGCGGCGCTGCTCCTAGCGTGCGTTACGCTCATCTCGACATTGCCGGCAGCATGGAGGCAACCCCTACCACCATCAACGATTACCAGCCCAAGGGCTTCACAGGCCGTCCTGTCCGTGCTCTGATCGAGTTTGCCCGTCGCATCGCTGCCGGTGGCGACGCCAATTGAGTCGGACTCATAATACACATGTAATTTGAATCTGAAGCACTCTGAATATGATCGCAATGTGACTTCTGGATGAGCTGCTCATGTATAGCATCGATGAGAAGGCACCCTGCTTGACAGGATGATTTGCATATCTCGGAAGGCGGGTAGAAGCCCGAAAAAGTGGAGGCGTCGGCGCGTGCGTGATCGACTGCGCGGCGTGTCCGTGCGCTGGATTCCATGCCACGCGGAAGCCCCTTTCCCTCCTTTCCTCACACACCTCACACACACCTCACGAGTCATCGGATCAGTGACTCACACCAGATACGGTCTCAACATACACTCAGAGCAGAATCAAGGACGAGGTCAAGCCGAGGGCTTTGAGCAGAAGCTACCCGGCCAGTCAGAGCCACAGAGGGTCTTCATCCTTGCCGGGAATTGTTCAACATGTCGGCAACATACAAGCTATCTGCTACGCTGGAACAGCATAGCGCTGACGTTCGATGTGTGTCAGCTGGCAGCGCAGGAATGAGCAAAGAATTCCGAGGCGATCTTGTGCTGACCGCATCAAGAGATCGACGCGCCATTCTTTGGCAACGCACCACCACCAATAATTTCGTGTCCACATTCAACCTCGGCAACCACGATGGATTTGTCAACGCCTGCACGCTAGCTCGGTCCGACGCCCCATATGCTGTCACTGCGGGGCAAGATACGATTATTTATGCTTATCGCCTCCTCTCCAGCGAAGGGCACATCACCGTGCAGTTGGATCCAAAGACGGACGAGCCACAGCCATCACGCACCTTGATAGGACACACGGAAAACGTATGTGCTCTTGATGCAGAACCCCGCGGACAGTATTTGGTCAGTGGAAGCTGGGACAGAACGGCCAAAGTTTGGAGGGACTGGGAATGCGTTGCTACCTTCAGAGGACACGAACAATCTGTGTGGGCCGTCCTTGCGGTCGACCATGACCGAGTATTGACAGCTTCCGCCGACAGAACAATCAAGCTTTGGTCCATTTCAAACCCTGCGAAGCCGCTTGCCGTATTTGGCGGCCATACGGATGCCGTGCGCGGCTTGACGCTTCTTGAGGGCGGGGAGTCCTTCGCGAGCTGCGGAAATGATGGCAACATCCACCTCTACTCTCTGCACGGTGCATTCTCGCCTGCTGGCAGCGCACCGATCCAGCCTGTCCAGACTTTGTCGGGACACACCAGCTTCGTCTACAGCTTGGCGACCATTCCAGGTGGAAAGGGGGAACTTGTCAGCTCCGGCGAAGATCGCAGCGTACGAATCTGGAGCGACGGTGCTCTGATCCAGACAATCACGCTGCCCGCCATCTCGGTCTGGTCTGTCTCTGTGCTTCCCAATGGAGACATAATTGCCGGATCATCGGACGCTGTTGCACGCGTTTTCACTCGTGATGCATCTCTTGTTGCAGACGAGGCTACACTGAAAGCATACGACCACGCCATCTCGACGCAAGCGCTGAACGAGACTCAGGTGGGCGATATCAAGAAGGACGATCTTCCTGGGCCCGAAGCGCTCTCGCAACCAGGTAACAAGGAAGGTCAGACCAAGATGATAAAGAAGGACGATGTCGTCGAGGCGCATCAATGGAGTGCCTCTTCGCAGCAGTGGGTCAAGATCGGCGAAGTTGTGGGGGGTGTCGGATCAGGCCAGAAGAAGCTTCACGAGGGCAAGGAATACGATTATGTCTTTGACGTCGATATCGCCGATGGGGTCCCCCCACTCAAGCTCCCATTCAACCTCAACGAAAACCCTTATGCGGCTGCACAGAAGTTCTTGGAAAAGAATGATCTGCCTCAACAATATATTGACCAGGTCGTGCAATTCATTGACAAAAACACATCAGGGGTGGACTTGGGCGGGCCACAGTACGCAGATCCTTACACGGGTGCTAGCAGATACCAGCCTTCCAGCTCATCGTCGGGCAGAGCCACTGGTGCGTCTAGTGCCGCGCCGACGACCGCTTCAAGCAAAGACGACAGCACTCGCTACACCGGCGCCAGAAACGTCGACCCATATACAAGCTCCGGGTCGTCAACCGGCAGCGGCCCTGTCTCGGCGCCATCGAGCAAAATTTTGCCTCAGCGCACTTTCCTAGGTTTCAAGTCGGCCAATTTCTCCGCGATCAAGGCAAAGCTGTCCCAGGTCAACCAGCAAGAGTCGGTCAAGCTGTCAGAGTTGGAGTTGGGCCAGATCGATCAATTGGTCTCGCGACTCGAGGCAGGCTCTTCACCTGGCAGCCTCAACATCGATGCCCTACGCAAAGCCATTGCTTCATGGAAAGCTGGTTCGCGTTTGCCCGCTCTGGATCTGATCCGGTGCGCGGCAGCCGCAGGCACAACGACCGCACCGCTCGATATCGCTCGAGAAGCGTTTGAAGCTTCTTCCTGGGCCTCCGACTGGCCAGCAGCTGAATCCACCGAGGCCAAGGCGCGAGACGTCAATTCCATGCTGGCACTACGAACCATCGCTAATCTCTGGAACGATACACGGGCGCTCGGGGAACTCGAAGCGAATGGCGTGTCCCTGCTGGGTAGTCTTGGCGAGACACACTATCCAAAGTTGGGTAAGAATGGTCGGATCGCATTCGCTACCGTGGTATACAACGCTACAGCTCAAATGGTCGATGGAGTGGGTAAGAATCCTGCTGCAGGTATCACGTTGGATTTGATCAACGAAGTTCTAGCTGTGGAGAGCGAGGAGAGCGAGGCGCTGTACAGGATTTTGGTTGCCTTCGGAAATCTGCTCTGCTCGTCATCGGGCGGCAGTTTGAACCAAAACGGTCTGCAAACGGCAAGACAGTCCATCCAGAGGCTTGCAGCGTCCGAGCTGGGGCAGGAAAGGAGGATCGCGGATATCGCTGCTGAAGTCAACAGCTTGTTCTAGCATGTAGGTAGCATGGCTTTGTGTCTCTTTCGCATCGATGTCAAATCAGATCTTCGGTGGACTCAGAAATGAAAAACATCTGCTTCAATGGACCTACGTATAGAGTCGGCCCCATATGCTTTGCAATGACAATTTTTTGTGGGTCGCTAAGACGATCAAAGTATCCATCATGCGACACAGGTGCCAAGTAACGAACAGCAAGGTCTTCGTTGGCTTGAAACCGAACATCTGGGATATACAGAGGAACAAGGGGGCTCTGTATGACGCCAGGATTGAGCTGCATGCCAACCCTCAGAGCCGTAAGCTCGTTTTTGTGGAATTGCACCAGATGGTATCGATAATTTCCGTGCTGAACCGGTTGTGTTGAGCCCCGAAGATCGCTGCCAATGCCAAACAGACCGATCTGTCGACTCATAGCTGAAGGTATGGCTTCCTGTCGTGCAAATGGACAGAGAGGACAAAACCCTGTTGATACCATGAAGTCAAGTAGCTTCTGTTCCCTCTCGCAAGCAAAGCTGATGTCTTTGAGGAACTTCAAGCAAGCAGTCCTGAAGTGAATTGCACCTAGAAGACCCAAATCAGCGTCTTCATCAATGGCACCCCCTTCCACAACCTGTCCCTGATCAAAGACGTTGCCAAGTGCACTTTCCTTTTCTTGCCTTCGTACAACGTCTCCCACCATTTGCTCCACTCTATCCACCAATCCAGAGTCAGCATCATCATAGCGGGGCCATGGACTTGAGTTGAATCCACTGATGGGGCTGTTGCTTGAAGATGAAATGCTATACCCAACAGCTCCCATGACTTCCTTTTGTCTGAAGAGACGGTCGCTTTTCATGACCTCCCTGAACTTTGCATTCTGAGGTAGCTCTGGCCGAGCAGCCTGGAGCACCTCTCTTGCTTTGACCATTGCATCCCTTGTGATGGGAGTTGAGGATTTGGTCAAAGCCATTCTGGAATGCTGATGCCTGATTTTCCGTCCATGACGATGACTGGATCTCTCTCTTTCTTTGAGCATCAACTCCATGAGCACCTCCAGTGATGTCCATTCCTTCTTTGCACGTTCATGCTGTGCTTGAGACTCAATGGAGAGTCTATTCAGAACCTGCAGAACTTTGTTCCTTTGTCCTCTAGGGTTACAAACATATGGAAGCTTCACGCCAATGATTGACTCCAGCAATGATGCTTTAACCAAATACTGAGCATGAAATTTTGCAAACTTCTTGTTGTTCTTGAGTGCTTCAGCCACAACTTCCTTGTGTGTTTGCCTCCTCTTTTGATTGTAGTTCAAGCTTGGAACATTGCTGTTGCAAATGCTGGGTCCTTGGTCTTCTCGCAAGTCCTGCTTGTCCTGGAGCAAGGAGGCAGCCACACAATGATGAGCAAATCCAGATATAATTGCATCTTTGCAATTAGAGGCTTGAATTAGCGCATGTTGAGAAGACTCTCCTGCTCAAATCCCAGCAAGGTTGAAGATGCTCATGCCACCTGTATAATGCTTGTTTAAGGCATTGTGTGAAGCATTGTGATGCAACAGCTCCCTTGCTGTAGCACTACCAAACAGTAGCTGCATTTGCGTAGCAAAATCATGCCTAAGCCTGTGAAACAAAGCATATGGCAGACCTACTGCTCTAGTATGGATCTGGAGCAGATTTGTTGCTTGTGCAGTGCTGAGGCCTGTGTTATTGAAATGGCGGAACATTGGCTTGTTCCCAACACCAACAAAACGAGCAGACTTGGACCCGAGTAATTCCTCAACGGAAGAGATGGCAGGGCCATGAGGACCGTCAGCTTGTAAAGCACCCCTACTGATCAGGATGATCAAGAACAGTGCAGCAGGCTCCAGAAGGATGTTCGAAGCCTGTTTGAGCGGCTGCATCCTGACACGAACCTCCATCAAATCTTCTGCCAAGTTAAAACCTTTGAAGTGCTTCAAGTGCAGATGCAGAGTCCAAGCACCTTCTTCCTGCAACGTGAAACTGACCTCGCTTTGCTGCATGCCTTGAAGATCCTCGTCCTTGATGTTGGAGGCAACCAGCAAGTCGATCCTGAGACCAGTCATAAAACAGGTCTGCACAAGAATAGCTCTCTGTAGGAGGGTTTTGGCAGGTGCACCAGTGCAGAGGCGCTTGAAGATGTCGTTCAGGATGAGTTGAACCTCTGGAGCCCTGTAACCTCCTGCTTCCTTGGTAAGTGCTCTGAGCTTGTAACAGTTGATGAGAAGCGATGCTTGGTTGGACAGCTGATAGACGACGCCTTGCTTGCCATCATCCGAGTGTTTGAGTACCCAACGCAAAGCAGTCTCGATGGTATCAAGGTCTTCATGCTTTTGGATGTACATCACAACATTCCTTATGAGATCCGTTTTCCATTTCCTGACCGTTGACTGTGAGACGTAGGTCGTTTTGCCAGACAAAGATACTTGCTTGGATTGAAGAACTTCTTGTACCAAGAACAATCTGAGCCTTTCAACCAGGGCTGGGACATTGTCATACGAGAATGTGTCGAGGTTGAAATTTGAGAGGCCTTTGCCACACCTTGCTTGACAAAAAGGGGCATGACCTCCTTGAAAAAGCGGCAAAAACGGATGGCATTGTCAATTCTGGCTATCTGCATATGACGAGGCTCGGTTGTGTGAGCAGTTGTCTCTTGCATGATCGATTCAATTTGCTTGAGCAAGGGAATTGCATTGCCATCTGCAGTACCGAGCGCAAAAGCTGTGATAGCAGCAGCTGTGATAGGTTTTGTCCTAACAACAGACTGCTGCTCCTCCTCAGTGACAATGGACGGCATGATGTTGAGCAAGTCTTGAGGCAAGAGACCAAGTGCTTTTTGCGTAGACACAGAAAGAATGAGCAGGAGGTAGTGTTTGACACAAAGATGTGAGAAGGATGCTCAAAGACTCAAGTTTTATATACATTTGGCTCTGTTGTGACTGCCTATATTGAAGTAGACAGAGCGCTCAGTTGACGGCAATTGCAACGAGATAGGGGCATCATTTTGCCACGTATCATCTGACAAACATACATAGAACAGGGGACAGGCTGTGATACGTTGAGGCTGTGTCATACACAAAACAGGGGACATGCTGTGGTACGTTGGGGCTGTGTTTGTTGGGATAACACATGCAAATTGCTGGCAGAAAACAATTTCAATGTCTGACCATGTAGTCACAGTTTGTTTGAACTTTGCAGAGATGTGCATGTTGTCACGGCAAGTTTCACAAACCTTGGAGCAATGGCCACGTCAGACTTGATGCTAATGAGTTAAGGAAGAGCGGAACCAAACAACCAGCAAGTATGATGCTGAACAAAGAGACGATGAAACCGCTGGCAAATGGGCAAAGATTGGTTGCGCAATTCATGTCTCGATGTATGCACTATTTGACGTGGAAATTTTTGCAATTCATGTCTCGATGTATGCACTATTTGACGTGGAAATTTTCGCAAATCATGTCTAGATGTATGCACTATTTGACGTGGAAAATTTCACGTTGCTGCTGTCACATTCAAGCCCCAAAAAAGTACAAAATTTGTGTCGAGAAGCTGAGCATCCATTTGAAATTTGACCGACCCTGAATTCTGCTATGAGTCTAGAAGTAGCACCAGAACTCCGGTCAGAGTGAAGAGAAACCTGTCCACCTTGATAATAACCCCTCAGATACTTAAGGCTGTTGAGATCTTGGAATTGATCTTGTCCTTCCAGCATTCACACGTTCTTACAATCTGGAACAGAACTCATCATCAACAGCACTTTTGTATGCATATAGCTTGCAAGCTCTGCTATATAATGCTTTCGATCTTGCAAGTCTACACATAGGAGTCAAGATGCCTTCTCCTCGTTGCACCGTTTCACGCAACAGCTGGTCGCAAGCAGCACCAAAAGGGCCAGAGATTGAGGAAGCGAGCAAGCAGCAAGATGAAGTTATATTCATAGGCAAAGAAGACACGGCCTGTGAAGAAAGCAACTCCTCAGGTTTGGTTTTTGAAGTCAACAAGGAAGACGAGCGGCTGGCAAGGGAGGTAGCGGAGGAGATGGAGGAGGAGGACAGTACCAAGCAACAAAAACCAGCCAAGAGAAAGCAACCCCCTGCTGAATCTGATGGACAAAAGAACCGGTTTTACAAGGCTCCTGAGGACCTCACCATGCCCAACAAAGACAATGCAGAGGCATTTGCTTATTTGCTGCGTGTAGGGCCTGCGCTTCAGCATTCTTCGAGCACCGCTCTTTCCTGGGCTGCCTTGCAGGTACAGCAGGACAACGCGCTTTTGCTCTCGAGCTTGGTAAGATATCATCTCGGCGGTTTTGCAAAGGAGGATGACACGGAGAGGCAACAGGCGGTTCAACATGTGGAGAAGGTCCAGAAACGCTACACTGGTGACAATGATATCGCCTCCATTCAAGAGCCTTATGGAGAACTTTGGAGCCTCTGGAATCGTCTTCATAACAATCCGGTGACCTCTCCCTTCATGAGGCCAGCTGCTGGCAACAAGCGTCGAGCCGGCTTTGGCGCAGCATTGTCAAACACAGATGCTCAAAGTTCCAGCAAAACAACTGGCAACAAAGGAAAAGGTCGAGCCACCATATAATGCTTTCTGTCAAAAATAGTCTTGTATGTGTTATGAATTTAGAACTTGTCGCGACGCATTGGAAGTGTGGGAGTGGTAGTGTTGGATGTCGAGATACTGACGATGGCGGGGATCCAAAGAGTCACAAATTGGATAGGCAAGATCCCTGATCTTTCGTCTTGTTTCATCGCCACATCGTAGCTCACGTGCCCGCCCTCAATCATGATCCACCGATGCAAGGCATATCGGCGGAAGAGCGGTTTGGGATACAAGACAAGCATAGGAACAGACAATACGGACGCGGCGATAGAACAAAATTGCAGATAGATAATACAGACGCAGCACTAGGGAGTTTTTGGGAAGCCGTCGTCGTATGATGGACTCGCGTGCCGAGATGGTGAGATGATGGTGGTGGTGAGACGTTTTGAGCATCTCCTGAACTCGACTCAGCTTTTTGCGGGCCCGAGACGTGATGAATTTTTTTTTTTGCTCGACGTGATTGAAATTAATGCTGAATAAGCAATCTTGACTGTTATTGGGGTTATTGGCGTCCAATATTAGCTGATTGAGCTGATGGTAGTACCTGCCGTCACCATCAGGCACGCGCCGCTTGTCGCCGTTTCCGCCAAAGTTAAAGTTTGTTGATTGCCATACCCCACATCTCTGTGACCAAATGCCGGCTCTTGTGCCACGATGAGCTCGCAAGATACTCAGCAGACGCCTTGACAAGGCCATCAGTCTATTTCCCGGTTCCCAGCACTGCTTCAAGATGCTGTCTGCTTGCTCAGTGCCAAAGATATCGATTCAATTGACATCTTTGGCGGTACCTCGCCGTTTTGCTTCCCAACCAATTCTCCTCTCCCAAGACCTCCTTTAATGTTCTCAAGCATGTCACAGTCACCGTCTCAGCCTGTACTTGTATCAAGCCCTTCAAGCTCTCAGACTCAATCGCAATACCAAGAGTTCCAGCACGCTCCTGACCCTCAGTCGACGCCTGTGCTTCCTGATACCCGTAATGGTTCCGGCAACAATCACTGGGGGCAGGCAGCTGTCAGCTCCCTGATTCGCGCGCTTCACAATGACAACCCGTGGAAGCATCGGAGCAATAAGGCAAAGAGCGAGGCTTGGGCACGGGTTCTTGTTGATGTCAACCTCTATGCTCAACAGGAAGGAATGCAGGTGCGATTGATGCCAAGCATCAAAGCTAAATGGACTGGCATTGCAAGAGCTCGAAAACAGCAGGTTGCAATCAACAAGAGACGGTCCGGAATTGTCGAGTTCACCACCGAGGAGGAGCAGATGATTGACGACATCATTGCAGCGGAGTCTGGGGCCTCCTACCCCAGATCTCGACTTTCCAAGGCTGCTGCTCAAGATCATCGATGGCAACTAGCCCAGTACTTGGGCCATTCAACTTTATCGACTGCTACAAACTCAGTCACCACTCGACGAGAAAGGGCTGCCCACAATCAGCAATCACGGTCCGCAGAGACTGATCAGGAGCAGGAGCAGTCGATATCTATTGATGGGGAGACCAATTCCTTGGTAGAGATTGTCTCTCCGGCACTACTGTCTCAAAAGAAGAGCAGGCACACCGGCCTCAACATCATTTCAGCTTTGCTCGATCGCGACGAGATCACACAACAGGAGGAGGCTGCTCACCGCAATCGTCAATTCAGTCTAGCTCAGGAGCAGCTACAGGTTCAAAAGAGCTTTGGGACGGCATTCCTCGATCACTTCAAGGAGGTTTCAACCGTCAAGGCCGATGTTGCCAAACTCTCGACAGACTTCAGCCACATGAAGGAGTCTCTCGAAGCCATGAATGCAAACATGGCTCGCTGGTTCTCATCATTCACCCTGCAAGCGTTGTTGTCGTCATCGTCATCATCTCAGCCTCCGCTGTCGGCGGGGTCTCGGAAGCGCGTCTCGCAGTCGCCGTCTCCTGTACCCGTGTCACGCTGTCTTAACTGTTCCGGCCAAAAGCTTGATCAGAGCGGAGCCGGCCGCACGCATGTAGCTAGTCGCATCGCTCGCCGCAGCACCTCTCGCAATACCACCATCGTTTTCCCGCTCTACCTTGCTCATCGCTAGCTTTTGGCAAGGACCTTCGTCACCGCCGCATGCTATTCCGACGGTTCTTGAAGAGCCTTCAACACCACGAGGCCTTCGAAGTCTTTCGGTCGAGACCAGCTCATCTATCACTCCAACGCGATCCTATTCGAGGCGCCGCACATCTCGGGCTCCTTCAAAGCCACGAGGAGCTTCAGGACTGTTTGAAGCATAGTGTCATTTCTTCGCTTGTATATACATTCAAAGGGCGGCTTCTACTTGATTGGCTTCCTCATCAGACAATACGAATGCCTCTGAATCTCCTCCTTCTTTGTATGTGTGACTGTGCCTAACCCTGCTTGACAAGAAGTACTCTTCAACACTTGGCGGCCGGCACATCAATGCTAAGCTTACCTGATTTCCTCCGCAGCATGTCTTTGCATTCCAAAGGATCGCTCCAACTAAGAAGTTGCGGCCACATGGAGTCAGGCCCGTCCGCTGCCATTGCTTATCTCGGAATCGAGCCCATTGCATCGATACCATTCCAATGCTCCACTCGACTGTGACTCTGTACTTGCTCATGACCCTGTTGAACTTGTCTTCATTGTGATTCATGAAGTTGCCGCCAAACGGAGAGATTATGGCAGCTGAGATCCCGTATGCCTGGTCCCCGTACAAATACCTTTGCTCGCCATCTAAACCTCGTGCCGACTTCTTGGCCCACTCTACCAGAAGGGTTTCGATCACTATGTGAGCATCGTGTCGAGCTCCATCAAACGGCCTTGACACAAACACCAGACCATCAGGAGTTGAGATAAACTGGTATTTCAGTGCATGAAGACGCTTGTGCCCGTTGTACAAGGCCCTTTGATCTACCTCCGGCATAGCAATTGGCCGCACAGTCCCATCGATTGCGCCCCAGAAGCCTGGTAAGCCTGTCTTGTTCCTGATTGCCTCGGCATAGATGTCTAGACAACGAGGCGACATCAAGTGATTCCGAGGCTCGGTGACGTCAAGGAGGAATCGCCATCGTTTGAAGAGATAGGAGCTGACTTGATGTATTATATGGCTGCATCGGCTGTAGGACCATCCGAAGAGTCCTTCTAGATCTCGAAGCTTGTGCCCTCTCAGCCAAGCTAGCATGATCAACAAAGCGGTCTTGCTGTCGATCACATCGCTGACAGAAGTTTGCACAGGCTCGGGAAGCTGCAGAGCTGGGTGTATACGATTGAATTCATTGATGCTGAAGCCAAAGATCGATCGGAATTGTGTATCATCAAGAGAAGCTTGAATATCCAAATGGTGTAGAGGCCGAAGCTTTGTCGGAGGCCGCCGCAGTAGAGCAGCAACCACAGCAATCAAGCGTCGACGTCGATGCATCAGAATAAGGTTCAGAAATTGTGGGGTAGCACAGAGATGGTGGTAGTGCTCCGACAATCTCTTCCGCACACGATCTGCTCACATCAGACTCTTTGAGACCATAATCAAACTTCTATTGCTCTACTCTCGGATCCGTGATCATGGCCTTGAGACCATTCGACTCATTGTTGTATGGTCTCAAGGGGTCCAATCCATGCGATGATGGATCTTCTGGACTTGCTTAGCATCGAATCATGCACAAGGTGCATATTTTCAATTGCCGAGCCTGAGTCCATACGACGACGACGTTCCAAAAACTCACTACTGATTCAAAACACAGCGTGTTGCTGTTAGAGGTCTGCATTTATTGTTGGGATGAGAACAGACACAGGAGATAAGATCTTGTGAAGACAAGTTTTCCAGAAAGAACTCATTGAGTGGACAAGCGGATGTGCCAAATACAGTAGAACGCGCTCTGTCGCATCACGTAGAGCGCATCTCTCTGTTGGCCATCGCATTGTGCTCAAAGGTCATATTGCCGAGCCAATGAATGACCGGCGGAAGGGTGCTCATCTTGGGCACGAAATCAAACGACAAAGTCGATCTGGGCGGATTGAGCAACGACTTGTCGTGGTAGATGTATGTGGCAGCATCCCGCTAGCGTCGTTGATAGACAGCGTGTATTTTGTATCGGCAACCTGCCGCAGGTGGCGCTTACTTGGATGCGAGCCAGGGTTGAGCACTCGAACAGTCGCATTCCGCGTTCTGCTATGCATGCTTCACATCCCTTGCCCGCAACAGTCCCGGCAGCCTGTGGTGCCAGCTCTTTACGGTCCCGACTCGGTCAGACTGCACATACAGGACAGTGTGAGGTGAAGAGATTATTCCGAGGATGGTCAGGTGGTGCGTTGGTAAGACGGGCTGGTCAGCGAAAGGGGATGTACGCGCTTGCAGTTGGCGCATAGTCTTGGCTGAATGAAATAAGATAATTGATGGATTTTGACAGCTGCTATTGCATTCGAGCAGAGGAGGAGCTGTCACAAGATCAACCGAAAGGTCTCGAACCTCCTGCTCCGGCTCACCAGATGTATAGCTGAGTCGGTGTGGGCCAGTGCAAGGTCCAACTCTTGAGCCGCTCGGCTGATCGCTTGAGCCTCGTTTGCGTGTCGGAGGCATGCCGAGACCAAGGAAGCGTCGCATTATTATAATACAAAGCTCGGTCTGAGCTCATGATATACACACACATCACTGCACTTCTGTCTGCGGATGACAGATGGTGGAATAAACCTGAGGCACTCTGCGAGAAAACGGGAGTGTCATCACGCTCGTCCAATTGCGGTACTAGAGCGCTTCGCCGCAGTTTGGTCTAACTGAAAAGTGGACGCGCTGAGCTACCCGCTGACGGCTCGCCAATGTGTCGGGACCATGCTTGCTTTGCTTGTCTTGCTCGATGGGACAACATGCACTTGACATGCAACTCAGCGATGCAGACGAGTGCTCAAGAAACCGACTCAGCTGACCTCGTCGAGGAGAGATGCCTCCTTTTTCCTGGTTATTTTTCTGACAACGACGAAATAGGCCCTTACCCCGCATTTTCTAGACCAAAGCCGTCCTCTCTTGGCTTTGCAGAGATGCTTTTGCGGCATCTGACCACGACCTCGCCTCGGCGCCTTCTGTGTCCTGCCATTGATGTTCATATATTCATCCGGGCTCAATCGAATTGAGACTTCTTTTGCGTCTCGCTTGCAGCACGGAAGTCATGGTCCAGTCCGTGGGAACGTTTGCGAGCGACGTTGGAATCCAGCGGCAAGGAGAGGCTAGCGAGCAACGTCTGCTTCGGCCCGCGCGCGAAAGCAAAGAGCTTACCTGCCCCAAACCAAACGTCGTTTCCAGGACGGTTTCGACAGGCGCTTTTACTGCCTGACCATCTGACTCCGACCGTCGCCTCCTCCAAGACCCGGCAATGTCGCTGCTCTTGCTCGGATATTGACTCGCAATCACGCTACCTGCCGCCTTGACTCTACCTTTGCGCCTCCATTCCAGTTTGCCGACCCCGCAATCTGTAGCCTGATCCAGTTCGTGCGTTGACTTTGCAGAATGATATATATACACCGCAAGCAAGGCAAACGACCGCCGTTTCCTGGCTACCCACTCGCGACGAAACCTAATCTGTACAACAACTTTGTCCTTTCAGAGCATCGCTGCCACTGCCAGCTGAGCATTCCTCTCCGCTAGACGTCGACCATCGTCCCAAACTCCCTAGATCACAATGGCTACCAAGGAGTCTGAAGTCGCCTCCAACGAGCACCCTGCTTACCAGCAGGCCGATGGCGCCAACGGCCATGAGCTCGGACGTCAGATCTCGGTCACCCTGACCCCACAGCAATTCGAGGAGCTCTACCTCCAGCCTAGTATCAAGTCTCGAGGCCAAATGAGCCTCGTCAAGACGTTTGGTAACCCCACATCTTTCGGCATTGTCTCGTTCCTCCTCACCCTCACTCCCACGTCTTGCTGCTTGATGGGCTGGCGCGGTGCCACCTCCAACTCGCTTCTCGCTCTGATCGGAGCCTACTACTTTATGGGCGGCATGGCCATGATCATTTCTGGATTGCTCGAGTTCGTCATCGGCAACACCTTCCCTTTCCTTGTCTTTGCCTCCTTCGGAACATTCTGGTTGACATTGGCAGGCTACGTCGACCCTCGCTTCGGCACCCAAACCGCTCTCCTCACAGGCCAAGGTGGTACTCCTGCTGCGTACTACGTCCCCTTTGGCTACTACTTGATCTTCTGGGCGGTCTACACTTACTTCCTCACCCTGGCCGCTTTCAGGACCAACGTAGTGCTCGTTTGGATCTTGCTCTTTGTCGCTCTCACTTTCACCACGTTGGGAGCAGCTTATCTCAAGTTTGGCGAGGAATCCATGGCTGCAGGTGCCAACCTCGCCATTGCAGCAGGCGCTTGTGGTTTCACCGCTTGCATGGGTGGATTCTACATCTTGCTTCACCTCTGCCTCGCCGCCACCGACTTCCCCTTCAACGTTCCCCTTTTCGACTTGGCTCACCTTTGGGGTGCTAGGCAGTGAGGCGGTCGCCATCACCAGTGATGCTCCTGCATGTCCCTGTCAGTAATTCACATTTCTTCGTCATCCAATCTCGTTGTTGCTTTCGTTTCACTTGTAACTTTGTCTCTCATTGGCCTTTCTCATGAATTTGAAACCATTCTTATCCATGTGTATCACAATCGCAACTGAGAGTTAGAAATGTTGGACAACAAGACGCCTGCGTGCTCGGCGAGCTAAGAGGCGTTGAGCCTCTTTGAGCCCGAAGCCTGCGCGCGATCCGGCCTACGGTGCCCTTCCAAATCCTCTGTTTCTTTCGCCTTCCTTTTCGAGCCACGAACGGACTTGCTTTTTGATTGAGGTCGTTCCGGCCTATCGAGGATCTCGTCTCGAATCCTGAAAGGCTGTAAAACGCAAGCCAGATCCATACGAATCTTGTTCGCGTTTTCGGGATGTCTGCGCAGCTCCACTAGAGCCAACAAGATTGCACGGATACGACCTTCTTCATCCAGCACGTAATCGTACCCTGGTTCAGGTGGATGAATACACTGATCGACCACGGCTTCGAAGCGTGGATGACGAGATAAGAACTCCGACATCTCCGGGCTCCTTTTCCCCACGGGGCTTCTCGGGATGATGTCTGGTGCAGGAGGAGACAAAGGAGGAGACAGAGGCGAGCTGATCGACGTCGTTGCAGTGAAAGGAGGAGAAGCGGTCGCAGAGCAGGTCGGAGATGGTTGCTCACGGTCCCGTTTCATGTGGTCGATGGCTTCGACGATAATGTCGTGCAGGAGCTGTCGCTCACAAGAATCGGCAGTCGCCCAGAAAGCCCTGACAGGGTCCAGCACCTCGTCAGCTCCATCTGAGAACGGGATTGAAATGTCTGCCATCTTGCTTTTGCTTTTAGGACTGATCGATGCTGACGGGATGTGGTAGAGTGGAAGACGGGACCATGTACCAATGAGCGCCGTACTTATCGTAAATCGAGGGCGTACGTAGACTGAGTGTGCGCGGTAGATCGAGGTTCGATGTGCATATAACTAGGCGGCGTGAATGGTGCAGACTGCATTTGACGAGGAAGCTTGCGACCCAAGTTTCAGCTTCGACCCTGCAGCTATTCTGTCACGGCAACGTGCGAGGGGGTGCTACAACTTTGGCAGCTTGCTCTTCTGCACTCGAATCACCAAAGCGAACGCAGCCAAACCCAAGGCTACAATCACCGCACCCTTTTGAATTGGCCCCGACTTGCCCTGACCCCACGTCGTCTCAATCACACCTAGCGCAGCCGTCAACAAGAACAAAGCAAGCAGCACGTAGCCCGACAGCCTGTGCCACTTCCACAACGCTTTGCCCTTGGTCTCTCCACCTACCAACTTGCCCTTCCACCAAACACTTGCTGCGCCCAGAGCAGCTTGAACCCATGCCGCTGATACCACAGCGGTACCCAAGATGCCGTGGTAGGAGATAAAGTGCGCCGAATTTGGTTGGTCGTGCAAGTACCACATGATGCTGGCACCTGCAGTGAAAAGGGGAAGTACGAGCAGGAGGTTGATCCATTGATGAGCGGTGAAAGCCGATTTCTTCGCCGATGGCTGAGAAGGTGTAGTGCGCTGCAGGACGATGATCGCTTGCAGAAGAAGCAGAATAGTGAACGATTGAATCAATGGATGATAGCCGAAGAGCGGAAGAGAGGTGACGGGCATGGTGGTGAGAACAATGCTCCAAACGACAGCTACGAAGAGCAAGGCTGAAGCTTGGATGCCTACAGCATGTCGTGACAAGTTCTCGTGTCGGACCATGTCGACAGGTGTTATGGGTTCGTTGGCGTGATCGTCGTTATGGTTGGTAGGAAGTAAAGGTTGCGTGGCCGATTCCTGCTCGACAGATCTTCTCGCAGACATGACTTGTTTGAGTAATTTTCTTGTCGATTAGAACCCGCTTTGGAATTCTGTTGGGATGTCTGAAAGGAGCGTATGTCGAGCACCTCAGATGATGGAAATCCTAAGGTTTGTGATGGTGATGGACGTGTTGGGACAAGCACACAGCGTCCGTGAGTAGTGTCTGGTCCCTTCAGGAAGGACGGACAACACAAAAGCTGACCAAATCAGATAATCTGTTTGGCTCCCTCCTGTCAAAAGCAGCGAGTGACAGCTGCAATGATCGCGCGCACAAATTACGACATATTTCGCTTCTGACGTCGGAGCTGGCTCCTCCGCCCCGTAAACCACGTGCCTAGCCAGCTGCTTCACCGACCACTACCGTATGCATAGCCGCGACGACATCCAACACACACATCACTCGGTCAGGGCCGCGATCAAGCATCAAAGGATTTGCAGATGAAAATCTCCATGTAGCTGTTCATGATGTACAAAATGGATTTTGGTCAGACCTCGGTACCCCGAGAGACAAGCAATCTAAGAAACCCGCCGCGTCAGAAGCACGCCTTCCGGAAGCTTCGTGCGCCTTCATTTGTTCAATCCGGCGGCCACTTTTTGCTGAACCTTCTCCCTCAGCGCATCTTCGTACGAATTCATAAGATGCGCCAAGGCACGCAAATCTTCCGAGTCGAGCAAATGGATGGTGAGCTTTGGCGCTCCTTTGACCCCGAAAGTGCGGATTTTCTTGAAGAGCTGATCGCCGAGCTTCTGCTTTTGATCGTGCGCTGCCTTGCCCTCAAGCGAGTCGATGAATGCATCAGTCGACTTTATCGTTTCTGGATCCGCCTTGGGAAGAGGAAGGCCGGAGCTTGACGAGGAATTCGCGAGACGCACGATCTCGATCGCTGGAAGTGCAGCGAGTGTAGAGAGCGTGTGAGCTTGGGTAGAGGTGGCCGAAGTGGTGGTCTGACTGTTGCTGGCGTCTTTGAGCACGGAAGATGATGGCGTCGATGTCGATGCTGGTGCTGGAGTATTGCCATTTGAAGCAGGTGGAGTTGAGAGATCTTCGCCGCTCTCGTCAGTGATGTCAAGTATGTCCTTGGCTTCGTCCACCTTTTGCTTGAGGAACTCCGGATTGAAGAGCGCAAGAGCTCGATCCTTCTTGGGAAGGCTGGCGAGCATATCAGTGATGTCCTCAACTGGTGCACCTATCTCGGTGACAGAGATGACCGCCTTGAGCAGTCTCTCCCTCTCTTTACCGGATGCACCCCCTTCACCGATCGAAGAAGTGCTCGAGACGCTGCGCTGGGTCTGAACGCCGAGCATGGCAGGCTTTTCGGAGGATGCTCCTGACGCCTGCGCTGGGGAGGAGGCTGTTTGCGAGGTTGCAGACGTCTGCGCAAGCTGCTCACGAGCATCACTTGCTCTTTCGATTAAAGAGATGGGGTTGTTGAGTGCTTCAACAGCATCAACAAGCTTGAGCTTGAGCAACTCGCCGACAATTTCGTCGATTTGAGCCTCGTTGACGGACTCCACCTTTTGCAACCTTCTAGTGAATTCGCCTGACAAGATTTCATCTCGCACCACGATGCTGAGCGAACGCAACTGCTCCTCGTCGACGAGACCATTGGCATCCGAGGGTACGCCCGCCTTGAAGTAGCTTCTGCTTTGACGCTTGTCAGACTTGCTCTTGGCGTCACTGTGTGGATGTGTTTCGGCGACTGCATCTGTGCTCTCAGCATTGAGGGAATTGAAGCGCGCCGCCAGCTTCTCCTGGCGCATGGTCTTTGGCTCGTGCAGACGGACCGTGATCTTCTTGCTTCCGATCTTGACGTTGTCCATGGCCTGGAGAGCCGATCTTGCTTCGTCAGGGGTGGTGAAGCTCACAAAGCCAAACTCCCTGCTCTTGCCGTCATTGTCGCGCATGACACGCGCCGAGACAATACGACCGAATGCTTTGAAAGTGTCGTAAAGATCGTTGGACTCCAGGTTGGCGTCGAGGTTTTTGATGAAGAGGTTGCATGGATCGACATAGGTGGACGCCTGGTTGGAGTATTGCAAGGGGCCACGAGCTGCCTTTTGAGGAGCGGTGCGAGTATCGAAAGCCGACGCGGTATTGGGGGTAGCGTAGATGGAGGCAGATGAGCCTGCTGAGACGGAGCGAGACGCAGCGGAGCTCGGGTCAAAGGAGGGAGCGGATGGACTCATTGCGGTGGCAGGCACGAAACCAGCTGGAGAGGGACGGAACTCGGCTGCACCGGCACTGACCTTGCGCGTAGCGGTATCGATGCTGACGGATATGGACTTGCCGCTGACTTCGCTGCAGTGCATTTCGGCTTCGGCGTGCTGTGCATCGTCTTCATGGTAGTACTCGAGGACAGCCATGCCTTTGAAGCCGGTATGAATGCCAGCCGGATTTGTGAGCAAGCACTGCGCTCGTCGGAGCGGGCCAAAGGGACGAAAGAGATCAAAGACGGATGCATCGTCGGTGTTGGAGGGCAGCTGCTTGACGAGACGAGGTTTTGCCGCGGCGGGTGGCTCTTCGGTGGAAGGATCTTGGCGGATGCGGAGATAGATGGGGGGTCTGACGGTAGCATACGCCTTTTCAGCCTTGTCAAGGGTTTGGAACTCGACTGTGCCGCTAGCTGTCTGGCCCTCGCTCACGGTACGGTCGATCTTGAGACGTACGGGAAGCACTTGATCAAAGACGAGACCTGCCAGCTCCTTGTCCGTCATGGTGGCATCGACGCCACCAAGATAGAGTAGAGGATGCATCAAATGAGGATGCGGTCGTTGACCTGTCTCGCTGACATCGGTGTGCTGCTGCGCTTTCGTGCTCGGCTGCCGGGCGATATCGGCTTGCGGACCGCTACCAGCAGGCTTGCTGGTATCTGTAACGGCTGCTGCATCGGCAGACCGAGCCGCTTCGAGCTTGTGCTGGTTATGTGGAGCGTAAATCGAGTCGGCCATGATGACTTTGTGACAGCTGCGCGATGGCTCTCCTTGTCGTCCTCGATGAGAATACGCTTGCGAAGTTGTTGGATGTCAGATGGATTCAGGAGGCTGAGAAGCAAGCCTTCGATAAGGTTGAGGGCGATAATTCCGAAAGAGATCCTTGATCCCTTCGCGGCCCTGGCAAGGAGAAGTAGTACGCTTTTGCGTTGAATCGCCATCGAAACCCAAAAGGTCTCGAAGGGATCCTCGACATGCATGTCACACGCATGTACCACACATACACACACACCATCTTTTCTTTCTCTCTCGCAGCGTGCAACTCAATCCTCGTTCTTCTCAGAAAAAAAAGTAACACGCAGACACGCGTCGGAGGTTGTCAGGCAGAAACTCTGTGAATGTAACACTCTCAACAGGGATCGGGTGATGTGATTTTCAACTTGGTCGATCCTATCACGATCTTTTCTTCTCCTGCGCCAAAACCTTGCTAGAAACCCTGGCCCAATCGCGAATCCCATCAAAGAATTTCATGGCTCAAAAGCCGTGGTTCGATATTTTTGCGCTCTTTCGTCTCGTTCGCAGTATTAATAAGAAGAGGGGGAGGGACGTCCCCGACATCGGCCGCGCTCGACGCCCGCTTGCCGCCGCCTCGGATTAGCAGATGAAACGGTCTGTCGGCGAGTCTTCATTTTTGTCTTGCCCATTGGCAATTTTCCCGCTTGCGTCAAATCTCAAGCTCAACCTCGCAGCGAGCTCGGTTACGAATATCTAAATTTGAAGCTTTCTCATGATCGTCAGGGTTTGCGGTTTCCGTTGAATACAAGGCTCAAAGCTACTTGACTAGAGGTAAATACTACGACGTGAACCGTTGTCACTCCCCGTCCAACGATTCCGAGTCTGCGGCTGAGCATCAATCCTTTGACGGCGTTCCGAGAGCATAGTGCAACTCCGGATTGGTTGCTAGTAAGTTAGTTTCGATCCAGCAATCGTCCCTTAGAGGCGGGGTTGAAAAGAAAATCTTTGCAAAATGAAGGTCGAGACTTTGGCGGGACACAGCAGCCGTGCAGACCGAGCACAAAGACAACAAACGGAGACAAGGCAATCACCAAGGACCAATGAGGCTGAGGCCATTTGGTTCCTCTCAACGCAGCCTCTTTGTCTGATGGGCTCACCGTTGCAGCTCATTTCGTGGCTTTGCCCGCCGCCGTTTCTCACTCACCTTTCTTTGGTTGCGCTTGTCTCCACAAAGCTCACACATCCTCGCATGCTACTTCGCAGCGTCACGTTGTTCAGCATCGAACGACATCAACCAGCAGGTGGGCTTGCTCCTGTGTCATTTGTCGATTACCTCTCGCGCCACTGTGTAATGCTCGCAGTCAATTGTCGATCGTGTCGGACCGCTTCGCTGAGAGTCTAAAGTATGTGTGTGTGTGTGTGCTTGGAATCGGAACAGATTTCAAAATGGCGACAGAGCCAGGACGGGTTGTTACAGATCTTTCCACGGTAAAAATTTCGCTTTCCAAAAAAGAAAGTGAAAATAGAGATAATACACATTATTATTCCCTCGCTCGTCCAGTCCCGCGCGCTGAGAGGGTGAGCATGTGTTTCTGTGTGAGTGTGTGAGCGAGCGAGCGACCTTTTCCAGCTGCTCGCACTCATCTCGCCTGACTGTGCCCGTCGGCAGCGTGTTTTGTTGCAGCAGCGTGAGCGTTGCATACAGCCAACCCTGCCTCGCTCTACTGGTGTATTGCTCGCCGTCTGCACTTCTTTCGACGTCGGAACTCCCTTTGCCCACCCCTTCCAGCTGCTGCGCCATCCTCCCCTCCTCGTCTCGCTCTCCAATCTTGCCCATCTGCCACCCTCCGATTTCATCACACAACTCGAGCGCGCTGTGTATGGGTAGCGGACAAGTCGATCATTCTCTTGTAGGATAGCTTCGACGTCGCACGTACGCTCGCCCGCCTCTCATCATCCAACTTGCTGCCTCTCTCGCCGTCCCTTGTTTCCTTCGTCGACGCATCTAGGAAGCCCCGTTCTCTTCATCCGCCATGTTCGACGACTTGTGACCGAAGCTGTGAGCTGCGGCCCTTCCAAGGCTTTCCACTCCAACCGGTTCTTCCGCCATCTCGCATAGCAACGCATCTCGGGACCGCACCTGTCGCATTCTACCTCGCTTTCTCGATCTACACTTCTTTGCACCTTGGATCCTGTTCCGCTGGTCCATTTTGCACTTTCGCCCTCACGCTCTCCGCTCATCCTTCTGGCTTGGCTCGGCTCCATAATGCATTCGCTCTCTTGTTGTTGAGTCGTTCTGGGCGTCCAGATTTTGCTTGCTCGCCTTGCGAGCCCAAAATACCAATAGGCTCAACTCGTCTGTCGCATTGTACAATCGGCTGGATTCCCTCACCGTTTCCTAGTCATCCTTCAGAATGGCGTCGTTGCCAACTCCATCGGAGCTTCGCATCGACACAGCAACCATGGTTTTGACACCAATCGACACCGAGGACGACTTGCCAGCAGTCGAGGCAGCGCAACTCTCACCCAAGGTAGATCGCATTCGACACCATCTCATTCCAGCTCGTACCAACACCTGCGTTCGAGCACCTTGTCTCAAACGCCAGGCTTCCGTTCCCATCTCGAGCATCGTCACCGATTCGGCCGCTGCTCGTCGGGAGAGTGTCCATAGCCAGGACCGGGTCGCTTCCAATCCACTACCCACCTCGTTTGCTGCACCTCGCAATCTCGTTCTTCAACCCAGCTCGCGTCACGTTCACTTTGACGAGGCTCCGCCAGAGGAGTTCTTCGTCCTTTCCGGCGCATCCTACGATCGTCGTCCTATCAAATGCACCCAGGGAGGCTCCGAGTTCGACATGAGTCTTCCTCCTCGATCTTCTTCGTACAACGGAGACGAAAGCAACGACGATGACGCCTCTTCCACAGACGATGCTGCCGTTGTCATGGAACCTGCCGAGGAACCTGCCCCCGACGTCGGCTTCTTTCGCGATCCCACATTGGAAAATTGGGCTTGCATCAAGAACGGCACCGTCATTGCCTCGGTGGGATACCAGCCTCGACAGCAGCAGTCGGGTCTCATGGCCAGCGGCAAGTCTCTTCACTTTTCCGTTCTTTCCTCCTTGCAACATGCCTCTGCGCTCAACGGCGGAGTCGACACCGACGCACATCAGTCGCAGCAGCCAACAGCCTCTCAAAAAGTCAGCTTGCCCGTGCACGGCTTCCGCTCCTTCGGCGGTTTGCAAAATAGCCTCGCGCCGCAGGTGACCTCTGCAGCCGAGTCGGCAGAGCAGTCCATCACGCCCAGGCCAAAGGTGTCAAGTCCTCAAACCACACCACCGGCGGCGCGCAACTTTTCGCCCGATGCGACCCCGATGCCCAGTCCCAGTCTGCAAAAGTCGATTGGCGCTTTTACCAGCGTCGATTACTTCGACAATGATGGCCACGAACAGCTCGAGGTCATCGCTGCTGTCGGCAGCAGCAGCAATGGCCAGCAGTCGTCTAGCGGCGACGAACTTCGGATCGATGAAGATCTGCTCGGCTCCATGGAGGTGCTGCGCGACCCACCATCTGCCAATCGCACCACATCGGGACACGATTTTCGCGTGAGAGAACCCAGCCCACTGGGCAGCAACGGACTCAGCAGTCCAACATCGGACAAATCGTCTACCAACATCACGGTCAAGGTGCCCGACGCCGCTGCGCAGTCCGCACCACGCCGCATAGGTCTCGAGAGGAGGACGGCCGATAAGGATGCGGTGCGCATCTCTACTCTTCATGATTCCGGATCTGCGCCCGCCAACGGAAGCCTGTCATCGCTTGGCTGGTCCAGTCTGCTTGGCATCACCTCGTCACCTCTGTCTTCGCGATGCTCCTCAGTCGACCCGTGGAGCAGCCTCAGCAGCGATGGAGACGGCGACGGCACCGAATCGCCCTGCAACGAGACGAGCTGGATCAGCAGCAATTGCACCAGCCCCGATCTCAGTCCGTTCGAGCAGATGGCCACCGAGGGCTTCCACCACAAGCCAGGCTGCAACGCCGCCTCCGGCTCGAGTCCTAGCTGGACGGAACCTCGCACCGCCAAGCACGTCCACGCTACATCTGCGCTTCCGCTCGATGCTCCGAGCCACGCAAATGAGTCTGCTGCAACCTCGGATGGGCGCGAACAGGAACTCACGACGCCCAAAAGCACCGACTTTACAGATGAAGCCAAGTTTTCTTCTTCGGTCGAAACTGTCAACACACCGAGCTGGGAATCTAAGCACGTGTCGGCTGCATCTTCTGCCCTCCTCGGTGGTATCTCGAGCGCAGATGTGTCAGCATCCGAAGCCACGACACCGGAATCGTCGCGTCGCACCAGCTTCCGCCACGATGACGTGCTTTCGCAACGTCCCCTGCCTCGCACTCGGTCGAGCTTTGGCGGCGATGATAACGGCTCGGTCGTCGACAATCTGGACGAGGACGACTCGCGCGTGTTGAGGGTGCGCTCGGTCAGCAGAGATGGCCACGCCAAGAAGAAGTCGACCAAGTGCCGATATTGTCGAACGGTGCGACAGCGCAACAAGGCATTGGAAGCCGAGTCGTCGGTACCGACGTCGTCTGGTGGGTCAGCCCCGATCACCGATGCGGAAGACGACGCACAAGTTGAAAGCGAGCGCTTCGCTTCGGAAGCTGCAGCCGCGGTCTCGGTCTCGGAGTCGCAGGAGCAGAGCAAATACGATATCAGCTTGGCCGGCTCGACCGAAGTTTCCGAGGTGGAGGATGACGGGGGGCGTTCGTGTTCGCCTTTGAATCGACTGCGAGCTAGCGTGCGTTCGCTGAGCGTGGACGACTGGTCGTCCAGCACGTCTCGTTCACGTTCGCGCGACGGATCGGCGTTTTCGCACTTGTCGGTGGTGATGGACTCGCAGCGCGATCGCGAGTCGTCCAACTCGCCAGCGGAGAGCAGCTCCGAATCGCCGCATCTGCTGACGGCCAATCCGCCAATGGTATGTACGTGCGACAAGAAGCGCGAAAAGGAACGGCTCAAGAAACAGATCCGCAAAGAGCGCGAACTAGAACGCGAGCGAGATCGTGAATGGGAGCGAGATCAGGCAAGAGGAAGGCAGAAGAAGTTGTTCGGTGAGAGTTTTGGTGATGCCGATACCAGCTGCCTCTCTGCTCTTGATGGCTTCTAAAGCATTTTGTGCACAGGCTTGCCATCTCTGCTTCCGTCACCCTCTTTCTGTCGATTTGTCGCTCTGCACTGTCTCGTCGTCGTCGTCGTCGTCGTCATCGTCGCCGTCGTCGTCTTGCATGGTCTCTGCATTGTTTGTGCGTGGGAACAGGCAGCATCTCATTGGCTTGAATTTGTCTTTCTGACTTCTGCTCCTAGCAATACGGCAATGCTCATTCACTCGTCATTTCGCACTGTGTGTTAGTGAGCTCCTTGGCGTCAAGTGTCAGCTGCCAATGACTGGATGTGGATAGAAGTGCGCCTTGCCACACGCTATGCCAACAGCTACATTCCGCCCCTCTTTGAAAGCGCAGGAGATGTGATTATAGAGGGGAAAGCTGCAAACCCTGCAGATCATTCGCGTCAATTGGAAGATCTGGAATTATGCGACCCTGATTTTCTCTGCTATTTCCTTTGGTCCGCTGGCTCAAGACCGATCTGGACCCTGAAGTGTTTCTTTCCTCGAAGGCCAAATGATGCGAGTCCCACAAGGACGCTTGGCGAATTTTGAGATGTTTCGTGTCGATGAAAGCCGACTAGTGGGCTCGGATGCCTCCGATTGCCTACACCTTTGCACTCGAGATCAGAGCGCAGAAAGGCATGCGAGAGCGGCGTGGGCTGGCACGACTTCTTTGCGATAATGCTGCTACGAGACGAAGCGAGGCCGCTAATCCGACTGCGATGATTGTTCCGGCCTGCCATCTGCACGTAGCATCCACCGTCGTCTTGGGCTTCGCCATCCTTTCCAGCTTGCACAGTCTTTCTTTTCCCTCGGGTCGGCTGCGTCTACACGGTGTTTGGGTTAATCGGGCAGCCGGGCGCTGATAGTCAACAGCCAAAAAGTCGAAACGCTTGAATATCTGAAAAAGGAGCCAAGACAAGCCATTTGGCGCGGTGCTGCTCTGCTGCCCCGCAAACGCACGTTCCCAGGACGCTTCTCGCATCGTCACACAGACACACGGACACTCAGACCCACTCTCTCCCTTGCCACCGTCGGCGTCCCATCCGATCGTCGCTTGGCTGCTTTGAGCAGACTCGCGGCCGATTCTTGTCTGCTTATCGGTTGTCTCGATTGTCTCGCCCCGTCTCTTGCGCAGCATCTCTGCTAATCGACATCGCGGGTCTGTATCCGTTGAGCTGGGTGCTGTTTCATCAAGCATCAAACTCGGCGCGTTCTACTCTTTCTTTTGGATCTGCAAGCTTGCCGCTAGAGTGAAAGCCCAATTTCTGGCCTAGCCGAGCCTGAAAGTGTGACAGTTGAGCAGCGGAAAACATCATGAATGTCGTGCATCTGTTGTGACCGAGGGAGCTGCTGAGAAGCGTGAGTGTGCGATACACCATGCATTCTTTTTCGTATCTTTCCTTTTTGCCGTGGGCTGCGTGGCGAGATGTGCTGCGCGATAATTTTGTGAGTTTCAAGGCGCTGCCTTTGCATTTGAGAGTGCAGCCCGAACCAACACTGTTCCCCCTCGACTTGGCCTGCCCATTTTTCGTGGCCCAAACACAGTCAATTCACTCGGACCGCAGGCTCACTCAAGCTGGCTTTGTTGGAGCCGAGAGCGGAGAGAACCCCTTTGTGTGGGTGTGTGAGCAATCAAAGTCGGCTGCCTGCTTTCCTTCTGTCGAGAAACACACTCTCGTTTCACACTCACACTCACGCTCACACCCAACCTCTCACACTCAATTCTCATCCATAATTTACCAGCGACTCTGGATTGGCCGCTTGACACCGACCTTCCATCTAAGCATCATCATCACCATCATCACCACCACTTCCACCCTGAACCTCATCATCTACCCTTCTCGCTATCTACGATTTTTCCTGCCAGTCTTCCCTTGATTTGTCTCGGTCCCCAGCTTTTCATCCGCCTTCACCGCCACGGCTCGAGCCCAGTCCGTCAATCTTGTCTTGCGCCGAGTCTTTGCAACAGCCTGTAATCCCTCTGCCCCTTTGACCGTTCTCACAGAATCTGTGCGCCATCTTCCAGTCACCTTCACTGTCACTCATCCTTCAAAGCCATCACCGAGCGCACCGAGGCCTCGCGCCAACAATTGCTCGAAGCAAGCAGTCTCATTCAGCTCATCCAATTCTTGCCCACAAAGCATCCTCGCCTGTTCCGAGGCAATCACCCTCCCAGTTTATGCTTACGGCGCGCTCCATATCAGCCTGAGGAGCAGAGTGACGTGGATTCGTCCGGCTTGCTTTGGCTCTTCCTTTGCTTCCGCTCGTGCCTTCCCGCTACACGCCTTGAGCCTCGCCGTTCCAAGTACAGACGATGCCGACGACAATCCCCGCACCGGCGGCATACGCCAATGTCGCATCGCCTGCTCCCAGTCAAAAGCGATTCAGCACTTTTGCCGGCCTCAGAGACCTCTCGACCCGCGGAGCTAATCACAATGGCAGTACAGGGCAGCCAAGGACCGATCGCACCAGCATCCGCGGGCTCTTTGATGAGGATGGCAATCCGGGCTCACTCACCGCCAGCCCTCGGTCCAAAACCGCAGAACTTGACCCCACCTTGACTGACTCTGCTTCGGCTGCCGCCCTCGGCAGATCCGCTGATGGCCAATGGAGCATCAGCGTTGCCGAAGCAAAGGACAGACGCGAAGGCCGGAAGCGTAAACAGCTGATTGCCTCTTACACCCTCTACGTGACCACGCCTACCCACAACCTTACCCTCATCCGTTCTGCCACCGACATCTCCGAATTAGACTCAAAGATCAGGGACGCTCTTCCTTCGCATCCATTTCCAGCCTTGCCCATCCTGCCCAGCTCTCCACCTTCATCGAGCGGCCGCAAGTTCTTTCAAACACTCTCCCGCACCTTGTCTCCTGGCGCTTCCAAGTCTCGTGCCACCTTTTCCAACTTGATCGGAGAGACTGCGACACCCGTCGCCGACGACCGTCAACGGCCTGGCGCGGTCTCTCCACCTCCATCTGCTCCTCTCTCTTCCCCGGCCGCTTCTAGTGGCAAGCTCGCCTCACATTCCATCACCACACAGCTTGCCACTTACTTTACCTCTCTCGCCAACAGCCCGGCTGTACGTGATCACAAGATGTGGAGACGCTTTGTCCGTGTTGGCACCGACGATTTCCAAAGCGTCCGAGTCGAGCGTCGTGTTCGCAAAGTCCGTAGCGACCTTGCTGAGCATGTAAAGTCCTCTGTGGCTCCCCGCAACACCAATGTCGGCGTCGCTCCCACACAATCCGATCTCGAAGAGGACGCAGGCCGAACCGAAGACGATCTCGATCTCGACTCAGCCGACGATTCTTCTCGTGCATCGGGTGCACCGGCTGGCCGTCTCAGTCGCGCCACTGTCCCTGACGACAGTCGTTCCACCAATACCAACATCGAAAGGATCCCCGAAGAGCACAACAGCGCAGCGTCTGAGGAAACTCACAACGGAAAGCGAGTCGATGCGTCCAAGCTTGATCGACATCCCTCTCAGCGTCGCCGCAAGGGCTCCAACAAGGTCACCGTTGACGATTTCGAGATGATCCGTGTCCTTGGCAAGGGTTGCGCCGGCAAGGTCCTTCTCGTCCGTCATTCTTCGTCGCGCGGTCTCTATGCCATGAAGTCGATCCACAAGAGGCACGTGCTCGCGCACCAGGAGCTGCAGCATACGCTCACAGAGCAAGCCGTGCTCAAGCGCATGGCGAAGGACGTCCTTGATCCTTTTGTCGTGCGTCTGTGGTGGTCCTTTCACGATCGTAACAACCTCTACCTCGTCATGGACTTCCATCCGGGCGGCGATCTCGCTACCCAGCTCTCCCGATGGGGTCGCCTCGGCCGTGATCGCGCTCGCTTCTACGCTGCCGAAATCGTCGAGGGCGTCGAGGGACTCCACAAGGCCGGAGTCATCTATCGTGATCTCAAGCCCGAGAACGTGCTCATCGGTGCCGATGGTCACATTGTGCTCTCCGACTTTGGTCTGTCAAAGGAGTTCAGCAGTCGAAGCCGATCCATCGGCAGCGTCACCCCACCACCGACCTCGCCTGGTCGCTCACATTCCAGCACCAGCATCAACAAGCAGAGATCAGCTCACTGGATGTCGGCTTCCGACGATGCGACTGACACTCCGACGAGGTCGTCCTCGAGCCGATGGATGGACGAGCGCGAGACCACCACCACCTTCTGCGGCACCGCCGAATATCTTGCTCCCGAGGTCCTCCAGGGCCAAGCCTATTCGTATGAAGTCGACTGGTGGAGCTTTGGTACTATGCTCTACGAGATGCTCACCGGAATCACACCCTTTTGGGCCGACACGCATGCCGACATGTATGCGAAAGTGCTTCGCGACCCCCTGGTCTTCCCCGAGGATCGAGTCCTTGATCAGGACACCAAGAGCATCCTGCGTGGTCTGCTTCAGAGGAACCCGCAGTTACGAATGAAAGAGCCGCGCATCAAGAAACATCCTTACTTCTCCATGATCGAATGGGATCACATCTTCCACAAGCGTTACATCCCGCCTTACATCCCGCCTATCGACCCCGACAACGAGACCGATACGCAGAACTTCGACGAGACCTTCTTGGAGATGCAACCGACAGTCGCACACGATCAGGATGCGAGCGTCGACGTGGCCATTGTCGCAGGCGAGGATGGTGTGAGTGCTGGAAACCCCTCGGAGACTGCTGACGGTCCTCTCATTCGCACTGTGGGTGCAGTTACAGCAGCAACCCCGGACCAAAGCATGGACGATCGCGAGGTTTCGGAGCACAGCAACTTGTTTGACGGCTACTCTTTCAGGGGCCGCAAGGATTCGGAGTCAATCATCTCCATGCTGTCGACCGAGCAGGCAGAGGACGGTGCACTTCCAGCCTTGCCCGCCAAGCAGGTCGGCGCGAGTCAGAACAAGCAACAGACAACGCCACTTGCGCCAGTCTCTGTGATCACAAAGGCATCTGCAGCCCCTGCTGTTGTAGCTGCCGAGATCGCCGAGTCGCAGTCGGAGCGACAGGGCTTGTCAACTCAGCCCTCAATTGCAGATGTCTCGGTTACCGACCATGAAGAGGAGGACGAAGAGAGCGCCGCCCGCAATGCGGCCGCAGTGCTCGCCCAGCTCGAACATGAAGCTAGTATTGAGGCTGCCTCCATCGCAGGCACGTCGGCTGCAGACGTTTCGTCCAGTGACCCCGTGCAGCCTCACAGCAGAGACGCTACCACCAATTCTGACTCACAGAGCGATCATTCTGCCAGTCAAGTGCAAAGCTCTCCCGCGAGTTCATATGCGAGCCGATCTGCAGCTCCTCGCAAGATGGCCCCTTCTGCCGTCGGGCGTCCGAGCAACGGTGCCATCCGCGAAGACGACCAGGAGGACGACGACTGGGACATGGTCGAGCTTTCTGGTCCCGATGGGGCACTGAAGTCGGAGCTCAACGGCGGCAAAGGCACCAACCTGTTTGCACGAGGTGTAGTCGACACTTACCGCCTTCTGCGTCGCCAGGAATCGTCCCGCATTCCGCCTTCGTCCAGTCATTCGTCAGCCTCCAGCCGACCTTTCAATCGTCTCGGCAAGCGACGCAATGGTCAGGGTTTGGCTTCGATGCGATCCAAGGCGTCGATGCGAGACCTGCCGACCGCAGCCAGTGCTCCTTCGGTTGCACAGACGGAGGAACGCTCGACCGCCGCGGGGGGCGATGAGGGGAAAGACGCTGCGGTCGAGGAGGCAACAGCCAAGCTCTCGGCCACGGGCGGTCGTGCCTCTGTGCTTTCAGCATCCTCGAATACGGACGCGAACCGTCGTTCCGCGGCTTCGCCTAGCCTCTCCGGCAGCGAGGAGAATAAACATCAAGCTCGCCTCAAGAAGATCAAACGCTTTACCACCTTTTTCGAAACCTCGTCGCATCGCTGAACAGCACAAATGTAGACGACTTGCACCTTTTGCCCTCTTCGCAGCAACGCGTTGAACTGGGCCGAGAGGGCTATACCCGACCTGTTGGCCAGTAGAAGACGACGTGGTTGGCCTCGCTTCTATTGCTTTCAATCTGCGTTCACTGGTCATTCGCATCACACTCGTTTTCTTGACTCTAGAACACGCCAAATATAGAATGTACATCTCTTGGCCCCTCAGACGCAACGCTCTTTTTGCATTTCGACCCTTGAAGATCTTGACTTCTGGGGCTCAGGTGGGTTTTCGCTGGTTGGGCAGGCGAGAATCGATCATGACATGGCAAACACACTCTTTAGGCACCACACTGCACTCTCTTTTGGACCAACTCCTAGCGTCGCTCATTTATCTTTTGTTGTCACGGTCGATAATACACTCGTTTTGCTTGTGTGTCGAGATGCTAGTTCCCGCATGTGTGGTGGATGATGGTGTGAGGTTGAGGGGAAAGGGGAGTTGATTTAGAGCCAGAATTGATGTTCTGTCTGAGATAGGATTTTAGGTGGTCTTGCTTTGTACATTGCTGTCAAGGATTGTTTTTCGAGCCACAACTTTTTGCCTTTGTTTTGCTTTGGTATTGGGATGAGGTCGAGGTCGATGATCAAGGCGCTTTGTTCGCCGCCGTAGGCTTTGGAGATGCCTGTGTCGATGAGGAGGATCTTGTGGTCGCATCTTGATACGAAGCCGTCGAAATGGGGCGTGTGGCCCATGATGAGATGACGAGCTTTCAGACTGGAGGTGGTTTGCGCGGCGTTTGTGCAGGCTTGTGCGAGGGGATCGGTGGCATAGCCTCTGTACCAAAGCGGACCGTTTTCTGACCATAATTCCTGTTCTTCTTTGGTTGTATTTGTGGGTAGCCAAGTCGAAGGCGTTTCTTCGCTCAGAGCTTTGAGGAGAAAGCTGTTTCCGATCGAGTTGATATAATCAACACCGAGCGAGGCGTAAAAAGGTGTTATACCTCCGTGAACAAAACTTGCTTTGGGAATCACGTAACCTTCTGGCAAACCTCTATGTGATTCGGGCAAGAGCGATACCGTGTGAGTCACATTGTAGTGTCGTAACCACTCTTTGCCAATCCAGCCTCGATCCGACATTGCCTGTCTGCGTTGCTTGACTCCTCCGAAACTGGCAACATCTCCCGAGGTGACGTACCTCCAATCTCCCAACGCATTCATGATCTCGTGATTGCCGAGACAGTTCTTTACTTGCCCGCCCGAAGAAGCTGCTTGCTGACGAAGAGAGATGAACAAGCGGTAGAGCGGGATTGTGTCGTCTCCACGATCGACAATGTCTCCGGTAGATATCAGAGTATCGTGACCTCCAATCCACGTGTAAGGATGGTCAGAAGAGGAAGTATTTGGTTGGGAAGAGACGATCGATGCCATGGAAAGCACGTTGAGCGCATGCTGAAGATCGCCATGCAAATCAGCAACTGCAACTGTCCGACGAGATATCGTAGCTCGACCATCGGCAAGTGTAGTTCCGGCTCCAAGAGATCCGTACGTGTGCGATTCGACAGGTTCCGAGGGAGAAAGACTTGTAGTAGGAGAAGAATAGTATCGGTAGCCAGAGTACAAGCCCATAGCTACCAAGCCATGCAAGATGAACCTCATCGGTGCAGACGGTGGCATCACCACGCTAACACGAGGACGATGATCGAGTGATGGAATGTGGTGAAGATGAGGATGAATATCAAAGCAGACAGCGTCGAGGAGATTTTCCTCAAGCCTTCAAGGGTCCAAGCGGAACGATTTGCCAAAGTGTTGGTCTGAGCACAACACGCACACGCCCACACACACGCCACCGAGCCATCCCCACATGGATATTTTGCATTTCGCACCATATTCAAGAACAATGCTTAGCCATCGGACCGTCATGTCCATACAACACTGTAGGCAAACAGTCACTTTTCCATCGATCGAACCAAGATCTGCATCGGAAAAGGACACAGCTCGGCGCTGGTGATACTCGGTAAATGCGCCTTGTGGTTGCCCACGAACTCCAGCACACTGTCCACAAAGCTTTCCAGCTCTTTCTTGACTTGTCCCTTTTCCCGATCCGACTGCTTGAGCTCAAAGGTGATACTCCAACGCTCAAATGCATCGTCGTCGAGGCTCGCCAGCTCGGCTCGCACCGTTGCTTGATGCGAATCAGCGCAAGCAGACGGAACAAACGCACCGCTCGGCTGTCCTGCGCCCGAAGAAAAAGCGTGCGCTAGCCAACCATATTGGTAGTTGCGCGGCGAGGCCCAAGCACGGAGCGAAGAGGCTGCGCTGGTTGCTGTGTGGACCATACCGGTGGATTTGTCGGTCGTGCTGGGTTTTCGTGTCGGATCCTTCGAAGTGGGTCGATTGCTAGTCGGGACTGCGGACGGGATCTTACTTGTGGGTTGGAGAAAGTAGACTGTGAGAACAGCAGCGCGGCAAGAAGCGATGGTGTCGAGTAGCTGCGCTGCACGTTGTCGGATGAGCAGGTCCACTTGAGCGTCTGCTATTGCTGGCTGTCTCCCACCACAGAGTGTGAGAAGTTGAGAAAGAATACTTTTCGACTCAGCGTATCTTCTAACAGCACACGACTGAGTCTTCGAAAGCCAAGCTGAAGATACTCACAAAAGATATTCCGAAATCATTCATGCATGCTGGCTTGATGGTGCCCAAGAATCGGTGGAAGCAAATCGTGTGTAATACCGCCTGTACAGCCTTGTCCAGATGCTGCGCTTCGCAGACTATGCGATGGCTAAAGTCGAGGCACTGCATTGTCCTAGTGCGAACGCTACCTGACTGGTCATGATACGTTCGAGATGGTCCGCTTCAACGTGTTGCTCGCTACATGTCTGATCTTTCAGTGAAGAATCGGAAGATTAGAGAATGATCGAGTGATAGAGTGACGATGAGGACCAAATGATAGAGACAGTGTGACAAGCCGAGTCTCAACCAAGACCGGGGTTCAAGCCCGAGAGTAGATGATTATGCAGGGTCCAGCTGTGCTCGGCAATCACCAAACATCTGAACAAAATCACCGATCCGGGGTCTTTGGTTGCCCAGCCCAGCCCAGCCACTGCAGCTGTCTTCGACCGAGCATGCATACATGTTGGAGCCGGTGTTGAAGACGGCATGCTTGAAGAGGGTCGTCAGCAGCTGGTGGGGTAAGAAAATGGTTGTACGACAGTCCCCTTTGTCTTTTCCCACGCGATTCATTTGCAAACGCACGTCAAAATCAGCGCCTGTCCAACTGGACACAAAGCATTTCGACATTCAGAGAGGACAAAGGGAAGCAGCACCAACTCGAGTCAATCATGCTACTCGTTCTGCATCCTGTGGAGGCTGCCCTCGCTCCTCAAGGATGCAGCAGCCCTTTGTGTATTGTCGCTCGCCGAAGCGGAGGCTGGTACAAGCAGCAGAATGCCTTTCTCTGCGTCGGCTGGTCGGTCGTCCCTGTCCTGCTGAGGTTGTGCTTTTGACGTAAGTCTCCTTAAAGATCCGCTAGACACTCAATGCCTCCATGTCGAGGAACGTTACAGTATCTTGCTTTTCACTTGCTCCATCAGTTTGGAAACCATATCACAGCAATGCCGTCTCATCAGATGGCAGATGCTCCTCCATCATATCTTCACCAGAACCATGCCACTAGTCCTCCATACAATCAACATGACTTTCCATCAGGCACACCTGCAGCTCAAATCAATCTGCAAGAGAAAACACCGATTCTCCGACCATGGCTTGGTCTCCGAGCTCGACTGCTCCTAGCTCCGATATCCATTCCGTTGATATCGCTCCTTTTCGTCGCCTTTCGGATGCTCGTGTCGTCCAATGAAGCGACCGACTCGGTCTCTGCCGTCAAAAGTAAGCTCCTCTCGGCGTGTGATGCAGCTGAAAGCACGGCATCACTCGCCGCGTCCCTTCCACATTTCCTTGCCGCCACCACCAATGTTCAGCTCGCCGAATCCGTCACCGCAACAGTCCACGGCGCAGCGCGAGTCTTTGATCTTTCCATGACAGCCATCGAGAAGATCTTGTCATACATTGTCAACTCCTACAAGTCGCTCTTCATGTGTTTCATGGAGCTCTTGGTACGGGGCGCTTTGGCTGTACTGATCGAAGCAGTCGAGTTGATCTCGCAGGCCATCACTGCTGCCGCGCAAGGCGTTCGTGCAGCGATCCAGGATTCCATCGCCGGCGTCAACACCATCCTCTCTACTGCAGTCGGAGCAATCAACGATGTGGTCGGCGTCTTTGGACAGCACGTCAATGCGCCTCGTATCGCAGTACCCTCACTCGACGCTTTGAACAACATCACCCTCCCACACGAGATTCAGGACGGTTTGATTAAGCTCAATGCGACGCTTCCGACATTGCAGCAGTTGAAGCAGACCATGGATGCGTTGATCGAGACACCCTTCGAAGAGATGAAGCGAGAAGTCAATGCTACTCTGGGCAGCTTTCAGTTTAATCATACCGTGTTTCCGGTGCCGGAAATGCAAAATGTGACTTTTTGCGATCGCATCGACACGAGTCCTTTGGATGGTTTAGGCGATGCTCTCAGAAGAGTTGTCAAGTGGGGTATGTTGGTGTTGCTGTTGGTTGCGATCGTGGTGATGCTGATCGGTGTTGGCTGGGAATGGTGCAAGTGGCAGAAAGAGGTCAAGGCTGTTGAGCGCACAAGAGCTGTCTGGCTGGCCCAGCATCCCCTTGTGCATTCTACGATCGACGACAAGGAACCGCACGAGATTCTCAAGACCGAAAACCTCGTGTCGCTGCTGACTGTATCTCGACACCCTCTCATATCTCAAGCTTCTCTCAACTTTTGTCAACGTGTCGGCATTCGAACACGTAGAGCCCAAGATCGCTTTACTTGGCTCTTCTGCTTCCTGACACACCCAGCATCGCTCGCCTGCCTCTTCACCGGCTTTCTCGGTCTCATCTCCGTCCTCCTCCAAACCATTCTCATCCATCGTCTTGCTCGTCATTACACCTCGTCCATCGATACATCCCTCACCCACCTCTCTGCTGAAGTCATCGATTTGGTCAACGATCACACGCGAAACGCTTCGCTCGCATTCTCCACTTCGGCCAATACGGTCATTCTTCAAGTCGAGGCCGAGCTGAACGATCACGTTTTCAAATGGGTCGATACAACCACTTCGACTATGAACGCCACTTTGAACCAGTTCGTCGACGGCATCACCGAGACTTTGACGAGCACTTTTGGAGGAACGCCTTTCAATGCACCATTGCAGACCTTCGTACAGTGCATTCTGGGTCAAAAGGTGCAGGGGATCGAAAAGGCCTTGACTTGGATCCACGATAATGCACACGTGAATTTCAGCTTGGTGCCGGCGGACGTCTTGATGTTGAAATCACAACAGCAAGAGGCGGTGTTGAGGCCGGTAAGGCAAGCAATGCTCGGCGACGGTGGTGAAGAGGGAGATGGAGTGGTAGGCCATGTGATCAGTCGGTACGTGAAGCATTTGCATCAGGAGACAATCATGTTTTCAGTCTTGGTCGGTGTTTGGCTGGCGATCCTATTGGTTGGAATGATGGTTGTGTTGTATGCAACGATCGTGGAGCGGAAGGTGGCAGATGGTGACATTATCTCTCGAAGCGACGACGCAGATTCGATCGAGGCGACGGAGGAAAAGCTTCTACGAGATCTTCAGGCTGGGCCCGGTGCATCTGCAAGATTGTGGTGGCGTGGATTGCCAAGAGCTAACCTCGCCCGGCTCACAAAGTGTCTTCGTTCAAGCAGCAAGAACGGTGCAACAGTAGTAGATACCAAGGAAGCGCCGGCTCCGCCGAGGGACTCGACGGCCCATTCGCGTCGATCCAATCGCGCGCACGTTGCCAAGGACAGCATCTCTTACCCTTTCCAAATCCATCACTCCCTCAACACCAACACTTCCCATCAGTCGAGACAGCCGAAACCGACACCTCTCCGACAGGCTGCATCCAGCCAGCGCGATACTGTTCTATCTCGGCACGCCATCGAGCCTCTTGGAGCAGCTCCGGCATCCCTCCAATCCGAAGAAAGAGATTCTTGGCTAGAGTTTCTCGCGTCTGAAGGACAGAAGGATATCTCGAATGAAGCGCAAGAAGGAGCACAAGATCGATTTCAGAGGCTGTTTGGCTGCTCTCCTGTAGCCTCTCCCACGGCACCTGTCTTTAGTCATCACGTGTCTGAGCCGATGTTGGGCAGGACGGATGGCGAGGATGTGCGGTATAGGGAGACACTCGATCGGAGACCGATGCAAGATTGGATCGGATCGAAGAGTCCTGTTCCACCCCCCAGTGATGGTGGCAGAGATAGGACAGCGGATGGAAGCTGTACTGTGATTCCTCTCAGCCGCAATGGTGATGAATCGCATATCTCGACTGAAGAGACTTATCCCTTTGCGTCCGCTGGTGGACCTTGGTCTCGGCATAAGCGGGCTGAATCGCCCCGGTCTATCTCGTTCTATGCTTGGTAAAGCACTTTCTTTTGCCTTCGCACTGCATTTGTAATACAAATTCAACCGCTCTGTCCTTACAATCTCGCTGTTTCTACAAGTGACAGACTTCGAATGCGACCGTCAGTTGAGAGTTGCATGATGAGCCAGACTGCAACGGTTAGCGACAGGAAATGGACCCGACAGTTCCATGGAACGGTCTAACATGTGGAGTCCTTTGCATAAATGTAGGCTCGATGACGAGCCGACCGCGATCAAATGAAAAAAGTGTTGGTCTTTCTTACGATGATCGCTCCCGAAGACTTCTTCTCGTCACCTTTCCATCTTCTCTTGGCTCCATTCTCAGACAGTCCTCATCAAAGTCGGCCGACGTACAACGATATAGCACTGGATGCAAGCGTCGCAAGCTGCTAGGTCGCTTCTCCCCCAACTTGCTCGATCTCCCTCCCTCGGACCACGCATCCTTTCTAGACCATCATCAAGAACCGTGACCAGCATGTCTTCGCAATCCACCAACGCCGATTTAGATCTCAGATCCCTAGCTACGATCGTCAAGAAGAAATTTGATATTGCTATCAAAGAAGGAGATGCTTATTTCTACCCATCTGAAAAAGTGACGGTGCAAGAATCGAACAACACTGGAATCATGTGGCAGATTCGGACCGTTCCTGCACTGCTCAAGAAACCCAATTCGATCGAGACCTCTTCCTCTACTCGTGAAAACCAAGATAGCAAACCGCAGCAGAACAAATCGGACGTCTTTGCTCCGCCTTATGTTGCGAATCTTTTCGTCAGTGATCTGGGTCCCGACCATGTTTTGCTGCTGAACAAATTCTGCGTTGTACCGCAACACTTTTTGATGGTGACACGAGATTTTCAATCGCAAGAATTGCCACCTTCACCATCCACCCTGACACTTGCGTACAAGATCGTTTCGTCTCACCGTTCCACCTCAACCGAACTACTAGGATTCTACAATTGCGGTACAACGTCAGGTGCATCTCAACCCCATCGACATTTACAATTCGTCCAATGTCCACCGTTAGATACCACGTCAGAAGAAGCCTTGGAAAGCGCAAGATTGACCCAGGAAGATCAAGACAAGATTGTCGAAAGCGAATACAAGGTTCCGGTGGAAGCACTGTTGGAGAGGATTGAAAGAGATGGGAAAGAACAGGACAGTGTGCACGCATTCCCGTTGCCTTGGCAGCATTTCGTGGTGTTGTTGAATCCTACTGCTGCAATGAAGCAGGATCAGGGGGAAATGGAGAGGTATGTGGGCAACAAGTTTATGGGCTTGTTGGATGCCTTGTTTCGAGCAAGGATATTTGCAGCCGATGGACAGAGTGGGAAAAGACCAGCGTTCAATGTGTTGATTACCAAGAGGGCGATGCACTTGATCCCAAGATCGCAGGAAGAGTATATCGAATTGAAAGGCAAAGACGAAGCTGATGGAAAAGTTGGAAATCTCTCGATCAATTCGTTAGGTTATGCCGGATTCATGCTGACTAGATCGCTGGAAGAACAAGAGGCACTTGGACGAGTAGAAGGCGGAGTGGAGGAGGTCCTGACCAGAACCGGCGTGGCTCCAGTAGAGGATGTGACAGTGCAAGCTGGATTGCCAACGACCAACATGTAAGTTCAGAAGCTGTCGCTGGCTGCTGTGCAGAAAGTAGAGGTGCAAGAGATGTAGAGAGTGCTGGTCTCAGAGCTTGTCTGTGCGTGTGTGGATGCTTTTGTCACCGCTTGGATGAGTTCATCGCTGGTTCCGTGCCGGCGGCGCTTCAAGCGTTAAGATTTTGAACGAAAACCCCGCATTGAAGATCTACGGATGCACTGAATTGTCGGATGTATATTACAAAGAAGAGAGAATGGAAAGTGGTTGCGCACCTGTCTGAAGACTGTCCCTCGCAGCCCGAGACGTGATCATCTAAGTCACCTGCTGCCTTTTCCCAACAGCACTGACGCCTTTCGCCCCTTCTACTTGGTAGTCATTGGGAGATTTTCCTTTGAAAGCGTGTTCTGCACCTCATTCTTCTTATCCGACACGGCAGCTTGGACGGGATGTTGTCTGCGGAAATCCCAGACTCTGTACAATTGAGCCAGACCGGAGCATCCTACGAAGAAGTTGACGGCGGCAAGCGAGTAGTTGACGGGAGTGATGACGAGCGAGTATCGGACCCAGATCATTCCGGTGGCAGCAAGCGCGACGTTTTGCGAGACAGAGATCTTATCAGCTGGTCGAGAAAGATCTTTCAATCCAGCCGCTACCAAACACCATTTCATGAGAGGTGCCCAGAAGAACACTGCAACGATCCAAAGAGAGAGTTTTCGGAATGAGCAGCCGTCAGTACAAGCAAATAGATGAGCAGATCGTGCTTGAGCGACAAGGATGACACGACGTACCAGTCTTGGGCCCCGCAGGGTGGTTCATGAACGATTGAAACTTGGATCCTGCTGCCGACGCCATTTTTGCAGCTACGAACGTGTGTGTGCGAAAGTGTGTGTGTTGGATGACTTGTTGCCAGAAAGATGTACGAGACGATCTTGTGCCTCGTTAGTCTAGTCAAAGAGGATCGAGTATTGTGGAAACAGGTGATGTCGTGGACGAAAGAGGTGGGGGTTGGCTGTGGTTGATCGGATCAACAAGTGCTGTGGTGTGGTGGTGTCTGTGCCCAAATTTCCAAAAGATCAAAATGCTCAGAAGCCCAACTAAAGCCTTCGCGCTCGAGTCAAGAAGGCAGATCCAACTCAGATCGGGCGCTCAGACCAGCAATGTTAGCTCCATGATCAAACATGAAAAACCAATTCTTTTTGGTCCGTCTTGACAGCACTCGTTGCAATATCGAAATGGAGACAATCTTGTTGCGGCTCAATTCGTTCGTGTCGACAGGCCCCAGATCGCTTGTCAGGGAGCTTCGGGTGCTGTGCACCAGCCTCTGAAAAGAACCACGTCTATTTGCCCGGACTTGGTATTATGTGGCTGGTGCGCTACTTATGGTACTTGCAGGTGCAGGAGCACTGACAGCGGGTGCTCGTATGCCTTGGATGATCTTGAGCTTGTGGACGCGGGGGATCGCGTCACGAAGATACTCGAGATGCTTTGCATGCAATGCTGCTTGCTGCTGCGCTCCTTCTCCGCTCCAAAGACGTCTTTTATTATCCGCCCCATACACGACTGTCTGATCGGGAAGCTCTTCCCACACTTCTTCAATCTGTGAGTTCGTTGATTTGCGGGTTGGATCGTCTTCTGTGTCACTTTGTCCTTCTGCGACACTTTTGGATTCCGTTGGCAGATTGTCTTGATCGAAGACGGCGGCTAGCTGATCGTCTCGTATTGGTCTAGGCAGAACGATGCATCCTGCACCTATGACGCTGTATGATCCGATCGTGACGTTCTGGGCCACTTTGCTTCGTACTTCAAATGTATTGTACGATCCCACTGATGCTGCTTCGATGCGACATCCCACCTCGAAGAGATTGTTGTCGCCAATCTTGATGGGCGTGGATCTGCGGTTGACAATGACAGCAGTCTCTTCGATGATGCAGTTGGAGCCAATCGAGATGGGCCCTTGAATTGCTAGAATGGTTGCTTTCGGATGGATCACCGTACCGCTCCCGACAGAAATGTCGCCACGCAAGTCGGCATCCTGGGCAATGATGACGCGGGTGCCTACAGTCAGGTTGTCGCGCCTGAAGACGGTCGATAAAGTCGGTCGTAGTGAGGTCGATAGAGATGCAGGATTGCCATACGTTCCGGAAGCAGGAAAGAAATCGTCGTCAGAATCAAAGCGGGAAAGAGGAGCATCGTGAGTCAGCGTTTGAGGTACCAAGCGGACGACGCCTTCGGTAGCAGGGGAGGCCCGAGGCGGCAGTTCTGTCAGCATGCCCTGCCTTTGCAGAGCACGTAGAAGTGACATCGTTGCTGCTATACGTCAAAGCCTGTGCATGATCGCCTGAACTCAGGAAACGGATCGGTTCGGAAAGTCAACTTACAGTGGGGCCATGATTGGCAGATGAACGGTCCGTGCGATATCCTTTCCGCTTTGAGCTGCCAGACAGCTGCGCAAGCACAGAGGCGCGCTCGCAATGAAGCGAAACAATACCAATGCAATGTGATTGCAGTGATGAGATCAGGTGGGGGAGATGTGAATGAAAGGGGAGTAACGTTAAGAAGAAGAAAGAAGAACGAACAAAAGAGCACTTTGATTTGATATGCAGGCCTTGTGTTGGTCTTTGGCAGACCCTTGTTGAGAGGATTTCTGATCGGCAATGTTGAATGTCGTTAAAATTAACACCTAAAACCAAAAACCACGACTGTTCGATTATTGCTCTGCTTGTCTGGTGCCGCTTCCTTTTGATTGGCCAGCCCCGCTACCTAGTCATACCATCGTCGACTTGGCCAATCTTGCACCCGTCAACCATTCACCTGGGGCCAACGCGGCAAGGCAGAGGCAGTCTCCTTCATTGCGACAAGACATGAACCTCAGCTTGAAAGAGGAACGAGGCGCTCAGCTGTTTGTAGGGCAGAAGCGTCTTCCCCCGCCCGTATCAGAAGCGCACAAAGAATCCCCGTCAGGGTGCAAGTCATCGGAGGACCGATTTTTATTGACGCTTCGACGCTCGGGTCAAGCTTTTCCGCCTGAAAAAAGAAGTTTTCTTCTCGTCGTCCGTGTCACAGAGAGGGAGTGAGATACTGTACAGATGCGTCTGTGCGATTCTGTGCGACTGTGATGATTATCGACATATCGTCCGCTTCCGACCGCTCTTTCAGCCTTCCGCTTCGGTCTCTCTCTAAGCGATCTTCTACACAGCTCGTGGCTCTCTTCCGTCTTCGGCCTTCTAATACTCAACCACTCCCCCCCCCCCCCTTGCCATCCTTTCTTCGAAAGTCGTTGGCATGCTCCTCCGCCGCTCGGCTTGCAGAAACCTAGCTTCTCTCTCCCAGCAGCGAAGCACACCTCTCCACCTCGTCTCTACCGCCTCTATCCTCACATCTCCTCGAGTCCGTTTCAGCTCTTCGCTTCGCCCAGCAACATCGCTTTTCGTCACTCCCGCCTTCCCTCCATCCAAGCGGACCGCATCGATCCGTTCGCTCGTTACCGACGCAATGGCTTCGCTCGCAACCACGCCCGGCGGTGCCAAGCTCATCGATGGTACCGCCCTCGCAAAGCAGGTGCGTGCCCGCGTCGCTGAGCGCATCGCCGAGCTCAAACAGCAGCACTCTTCCTTTCAACCTCATCTCTGCATCATGCAGGTCGGTGCCATGAGCGCTTCCTCCACTTACATTAGGATGAAGAAGCTCGCTGCCGAGGAATGCGGTATGCGATACACCCACGTTCAGCTCCCCGAAGGCACCAGCGAGGCAGAGATCATCAAGCGCGTAGGCCAACTCAACGAAGACATCAGCGTCGACGGCATCCTCGTACAGCTGCCTCTTGGCGATCACATCGACTCGGACGCAGAGCGACGTGTCACCGAAGCCATCAGCCCTGAGAAGGACGTCGACGGCTTCCACGCTCTCAACATTGGTCACCTCTCGTCCAAGGCCTGCAACCCTCTCTTCTTCCCCTGCACCCCTGCTGGATGCATCAAGCTTCTCGAGAACGCCGGTATCACCAACATGGCCGGTCTCCGTGCCGTCGTGATCGGTCGAAGCGACATCGTAGGTAACCCCGTCGCTTCCCTCCTCCGCAGCAGAGACTGCACCGTCACGCAGGTCCACAGCAAGACCGCCGACCTGCAGGCCCACCTTGCTCAGGCCGACATTGTCATTGCTGCCATGGGCAAGGCTCACTTTATCCAGGGCGACTGGATCAAGAAAGGCGCTGTCGTCATCGACGTCGGCACCAACTTTGTCGACGATGCCACCAAGAAGTCCGGCTACCGTCTGGTCGGTGATGTCGACTTTGACGCCGCCTCCAAGGTCGCCTCTGCCATCACCCCTGTCCCTGGTGGAGTCGGTCCCATGACGGTTGCCATGCTCATGGAGAACGTTCTGATCAGCGCTGAGCGCAGTCTCGCTGACGGTCGTGCCCTCGGCATCGGCCGCGGTGTCGTTCGCCCCAACCCTATCAAGCCGCTCGCCAAGGTCCCCTCGGACATCGAGGTTGCTCGTTCCCAGACACCCAAGCCCATCACACAGGTTGCTCGCGAAATTGGTCTCATCTCGTCCGAGCTCGAACCCTACGGATCTGTCAAGGCCAAGGTCGACCTTTCCGTCCTCAAGCGTCTCGCCCACCGCAAGAACGGCAAGTACATTGTTGTTGCTGGTATCACCCCCACACCTCTTGGTGAAGGCAAGTCGACCACTACCATCGGTCTCGCTCAGGCTCTTGGTGCTCACCTCGGCAAGTCGGCTTTCGCATGTGTTCGTCAACCTTCCCAAGGTCCTACCTTTGGTATCAAGGGTGGTGCCGCTGGCGGAGGATACTCCCAGGTCATTCCCATGGAGGAATTCAACCTACACTTGACTGGTGACAACCACGCCGTGCAAGCAGCCAACAACCTTCTCGCTGCTGCCATCGACACCAGGATGTTTCACGAAGCCACTCAAAAGGATGCTGCTCTCTTCGACCGTCTCTGCCCCAAGAAGAAGGGCGTTCGTACTTTTGCTCCCATCATGTTCCGCCGACTACAAAAGCTGGGCATCAACAAGACCAATCCGGACGACTTGACGGATGAAGAGAAAGCCCGTTTCGCTCGTCTCGACATTGATCCCGAAACCGTCACTTGGCGACGTGTCACCGATACCAACGATCGATACCTTCGCGATATCACCGTTGGTCAAGCAGCTACCGAAAAGGGCATCACCAGGAGGACTGGATTCGATATTGCTGTAGCATCCGAGTGTATGGCTGTTCTCGCGCTCAGTCGTGACTTGAAGGATATGCGAGAGCGACTGGGTAGGATGGTCGTCGGCACTTCGCGTGCAGGCGATCCCGTCACCGCCGACGACATTGGTGTTGGTGGAGCACTCGCCATTCTCATGAAGGACGCCATCAAGCCAAACCTCATGCAGACTTTGGAAGGTACTCCCGTATTCGTTCATGCTGGACCTTTCGCCAACATTGCTCACGGCAACTCGTCCATCCTGGCCGACGCCATTGCACTCAAGCTCGCCGGTATCGAGGAAGGCGAACCGGTGGAGAGGACTGGTTACGTTATTACGGAGGCTGGATTCGGTGCGGATATCGGCATGGAGAAGTTCTGCAACATCAAGTGTCGCGAGTCGGGACTTGTACCTGATGCTGCTGTGATTGTGGCTACCGTACGAGCGCTCAAGACGCACGGTGGTGGACCTGAAGTGACTCCCGGCAAGCCTTTGTCTGAAGTGTACTTGGAGGAGAACTTGGACATCTTGGATAAGGGATGTGTCAATCTTGCCAAACACATTGCCAATGCAAAGAAGTTTGGACTCAAGGTGATTGTTGCAATCAACCAATTCACCACGGATACACCTGCTGAATTGGAGTTGGTCAGGAAGAAGGCTCTGGAAGCGGGAGCTGACGATGCCGTTCCAGCCAACCATTGGGCTTTGGGAGGTGAAGGAGCGGTCGATCTTGCTCGATCGGTGATCAATCAATTGGAAGGCACAGCTAGTCAATTCAACTTCCTCTACGAACCTACTCTGCCGATCACGCAAAAGATCGAGGCGATTGCACGCGAAATGTACGGAGCTGATGGTATCGAACTTTCCGAAGCTGCCGACAAACAGATTCAAACGATCGAGAAAAACGGATTTGGAAACTTGTCCATCTGCATGGCCAAGACCCATCTCTCGCTATCGGCAGATCCATCCAAGAAAGGTGCTCCCACTGGATTCACTATCCCGGTCAGAGAGGTTTATGCAAGTGTAGGCGCAGGCTTGTTGGTCGTCATGTGCGGCGCAATGAGCAAGATGCCAGGCTTGAATACGAGACCAGGATACTACGATATGGATCTCACCGAAGATGGAGAAGTCATCGGTCTTTCCTAATCGAAACAAAGTACTACAATCAGCTCTCAAAGAGAGCACCTTTTTCACGGGTTTCAACTGCTTCCTCTTCTCCCTAACCTTGTTCTCGTTAGATATACACCGCAAATGGCGTCAACCGCCGAAATCATATTCCCCCCCGAACGCAATTGTTCAAGTGCTTCTTCCTACGCTTTGCAAAGTGCTCATTCGTCTCGATGTGAGGCGGTTTGATGCATCACACTGACGGTGTTATTCTGTGCGAACTGATATCGTTGTTCTGATACTTTTGGTGTGTGTGTGAGAGTGAGATGAGACAGCTCCAGCAAGGAAGCGTCGTGTAAAGGTACATGTGGTGGAGAAACAGGCAAATGATGCCAGACTCCTCTTGTCTCTGTCGATGAGATCGACGAGTCGACGATGCAGCTGCATCGGTCTGCCTAAACTGTGTGCGGTGTGTGTGTGAAAATATGCAAAGAACCAAAGAGAAAAGAAAAGTGACGGAAGGCGTATCAAAGCAGTCGAAGCGCTAAACAATCGAGTTAGGCAACGAGCTTGACAACACCACCAGCCTCCTTGATCTTCTTCTCGGCGAGCGACGAGACCCAGCGAGCCTTGACGATGCAGGGGAGAGCGGGAAGACGACCCTTGCCGAGAACCTTGCCGTAGCCGGCAGCGAGGGTGTCAATGACGGGGACCTCGGTCGAGTCGGCGGTCAAGCCCTTGCGCTGCTCGGCGGGGACGAGGGTCCAGAGCTTGTCGAGGTTGACAACGGGGCGGAACGACGAGTTGCGGGTCAAGTGGAAGTGGCGCATACCGACCTTACCGAAGTAACCTGTGAGAGTTGAATGATGGATGGGACGAGAGGAACAGGTATGTCAGTGGGAAGATTCAGGATTGTGTTGCCGGATCGCAACGCGGCGTCGATAATTCCACCATCAACCTGGTCAGTCCAGAGAATCGTTGCACGGCGACCACATCGATGCTTTCCTCCGTGTGTGCTCCTTTCGTCTCTGACGAACACCTGCTGACCATGACTACGAAGTTGCCTTGTTCACGAACGTTCCGTTCGTGAGCTACGACAACATCGACGTGATCGCTGAGGATGCTTCATCTTCGTTCCACCACATGACGCGAGCGTGGAACCCAGCTTACAGAGAACACCAAAACCTTTCGAGGAAAGTCCTGCTGTTGGCGACGTTCCGTTACGAACCAAGCATCCGTGTTCTTTGTGATCCTCGACAATTGCCTGCCTGGACACACGTTCCTGCTGAAAGCTCCTTTCCTTCTCCTGCCAATGCTACAATGAGGCGATGCGCAACGATTCTCTGTCCTGATTGCCAATGAGTGGACTGGTCGACGTTATTAATGCTGCTGCTGCTGCTTCGGATACTAACCAGGGTGGTACTTGTCCATGTTGGTGCGGTGGTGGTGCTGACCACCGGCGAGACCACGACCACCTGGGTGCTTGCGGTGCTTGCCGACACGACCGTTACCGGCGGAGACGTGTCCACGGTGCTTTCGGGTCTTGGAAAGGTGGGTAGGCATCTTTTGGGTGGTCAAGGGTGGTGGTGTGCAAGAAAGACGATGGAGAATCGAATGCAGTAGTGAACGTGTAAAGGGCGAGATGCGATGCGATGATATTGTCAACGAAAGATGCGAGGTCGGAGGCAATTGAGGGACGAGCGAGCGTAGTTTCACGAGAACGAAAAGATTGTCTGTCAGTACATGTGTCGGACAGGTCGAGACGGTACAAGCCAGCACGATAGCTCGTCACCAACAGTGTCATCGAAGCGTCCGTCGAGAGCCTTCCAAAAGCCTGCGAGACTATCAGGACATTGATTGCGCGAGATGTACCAGCATGTGCCCTTGTGTGATTGTCTGCGAATGTCGGTTCTTTCTTTGGTGGATGCTAATGACGGTGCTGATGACGACCACTGATGCGACGAGCTGACGATCGTGTTGTACAGATGGTGCATACTAACCTTGACGTATGTATGGGGGTGGCCTTGATGGTAAGGTGAAAGAAGCGATGGCGACCAGCGATGTTGAGCTCAATCTCCAGTCGCTCGCTCGCTCGCACTCTCAACGACAGACACACAACTACAGTAACAGCGCAAGTTCCTCCGAAATCGTCAATTGCTTGCTCGCTCTTCCTGTCTCCCCCGCCAAGTTGTTGGTCGGCAGCGAATTGCCCAGCACGGTCTCGCAAGCTTCACAATGTCCTGCCTCTGACCGCACTCTGCTGGTCTGCCTGTTGGCTTTGGCTTTTGAGCCGCATTCTGTTCTCTGGCACGCGAGCCTCGTACCGCACGCTCAATTTCATTTTTCAATCGACTTACCTGGATTTTGTATTCGGATCGAAATTCAGCGGATCATGACAGAAATTTTTCTGCCAAGACGCGGCCGAGGTCACGTGTTTGACCTTCGCCCATGCTCGCCGACAGCCTAAATGAGGCACACAACGGTTACATTGCCGCAAGTGAGGGAGGAGCTCGGGGATAAGCAACCTTCAGTTGAAGGCTGTGACACTGGTTCGAGTCATTTTTCAAGGCTGCAGGGCGCAGTCCGCGGTCACTGATGTGGACAGCTCAGTCAACGCTACAGCAATGGAAAGGGTCAGCAAAATATGGATTTTTCGAGGCAGCAGGGCCAGTATGGTTGAATTCGCGTTTGGAAGCTACAGCTGAGTTGGCACGCAAGAGAGAGAGAGACGGAGAGTGCGTCAGCGAGAGGCAGAGACTGGCTGTGCAATGGCGCAAGCTCGATCCAGCCGCGAGAGAGCAAGTTGGTGTTGCCACTGCTGAATCGCTTCCAGACCTCTGACTTCTCTTCCTCCACCCACTCATCACCCCTTCAAGAAAGGTAAGTTATCGCCGACAAAAACTACGCCCTAACCTCAGCAGCATTCCATCAGCATACAACTCTTTATATACATCGAGTCGCACAATTTCTCAGCAGATCAGGCGCAGTTTGAACAAGTATTCCGCCCAAAACCAGCTCAGCAACTGACCTGGCATTTTCGCATTCGACCTTCATCTCCGTCTTCACCTATTCAACCACCACTCTTGATCTGTACCAATAGTATTCAAGATGGGACGACGACCTGCCCGCTGCTACCGTTACTGCAAGAACAAGCCGTTCCCCAAGTCGAGGTACAACCGTGGTGTTCCCGACCCCAAGGTAAGTTTGGCCAACCTTTGACATGAGATGTTCCGGTCAAGTCCCAGCATTTCAGCGCATCACAACATCGAGTGTTCGACCTCCTCTGTACTCGCAGTCGGCAACAGCAGGGATACAAATCGAAATTGGCTAATGCTAAACAAGCATCTAGAGCATTGGATCGGTAGGGGTGACTTTGGTCGATTAGGTCAGAAGACATTGTCGTAAGATGATGGGGGCGCACCGGAAGCAGAAACTCGGACAGAGACTTTTCAGAAGCATCTGTTCGAGAGCTTCAACGACGGAAGATTGGATTAGTGTCAGCCAGAACATGCACTTCGGTCACCAGCAACCGCAGATCAGGCACTTGATTTATGCAATGCGCAATGCAGAAAGACTAGATGAAGAATCTTTGAAGGAGCAGAAATCCAGACGTGCAACACCAGCGTCGCATGTCGCCACTTCGAAGCACGACCGATTTTTTGCTGATCGAGGAACATCGGATCATCTCATCGTCACCATCAAATCTACGGTCCTTTACCAGCATTTTGAAACTGACTTTTCTACCGTCATGGACATTGACTCTTCCAACAGATCCGTATCTACGATCTTGGCCGTAAGAAGGCTTCCGTCGATGACTTCCCCTTCTGCGCCCACCTGGTCTGCGACGAGCACCAGCAGATTACCTCGGAGGCTCTAGAGGCTGCCCGTATCTGTGCCAACAAGTACATCACCAAGACATCGGGTAAGGACTCGTTCCACCTTCGTGTTCGTGTGCACCCCTTCCACGTCATCCGTATCAACAAGATGCTTTCGTGCGCTGGTGCCGATAGGCTCCAGACCGGTATGCGTGGTGCTTACGGAAAGCCCTACGACACCGTTGCCCGTGTCGACATTGGCCAGATCTTGCTCTCTGTGCGCACGCGTGACAGCAACAAGGCCGTTGTCCTCGAGGCTCTGCGCCGATCGCGATACAAGTTCGCTGGTCGCCAGAAGATCATTGTCTCGAAGAAGTGGGGATTCACCAACATGAACCGCGAGCAGTACGCCGAGGCCAAGCAGTCGAACCGCATCCTCAAGGACGGCTGCTACCTTCAGTACATCAACAACCACGGACCCCTCGAGCAGAACCTCCGCCTCCAGGCCCGTGTTGCCGCCCAGAAGTAAATGCAGACTCGCCCGAGCTGCTGCCTTTGAACAGTGCTGTAGACGTGGAACATTCACGTGGACTACGGCCCATCTCCGGCATGGAATCTCTCTGATGTCAGTGCACGATGATGCGGTCGATTCGATGATGTTGTGTTTCCCGCGTTGATGCGCTGTGGTTCCTGTCTCCATTCACTGTACCTCGTGTTGGAACACTTCCAAAAACATCATGCCTTAGATCCAATCTAATTCATGCTTTTCTGTACCATCTATTTCGATCTCTCGTATCTTCGTGTGTGAAAGAGTCAATACACTGATAAGGACGAATGAGCGATGGCGTGCGGCTGAGCTGACAGGATGTTCCGAGTGTGTGTCTGCTGCTTGCATCTTCGTCAGCCACGGGTAAGCCCGAATGCGGACCTGCAACAACTTGCTCAGCCAGAGCGAGAGTCCTTCTAGTGAAAGTGTATAGACGGGTCATTTCGATGCAATGGATGAACCGACGAGAGCTGTACCGGGCGCGTCATGTCAGGCTCTCGAACGTGTGCCGTACCAGTGCGCAGGCGAGTGAGTAATGAATGCTGCTACGAGCCAGCAGAAAAGCCTCGCCGCCGCTCCGAGACCAAAATCGGATTTTCCGAAGGGGCGTAACGCCGGCCGCTCTCAGAGCAAGCAGGCGCGCTTTGAACTGCAGTGCAAGCTTGTGCCTTGTGCCTGTCTGAGAGTGTATTTCCGCTGATATCACTCCGACCGACATCGCTGGACCGATTGTCACCGTGCATGTGATTTGATGATTGGATCTCGGATCGTTGCTGCGTCTAGCTCCTTCATCTCTGACCTTCATTCTTTCTCATCTCGCCCTCATCTGCATCTTGCATCGCGACTTTCCCAGTGGATCGCGACTCGGCTTTCTCAACAGCATTAGGCATAGCACTCCATCGTATCGCATCGTACGCATCGCATTGATCTCGGTTCACCCACCCCGCGCCGCCACATCTGTTGCTGATCCTGCATCCTATCGCCACCTGTCGACTTCGCCTGCTGTAAGCGCATCTCTCTAGCATATCGCGCATACACCCTACAATTTACGACTGCGCATACTCTCAAGGTTCTTTTTCTTTCCGACTCGCCACCGTTCGCACCTGAGCCCGCAGCACCTCGTACCTCTCAAGCACTTCCTACCATTCCACCAACGCGCGGAGACCTTTCGTCTTTGCGCAATAGATCGAGCATTCTAGGTCCTCTAGGTCATCCCTTGTGAACGTGCTTGTCTCTGTCAAGATCCACACCGTAGACACGCTTTGCATCATCACGATCCATCAGTGAGGCGTTAGACCGATCCTGCTCAACCGCTGAGTAGTACGTTCCTCGCAGCAGGACGTTCGACCACGATCAGTTATTTCTGGCAAACGTCGTATCTTGAACGAGCCGAGCATTACCGCACTCGTCTGCGCTGTGCTGCGGCCACACTCTTGGCGTACCAAGATCCCTCCATAGCCCAGCCATGTCAGACCTTAGCGACGAGTATCTCCTCGACGACGATGTCGAGGACACCATGGATGAGGATTCGGCCTACGGCTACGATGGCGCCGCCGATTCAGAAGAGGAGCAGGAGGAAGATCTCGACTTTGCCGTAGCAGATGATGCTTTCGCCGCGCCAGACCCCGCCGCGGAACGCTCAAAGAGCTACAAAGTCGAGTACAAGTCACATACCGTCGCTTCCATCGAAGCGGCGCAGCACAAGGAAGTAGAGCAGATCGCGAGTATGTTCATGATCAAAGATACCGACGCTGCCATCCTCTTGCGCCACTTCGGATGGAACAAGGAGCGTCTCATCGAACGCTACATGGACTCTCCCGAGAAGGTCAACCTCGAAGCAGGCGTTCACGAGGATCCGAGCCGGCCAAAGCTGCAAGAGCTTGCCGGCTTCACATGCGAAATCTGCTTCACAAGCTCCGATGACGTGCCAGGCGGAAAGTTGGAGACGCTGGCACTCGCCTGCGGCCATCGATACTGCCGCGATTGCTATCAGCAGTACCTCGAGCAAAAGATCAAGTCCGAGGGCGAGTCAAGGCGGGTCCAATGCATGCGCGAAAAGTGCAACCTTGTCATCGACGAAGGCACCGTCGGCCTCGTGGTTCAGCCTCCTGTCTTTGAGCGCTACAAGATCTTGCTCAACCGCACCTATGTCGACGACAGCAACATTCTGCGCTGGTGCCCTGCACCCAATTGCGAGCTCGCCGTGGAATGCCACGTCTCGAACAAGATGCTCACCAAGGTGGTCCCATCGGTGGCCTGCGACTGCGGCCATCCGTTCTGTTTCGGCTGCGGCAACGCAGCTCATGCGCCTGCCATCTGCCCTGTCGCCAAGCTTTGGCTCAAGAAGTGCGAGGATGATAGCGAGACGGCCAACTGGATCTCGGCCAACACGAAGGAATGTCCGAAATGCACCTCCACGATCGAAAAGAATGGAGGCTGCAACCACATGACGTGCCGCAAGTGCAAGTACGAGTGGTGCTGGATCTGCGCCGGGCCTTGGACGGAGCACGGTAATTCGTGGTACAACTGCAATCGCTTCGACGAAAAGAGCGGAGCCGAGGCGCGAGATTCGCAAGCCAAGTCGAGAGCGTCGTTGGAGCGATACTTGCACTACTTTAATCGATTCGCCAACCACGAGCAATCGGCCAAGCTGGATCGCGACCTGTACGGCCGTACGGAGAAGAAGATGGAGGAGATGCAAGTCACGACGGGGCTCACCTGGATCGAAGTGCAGTTCCTCAAGAAAGCGGTCGACACACTGACCGAATGCCGTATGACGCTCAAGTGGACGTATTGCATGGCCTACTACCTGGCACGCGACAACATGACAGAGCTGTTCGAGGACAATCAGCGTGACCTGGAAAAGGCGGTGGAAGATTTGTCGGAACAGCTCGAGAAGCCGATCGAACCAAAGACGATCCCGGAGCTGCGGCAGAAGGTGACCGACTTGACCGTCTACGTACAGAAGCGACGCGGAATTCTGTTGGCCGATACTGCCGAAGGCTTCCAGGAGGACAGGTGGCATTGGAACGTCTCGTTCTGAATGTGGTCCCTTTAGCTCGGGCCCGCAGCAAGCTCTGGCATATGCAGGATTCCCTGAACAGTATACCTCTCCCTTCCCTCGCATTCACCATCTCTTCTTACTTGCACTTCGCTCACTCACGCGCTCGATACGGTTTCAACCGTCACGTCCGAATCTTTGTTGTCCGCGCCTCTCATCGATCCTTGTACCATTTTAGCATTGTCGTCTTTCCACCGCAAACGCAATCCACATCGCGCATTCCGTCATGGTTGACAGTTGGCCCGCCGTGTATGCGGGTGTGGTGCCTCGGTGTGGTGCTGCCACTGTCGCTGTTTTTCGAGTGCCTACTTTGCAGACGATGCTCGGAATGAAGTGGGGTTGAAGTGGACAGTTGGAGTGGTGAACAAGGCGTGCTCTTTGCGAGTGTGGGGCTTGCTTTGCGTCATCTCTCCTCTGGAAAGATTTGACCATGTTGCTATGTGGTGTTGATGGATCGGGATTCGAGTTTAGCCGATTTGATCAACTGAATCGGACGGTGGTGAGTTTCGGTGTTGGGCGAGGAAGGAGAGATGGACCGCGGCGGTTCGGTAAATTTTATCTTGGAAACTTTTTACTTTTTTTTTTTTTTTTGGGTGCTGCCAAGAACGCTCACCTGCGATCATTTTGACAGGGCTTTCAAGCAGAGATCTGCGCGACTAATTCGGGCCGTCGGTTTGTCGATGGGGACGTCGTGGAAGGTCGTGTTTGTCGCTCGCCCACTTTGTTCGGTCACGTCATATGATGCAAATGGTCTTGCAAATTGGCTTGCAGTCGAGTCAGGAACGTCTGTACGAACGTCTGTACGAAAGAAGCGGAAAGCATCAGTGCGTGGACACAGTTCGGCAAGAATCCGAGGAAGCAGTCTTACTGGGGTTTGGTTCGCTGAACTACCGAATCGTAGGAACGGAGAGTGGCGCCATACTTCTACAGAGCGACAAGAGACTGTCCGGGAAGAAAAAAAGAGAATTCAAATTCGTAGAAAAAAAAAACTTCCATTTCATATTCAGGGAAGCGAGGGCGAAGAATCACACACATCCAATAACGCTCCCTTTCGACACCCCGACTCGTGGCACTTCCTATTGGACCGAAATGTCGTGCTCATCTGCAACACATTTCGCACAAGATCCAGACCGTCCCGCAGACTTTTCCACAGTTGCAGGGAGATCCAAGACCAAAGTTCAGTTGTTCCCTCCGTTCGGTTGTCGAAAGTGAGAGAGAGAGGGAGGTGGAGTTCATGCGCAGGATGGCGCCATGGTTCGGGCAAAATTTATTTTCCTTTCTCCCTCGTCGAATCACAGGTTGACTCTGGTGACTGCTCCTAGTGGACAAGTAGCATCGGTGCCATGTGGTAAGCGTTAGGCAAGCCTCGTCTCCCCAGCCCAGAGACCGATCCCGTGTGAAGCACACATTGCATGCCTTCTACTGGTTGGCTCCGGGATGAAGGGGAAAAGGTTGCGCACGACCCGAATGAAGATATAATCGATTGTTGTCCTTCTCGTCTTCCCCTTCTCCACCTTCACCCCTTCCCCTCCCTTCCTCTTCCCACTCGTTCTCCAAGGATCTGTCGCGGCAGGAGGAGAATCACGCACCATGTCGTCCGCCAAGCAGTCGTTTGAGAACGACGCCATCGCCACCGTCTCGAAATCCTACCGCGTTGCCGCTACACCTGGCGCGGAAACCGACGGCGATGCATCCAAGACCGCTTCCATCCAGGAAGCTGGCGATGCCAAGTCTCGCAACGCTTCTCCTTTCCAGGTTCCTGTCGGTCAAGCCGGTGTTGGTGCTGTCTCGCGCAAGCTCAGCTCACGTCACATTCAGATGATCGGTATCGGCGGTGGTATCGGTACTGGTCTCTTTGTTGGGTCCGGAATCGCTCTCGCCAATGCCGGACCCGTCGGCGTTCTGCTGGCTTACATCATCACTGGTATGATGATCTTTGGTGTCATGGAAGGCCTCGCCGAAATGTCGTCCTACCTGCCCGTCAGTGGTTCGTTCATGCACTTTGCCAGCCGCTTCGTCGACCCCTCCCTCGGCATGGCTCTCGGCTGGAACTACTGGTGGTGCTACGCTATCGGCTGGGCTTCCGAACTCTCCGCCGCCTCCGCCGTTATCGGCTACTGGAATGCCGACATCAACATCGCCGCCTGGATCTCCATCATGATGGTCGTCGGTGCGCTCCTCAACTTTGCCGGTGTCAACATTTACGGCGAATCCGAGGTCGTCACTTCGACTATCAAGCTGCTCGCCTTCGTTATGCTTATTATCTTTGGTCTGGTGATCGATCTTGGCGGTGGACCTAAGCACGACCGTCTCGGATTCAGGTACTGGAAGGAGCCTGGTGCCTTCAACCAGTACAACGGCATTGGTGGTGCTGAAGGTCGCTTCCTTGGATTCTTCTCCGCATTCTTGCAGAGCGCTTTTACCTATGTGGGTCGGTATCTCTCTTTTTCTTCTTCTTCGAAATCATCCTCGTCTGCTGGTGGTCGCCATCAGCTTCTTCGGGGTGAAAGAAATATCATGTTGAATACTGACATGTAGAAATCCTCTCTTGATTTCCTTTTCTCTTTTTTTTTATGAACAGGAACCGAGACCGTGGTTCTAGCAGCCGGCGAAGCGCGTAATCCGACCACACAAATCCCCAAAGCAGCTCGACGAGTTCTCTACCGAATCCTCTTCTTCTACATTCTCGGAATCGCCATTATGGGCTTGATCGTCCCTTACAACGATCCTGGCCTCAAATCGGACGGATCCTACACCGGTGCATCGCCCTGGATCGTTGCTATGAACAATGCGGGCGTCCAAGTGCTTCCTCACATCTTCAACGCGGTCGTCTTGATCTCGGCCTTCTCCGCCGGATCCTCGTACGTCTACGTAGCCAGTCGAACGCTGTATGCTCTGGCGCTGGATCGACAGGCACCGGCGATCTTCCGACGGGTGGATCGTAGAGGCATTCCGTACATTGCCGTTTTGACTTCCTGGTTGATCGGAGCTCTGTCGTACCTGGGCATTTCCAGTGGAGGAGGAACCGTGTTTTCCTGGCTATCGGCCTTGTCGGCTGTGGCGGGCTTGTTTGCGTGGGGGACGTGTTGTTTCGCGTATCTGCGCTTCCGAAAGGCGTATTCGATGCAGGGGTATGATAGGCAGGCGTTGCCGTATCGAGCGAGGTTGCAGCCGTATGCTAGTTGGTTCAGCATCGTCATGTGTGGTTTGGTCATCTTGTTTTCCGGTTGGAGCGTGTTTTTGAACGGCAACTTTACCGCTTCCGGTTTCCTGACCAACTACTTGGGCATCCCGGTTTTCTTTGTACCCTGGATCGGATGGAAGTTGTGGCACAAGACAAAGGTCGTCAAGTTGGCAGAGGTCGATCTGGATAGTGGAAGGTTGAGGAGGGAGGATGAACCCGAGGAGAAGATTCCACAGACGCCCTGGGCCAAGTTTGTCGCTTGGTTGTTCTAGGAGTTGCATCTTTGTGACAAGGTTCGCAGCTCGTCCTTTCGTGGGAAGACAGCAAAGAAAAATGGGTTCTTCAACTGAATCCATCGCTATGTATTAGTATGAAACGTCATTGTCGAAATGCTCATTCTCATCGTCACCTCACGTCGTTCCTTTGGAATCCTGGTTTCCGCAGTGACGCTTTCTGTGATCAAGAATCGTTCATCTGCGATTCATCCTTGGCAAGTCGGCGGAGCACACAAAAACCAACTCAAGTCACTCGGCACGAAAAGACAATCACGAACAAACGATGTGATTGCTTTCTACGATTGGCAGCCACACTCGTCAATAACTTGTCAATCATGATACACTGCCGATCCACCTGCGTTTGTCCCGATAGGAACACCACTGACTCTCCTCCTTGCACCCCTCCCACCTGCAATTTTCCCCTTCGTAACTGTCCTGTGGATGTACACGCCTTCCTCTTCGCCATCATCTTGCTCGTCATCCCGTCCATTACCCTCGAAACCATCCTTGCTACCTTTGACCGCTCTGATATGGTCTCTTGCTGGAGCGACGGCATAGCCTCCACTCAGCGCCTCGCCCAAGGCAGCTGAGGAGCTGCTTCCTTGAGGGCCTGAAACGCCGTCTGACCAAACGCCGAAATCGTTTTGCTCCGTGCTAGGGTACGAGTGCGGTTCGCGATCGACATTGGTTCCATCCCTGTTTCCAGCTGTCGATGTAGCCGTGGAAGCGTGTCGCTTTGGTTTCCCTGAAGCCGACATTAAGCTGCTCTTCCGCTTGCGTAGCGACAGAATCAGTGGCTCGGCTTTCGACATGGCTCTAGCTCGGATCCTCGCTGCCGCCGACGATCCTGCAGTATCGCCCACTCGAGGCGATCCCAATGCACTGGTGGTAGCACTAGCCATCACTCGGGCAGATTCCAAATCGTCCGGTGCAGTGACATCTTCTCCGCCTTGTTCCATCTGACTTTTGGGGATGGGCAACCAGAGTTCGGGTAAGATTCCCGTGATAGCAGGGTGTCCGTATCTCCTTCTCCCCGTATTCAATACACCGGGATAATATCCTGCTCCCGGAGGCTCGCGATAATCCGTCTTGGCATCGCGTTGAGCTACGAACAATGTTTCGTCGTCAGAGTCGTGACTGTATCGAGCCAAGGCGAGTTTGGTGAATTCCGAATCGATTTTCTGCGACGGATCCAACGAGAGCAGTTGTCTGCTCTTACTACTGCTGGGCGTCAT